>CM053594.1:190678503-190756241 GCA_028646575.1 Pseudocheirus occidentalis
TGCTAAAGTCAGCTTCTACTGTGTTGTCAGAGCTAATTATCATATTTTCAGTGTAAACCATCACACCTCAGAAAATGGTAAACACCACAAATGAAAGATCAGTTTATTATATTGCTCATTTTCTTAACTTAATAAAGTGATAAGGAAAATATCAATAATTCAGATTACACTTAAACTATGTTATAATGCCCCCCCCCAATCTGATTGTTAAACTTTTTCCAGCACTCTGTTAACACAGAAAGTAGACTCTGAAGTATGTCAAAAATAAAACTACAACCCTAAAACAAAATTCTCTACAGATTTTCAATCGGCTTCTTGGTCTGGTCATTTGAAAGAGTGAAACTAGCTTTGGATGGTAGACACAAGAGGTATTTGAATGACCAAAATTATAAATACAGGATTCTTCTTTAGCCATAAATATCTGGACTTAGCAGTTTCATTTCAGAGACTTCTTATGATTTAAATAGAACTATTTTTGTCATTTAATGGATTTTTCATTTAATAAGAAATTCTCATTATACTAAATTGCATCCAACCTGAAACTTTATCATTTAAAACCATCCTCTCTCTTTACCCCTGACTGATCTTCTCTAAGTTTCTACTTCATTTGCATTTTTCTTTTTGGCCACTGAGGAGCTCCAAAATGAAGTCAAGTTCATTATATGCCTCATTATCAATATTACCATAGCACTATTATATTCATTTACTCCAGTGACCTTTGATATTTCCAGTTCAGTATTGCTGGGGAGAGAGTTAGAACTTCTTCAGTTTAATGATCATGAAGTACTTCAGCGCCTCTGACTTTGGTCTTATAGGCAAAGTATCTGAAGGGGGCTGTCCAATAATAATAATTATTTTTATTTTTTTTCTGTCTGTACTATACTGAAGAGTTTGAATAAACTTGAAACACACACATATATATATATATACACATATATATATATATGTAAGTATATGTGCATACATATATGCAGGGACATAAAAATAGATAATAGATACAGATGAGATAGAGATATACATATAACATTTTCCTCCATAAGTCACAGAGGAGATTAGAGTTGATCCAGATGGTTAGTAGCAATTGCTTTTCTGAAAGTTCATTTTATTCTAGACTTAGTACATCCTAAGTCAATTTATTCAACTCAACTAGCATTTATTAAATACCCCTAAAACAAACCAACCAGAAATAGTCTGCCTTTTACATTCCACCAGGAAAGGAGCAAAACAGGATGTACATTGGTATGCAAATATAAAATATATGTAAATTAATTGGAAAATAATTTGACAATGAGATAGTACTCACAAGTGCTGGTAATGAATCAGATGGAGTCTCCTTTAGAAGGCTCACTTGAGGTAATCATGAAAGTGAGTTTAGAATTCACAGAGATGGAGTTGAGAAGTGAGGGAAAAAATTCCAGAATATTTCTTATTCTACTGAAAAAATGTTAATAACCAACTGCATAGCAAGAAAAATTAATCAAAATTATTTCTCACAACATTTATTGAGAGCAATTAAGAATAATATCTACATTAGCCTATGAGCAGCTAAAGAATAATTGTCTTAGGTAGGATTATTTCCATGACTAATTACATAGTGTTGACTTAATTGTTGAAAACTACAATAAAAACAGTATATAGTCAGGGTAACATAATGGCACAATTGTTGCTGAAAACATTATAGTTAATTAGAATTTAAAAAAAAGAATTGGTTGGAGATTTTAGCTATTATCATCAATGCTGTTAGAATTATTTAATTCCCAAAGCTGAAATACTAACCCAAATCAGGGATGGTATGCAGTAAAGGTCCATTGCTGATCAAAAATCAGGCAGAGAGTTAGAGATAGTCAAAGAGAAAACTTGATTTTGTTCTATTTTTCCCCATGGAGAGCTGGAGGGAATAGGCAAAATAACTTTCTGTCATATTCATACAATTTTCTTCAACTACATTAAATTCTCAATGGCACAACATTCCACTAACTAGAACTGTTTATTGAAATATCTGCACATGCATAGAACAATGATAACTATTCAAAGTTATTCTGAGGTAATACAAGCTATTTAATTAGCAGAGAAAGAGTAGATTCTCTTTGGGATATCTTTCATTCATATTCTGCTATTTCCTAACATTTTGAAAACTGACAATCCATGTATCATAAATCTACTTTAATATTGAACCATATGTGTAATGTGCATTAAAGCTGTGGTAATTATTAAATCAATTTAACTTGAATGTCTTAGTTTCTGATTATAACAGATAATCCAAAGATCACCGTGTAGGTCACTACTCCATATTAAAGGTCATTTCACCATAAAATAATGTTTTCTCCCTTTTCCCAACATAACTTATTTTTAACAAAATATCTGGAGGGCCAAAACTCAAACAATTTATGATGGAATCAGAGGCCCAAGATGTGTGTATTGCCTCCTTCGCAGCTTCCTTCTGTTGTCTCTTATATATTTGGTAAACCACATAAGGTTCCAGAAAAAAAAAAATTTTGTATTAAAATTATACACAAAATGCTCTCTGCACTCCTACATGCTTGCCTCTCTGTGTGTATCTCTGTCTCTGTCTCTCTTTATTTTTTTTTGAGATTCTGTTTATTTCAGATTTGCTGTTGTAAGGGAAAATGTTTCTGATGTGTTTTACACTTTATGGTTTGACTTCACAACAGGGAACAGCTTATTAGTGGGTGGTGGGACTGTGATACCAGACGTGACTGAGCCAAGATGCATTTAAATACTAGAGTTAACTTTAGCTCCTCTTTAGGAACAGATTCCTTGGATTGAAGTGACAAGGAAGCTGTGTATAGGGAGGAGGAAATTAAATCATATAATATTAAATGAAATAGTATGACCTGAGATTTCACTTGGGCAATATTCCTGGCTTTCCCATTTTCTTGCTTTTTTTACTGAATAAGTTGCTTATTTTCCTGACATTTAATATCTCCTTCTACAATGGAAAAAATACTATTTCTGCCTTGCAGAATTTCTGTAAAGCCCTATAGTTTGGATTTATGTACCATAACACCTACAATGAGAGTTGTGAAAAATCATGATAACTATAGGCTGGGTTCAGACAAAACTTAATACCTAGATTGAAATTGAAAAAAGTCACCTTGCTTGGCATTCGCAATGCCAGATATATATCTAATTTTAAAGATCCAGAAGTTTGTCTGAAAGTTTTACCCTTTTGAGACCTAAAATTTCTAATTTGTAGGATAAATAAATATAATGAATCTTTCTTCTGAGTGCCCTTTCTTCCTTCCTTCTCTTCCCAACTATAGTATTCACAATTACCAGTTACTTTGAACTTTGGTATACAAGTAGAACTTCAGGAGGAATATTAGTAGTAGAGTCACAATTTAGAGGAAAACCAAAGTATCTGGTTAATGATGCCCATTCATGGATGAAAAATCAGAATATGACTCACAACAGATTATTTTAATGAAGTAAACGTGCTATTTTAGGTTATTTTATATAATGATTTACACATACTACACAATGCTACACACATGTTTGATACATGTGCCACATGCACATTGTATGTTTACACGTGTGCATTGATACATAGACACATGTTAACATCGTGTATGTGTAAACACAAAATGTACATGCTCATATTCACATGTAAGACATAAACATGTGCATATGAGGAATATATAGCACATGTATGTATGTAGAAACATATATGATGCATATGATGACTTTCTAAGTGAATATATCCCATATTATTTATGAGAATTTAACTTACTGGAAAATATTTCATGCAAGAGAATATAAATAGAGAATGGTCATGTATAGGAAAGAATTAGGACATATCTAATATACACATGCTTCCTGTAGGGAGGCTTTCCTACTATGAAATCATAATGTCATAATGTTGTCCTTTTTTTCTCCTAAGTTTTAGGCTTTCAACTGTTGACATGAAAATTCATCTGTCTAATTGCATTTCTTATCTCTAGCTTTGTTAATTATCACCATGCCTTTATGATACAACTTAAAATGAATTTATATATAACACCAGAATGTGGAGTGCAGTTTCATACATTTCTCCACATTTTGTACCAAAAAAGCATATTAACAAAAAAGAAAATGATTGAGAATGTTTTTTCTTTATAATTTTTAATGGTTTTGTAGAGAAATATTTATTTTCTTCTAAAGAAGCAACATTTTTCTGTCTTACAATTTACTCTTATTTTAAAACTGATTTTGGCTATTCCTGATGATTATGTCAGTAAAATACCAAAACATCTAACTAATTCAGTTTTTAAAGTTATTCAATACAGTTTTTAAAAAAAACCTCAATATTTTACATAATGTAGACAAATAATTGATTGCTATAACTTCTCATGTTTCATTTTTTTAGTAGAAAGTTATTATCTATGATCGTCCAAAGCATTTTATGAAACTTAAAGGGAATTTTTCCATTTAATCATTCATATTTTAAAAAATCTTCCATCTACCACCTTGAATACTTTTTATCAGCATTTATCAAGTTCACACAAATGTAAATCTATGGAATGCTTTAACAAGATTTCTCATAAAATGGAGAAATGAAATGAGAATAGTTTGCCCAAATCTCCCTAATTTGCATAATTATAGCAGTGACTATAGCAGTATTGTAATGTTTGAAATCTAAGTAGAGTAGATATTACCTTAAATATTACTAAAATAAAATGACAAACCAGTATTGAAATGAACCACTATAGTAGCACTACACATTTGCAGTTGTATGGCCTTCTGGGGATTTGGAGAGAGTCAGGAGCCCTGGATCTTATCTCTGCTATTTGCTCAGTTGTTTGACTTTGTTCAAACTTAATTGTTTACATCAGTTTCTCATGAGGATAACCAAATAGAGTGGAACCAAGATGGTAGAGCAAGGCAGTTTTACAGTCAAGTCCTCCCAGTATTCCACTTAAAATGCTTTCTTTAATGTAGGTATACCATGCTAGGGTGGTCCTTTGCTGTTAATTCCCATGACACACCATGTATTCCAAACCTCTTCTAACAGACCTTGAAAGAATCCTTGTATTGCTTCTTCTGACATCCACATGAGTGTTTGCCTTGTATGAGTTCTTTGTAAAAAAGTCTTTTAGGCAAACTTACTTTTGGTACTCAAACTACATGGTTTGCCCACAAGTGTTGTTCTCTATACACTAGAGTTTGAATGTTTGGTAGTTTAACTCGAGAAAAGACCTCAGGGTCTGATATACTGTCTTTTCAAGTGACCTTCAGAATCTTCCTAAGACAATTCAAATAGAAGCAAATCAGTTTCCTGGCATGGCAATGGTATGCTGTTCATGTTTCATAGATATTCAACAATGAGTTCAGCATGACAACTCTGAAGACCTTCAGTTTGGTAGACATAGCTCTTCTCTCACAAATTTTCTTTAAGAAACTAACAAACACTGAGCTGACTGGCAATGTGTGCTTCAACTTCATCATCTATGTGTCCAAACCTATACTGCCAAGGTAAGTGAACTTATCCACAACAATCAATACTTCTCCTTTTGTTTTGACTGATGGTTTCCTGTATGAATGGTTTGGTGCTGACTGGTAGACAATCTGTATTTTCTTGGTGTTATTGGTAGGCCAAAATTAAAAAAGGCAGCAGAAAATCAATCCATACTTTCTTGCATTTCAGCCTCAGAAGCTACAGTGAGTGCACTTTCATCCTCAGATAAGAAATCATGTATCATCTCTCCCTCTACTTTAGTCTTGGATTGTAGCCTCTCCAAATTTAACAATTTTCTTTCAGTTTGGTAGCTGATCTTAATGTCATTTTTGTCCTTAATGAAGGTATCTTACAACATTGCTGAAAAGATCGTTCTAAAAATAATGGAAACAGAGACAGGCCCCTAGATGAGGCATGCTGATCCACCAACCACAAGGGCTATTCCCAGGCCTATCCCACAGGGTGGGGATCAGACAGAGCTGGGTAAGAAACAAAAGTAGGGACAGCAGCTACTCTCAGGACTATCCACCAACAGCCTGGAAGTTAAAAAAACCCCTACCTGAACTTCCAGGCACCAGGATGACAAAGTGAACCCCGGCTGCTCCAATCCCTGTCTCTGACCTGAAAACACAGTAATTATTGCCCCAGAGGAAATTTTAAAGCAGTAAAATCTTAGGAACACTGGAAGGGTGTGACTAAGGTCCTACTTAAAAATGGGAAAAGAGCAGGCTACAAAGACAAAGACTCTGGAATCTTATTAAGTTGAGAGGGAGGAATCAAACTTGGAAGGAGAGAGTATTGACTCCACACTCACAGCTGAAGCCTTAAGAGGGACTTTGACCTGGTCTCGGGCACAGAAAGCATTCCTAGATGAGCTCAAAAAGAACTTTGAAATCTGGCTTAGAGAGGTAGAAGATAAAATGAACACCTTTTGTAAAAACAAAATTGTGAAATTAGAAAAACATTACAATGAAGAGAACAACTCCTTAAAAAGTAAAATGTGTGAGCTAAAAATGACATCTGAGCATATGGAAAAGGAGCTTCAAAAACTAACTGAGGAGCATAATTCATTAAAAACTAGTATCAAACAAATGGAAGCCAATTACTCTATGAGTAATCAAGAATCAGTCAAGCAAAACATCAAAACTATAAAATTAGAAAAAGACGTAAAATATCTATATGGAAAAATAACTGACCTGGAAAACAGATCCAGGAGAGACAATCTGAGAATCATTGGTCTACCAGAAAATCATGATGAAAAAATGAGTCTGGACAATATTTTCCAACAGCTCATCAAGGAAAATTGCCTTGAGGTCCTAGAATCAGAGGGTAAAATAGAAATTGGGAGAATCCACCTGACACCTCCTGAAAGAGATGCCAAATTGAAAAGTCCACAAAATATTGTGGCCAAACTCCAGAACCATCAGGTAAAGGAGAAAATACTACAGGTGGCCAGAAAGAAACAATTCAGACATCATGGAACAACAGTGAGGATCACATAGGATTTGGCAGCCTCAACACTGAAAGATCTGAGGAACTGGAATATGATTTTTCACAAGGCAAAATAGATCAGGCTACAACCAAGGATCACCTATCCAGTGAGACTGAGAATAATCTGCCAGGCAAGGAAATGGACATTCAGTGACATAACAAAATTCCAGACCTTCATAATGGAAAAGGCAGAGATCAATAGAAAATTTGACATCCAATTATAAGACTCAGGAGAGACATAGAAAGGTAAAAAAGGAAACACACACACACACCCCTTATAACAAGAGCAAACTGTTTTCATTCCTATATGGGAAGTGGATACCTATTAATATCTTGAACTTTATACCTACAGAAACATCTAAAAAGGATATAGATAAATAGAGGGTGGTGGGTATAAGTTATGCAAAATGATGATTATAAAACCTTATTAAGGGACTGCAATGGAAGAAGAGGAAAGAATGAAGCAGGAAAGCATAAATTATGCTACAGAAAAAGGCATGAAAACAATGTAGTAGAGGGAAAGAAGGGAGGGAGATGACCATTGTATGTGCTTTTCCCTCACTGGTTCTCTATCGAGAAGAGACATAAAACTTATCATAATAGAGGGAAAGAGGGGAGGGAAATGTGCACTGCATGAGATCTATTCTCATCAGTCTTGGTCCAAGGAAGAAATAACTTACAACATTGAGTATAAAAATTGATCATATCCTACAGGCAGTAGGAGGGGGGAAAGGCCAACAAAAGGGGGGGTAAAGGGAGGGAAGAAGTAGTAAGGGAGAAGGGTAGGAAAAGGGAGGTGGGTGGATAAGAAGGGGATACTGAGGGAGGTGGTGGTCAAAAGGAAAGTCTTAAGAAGGGGAAGGGAGAAGGTGAAAAACAAAAGCATAAACAGGGGAGGGAATAGGATGGAGGGAAAAACACAGATATTAATCATAACCGTTAATGGGAACGGGATGAAGTCTCCCATAAAATGGAGGCAGATAGCAGAATGTATTAAAAACCATAATCCTACAACATGCTGTTTACAAGAAACACATCTGAAACAGAAGGATACACACAGGGTGAAGGTAAAAGGTTGGAATAAAATATATCATGCCTCAGCTAAAGTTAAAAAAGCAAGGGTAGCAATCCTTATCTCAGACAAATCAAAAGCAAAAAATAGATCTAATTAAAAGAGATAAGGGAGGAAACTATATCCTGCTAAAAGATACCATTGAAAATGAGGCAATATCATTACTATGTATTTGTGTCCCAAGTGGTACAGCATCTACATTCGTAAAGCAGAAATTAAGGAGGCTAGAAGAAGGAATAGATACCAAAACTATACTAGTGGGGGTCTTCAATCTCCCCATCTCTGAGATCAATAAATCTAACCTCAAAATAAACAAGAAAACTTAGATGTCAGACTCCTATATCAGAATTGATCAGATCCCAGTACTTTTCTCAAACATGGGTTTGGAACTTTACCTGGACTTTATCTCCCAGCCCTGCCCTGCAGTCTGCCACTTTGCCAAGGTTAAACACATCCCCTTCAAGCTGAAGCCCATGGAGCTGTTCCAGTGGAAGTACATTGCTGATGATTTTGCCAAAGTGAACAGCCTGAAGAGAGTGGGGCCATGAAAGATGGAGATTTCACCTTGGACAAAAGTTTGGCCATCATGCACTACCTGAGTCAGAAATACAATACCGTGGCCCACTGGTATCCTCCAGATGTGCAGGCCTGGGAACAGGTTGAAGAATACCTGTTCTGGCATGGTGACTCCATTTGGGGTACATTTGGCTCAATGATATTGATTCAGGTTCTAGGCCCTGTAATTGATGTTCACATCCCCAAGGAGAAAGTGAAAAGGAACAGAGTGTCCATGATGCAATCCCTACAACATCTGGAGCAGAAGTTTATGGAGGACAAGGCCTTCCTCACTGGTGACCAGATCTCCTCTGCTGATCTGATGGTACTGGAGGAGCTGATGCAGACCTTCTACACTGGTTTTGATGTCTTGAAGGGCCAGCCCAAACTGGCAGCTTGGCGTCAGTGGGTGGAGGCCACCTTGGGGGAGTAGCTATGCCAAGAAACCTGGGAAGCCATCCATAAACTTTGTGCTGAGCCCAGGTCCTTGAAGGACATCCATTTGGCCATGCAGGATAGGATGAAGTTACATCTTTCAAAGATCCCCTAATACAAGAATTTCTCCTCAGGTCAGAATCCTCAGAAGAATGAGCCCCAGTGATGAAAAGTAAAGTGCAGACACATGCATCCATGGCTATCATCTCCTCCATCAATTCATGAACAGCATTCACACACCTCCATGCCTGCATTTGTGCAAACTAGCATACATCTGGATACTTTAAATAATTCCCCACTTATAGACAGCTTCAAATTCCTATCCATACAGAGGGAGAGATCATTGAACCAACTAACAATATTTTAGGAAAAAAATCTCAGTTGTCTGGAATCCTCAGCCTGGGTCTGGAAATTTATAGGTTTTAAACAAATGTAAAATCATATGAAAAAAAAATAAAATTCAGGAAACAAACAAAAAAAATAAACAAGAAAGGAGTTAAGGAGGTAAAGAGAATCTTAGAGAAGATGGATATGGTAGACCTCTGGAGAACTGAATGGGGATAAAAAGAAATACACCTTCTCAGTGGTATATGGCATATACACAAAAATTGACCATATACTAGGGCATAAAACCCCCAAAATTCAGGGTAGAAAGGGGGAAATATTAAATGCATTCTTCTCAGGTCATGATGCAATAAAAATTGTATGTGATAAAGGGCCATGGAAGAATAGGCAAAAAAAACTAATTAGAAACTAAATAACAATCCTGATGAATGAGTGGGTCAAACAAGAAATTATAGAAACATTCAGAACCTTCATTCAAGAGAATGACAATAATGAGACAACATACCAAAACTTTTGGGATTCAGAAAGGCAGTTCCTAGGGGAAATTTTATATCCCTGAATACATACATGAATAAATTAGAGAACACGGAGATCAATGAATTGGGCATGCAATTGAAAAAGCTGAAAAAAGAATAAACTGAAAATCTCCAATTAAATACTTAATCAGAAATAATGAAAACCAAAGGAGAGATTAATAAAAGTAAATTCAAGAAAACTATTGAATTAATAAATAAATCTGAGTTGGTATTATGAAAAAGCCAATGAAATTGATAGACCTTTAGCCAATATGATAAAAAAAAAGAAAGAAGAAAACCAAATTGTGAATATCAAAAATGAAAAGGGTGAATCTACCTCTAATGAAGAGGAAATTAAAACAATAATTAGGAATAATTTTCCCAATTGTATGCACATAAATTTGACAATCTTAATAAAATTCTTGAATATTTACAAAAATACAAGTTGCCTAGACTGACTGAAGAGGAAGTAAACTACTTAAATAACCCCATCTCAGGAAAAGAAATTGAACAAGCCACCAATGAACTCCCTAGGAAAAAATCGCCAGGGCCAGATGGCTTTACTAGTGAATTCTACAAAACACTTAAAGAACAGTTGACTCCAATACTTTACAAACTATGTGGGAAAACTGGAGAAGCAGGAGTCCTACCAATTCTTTTTATAAAAAAATATGCTACTGACACCTAAAGTGGGAAGAGACAAAACAGAGAAAGAAAACTACAGACCAATTTTTCTTATGAATATAGATGCAAAAATTCTAAATAAAATATTAACAAAAAGACTATCACAAATTATCATGAGAATATACACTGTCATGAGGTAGGATTTATTCCAGAAATGCAAGGGTGGTTCAATATCAGGAAAACTATCAGTATAATTGAACACATCAATAACAAAACTAGCAGAAACCATTTGATTATCTCAGTTGATGCAGAAAAAGCTTTTGACAAAATACAACATCCATTCCTATTAAAAACACTAGGAAGGGGGCAGCTAGGTGGTGCGGTGAATAGAGCACCGGCCATGGAGTCAGTAGTACCTGAGTTCAAATCCGGCCTCAGACACTCAACACAAAAATCTAGCCGTGTGACCTTGGGCAAGTCACTTAACCCCAACTGCCCTCCAAAAGGCAAAAAAAAAACCCAAAACACTAGGAAGTATAGGAATAAATGGAGTTTTCCTTAGAATAATAGGTTGCATCTATTTAAAGCTGTCAGTGAGTAATATATGTAATGAGAATAACCTAGAAGCATTTCCAATAAGATCATGGTTGAAACAAAGATGTCCACTCTCACACCTCTTATTCAATCTGGTACTAGAAATGTTAGCAATAGCAATTAGAGAAGAAAAAGAAATCAAAGGAATGAAGTTAGGCAAAGAAGAGACTAAGCTATCACTCTTTGCAGATAATATTATGATATACTTGGAGAACTCTAGAGAATCAAGTAAAAAACTTCTTGAGAATAAATAAATTTAGCAAACTTGCAGGACATAAAATAAACCCACATAAATCCTCAACATTTCTATATATTTCCAATGAAGTCCAACAGCAAGAGAGAGTTAGAGAAACCCTATTTAAAGATACTGTAGACATTGTAAAATATTTGGGAATCTACCTGCCAAAACAAACCCAGTGCCTATATGAACACAACTACAAAACACTTTCCACACAAATAAAATCAGATCTAACTAATTGGAAAAGCATGAATTGTTCATGGGTGAGTCAAGCTAATATAATAAAAATAACAATTTTACCTAAATTAAATCACATATTTAGTGCCATACCAATCATTCTACCAAAAATTACTTTATAGAACTAGAAAAAATAGTGACAAAATTCATTTGGAAGAACAAAAGGTTCAGAATATCAAGGCAATTACTGAAAAGAAATGCTTACGGAAGGTGGCCTAGCCGTACCAGATCTTAATCTCTGTTATAAAGCAGCAGTCCTCAAAACTACTTGGTACTAGATAAGGAACAGAGTGGTGGATCAATGGAATAGATTGGGTACACAAGGTTCAGTAGTCAATGATCATAGTAATATGCCATTTGATAAGCCAAAAATGCCAGTTTTGGGGATAAGAACTCACTATTTGACAAAAACTGCTGGGAAGATTGGAATATAGTGTGACATAAACTGGGCATAGACCATCATCTAACACCATACACCAAAATGAAGTCCAAATGGGTGCATGATCTAGGCATAAAGGCTGATACTGTAAGTAATCTGGGGAAGCAAGGAATAGTTTGCCTGTCAGCTCTATAACCCTGGACAAGTGACTTTATCTCTATTTGCCTTAGTTTCCTCAAATGCAAAATGGAGATAATAGATCTAGCCCAGAGAATTATTATGTGGATCAAATAAGATGCTATTTCCAAAACAATTAGCACAACTCCTGGCATACAGTTGGCACTTAATAATTGCTTCTTTCCTTCCTTAGAGTCTTAGAGAATTCTCTGGGACATGAAAGAGTTAAGTGACTTGCTCAAGATCATACAACCTCTAGGTTTCAGTGGCAGGTCTTAAGCCTAGGTCTTCTTGACTTCAAGTATGACTCTCTATCCACTGTATGCCACAATTAACCATTTTTATGAAATACATAATTTTTATAAAGTAAAATCTTAATGCTTAAGATATGTGGAATTTTCTGGTAGTAGGAAAAGAATATAACAAAGTTTTGTGGATAGTGACATTTGAATTTTTTTTATTTATTCTTTTTTATAAGGGAAAGAGTGAGCAGAGAACATGTGAGGATATATACCCTTTCTGAGCAGCAGGAAAGAGAAATAGAAAAGTATTTTCAATAGAGCAGAAGACAGTGCTTGTTGGTCTACACTGAAATGCAAGAGCAAAATATTTGAGGCATGATTAAATATAAACCCTTGAAGGTCTTTTACACAATTGTTAGTGTTGTGATTTTATATATTGTTGCCCTAATTCTGCTCATTCCATTCTTCATCTGCTAGCATGTCTTCCAAATTTCTTTTACAATAAGGATATTCTAATGTGAATTCTCTTCAGGTTCTGATTATTTCACTTCATATTAGTTTTTCTATGCTTCTTTGAAATCATCCATTTCCTATTTTTTCAATAGAAAAAATGATTTATTTTGGTTTCTTCCATACATTTTATTGTTTAGGGAACACAAGTCTCACATAAAATCACAGGCTTTGAAAGTTACACCTAAAATAATGAAGGGTCAAGGCAAAGCTGATCCCCTGAATAGAGTTATCAGCCTGGAGGCTCCAGCTCCCTGAATTTACTTGTGCACATCTTCACTAGAAGTGCCTTTTTCTGAAAAGGGGAAATTTACAAATGGGCTTATAGGTAAGGAGGAAATACTTTATTCGATACTTTCATTAGACAAAGGAAAAGATTCTTTCAAAAATTGGGGGGAAAAACCCAAAGAGGACAGATGTGATTATTTGACATGAATGGTAGGAGGTCAAGATAGAAAAAAAATGGTGCTATTACTATTATTATTATAAACTGATCACATCAATGGGACCAAGAGAGTTTTGTTTTTTTGTTTCCAAAAAATGGACTAAAACCTTCTGCATTTTTACACCAGACCTTTCCTTATGTCATTCTGAGACACAGTCAATCCATGTTCCACGTTTTGTCCTGGAGGGCAGAACAGCCTTTGAAACTCTATTAAAAGGAGCAAATCCAGTTACTGTTGTGGCTTCACAAAAGCAACTCTAACCCAGCAGATAGCCCGGCAGCTTCATTCTCATGAACACTCTCGCCATGAAGAAACTTAAGAGGACACTGACGAAACCAATGAAAAGAAGAAGAAACCTGTTGAGCTTGGGAATATTTGGTGCATTGGAGCGGTCTAGGATTATGAAACCTAAACCTCCCGTTGTAAACAGGAAACTGGATGCAAGTCCTTCCATAATACATTGTCCATTTACTCTATATGACAAGAAAGCGACTGGTCTCTGATGTCCATGTTCATCTGTCATTGATCCAGCACTAGGAGGTTCCACAATGACATCATAAATTATTCCTCCCGTGATGAGGCAATAAGACACCACCACCAGGGCGTACACCGTCATCGCTTACGGTATGTGGGCCCATGGCAGCTTTTTCAGCTTCAGGTTGGGACACTCGAGGACCACGAAGGGCACCCCGTACAATGTCTCCATAGCGGACGGCGGAACAGGCATGTCTGGAACCCTCCCCTCTTCCCTCTCCCCTCCCCCAGCCCTTCACTCCTCGCTTGGAGCTACCACTGCCACAGAGGCACCAGAAGGAGAAATCCCTATTTTTTTTTTACAATAGAATCCCATCATAATCATAGAACACATCGCATTCAACTATTCTTTGCTTGATGGATAACCCTTTATTTTCCAGGTTTTTCTTTTACCATCACAAAAAAATCTATAAGAAATATTTTTGTACATATAAGACCCTTCCTATTTCTATGATCTCTGTTGGGTATAGGCCTAGCAGTGGTATAGACTGGGTCAAAGGGCAAGCAGTGATAGTAACTTTTTACTAAGAATATGTTATTGTTTAATTCCAAAATATTAATTCCAAATTCCAAATTTAATTGTTAATTTCCAAAATGGTTGTAGGTCTTCAAAAATCCAGCAACAAAGTACCTGCTTTGCCATAGGTCATCTAACATTAATAATTTATTTTCATTTTTACTAGTTTGATCGGTATGGGGGATACACTCAGAATTTCTTTGTAGCACTTTTTTTTAAGTAGTTTGATTTGGAACATTAAAAAATGGCTTTAGAATGGCTAGGTATCTTCCCTTGTGATTTACCTGTACACAGACCATATGTCAACAGTGTAATAATTTATGTAATATTTCATAACAAGTAAATATTTAAATTGATATTAAATTAAAATAATTGATTAAATGATCATCTGAGTATAAATCAAGTCATTAATATTAAGTTAACATAATACTAAATTAAATTTTATGTAATAAATTTATTTATATATATAATTTATATAATAATTAAAACACTTATTTGATTGATTCTAACAACAACCCCCTGCAGTTAAGTGTCATTATCATTCCCATTTCATAATTTGGAACAGGAGGCTGAAGGAGACTAAGTGACTTACCAAGGATCATACTGCCAGTAAGTGTCTAAGGCTTTATTTATGATGATCTGGTTCATAATGAAGTAAGTCAATAAACTTGGAGATGAAGCACTCTCTGTCACTGACCTAATAGGTGAAGCCAATAGGGTAAAATAGGGGCTGTAACATTTCATACATTGTTTCTGTTATGTCATCTTTTGCACATAATTCTTTACTTCATGGTATATTATATATAGTGGAAGACATCAAATGCAATTTTAAAATATAAACCAATAAAGCAAAGCATATAAATGAGACTTTTGTTTTTGCTTGTGGCATAAAAATAATTTGCTCGACATTCTTTTAGAACTTATTCTTACAGAGAGATTGTCGTTTTATGCACCTGCTTTTTAGTGCTTAATGTCCTTGCCTTAATATATATTTACACTCAGAGCTGACCTCACCTTTATTAGCATATATTATTCTGGTTCCAAGCTTCAAACACTATTGTGAATGAAAATCATTAAACTGATATTGAAGACTTTTCCCCTTTTTTCAAGGCTATGTTATTTACCTTTAAACAAAATGCTTTCAATATATGGAATCTGGAGCACTTTAATAGCTTCAAAACCTTAAATAGGATCCTCACAATAATTGTTTTATTTCAGTCAGGAGTCCTCCCACCATCATAATGTCATGTGGGGGGAGGGGAAAGAAAGGAGGAAGAGGATTGGATATATGAGGTGAGCAAGGGAGGAATAGAGAATAATGCTAAGGTAGGTACCTGGGAGAATGATAATGTCCCTGTCAGTAATAAGAATGTTGAGAAAGGGGAGGGTTTTAGAGAATAGATTAGGATGTCTGTCTTTTACATGCTGGATTTGAGATATCTACTGGTCAATGTTCTTTAAGCACTATTTATTTCATATGTGTTTATCTCATAATTGAAAATAACTTTTCATCATTTGATGTGCACTTCCTTCTACACAGGGTCTGGATAATGTCTCTTTTTCCCTTTTTCACTAGTAACTAAACCAAAAATTTTACAGTTACAATTTTGCAAAGGCCCAATTTAATAATCAGTTTCTCTTTTAAAGAATTCAAACACTACTGCTGAGATTTGGGAGAACATTTAAGTTTAATAAAGAAACTTTATTTTTATAATATGATCTACTTTTATAAATGCTATATCATTACTATTTAAATTTGAAGTGAGAAGATGAAATCTCATGGTTAGTTAAAATTCTGATCTATTTCCTTCACAGGGAGACACTGTATTTCTCAATAAATTAAATCCAGCACTACTTTGGGAATTGTTTCTTGTGCCAACCTGAATGTTACTGATGGTGAGCTAAGTGAGTAAAGCAGTTTCAGGCATATTGTGGTGTTTCTGACTTGCAGGCCAGTTTCTGTACTCACCAAAGTTCATTGCTGGATTTTATTAGCTCAGTAGTGTCACTGGCCATATAATATGTTTTTCAAATTATTATTGAATGAGATATGAAAAATCAGTGATTTGTTTATATTTTTTTCTGTGCCAGTATTGCTGTAGTTCCCTTTCTGTGATAAAATTCATGTTCTAATCGCTTTTTAAAAAATTAAGCAAATATAGCAGAATATGCACTTCAATTTTATTCCAGATTATTTAAAAATCAGAAAATATTTTGTCTCTATAACATCTTCCAAAATACACTTAGTTTTTCCTTTGTAGTACTTTTTTATTGATTTGCTATTTCCTACATATTCCCTTTCATTGTACAAATAATTTTTCACATGTTCTCGTATTATTTTATTATTTTTCCACAGAATGTTTTTTGTTATATTTTATGCAAATTTAAGGCATATTTTGAAGCATAGTCTTTGGCAAATTTGAAAACTATCAGTGATTTAGCATAACTAATGTAGAAATATGTTTTGAATGATTGCCTAGGTATTGCCGGTATCTAATTGCTTACTTCCTAAGGGAAGGAAGGTGGGAGATTGTAAGGGAGAGAATTTGGAACTCATTTTTTTAAATGTTAAAAATTATTTTTACATGAAGTTTTGAAAAGATAGAATATTATTTTAAAAAGAAAACAATCAGTGATTGCTTAGTATTTAATGGAAAAAGATTTATTTTAACCACATATAAATTTTAGAAAAAATACTTTTTGCAGGACTAAGAGTATTTGTTCCTCTGGATAGTACACCTTTAAGGACACTGATGCCTAGAAAGATGATGAGATTGTTATAGAGAATGCATAACCTGATGATTTCCTGCAATTGCAACATATGAACAAAACTAGTTGATGGCCTTCAATATGGTGGTTAGCTCTTTTTATGGAAAGAGAATGCCTAGCACATTACATAAAATTAAAAGATAGTGGATAGAGCCTTATGTTTGGTTTGAAGAAGATGTGAGTTTAAATCCTGTCCCAGATATTTTCCTGTGGGGTGACAGATGGTAAGTTACTTAACCTCTTTCTTCCTCAATTTCCTTATTTGCAAAGTGAATGTATTGATTTAATGGCCTCCAAAATCCCTGCTAGTTCTAAATCCCATGATCTATGTTTAAGTGAATGAGTTATCACTCTTTCCACAGACTCTCTATCTTTGAGATTATCAATTCCACAAAATCTTAAATTGCTAAATGCGTAGATTATTGTGTTACTCCATCCATATATACTCTTGCACAGATACTTGGGAGAGACCATGAATTTCACCCAGAATTGAATGGGAGAAAGAGAGTTGTACTTTGGGGAAATTTCCCAATATTTTAATGATGGTAATTGATCACTGCATCAAATCATATCACTTTCAGTTTTGCTGTTTTGCTGAGACTCATGAAACATCACAATTGTGAAAGAATTCAAAATGAGTTAAATGCAGATCAGGTGTGACTATAGTTTGGGGTAGGTTAGAAGGAAATTACAGTGAAGGATATAGATTGTTTTGAGTGGTAGATCAATATCTATGAAATAATACAATAACCAGAGGAAAGTTACCAATATATCAGGTGGACTCCCAGAAGAGGATTTGTGAAAATACAGATAAAACTTATCAAGAAAAAGAGGGAGTAGATTAATTTCATCTGCACATGTGATGAGAGTCTCAGAACCAACAAAGGCAAAGATTGCTCAGAGTCAAAGTGTCGTGTGTGTGTGTGTGTGTGTGTGTGTGTGTGTGTGTGTGTGTGTATGTATGTATATATGGATTCATCAAGGGGGATAGGGCAAGGAGTCCATGGTTTGAAGGTCTCCCAGGGTAGGGTCCAGGGTTCTTGCCACTCACAGCTCTTGCATCTGTTCTGGGCCAACAGCATGTGCTCTAGCCCTGGCTGTGCCTTCTGGAGCCTCATTATTCTCTCTCTGCTGCCTGGGCCCTCATGGCCCATTCCTTGTTTTTATCCACTATGCAGCAGGAAATGAGCTGAGGACAGATTCGTGACATTGATTGTTTATAGGATTCATGTTTACACACACACACACACACATACACCCGTGTGTATTTGGTGGGGAAGAGGGAACAAGGAGCTCAGATCCCTTCCTCATTCCTTCTTTTAAAAACAATTCTAGGACAGAAAAAGTTTCACTGAACGGTTTCTCATTTTATGTGCAAGTCAAGCCAGCCCAGCAGATGGACTGTGTGTCACTGGGAGCTAGCCTTGGGGGGTGGAGGGCCCACAGGCAGGCAACTCCAGCATAGCACTTCAGGATGGGGGGGAGGCCCCACTGTGCTAGGCTGGGCTGGAGGGCACTCACTCACTCACACCCTCACACCCACACACCCACACACCCACACCCACACACACCTTTGCTGTTTATTTTAAACTCTACCACGGGCCAAGGTAAGCCAGGTTCGAAGGGCCTGCTGGAGACAGGGCCCTTGTAGATGCCCTAAGGGGGAGGCACTGCCTGTACCAAGTGGCCTGTTCTCTCTGAGGGTAAATTATATGGACGATGGGAGTTTTCTATTTTTGTTCTGTGGTCAATAAATCAACTTTTGCTAAAGAAAAAAAAATGTACACATATAGATATAAAATGTACACATATAGATATAAGATATGCACACATATAGATATATATATATTATATATGCACACACACACACACACACACACATATATATATATATATAAAACCAACAAAAATTTTGTCTATATTTACTTATTTATTTTTTACTTAATTCCTTCCCTGTTTATACTAGATGCAACAGAAAATGTCTGGTCTACTGAAGAAGAGTCTTTGGGAATTATTTAAATAACTTTTGGATGATACCATAAGCTAAATTTACTAATGGTTTATGTAACTTGCAAATGATGCAAATAAGTTTTCCCTTTCCAATATTTAGCAAAACATCAGCAGTTAAAACCATGCCTTAACTCAAAACTGTCATTCATTTATTTGGGGCATCCCTTAACATAGTCTAATTATGGTTGTTAGTTTTAGATAAATGCAATTCCAACCTCCCTTTAGCTTTTGAAAGTAAGTTCTCCATATTAAATTGCTTAAAATAGTTTAAATGATTCTATTAAAACTGTCAAAAACAGAAACCTGCCTTAAGCCCATGTAACTTCCAATTCATATTTTTATTAATATTTAGCTTACTTACAGTTAATAAGATTATTCAACAGTATTACAGTGATATAACAGTGGCCCCCAATGGCCAATTCAATCCAATCATACCTACCAACTTTGGCTTAATTTCTATATACTAGTTTTCAACTTTCTGGTTCAGTTATACTCCAGATTCCCTAAAATAAGCTTTTATTCAAATAAATGAATATGATATAAATGGGTAGATCCTAAGACTCTCAAATACTTCTCTGCATAGCTGACATGTGGACATTCTAGTTGTCATAAGTGGCAATTCAAGTATGATAAATAATACAATATATACAGAGAGTTCTGACTATAAAACAGTTTATACAACAATGGAGTTGGTAAATTAGTTTGTCTTAGATTTTGTATTTCCCTTCACTTCTCTTCCTTTTCAGAGACATTGTCACCTCTTGCATTCTGCCATTGCAGTTTATTTATTAGTTACATAAAAGTACACATTTGTATTAGTAGGGAAAATATCACAAAAAATTCCTTAAAAATACTTATTGTTGGCAAAATTTTGGAATAGGTTGCCACACACACACACACACACACATACACACACACACACACACACTAAAAAAAACAACCCATCACTATTTACTCTGCTCAAATCATTTAAATGAAATAGCTCTTTTGAAAGTTATCAATGATCTCTTAATTGCTAAATGCAATGGCCTTTTCTCAGTTCTCATTCTTTTTAAAACTCTCTGAAAACTTTAATACTCTTAGTTTTTGCTCTCCTCTCAGATACATTTTCCTCTCTTGGTTTTTGTGACTCTATCTTCTCCTACTTCTCCTACTACCTGCCTAACTATTCATTCTCAGTCTTTTCTGCAGCATCATCTCCAGGTCATACCCACTAATCATAGAACTGAACTCTCCCAACATTTACTTTCAAACAATATTAAAATAATGTGTCAAATTGAAATCTGAAACACAACAGCCAACAAAATGTCAAGGTGAGACATTTTTCATCCTAAGACAACTAAGAAGGTCAGAAAAAGAGGTCTATGACACCAAGAAGGCTAGCCCAGAGCTAACTGAAATGACAATCATGTAAGCAGCAGCAGTAACAGTTTGGGGAGCTCTCAGCCCAGAGATTATAAAGGGATTGGATAAGTGGTCAGAAAGAGATTATATGGGATGCCTTTATGGGTACTGGGCACAGGACCAGGCACTGCTTACCAACTTCACTCATCATTAACTGGTCCCAAGTTTCATTTTCAAGGTAGAAAAACACAGCTTGCCTTCACGAGACAAAAGGGGCCCAGATTGCAGTTCTAGGGGAGAGTGAGCTGGGTTCCTAGTTCCTGGTGGGTGTTCTAGAGAAGAGAGGAGCCCTACTGCCTGTGGGCCCATGGGAACAGGGGCTCCTCCTGGTTAAGAACCAGAGTCCAGACCAGAAAAGCAATGATGACACCTCTCCTTGCTGGATGCCACCTTGAAATCTTGTAGATTACATGAATCAGCTGTAAAAATAGCAAGGTGAAAAAGTCTGAAACTTGGAAAAGTGAGTGACACCTTCTTCCTACCCCAAGTAAGCACACACACACACACACACACACACACACACACACACACACATGCATTATCTTAATTTATAATCTTATTACAGTTACTTGCATGTTTGCTTCCCATTTTAATGTGATCATTTTGAGATTATTAAGAATATTTTTGCCTTTCTTTATATCCCAAGCAATTAGCACAGGCTTGATACATAAACAATTAAAATTTGATCCACTGATAACAGTTTCTGCTAATCCCACCCAAGACCTTTAGCACCTCTACAATCCAAAGGACACCTATCACGTGGTGGAATTTCATTCATTTTGGATTTAGGAGGATTCAGAGGACAAAACAAAGAGCAATGAATAGTAGTTGCAAATAAAAAAATTAGATTTATTATAATAAAACCTTCCTAGCATTTAAAGCTGTCTTTGACCAAAAAATGGATGGAAAATAATTGGATATTATTTATAATTCATGAAATGTGTTTCAATTTTAAATTCATTTAGAATTTAAAACTCATGTTCTGATATGATTTATGCTATAGGGGTGTCTAAATTTCTTTGGGCAATCAATAATTTTTATACAAATTTCCTTTTGTGACAGTCATATATGTGTCCTACTTGTACTACTCTGCTTTAGTCTCATCTTAATCACATAAAAATAGATTCGTTTCATCATATTCACTTCTCTAAAGATAATGAAATAAAACTCCAGTTGCCTCACCTTTATTTCATTTAGTAGAATGTCAGATTCTGTGCCTTATACATATTTATTTATTTATTTGTTGTGTTTTCAATATTGTGGTTTAAAGAGTGGATATCACTTCAAGAAAAAAAATATGAAAGGTTGTAGCTTTTAAAGAACAGAAATCAAGGACTGATAGAAATATTGCATTACTTGTTGATCTGGAGAACTCAAGCATTGCAAGGATCACATGAAAAAAGTTTACTTGTACACTTGAGTATGGAAAAGAAATTACTGTCTGAAAAGATTGAAACACATGTGGCTAAATTATGTAGGGTTTTATAAACGGAGCAGATAAATTTTTATTTAATGCTAGTGAGGAAAGGGAACCAATAGATTTTGTTGAGTAAAGGAATAACATTATGGTGTCTGTGATAAAGGAAGGTCATTTGAGTAGAAAAATGGAGTAAGATGAGACAAAGCAGAAAATACAACTTGGAGGCCATTAAAGTAGTCGATGTTAAAGGTGATTAAGGCATGAAGTAAGTGATGAGAAAGGGTGAGTATAAAAAAAATGGTTGGATGTGAGAAATGCAGATATAGGAAGAAAAACTTTGGTAACTGATTATAGATGAGGTCTGAGAAAGAATGAGGAGTCAAAGATAATACCTGGTTTATAAATCAGTAATCTTGCCACATCGGTGATGTCTTTGATGGGAACAGGGAAGTCTGGAAGAAGAGCAAGTTTGAGGGGAAAGAAAATGAAATCTATTTAGAAACGTTGAGTTTTAGATATTTCTAGGATATACATTTAAAATGTCCAGTACCCAGCTGGTAAAATCAGGAAAGAAATGATCACTGGATATATTGATCTGTGAGTCATCTACATATTGATAATAATTTAACCCAGAAGAACTGATGATATGACCAATACAGAGATTGAATGGAGAGAAGAAGACTTAGGATATTTCCTTGGGGTACACTCTAAGATAGACTCCTATCACATCCTGGAATATTACAATCTCATTCTAATTGGTTTCTCTTACTCCTGTGTTTCTTTTCTTCAATGTAACTTCTGCATGACTGCCACATTCTTGTTAAAAAACAAGCAAAAAGACCCCAACAAAAGTAGTTATGTGATTCTCAATACAAAGTCTTGATCACTACTAAGTTCAAAGGCAAAAAATAAATGGGTCTGACATAGCTCTTAACAATGTGTCAGCTATCCTTTTAGTCATTTCATTCTGATTTATGCATTTTCCTTCATGCATTTTTCATTCTAGCCAACCTATCCTTCAAGCCAGGCCTCATATACTACATTCTGTTTCCCAACTCTCTTTGCACAATCTACCATGTCCTAAATGCAGGACATTTTTATTTTCTTATCTTGTTTAATCTTATACTAGTATAGATGTCCACCCAGTATTCAATACTTTGACTACCTAGTATAATTTAACTTTCTTCAGTGTTGAAGTCTATCTCCAATATCATGTCATATAATTTCCTTTCATGGGTTTTAGAATCTTTTCAAATTGGATTATCTTTGTTAAATTACCACACACTCACACACACACATTTTTTCTCTTTCGTGCTTTTGCTTACACCATTTATTATGTCTAGAAATGACCTCTCTCACTAGCCATCAAGAATAATTTTCCTATAGTTAAAAAATAGTTCAAATGTCATATACTTCTAAAATATTTTCTTGATCTCTCATACTGACATGAACATTCCTAAGTGGATTATTTATTGAACATGGTTTTGCAGATTTCCACTACATTTTATTTTAAAAATTATGTATTATAGTATTAATATCAATTTGCTTACTTGACAAGTTCCTTGAAAATAAATTGAATGATTTATTTAAGTATCAACATAGGTGCCTAACCCATTATTCTGAATACACTAGAAAATATATAAATATAATTTTGTTTCTTCCACTGTTGTCAATGAATATTTCTTTTAGTTCTTTCTTTTCCTTCTTTTTTTCTTTTTTGGAGGGCAGTTGTGGTTAAGTGACTTTCCCAACATTACATGGCTAGTAAGTGTTAAGTGTCTGAGATTAGATTTGAACTCAGGCCCTCCTGACGTCAGGGCTGGTGTTGTATTTACTGTGCCTCCTAGCTACACCTCTTTTAGTTATTTCTATTCAATGTGAGAAGGTGTTCATGTCAATGACCTATGTTCAATCAAATTTGCAGAGCTCATTCTTTCCCCTTCTCTGAAAAAATGGAGATGATGGTAGATCAGGTTCACTTAGGTAGAAAGAGAAAACTTAAGGTTTTGAGTCTTTGGTAAGGATGCTATCCACATTTTCATGATAAATTCCTTCAAAACCTCATGTTAGTTAGAATATGTAGTTCAATCCTTCCTTACTTCAGTAGCCCCTCTTTCAGGATAATGGCACATGCTGTTGATGGATGATAACTTTTTTGAAATTGATGCTGACCTGAAGGCAATAAATACAATGGAAAGAGCCATAAATAGAGGCAACTGCTTCTACAATATTTGCATTTCCAACATAAAACAAAAATGAGGGTGGGCAGGAATACTGGTCATCAGAAAGTATATCCAGTTGATATTCCCTCTCTCTTTTCTCCAGAGGGCATATGGAATGAGCTATCTTTTTTTTTCTCACTCAGCACTTCTGTTACCTTTGGAGCAGATGATAGCTGAACACATTCAAGTACAGGGAAAGATAAAGAAAAGAAGCTAGACTATAAGGGAGGTTTGTGGGTAGAATGGATGAGGGGGTTAAGAGAGAATGTGAGCTTGAAAAAAAGCAGGCAAATTGATAAAAGTGAAGGGATAAAAAGGTTATTTGTTAGAGTTTTCTGGGTCATTCCATTCTAAATAACCGGATTAAAATGGAACCAAGAATTTTAAGTATATCTGGTCAGTTTCTTTTATTTGGATAGGGTCACTTTGAAACAAACAAACAAAAACATTGCAAATAGCACAAACTGCCCATTATACTTTATACCAGAAGCCAATGGACCAGCAAAGTTCATGCTGCTTATTGACTGCTGGCAATTCTTGCTTATTTCAAAGTGGTCCAGTATAATATCAAAAAATGCAATGGCCATTTGACCATCTGTTGTTCCTTATGACCAATGTTCTTAGTCTACAATATTTTCTTTATATCAAATGGTTTATTTCAGTGTATATTTTTTCTTTGATGCAATTAAAATCTTAACAGAAACAAATCCTGAAATAAAATAACACAGGTGTGTAGCACTTTATGGGAAAGTAAGTTCTAACATTTCCAGACTGAAGTTCCATCTAAAACACCATAAGAATATTAAAATTCTTCATACTATTCTTTTCCAATTCTTGACTGGTACTATTTTATCACAGACAGATTTCTATATCCCTCCAAAATTACATATTGCTGAGTGAAAACTAAATAACCAAATCAGAGAGTGAGTCAGAGACAGAAGAGAGAGGGAGAGAGAGACAGAGAATGAGAGAGAGAAGAGGGACAGACACACAGAAAGAGTTGGCAACAGAGAGTTTGGAGTGGGGGCAGAGTTCCTTATGCCCTTGGATAACTTAGTGTTGTCTAAATTTCCAGTTCACAGCTTCTTAGTTCATTATCTGAGTAGTGTTATATATTTGATAAATGTTTGATGGGAAAAAATAATCTAGATCAAAATAACTTTTCTTCAAAATATTCAATTTGGTAGCTTTGGACAATTCTTGCATATGTAGCCAGAGATTGTTAACTATCTACATCAGGGGTTCTCAAAATGTGGTCTGCTGATGAAAACTGAGGGACCTCCAAACTCTTTCAGGTAGTCTGTGAGATCAAACTACTTTCAACATAACACTAAAACACTGCCTTTTTCATTCTCATTCTCTGTTGAGTACACAATGAACTTTTCTAGAGGCTAAATGGCCTGTGAATTAAAGATTTAGTTGAAAATGTGAGGACAGAGTTAATATCTCATATCCAGAATTGCACTTTTGCCCTAGAAATGGATGAATCTAAAATAATACTGAACTTTTTGTTTTTCTTTTATCTGTTTAGTCTTACCATCAACTAATAATTGAAGATATTTTGTGTAAATGTCAACTACAAATAGGTCGTGGGGAAATATTCAAAAGGTTGAATAACATTTTCTTTTTTTGTTATGGTTGAAACTGGAACAACCGTGGCTTTTTTCATTGAGGGTACAAAAGTAATAGTGGGTAAAACTATTGGCACTTTAGCATAAATCAAGGCAGTGGCAAGAGACTGTGCTAGTTGTCTTTGTATTCATAAATGCCATGTACCACCTGCAGTTACAAGAACACACCAGTTTAACTTAATTGATAAACCAATAAAAATAACTATTTTATTAAATCTTGATCCATAAGTACCTAAGTATGTGTGTATACATATAGACATACTTGTATATACATACCTACATAAGTGTGTGTCTGTGTGTGTGACTGTATAAAATATTCTGTGTGATGAAATGGGAACTACAAACAAAACACTTCTATATGCAACCAGTATTATTGTTTCAAAAAAGAACACTTACGCAATCCAGGTGCAAGATGAGGTAGTATCTTTTTCTTGAAACATTGCTAATATTTGAAAGAACAATTGATAGATGAATTTGGTTATACAGACAGATATTCAGGAATAATTTTCTTTAAAAATTAATGAAGTAATGCAGTCACTTCAAAGAAAACAACTGACTATATATGTAAACAATGAAAAATTTTGATATTTGAAGTAAAAATGAGAAAACTTGTATCAATTGTCTATCACACACACATACAACCCCCCCCCACACAAACACTGTTTATGTATATGCTTTATTATTATTTTAAATAAATAAAACCATGAAACATTTAAAGACATTGATCAGGTTTAATTTTATGTATACAATGTGTATATGTGTACATATGTGTGTATGTGTGTATATATGTATTTTATATCTACATATACTTATGTGTATAAATCTATATATCTACATATCTATGTGTCTGTCTATCTATCTATCGATCTATCTATCTATCTATCTATCTACACATATACACATGTAAATATAAACTGGGTAAATAAAAAACTCTTTGGGGTTCTCTGTGATTTTTATGAATTTAAAGAGGTGCTGGGGAAAAAATAAAAATCATTGATCTAAATATATAGTGATGGTATTTTTGCTAAAAACATGAGAAAGGAATAAGCAGATTTTTGTAAATATTTTTCATCAGCAAATATGATCTTCACATTCACACCATTGCAACCCTCCCCCAAATAAATCCCACTGAATTAGGAATTTGTTGATTAAACAACAACAACAACAACATTGAAGACCAAAACATAGCTCTAAAAGTTTTTTTCCTAAAAGTTTTCACCACACTATTTAAAACTGACAGTCACTGCAAATATATAATTAGCTGGACCCATAATTGAATGAATGACCTTATATTTTTACTTTTCATTTTCAATTATTTTCTTCTCTTCTCCCCACTATATTTCCCAACTTATCAAGGCAATTTCTTAGAAACTAGCAACCAAAATAGAGAAGAATAAACAGTTTGGCAAAACTAACCAACATACCAGCTGATCTGAAAATATTCATAATGTTCTACCCTCATTTTGTTTTACTTTTACAAAAAAGGGAGGGTGGTACATTTTCCCATCTTTTCTTGGAACTGAGCTTGCTCATTATGATCAAAGCCTATCTTTTTTAACATTAATATCATCCCAGGGAAATTATTAGACTGAAATTCATGCAATATTATGATCTTCAAAGAACAAAAATTATGGGTCACCAAAAAAGCAACAGAAAGAAGTTTGATATTTTGAAAGAGGTTGCAACATTCTGCCAACAACAATTTTTATAGAAATGACATTAAGGATAGAATCCAGAAAACATGTTATTTGAATTAGGACTTGGTCAGTTAAGAAACGTGAATACATAAGACAAGTAGAACAAACAGTGAACTAATTCCCATGAAATGTGGAGGGAGAGACCCATAGAAACACCTTCATCACATTGAGCTGATCCCATATGAAGGATGTAGTTGAAGGATGATATTCATTAGACTTATGAAGGATTTGAAGAAAAGGAAGTGCAATATGCATATTAGAAGCCATGTGCTTATTGAAGTATTGAAAATTGCCTTTATAAATTATAAAAAGAAAATGTTTCTACACAATTTAAATATTATTTGTCTGCCTTAAACTGCCACACAATATGGGAATGAAAACTTTGAGGGAAAGGAGGGTTTTTTTTGAACAAATATGAAATACATGAATCATCAAAACTTTTACTGAAAAATTGATTTTTAAACTGTCTAATGTAAGTGATGAGCAAGTTTGACTATGTGTACAAATGTTTCCGGGGATTCAAAATGTCACTATTAGAAGCAGTTCTTCCAAAACAAAAAAGGAACATAAAGTCAAGTTACAGTAGTTTATAGAGTGATCTTCCTTTGTTATCTTTTCTGCATGGGGCACTGAAATTTTGAAAGGAATAATAAAAAATATCATTAGAGATACACACTTTGCACCACAGCTGTACATTTTTATTCACATTTCTTTGTCCTACCAACTCCTACCCTATTGGTCTGAAACAAAGATCATGTTTTTCTTTTTTTTTTTAAGAAATTAGTTATGTCTGTAGTAGCATTGTCTGTAATGTCACCCAAAAGCAATTTAGCTCAATATTTTGGGGGTATCTACTATTTATAGGGCACTGATTTAGGAACTATGATATATAGAAAGATAAGTAAATGACTCCTATGAAAGTTGTTACCTATTAAAAACATATACTACTACTCCCTTATCACTACTACAACACCATCAGCAGCAGCAGCATCACCACCACCAATAATAATTAGCATCTGTAAAGCATTTTCAGGTTTTCAAAGCACTTTTAGAAATATTACCTTATTTGATCTTCACCACTATCCTGGAAAACAGGTGCTTTTTATTCTCATTTTATAGATGAGGAAACTCAGGGTAGACAAACATGTGACTTCCTTAGCATCACTCATCTGATAAGTGTATGAATCAGGATTTGAACCTAGGTCTTCCTAGAACTCTACAGTACCACCTACTTGCCCTCAAAACAGATTAGAACATGCTGCTGTCAAAAAGAGAGTGATATGAAAGATAAGAGGTGAAAAAATAATATTAACATTCAGTTGTCAAGCTATCGTTTAATGTTCAGAGAAATCTAGGTAGAGAAGAAAAATGAAGAGGTAATAACCTCATACCAATTTGAAGTGTGAAAAAATCATTTCACACACAAATACACACAATGCTGATGCATAGTTCAATGTTAATAACTCCCATGTGATTTTAGAAAGCAAGTGTAGACTAAAGATTGTTGAGGTTGAAAAGCACAGGCTAAAACTATGTATGATTTCTTCACCTAAACATGGAAAATTGAGATCTATATTATCACATCTGATTCCACTAAAGGTAGCAATTAGGCACTACTCTATAGATAAGTCTGCATATCTACAGGCCCGTCTGTCCACTTCTGGGCAGAAGGGTGGTAGCCAAATATAACAGTTCATGCTTTAGAATTTTGCAGGCAAAATTGATGTTTACAGCTCCAAGAAAATCCTGTAGTTAGCATGCCTTCAAAAAGATGTTTTAAGAGAGAATTGAGATAATGTGCCAAATGGTTGGAATTTTTTACAACTAATGTTAGAGTAAATAATACATTATTAACTGCAGTTAAACAATTTTTGAACACACTAGAAATCTTAGAGTTCTAAATTTAGAACTAAAGACTACACTTTTGAGGTTTGAATTAGACTTTCCTCTTAAAAATGAATTCAAAGTACCTTTTTTTATCTTAATCTCTGAAAGAATCTTGGAAACTAAGAAAACATTTCTTTCAAAGGCAAAAATATGATATTTTCACAGGAAAGAGTTCCATTTAGTAAGGGTATTGTTGGGTGGGGGATTCATTAAAAAGACCTTTTGAAAACATAAGAAGAAAAATGCATGTATAAACTATGAAAAAAGTAAAAAAAATAACTCTAGGATCTCTATACAAATGAATGTTAAATGAGGAATTTTAGTTTAACTTTTTTAACAAATGAAATGTACTCTATAAACAAGGGTAGAAATGAAAGCCATAAGCATGTTGGCTATTCAATATATTTTTCAAAAGTGATAATAATAAAATAATACAGTCTTAACTGTGTAATGCCAAGCTTTTAGGTTTGGATTATTCTCCATTTACTCATTAACAAATTAAGGTGAAACATTCACAGAAAAGAGAAAATCAAAATAGAGGGTAAATCAATCATTTAATAAGTCCTCAGTTCAATCACAAAGTACAAAAGTCAAAGTACTCAACTCCTGGGTAGTCTCAATTGAAGATTAGTTTCCAATCATCAACAATGTACATTCATTTGATCAGTCACAAGGCACAAAGGCCATCCAACCCTAGGTCACAACTAGGTTACAACATCATCACAGCATTCAGTACCCAAGGAGAGGTCTTTTCTTCATCTTGACCAGAGGCAAGTTCTTAGCAGTTTCTGTTCCTGGGAAGACAAGGCTTAACAAAGACACAACATAGATACACATTGCCAATATCCTCATCAATTCACTCTCTTCCTGTGAAATCAGCCTAGACCCCAAAACAAGGTCTGAGGAAGTAATAAAAATCATCAGTACAGTCCTAGGACCCCTAAAACATAAGCAAGACCCTCCTCCAAGATTTCTATAAGCATACAACAAGAAAATCCTCTTTCAGGGCTTCTGAACCAACAGCAAGGTCCCAGGACTTGTTCAGGAACAGCAACATTCTCCATCAGCACATGAATCTGACAAAGTAACATCAAAATACACAGACCAAGTACCAGCACCACAGTCATCTTCCTCCCACTTCAGTCTTTAGTTCTCATTTCTCTCTCTCCAGCAGTAGCAGCAGCCTCCAGATGCTGGCTCCCAGAAGATGCAGGAGATGGGATTGGAACCCAGATACCTAGACCCTATCTCTTATAGATTCTAGTCCAGTTGTCAGATCATCAGGTAACTCCCATTTTTCTCATCCATCTCCTGGTTTCCTTGACTTCCTTTAAATGTTGACTAAAGTTCTACCTTCTGCTAGAAACCTTTGCCATCCATGCTTAATCTTAGTGCCTTTCTCTCTAAGATTATTTCTAAGGCATCCTGTACATAGCCAATTTATATGAGTTGTATATATGTGATCTCCCTCATCAGACTGTGAATTCCTTGAGAACAGGAACAGTTTTTTTGCCAGTCTTTGAATTACCAGTTCTTAGCACAACACGTTTCATATAGTGGATAATTAATTAATGCTTGCAGAATTTATTTGTTGACTAAATAATAAAGGGATATGAATTCCTTTAAAACCTGCCCCCTTCATTTCCCATCTCATTACACTCCATTCCAGATCCACATGACTTTTTGTATGTTGCAGGTCCTATGAGAAGGTAAGTTGCATATTATAAGGCAAATTGAGGAATGATAGAAAAAACAATTACTGGCACAAGACATGATCTTCAATAAATAATTCTTAAGGAGGAGCCAAGATGGTGGAGTAGAAGCCTATGCTTGGTGTGAGTTCCAGATCCAACAATTCAAATAAATGTAAAAAAAATTACTCTAAAATAATTCTAACCCTACAGAACTCACAAAGTGACAGAGAGAACTAAATATCCCACTGAAGACAGCCTGGCAGGCCAGCAGGAAAGATCTAATGCAGCAAGCTGCGTGCTAAGCATAGTCCTGCAGGAGCCATGGATTTCCAGCCCCAGGGCAGCCCTAAAAAGTAGTGGCCAGAGCAGACTTCAGGAGAGGGACTAACCAGCAGCTGTGGTGGCTTCCAGAATTTTCAACCCATTAAGTGTTAAAGTAAAAGGTCAGTGTGGAACTCAGTTGGAACAGAGGTGGATGCAGAGTATGGTGTAGCTCCTTCCCCTGCGGGCAAGAAGTAGTGGAGGCATGGCTGCTGCCTTGTATGACTGCCTCAGGACCTGCAGATTGTAGGGGGGAAAAGCAACAATTCATAGGGTAATCATTCTTGATTTAACGTGCTTGGATCTGGATTGTGGTCTTGGGTGGTGGTCCTGGGGTGTGTGACAAGTGAACCAGAACTTGTGCGGGCTGCAGAGATGGCAGCCTCCTAATAGTTTTGGCAGTTGCAAACCCCCCAGCTATTTGGAACAAAGCTCTCTCCATTGTTGAATCACAGTTCTATCATGGTGAAGAGCTCAAACATCAAGCAATTGGCTGGCAATATGAACAAGCATAGGAAGTACAAACAGACCATAGAATCCTTTTTAGGGGACCAAAACTATCAAGGCATGGAGCATGAAGAAAACAGAAAAGGAAGAACTCCTGCATCAAAAGACTCCAAGAAAAATTTGAAGTGGTTACAGGCCGTGGAGGAGCTCAAGAAGGATTTTGAAAATCAAGTAAGAGAAATGGAGGAAAAAGTGGGAAGACAAATGAGAATGATGCAAGGAAATCATGAAAAGCGAGTCAACAGACTGTTAAAGGAGACCCAAAAGTACACTGAAGAAAATAACACCTTAAAAAATAGACTAACTCAAATGACACAAGAGGCCCAAAATACCAATGAAGAGAAGAATGCCTTAAAAAGTCAAATTTGCCAGGTGGAAGAGGAATTTTGAAAATTCACTGAAGAGAATAACTCCTTCAAAATTAGATTGGAGCAGTTGGAAGCTAATGACTTTATGAGATATCAAGATATTATAAAACAGATCCAAACAAATGAAAAAATGGAAGACAATGTGAAATATCTCATTGGGAAAAAACACTCACCTGGAAAGTAGATCTGGGAGAGAAAACTAAAAAATTATTGGACTACCTGAAAGCCACAATAAAACAAGAAATCTAGGCACCATCTTTCAAGAAATTATCAAGAAAAATTGCCCTGATATTCTAGAACTAGAGGGAAAAATGGTAACTGAGAAAACTCCTAGGAATATTATAGCCTAATTCCAGACTTCAAAAGTCAAGAAGAAAATGCTGCAACAGTCAGGAAGAAACAATTTGAGTACTGTGAAAACACAATCAGGATAACACAATACCTAGCAGCTTCTACATTAAGGGATCGAAGGCTTGTAATATCATATTATGGAGGTCCAAGAATCTAGGACTAAAACCAACAATCACCTATCCAGTAAAACTGAGTATAATACTTCAGGGGAAAATATGGTCATTCAATGAAATAGAGGATTTTCAAGCATTCTTGATGAAAAAACCAGAGCTGAAGAGAAAATTTGAGTTTCAAGTACAAAACACAAGAGAAGCATGAGAAGGTAAATAGGAAAAAGAAATTGCAAGGAACTTATTAAAGTTGAATTTTTTGCATTCCTACATGGAAAAATGGTAATAGTAACTCATATGACTTTTCTCATTATGACCGATAGTTGATAATTAATAATAATGTATGTGTATATAAATATATATGTGAATATGGGCATATGTATCTTCATTTATACAGAGACAGAGGGCACAGAATGAATTGAATATGAAGAGATTATATCTAAAAATAATATTCATTAGGTGAGAGAGGAATTATTGGGAGCAGGAGAAAAGGAGAGAGGGATTAAGATAAATTATCTCATATAAAAGAGTCAAGAGGAAACTGTTACAATGGAGAAAAGCAGGAAGGTATAAGGGAATGGGACAATGTTACTCTCATTGAATTTGGCTAAAGGGGGGAATAACATATATATTCAATTGGATATAATACCCTACAGAAAAATAGTGAGGTAGAGGATAAGAACAAGATATGATAGAAGGGAGGGCAAATTGGGGGAGAGGTTAGTTAGAGGTAAGTACTTTAGGAAAGGGAAAGGATCAAAGGAGAAAATAGAATAAGTGAGGGGCAGGATAGGATGGAGGGAAGTTTAGTTCATGTGTCACAATACAAAAATTTTAGAAATAATTTGGGTAACTACACAAGTACAAGCTATATTGAATCACTTTTCTTCCCAATGGGAGCAGGTGAGGAGGGGAGACAGGAAAATCTGGAACTCAAAGTTTTAAAAATAAATGTTAAAAAATTGTTTTCTACATGCAACTGGGAAATAAGATATACAGGGACAGGGTTATAGAAAGCCATCTTGCCCTACTAGAAAGTTAGTGGGGGTGGGGTGATGGGGAAGGATATAAGAGAAAACAGATTGGGGAAAGGGATATTCAGTAGGCTTAGTATTTTGGAGTGTAGGTAGGGGAAAGATAGGGAGAAAAAATTGTAACTCTAAATTTTATGGAAATAAATACTGAAAACTAAAAATAAATAATTTTTAAAAGAAAAAAAGCAATAAAAATGCTAAGAGGAAAACAAAATAAAAAAAATAAAGAGCTCCCAGAGAAAACAGAATAAATGGTGGGCAGGATAGGATGGAGGGAAATATAATTAGTTTTTCACAATATAATTACTATGGAAATGTTTTTCATGGCTACACATGTATAGCCTATATTGAATTGCTTGAATTTTAAATGAGGGAAGGATGGAGGAGGAAGGGAGATGGGACAGAATTTGAAAATGAAAGTTTTAAAAACAAACGTTCATTTGTTTTTATATGCAACTGGGAAATAAGGTGTATAGGCAATGGGATATAGAAATCCATCTTACCCTGAAAAATTAAGGAGGGGCTATAAAAGGAGGGATAGGAGGGGATAGAGGAGAGGGCAGACTGAGGGAATGAGTAAACAGTATACTTGTCATCCTGAGGTGAGGGGTAGGGGAGACATAGGGAGAGGGTTTGGATCTTGAGGCCTTGTGGAGGTGAATGTTGGGTTCTAGAAATAAATAAATAAATTTCAGACAAAATTCCAAATAATTAAAGCTGTCAAATAAGAAATAGGCTACCTTGAAAGGTGATATGTTCTCAGTTATTGGAGGTCTTCAAAAGCAGATTGAATAACTTGTCAAATTTGTTACCATAGGCATTCTTTTCAGATATGTTTTATATCCTGTGGTTAAAGCAGCCCTTTCTAATTCTGTGTTAAAAAAAGGAATTATTCTTCTCCTTTTCTAGAAATTTCTTTACTAGTTTCCTTCAACTCCTATAGTATATTGTTTTTGTCTTTTATAAATTCCAAGTGCCAACATATAATGGGTGCTTAATACAATGAATGTTTAATTAAATTGAAAGACTTATTAGTTGTTATATATGTTAATCTTGAAATGAAAATTTCTTCTACTTGTTGGTTGCACATGTTGGAATAAATAGGGTAAAAAACAAAAACAAGCTATTCACCAGCTGAAGATAATTGAATTAAGACTAGCACATGATAGAGACATTCTCTTCCTCATAAGACTAAGAACAGTTAAAAGATATTATAGGCATTTAATACTCTCTAATTTTTATTATTGTTCAAAAATGTGTCCAGATAAAATATGAAGAGACTCAAACAAGTGTAAATAGCTACATAAAAGGTATTTACTCCTCTTAATTTTATTTTTAAAAATCCCGATTTAAATCCTTCTACATCTGCTAGCCACCCTCTTATGTGTTACATCCCTTTGTGGTATGTTAATTTGTAATTACATCACATGCCTCCTTAGAGTAGGTGTTTAATAAATACTTTGTAGTAAAATGTTGATTGAATATAGTAAGTGATGATTGTATGATAAGAAGCAATAAATACGAGGAATTTAGAGAAACTTGGCATATCCATTTGAAAAGATGGTGGTAGGGTTAAGTAAGACAAGTATAGCAAGATGAGCTGAGATAATGAATGTAACAAAAAGGACAACCACAACACTAGTTAGCATGTCTATAGCACTTTAAGAGGGGCAAAGTACGTTGCATATGGCATCTCACTTGATCCTTGAGGTACAACTGTGAGTCAGGTGTTATTATCCCCAAGTTACAGGTAAAGAAACATAGCAAGAGAGATGTTAAGTGCCTTTCTTAGGGCCGTACAGCTGGTAAATGTTTGAGACAGGCTTTTAATTCAGATCTTCCTGACTCTTAGTTTAACGCTCTTCGCTGTCCTACCTTGCTGCAGAAAAACAACACTATAAGAAGTTAGAATTTAGAATAATGGTATGACCAGTCTTGACTTCCAGTTCTCACCTATAATCAAGCAAGTATTCATTGACTACAAAATTCTGGAATTGGTGATAAGGAGATAGGTATGAAATTGCTCTTGTCCTAAAGAAGCTTTTGATTCATAAGGAGAGAACAGAGGAACAAATAAGTGTGTGTGTGTATTTGAAAAAAAATAGCTCTAAATGGTTATATAATGGTTTCCACTCAATAAAACTTTGGCCTTATTTGTTTTAATGGTGAATGACAGGCCCTCTAAATAGTTTGGAGGCACCTGACTGAAGTCACTGGGATATTATGTGAATATAATTTGCGTTTTGACCAGGTTATGAAACTCTCGAACAATTTTCATGGCTTTGGTTGAATTCCTCCTTACAGTCACATTTTGTACTCTTCTTCAATATCTGAGTTTATCATTTAAAAATTGGAATAGGTTGGGGCAGGGGGGAGGGGAGCTGGAAGGAGGATCCTTTACATTATCCCAATATCTTTTTCATACCTAAAGAGACTTAAAGGTAGATGAACTCCAATTCTGAAACAAGGACACAATCCCTTCAGTTTTCTGATGCACTTCCAAAAATATAGTATCTTACACTTTAATATTAGGCTTGGTCTATAGATAGAGCCATAATCAAGTAATTATCATAGTAATTCTGGGAATTCTCTCATTCTTTTTACCCTCACAGATATTTTATTATTTTTCTAGAAGGTTAAGATTTTAAACTGTTCATATGTTGTATTTCTCTAGTAAAATAGTTCTTGAAACTTGGTCAAAAGAACCCTGCCAGTCTTTAAGACCCTTTCAGAAGATCTGTGAGTTCAAATGCATGTTCAAAACAGCACTAATATATCATTTATATAATTCACACAAACAAATATCCTTTGTGTTCCTTGATAATTCTTAAGATTGTAAAGTGGTCTTGAGAGCCAAAAGTTGGACAACTGCTACCCCTAGAGGAATAGAAGCTCCATGATGGGAGGGAATTAATTATTTTTCTTTTTGATGTTAAATACTTAGGTAGGGCCCCAAACAATATATTATTCAATACATTTTTATTGAATTGAATTGGATTGAATTGGAAGATGGCAGAGTTCAAGAAAGAACTTTTGATGAATTATCCTCCACATAATTCCTCCAAATAAATCTAGAAAAATTGGTGTTGAGTGAATTCTTGTAGGTAAATCCAGAAAAAGTCGCTACCTAGTTGAGCATAGGGAAAGAGAAAGAAGTCTGATACTAGGGATGAGGTTTGATCAGGATGTGGGGAACAAGGCAGGGGAAGGGGGAAAGGAGACTGTGCATAGGAATGGTAGGGCAGTTCTGGACTGGGTACCAAAAAAAGTGGAAATTGAGAGGCAAGCAACAGTGGTGTAGCTCAGACCATAGGAGCAGAACAGGTCTCAGTCCTGGCATCTAGCCCCTCCTGTAGAGAAATTTTCAGAGCAAGAATTCCAGACCAAAGGAATGTAACATAGAATGCACTCATTCCAGATTTACTGTTATAAAAGTTTACTAGTGGAACAGAAATGTTAACTACTTCTACTTATTAAAGCATGTAGTCAACCTTTGACTATAGGACCAACTATCCTGTAGGACCCAGTCATACTGGATTTTCATCAGTGATTTGTCATATAATTTGATTGGCAGTTTATTTCACAATTACTGATAAATATTTGTTTATAATATTTTTTCATTGGTGAGCCATCTTATTGGAAGGTTTGTATAAAATAATAAAAGCTAGCATTTATATAGTGCTGGCTGTGTGGCAGACACTGTACTAAGCATTTTACAAACAATCTCCTGTGATTGCAACAACCCTGGAAGATGTGATATTATTATCCTCATTTTACACTTGAGAATACTGAGGCTAACAGAAGTTATGTGACATGTCCAAGAAAGTGTCTGAGGCAAATTTGAACTCAGATCTTTCTGATAGAGCACTTAACACTCTATCTACTGTGCAACCTAGCTGCTTATATTAGTTATATGTTTTTTTAATGTATTTATTTATTTTTTAGTTTGCAACATTCACTTTCACAAGATTTTGAGTTATACATTTTCTCCCTGTCTCTCTCCTACCCCCACCCCCACATGGCAAGCATACTGAACACCCCTTCCCCCAGTCTGTTGTCTCTTACGTCCTCCCACATTTCCCCTTACTTTCTTGTAGGGCAAGATGGATTTCTATATTCCATTGCCTGTATATCTAATTTCCCAGTTGCACTTAGAAAACGATTTTTGACACTTGTTTTTAAAACTTTTTGAGTCCCAGATTCTCTCCCTTCTTCTCTCCTTACCTACCCCCACTGGAAAGGCAAGCAATTCAATAAAAGTTGTACATGTATAGTTATGCAAAACATTACCATAGTAGTTATATTGTGAAAGACTAACTATATTTCCCTCCATCCTCCCCCCCCATTTATTCTATTATCCCCTTTGACTCTGTTCCTTTTTGAAAGTGTTTGCTTCTAACTAACCTCTCCTATAATCTATCCTCCCTTCTATTATCCACCCTCTTATCCTCTACCCCCTACTTTTCTGTAGGTAAAATACATAATTATTATTCCCTCCTTAAGCCAAAATCAATCAGAGTAAGGTTGCCCATTCACTTATACCTTCCTGCTCTTCTCCTCCATTGGAATAGTTTTCTCTTGCCTCTTTTATGTGAGATAATTTACCCTATCCTATCTCTCCCTTTCTCCTTCTCACAATACTCTTAATTTTATTTTTAAGATATCATCCTGTGTCCTCTACGTATACATGTAGAGGACACACACACACATATACACACATCAATACCCTCCTATACTTACATACACGTATGTATACATACATAGATACACAGACATATATATGTAACTTTCAACTATCCTCATACTGAGAAAAGTCTCATGAGATGCAATTATTGTTTTTCATGCAGGAATGTAAACAGTTTTTTTTCTGTTTACCTTCTCATGTTTCTCTTGCTTTTTGTAGTAGAAAAGTCAAATTTTTGTTCAGCTCTTTTTTTTTCATCAAGATTACTTAACAGTCCTCTATTTTATTGAATATTCATATTTTCCCCTGAAGTACTATACTCAGTTTCACTGGTTAGGTGGTTTTTTTTTTGTTTTAATCCTAGCTCCTTTGACCTCCAAAATATCATATTCCAAGCCCTTTGATTTCTTAGTGTTGAAGTTGCTAAATCTTGTGTTATCCTGATTGTGTTTTCACAGTACTCAATTTGCTTTTTCCCGACTGCTTGTAATATTTTCTTATTGACCTGGGAACTCTTGAATTTGGCTATAATATTCCTAGGAGATTTCTTTTGGGGATCTTTTTCAAGATGCAATCAGTGAATTCTTTCAAATTCTGTTTTATCCTCTGGTTCTAGAATATAGGGCAATTTCCTTGATAATTTCCTGAAAGAGAAATTAGGATCTTTTTTTTTCCTCTGACAGATCATTTTGCTTTTTTCCCCTCATTTTATATTTAGATTTATTTATTTTTATTTTTTCTTAGATTAACTTTTGTGGTTTGTTTGCAGCATTCATTTCCACAAGATTTTGAGTTACAAATTTTCTCCCCATCTTTCCCTTACCCACCACATCAAAACAGCAATCCCACTGAATACCCCCTTCCGTAATCTGCTCTCACCTATACCTTTCTCCGTTTCCCCTCTAACTTTCTGGTAGGTCAAGATGTATCTCCATACTCCAGTGCCTGTATGTGTTATTTACCAGTTGCATGTAAGCAATAACAAGAAAAATGGTATTTAAAAAAAACATTTGATTTCAAAACTTTAAATTCCATATCCCTTCCCTTCCTTGCTCATCTCCCACCCTTACTGGAAAGATAAACAATTCAATATAGGTAGAACATGTGTTGTTACACAAAACATTTCCATATTGGATATATTGTGAAAGACTAACTATATTTCCCTCCTTCCTTCCTCCCCCCACACATACTTATTTGTTCTATTCTCTACTTTGTCCCTGTCCCTTTACAATACATGTGCTTCTAACTACCCTGCCTGACAACCTGCCCTCCCTCTCATTCCCTTCCTCCTAACTCTCCTGTAGGGCAAGATACCCAATTCAGAGTGTATATCATTCCCTCCCTAAGCCAAATTCAGTGAGAGCAAGGTTGGGCCATTCCCTTTTGCCTTCCTGTTCTTCCCTTCCATTTTAACAGTTATCCATTGCCTCTTCTATATTAGATAATTTACCCCATTCTGTCTCTCCACATCTCCTCCCATTATATTTCTATCTCACTTCTCAATTTCACCTTTTAAACATCATCCATTCCTTTTCCATTGATCCCGTGCCCTCTGTCTATGTATACTTGCACACATATATATACACACACACATATGTATACATATACTCCTATACCCTCCTATATAGATATATATGTATACATACACATATATATGTATACACACTTATATTCCCTTCAACTATCCTCATTCTAAGAATGTTTCATAAGTTACAATTATATTTTTCCATTTAGGTATGTAAATAGTTCAACTTTGATAAGTTCCTTATGATTTCTTTTCCATTTACCTTTTCATGCTTCTCTTGCTTCTGGTATCTAAATGTCAAATTTTCTATTCAGTACTGGGTTTTTATTTCATTAAGAATGCTTGAAAATCCTCTACCTCATTGAATGACCATAATTTCCCTTCAAACAATATACTCAGTTTTGTTGGGTGGGTGATTCTTGGTTTTAATCCAAGCTCCTTTGATATGTGGAATATCATATTCCAAGCCCTTCAACCCTTTAATATAGAGGTTGCTAAATCCTGTGTTATCTTCATTGTATTTCCACAATATTCACATTGTTTCTTTTTGGCTGTTTGTAACATTTTCTTTGTGGTCTGGAAACTCTGGAACCTGGCTATAAAGTTCCTAGGAATTTTCTTTTTGGCATCTTTTTCAAGATGTGATTGGCAGATTCTTTCAATTTATATTCTACCTTTAAAATATCAGGGCAATTTTCCTTGTGAATTTCTTGAATGATGATTTCTAGGTTCTTTTTTCATCATGGCTTTCAGGTAGTCCAATAATTTCTAAATTGTCTCTCCTGAATGTATTTTACAGGTCAGTGGTTTTTTTAATGTGATATTTCACATCACCTTATATTTTTTCATTTGATAAATACTGTCTATTTAATAGTATCTAGATATCTCATATAGTAATTTGCTTCCATTTTCTCCAATTTAATTCTGAAGGAATTATTCTCTTCAGTGAGCTTTTGAAATTCTTTTTCTATCAGGATAATTCAGCTTTTTAAGGCATTCTTCTACTCATTTGCTTTTTAGTCCTCTTTTGTCATTTGACTTAGTCTACTTTTTAATATGTTATTTTCTTCAGTTATGTTGTGCCTCTCTTTTCATGATTTTCTTCCATTGTTCTCATTTCTCTTCCCAATTTTTCCTCTACTTCTCTTACTTGATTTAAAAAATTCTTCTAGAACTCCTGCGTGGCCTGTAACCAGTTAATATTTTTCTTGAAAGCTTTTGATGTAGGAATTTGACTGTGTTGTCTTCCTCCTTTTCCATGCTTTGATCCTTTTTGTCCCTCAAAAAGGAATCTAAAGAAGGATGGCTGTGCTTGCTTTTCTTCCTTTGCTTGCTCATGTTGCCAGTCAGTTACTTGACTTTCGAGCTTTTTTTTTTTTGCCACAGCAGAACTCTTCTTCCAGAGGGGAGAGTTTTGTTCCAAGTTGCTGCAGTTTTCAAAGCTGCTGGAGCTATTAGGAGGCCACTGTCCCTATAGTCCCCAGAAGCTTTGGCTTACTGGTCACATACCTCAGGACCACTAGCCAACATGGTGATCCTGATCAAGGCAGGTTAAGGTAAGAGCACTTAGTCTCTGAATGGTCTCTTGGTCCCCCTACAATCTGCAGGCTGGGAGCTCTCAAGAAGCCACATGGAGTTGGCTGCAGGGCCTCTGCTTCCACCACTTCTTGCTCCAGGAACAGTGGCTGGACCACACTCCATCCTCCCCAGATCCAGGAGAGTTACACTGACCTTTTACTGTGTTTTTGGCATTTATGGTTTGATAGTTCTGGAACCCACCATGGCTGCTGGTGATCCACTCTCCCAAATTGTCCAGCTGTGGTGGATGCAGGCCACCCTGGGGCTAAAATGACAGTCTCACGCAGCGCTGGGCTCTGCTCCCAGAGTGTTGCAACAAACCCTGTCTATCCCCCTTCCAGGCTGCCTTCTACTGGAAATTTGTTTCTCTCTGTCACTTTGTGGGTTCTGTAGCTCTAAAATTTGTTTAGAATCATATTTTATAGGTATTTGAGTTAGTTTTGGGGGGAGTCATGGAGTTTTCCTGCTTCTATTCCACCGTCTTGACTCTGTGCTCCTGTAGGCTCTTTTTTGATCATGGCTTTCAGGCACTCCAATTATTTTTCAATTACTTCTCCTAGATCTATTTTCCAGGACAGTCATTTTTTCCAATGATATATTTCACATTGCCTTCTATTTTTTTTATTCTTTTGTATCTCTTTATATTATTTTGATTTCTCATAAAGTCATTAGCTTCTATTTGCTCCAATCTAATTTTGAAGTAATTATTCTCTTCAGTGAATTTTTAAAATTCCTTTTCCTTCTGACTAATTCTGCTTTTAAAGCATTGACTTTTTGGACCTCTTTTGCCATTTGAGTTAGTCTATATTTTCAGGTTTTTTTTTCTTCAGTCATGTTGTTGACTTGTTTTTCATGATTATCTCATATCATACTCATTTCTCTTCTCATTTTTATCTATTTTTCTTACAAGATTTTCAAAATCCTTCTTGGCCTCTTATACAGCCTGTGGCCAGTTGATATTTTATAGAAGTTTTTGATAAAGGAGTTTTGACTTTGTTGTCTTCTTCTGGTTCTGTTTGATCCTCATTGTCCCCCCAAAAGGATTCTATAGTGTGATCGAATTTCCTTTGTTTGCTCATCTTGCCAATCAATCACTTGACTTTTGAGCTCTTTGCCATGTTATAACTCTGCTTTCAGAGTGGAGAGTACTGTGTTCCAATTTGCTAGGGTATCGTGTTGTCAGAATTCTTTCCAGAAACCTGCCTTAGAACATTCAGGAGGATTTTATTTCCACAGCCTCAACAAACCCTGCACTCCAGTGCTCTTCATCCCAGGACCAAAACCCAAGACGGTGATCCAGATCCAAGCAGGGTAAAGAAGGAGAATCCCACATTAGTGCCAGAAGAGAGATTCCTACAAATGCCTTCTGCATAGTCACTTAGTTGCCCCACAATCTGTAGGCCAGGAGCTGCAAGCAGCAGCAGCACTTGCAGCTGGTTTCATCTCCACTTCCCCAGGGGCAGGGGCTAGACTGTGCTCATTTCTCACCCTGAATCAGCAGGGTTCCACATTGATCTTTCACTTTCTCTCTGGCCTTTATGGGTTGAGAATTCTGGAAGCCACTACAGCTGCCAGTGATTCACTCTCCTGAAGTCTTCTATTTCTGGGTTCCAGCCACTTGTGTCTGAGCCAGCACAGCTCACATGGGACTGTGCTCATCTTCCATCTTGGTGCAATTGACCTTTCTTGTCTGCCTGTCAGGCTGCCTTCAGTGGGAGATATGTTTCTCTCTGTCACTTTGTGGGTTCTGTAGTTCTAAAATTTGTTTAGAGTCATATTTTACAGGTATTGGTGGTGGTTGGAGTGGGATATCAAGCAAGTTCCTGCTTTTATCCTGCCATCCTGGCTCCACCCCTGTTATATATTTATTCATTATAACCATCATACAGATGGTTATGTAATTACCATATTATTGTAAAATATCTTATAAGCAAACAATTTACTCAAAAGAGCTCAGTCTTCTTTAATTGGGAAATATGATGGTAAAGGAAATAAATAAGGGAGAATAATTAGAAAAAAGAAACATTAAGGGATGGATTAGTCCTAAAAAACTGACTCAAAGTTTGTACAGAAATATTCATAGCTCTTTTTGATGTGACAAAAAATATAATGTGATAGGGTGCCCATAAATTAGGGAACAGATGAACAAGATATAGCATACAAATATAATAGGCTATTATTGTTCTATAACAGTGGTTCTCAACCTTCCTAACGCCACAACTCTTTAATACTCACATGTGGGCTTATCTGCATGTGGGCAGACCCTCCTGGAGATAGATAGAGGAGCAATGTCTTGGTTTCTAAGACCATTGGAAATATGTGTTTTCTGATGGTCTTAGGCAACCCCTGTGAAAGGGTCATTTGACCCTCAAAGGGGTTGCAACTCACACGTTGAGAAATGCTGTTCTATCAGAAATGATGCACAGGTTTTAAGAGAGCCTGGGAGTTGTACAAACTAATGCTGGGTGGATTTAATCTTAGTAGGAGATTAAGCTATCCTGTGACAAGAACTTAGTAAAAACTAATAATTTTCAAAGCATTAGGAATTATCAGCAAAATGAATAATCACAATTCTAAAGGACTAGTGATGAAACATACTGACCATATGCTAATAGAGAAATGAAAGACTTAGACTTCAGATATTGAGACATATATTTTTTTGGACATGGCCAACTTGTAAATTTAATTGACTTTATAATGGTTTTTGTTGTTGCTGTTGTTCTTAATGAGGTGGGGGGATAGGTAGGGAAGACAAGAAAACAGATTTTTGTCAATAGAAAAAATACTTTTGAAAATACTATAGAACAAAATACAGAAGTTGATAGACAAGAAAAAAAGAATTGAAATGGGTTGAACATAGTTGAATTCTATATCTTTGACATCATTGAACTTTAACAGCCATAACAACAAGATTTTGCACTGATATTGAGGAAGCTCTTTCTATATTATCTTATTTCCTCACATCAACTGATGAGTTAGGTCCTATTAGTATCCAAATTTCACAGTGACAAAGTAGTCTAAGAGAGGTGAAATGACTTGTCTAGAGTGACATAACTAATACCTTTATGAGGCAGGATTCAAAATCAAGTCTTTCTGCTTCCAACTCCAATATTCCAATCACTATGACATTTTGTTTCAAGAAAGCCAACAACTGCATATCTTTAAGCACCATTTTTACTTTGCTGAATGAACAGAATCTGAAAGTTGAACAATGGTTAAGCACTTTCAATACTCAAGAGATTGCTTTTTATTTTAAGATCCTAAACTATCAGTCTACCAATCTAATTAAAAAATTATTCCTAGTATTACTGAAAAGTGTCCTGTGGCATTTCAGCTGCCATATGATGTGTTTAGAATGCCCAAAGGTTACTGCTTCTATTATCACCTATACTTTTTGAAAAAGGTTTTAATTAACACAAAACCAAAAGAATTGCTTACATAAATGTGTGTATAATTGATACACAGATCTGTAAATTTATTTACACTCACTTAGCTACTACAAAAATGCTAATGTTTTTTAAAAATGTACATAGGTTGCTGGTTTTTAAATGATAGTTTGTTTACAAACAAATGTACAAATTAAAACAAAACTCATCAAGGTGTAGTTATTCCAACTCATTAAATTTCATTGAGAAACATGTACATCTGCAGAGTTTTTAAAAGAAAATCAGAAGTTTTTCCAAAGTAAACTTTCTTCTTCTTTCAAAAAGAAATACAACAGAGAAAAATAAGCAAGGTTGATTTCTAGAAAAAGAATGCAACAGATTGTTAACAACTGTTTTTCTCCTCTGCTGTTAAGCTCTACTTTCAAAGGCAAAAGATGGAAATACAAATATAATTCTCATATCTAGGAAAAGAATTTGGATCAAAGTCCTGAAAAGACATTTCAAAGTGGTAAGTAAAAAGGAAAGAAAACAAATGCTTATTGCCTAATATGAAACAACCAAAAAGAAAAGTAAACAAAGAAAACAACATGGGTTGACATAAATTGTTCACTTTTCAGTGAGAACATGGTGTAGTGGAAGGAAAACTGCATTTAGAGAGAACTTGGGCTCAAATTCTATCTCTATTGTGTATCATGTATTTTACTTCACTTAATCATTAAGGTAATGATGTGACCTGCCTCACCTTTTTGTAAATATAGTAGATACATCCCAGGACTTAGAATCAAGAAACCCTGAGAACAAGCAACTTATGTGATCCTGAGTAAGTCATTTGTACCTGAGTTTCCTTATCTCTAAAATTAGAACCTACCTCAGAGGGCTCTTGTAAAGAATAAATGACATAGCATATACATACACACACATATGTGTGTGTGTATGTGTATGTATGTATTTGTACATATTTAGATATGTATTTATGTATGTCTACATATGTATATATGTAGGTATATATAAATTATATATATATCATTACAACTGTTATTATTACATATAAATATAATATCATAAAAATTCAATTTTAAAATGATATGCAAAATTTAAAGTTCAAGAACAATTTGAAGTAGTAAGAGAACATTGTTTAATGTTTGACCACATTTCACCAAGACAGGTGCTTGAAGAATTAACACCTATTATTTGGGGGAAATTTTCTGAAGAAAAACACAGGTTGGGAAAGAACATCTGCTTCAATCTAATCCAGCACAAAGTTAACAGGCAAGCCCTTGCTTAAGGCTTTCTACCAAGGGAGGATCTGTTCTTTCACAGTACAGACTATTCCACTTTTAGATAGTTTTCTTTTCAGTGAATTAAACATCTCCCTCTCTGCATATTGATATTATTTTTTTCAACTTTACATCATAGAATTACATTTTATTAGAATAATACACTACTTGTTGTGGTAGACTAAAGACTTATACATGCTTCCCTATCTTTAAATTCTTCAGTGAATTTGATAACATAACAATTTTGGATGAATCCTCACAATTTGGGGATGATAAATGCTCTATGTTGGAGATTTGTGACTCTAAAAGAAAGCCCACATGTTTTGTAACTTTTCCATTTGATAGTAATATAATTTTTTTTCAACTCAGGAAAAGATCGAAATTTCCAGAATCAGTATGTCCTACTGTCATGTTCCTTGTAAGGCTCCCATAAAAGTATAGGCCATGGTTAATTAAGTCTATTTACTTCCTTATTCTGAGAAAACAAGATGTCCACATTTCTTTGGGCCATGTGCTCCCATCTCCTGACCCTGCTAAGATAGCTCTTTTATGTTTCTTTTTTTCTGTACCCATATCCTCACCCTTAACCAAATATGTGGGAGTTTTTCTTTCTTTTTTTTAAATTTTTTAAAATTTGTTTTCTTGTTTACATCATTCATTTTCATGACATTTTCAAATTAAAAATTTTCTCCCCGCCTTTCCGCTGCCCCAACCCTAAAGCAGCAATCCCACTGTAAAGTCCCTCCCCTGCTCTGCTCTCTTACTTTCTGGTAGGGCAAGGAGGGTGTCCCTATCCCAGCCCATGTATATCTTAATTCCTAGTTGCAGGTCTTGCATAACTTTAAATTCTAGATTCTTTTGATTCCTCCCTTGTCACCCAACCCCCCTGGAAGGACAAGCAATTCAATACAGGCTGTGGATGTGTGATTATTCAGGACATCTTAATAGTGGACATATTGTGACAGTGATCATCTGCCTCTCCTTCCTATCCCTCCCCTCCCTTGTTCTGTTCTCTACCCTTTCCCTGTCCCTTTACTGAAGTGTGTGCTTCCAGAATCCTTCCCCCAGAACCTGCCGTCCCCTCCCTCATCCCCTCTCTCATCCCCATGCCCCTTACTCTCCTGTGTGGCATGATGCCCAGTTTAAAGTTTATGCCATTTGTTCCCTAAGCCAAATTCAATCAGAGTAATTGAAAGTGAAGTTGTAACAGTTATCCCTTGCCTCTTCTCTATGGGATGATTAACCCCCATTTTGTCTCTCCCTGTCTCCCCTCATGCTAGTCCTCTCCCACCTCAGAATTTTGCCTTTTAAAGTATCATCCCTTTGTATTCAATTCATCCTATACCTTCTATATACACATATACACACATGCTCAGATATGTATTCATATGCATATATAGCCTCCTATATGGACATATGTGTAAGTATATATATATTTGTATTCCCTTCACCTCCCCTCATGCTAAGAAAAGTTTCATAAGTTGTTATTATCGTTTTTCCATATTGGCATGTAAATAATTCAAATTTGACAAGTTCCTTATGATTTCTTTCCCATGTTTGCCTTCTCATGCTTCTTGAGTTTGAGTGTCAAATTTTCTGTTCAGTTCTGTTTTTTTCAGCAAGAATGCTTGAAAGTCCTCCACCTCATTGAATGACCATATTTTCCCCTGGAATAATATTCTCAGTTTGACTGCGTAGTTGATTCTTGGTAGTAGTTAATCCCAGCTCTCTTAATCTTAAAAATATTGTATTCCAGGCCATTCTCAGTGTAGAAGTTTCCAGATCCTTGGTTATCCTGATAGTACTTCCACAGTATTCAATTGGTTTTCTCTTGGAAGCCTGTAATATTTTCTCCTTTAACTGGGTATTCTGGAACCTGGCAATAACATTTCTAAGAGTTTTCTTTTGGGGATCTTTTTGAAGAGGTGATCGGTTAATTCTGTCAAGTTCTATTTTGCCCTCTGATTCTAAAACATCATGGCAATTTTCTTGAGGATTTCTTGAAGGATGCTTTCCAAGTTCTTTTTTTGGTCATGGGTTTCAGGTAGACCAATAAATTTTCAAATTGTCTCTCCTGTTTCTATTTTCCATGTCAGTGGTTTTTTCAAGGAGATATTTCACATTGCTTTCTATTTTTTCATTTCTTTGTAACTGTTTAATAGTATCTTGGTTTCTCATAAAGTCATTAGCTTCTACTTGCTCCACTCTAATTCTGAAGGAATTATTCTCTTCAAAATGCTTTTGAGATTCTTTTTTCCATCTGGGAAATCTGACTTATTAAGGCATTCTTCTCCTCATTGGCTTTCTGGGCCTCTTTTGCCATTTGAGTTAATTTGGTCTTTAAAGTGTTGTCTTCTTCAGTCAGGTTTTTGACTCGCTTTTCATGATTTTCTCGCATCATTCTCATTTCTCTTCTCAATTTTTCCTCCCCTTCTCTTATTTGTTTCAGTTGATGTATAGCTAGTAGGCATTCTTCCAGTGTCTTGGAAACATTTGGTGTGGGAGTTCTGACTGTGTTGTCTTCTTCCTGTTCCATCCTTTGATCCTTTTTGTCCTCAAAAAAGGATTCCAGAGTTCTGTTGCTGTTCTTATTTTGCTTCCTTTACTTCATATTGGCCAGTTAATTAATTGGTTGTTTTTTTTTTAGCTCTGTGAAACTCTGCTTCCAGGGGTAAAGCTGTGTTCCAAATCACTGGGGTTTCTCCAGCTGCCAGAGGTATTGGGGGGCATTGCAGCCCCCCCCAGATTTGGCTTGCTGAAAGTGCACCCCAGGACCACCACCCAAGACCATGATCTGGATCCAGGCCACTCAGCGCAAGAACACTCTGCCCTGATCAATTGATTCAGCAACCCTACGGAGTCTGCAAGCCAGGGGCTCTGAAGTAGCCCAGTGGGGGCAGCTGCTGGTTCCAGCAGTTCCCCTCCCCCACTGCTTCCTTGCCCTCGGGGCAGATTGGCCGAACTGCTTTTCTTCCCCCAAACTAAGTTTCAAAGTTTCACTTTCACTTTCACTGACCATCTCTAATCCTGGTTTGCTGGATGTGAAGATTCCCTCAGGTGCAGTAGATCTTCTCTGGAGTAGAGTCACACTGTGCCTTGGGAGGCTCGGCTCCTCCTGGCCGCCCTGGGGCCTTGCCTGGCTGCAGCTGCGGTTTGGGGGTGGGCTGGTCTGTGCTCCAGGTCTGCAGGCCTGCTGGATGAGCCCCTCCCACCAAGCTGCCCCTCTCCAGTCCCCGTTCCTCATGCATTGGCAGATGTGGAGGTTCTGGAGGGTGTAGGTCTCTTCTAAAGACTGGCTGCGGGGCAGCGGCTTCAGCTCAGCTCCTTCCCACTGCCTGGGCGTGGTCTTGGCTTCAGGCTGGGCCTGCCTCGGCTCTTGGCCCACCACGATGAGCCCCTGCTGCCGAGCTGCCTTCAGCAAGAAATGTGTTTTTTGTATTTTCGTGAATCTGAGAGTCCTAGACTTTTTCTGGGGTCCTATTTTATGGGTGTTTAGGGTGGTTGTGTAGGAACTGGGGGACCTTGCTGCTTGTACCCCACCATCTTGGCTATGCCCCCTTGGGAGTTTTTCATGAATTAAGTTTTCTACCTTCATAATCTTAATTCAGCTTTCTACTTTCAGACAACCTAAGCAGTTTTCTATTCCAAGTGCCATTAAATCAGTGTAGTGGTGCTTTGTCCGGAGTCATTTTGCAGCAATAAAGCTAGCCAGTCAATAAGCATTTATTAAACACCTGCTTGTTAAATGTAAGACTTAAACAACTATAATGTTGGGAACTTATTTATTTCTTGACTTATATGCTTAATCATATTGAATAAATTAATTTAATGGCAAAGAGGATAAGATTCAATTACATTTCACTAGCATTTTTTCACTTGCACACTTTCTATCAGTGACTCACATTTGTGTCTCCTGAATGTATACAATTGAAATAAATTGTTGGATGAAATCAGCATCATTGCTAACAGTGTAACTTTAACTTTATTCTCAAGTTCAATCAGTACATGACTGTACATAGTCAGCATTATTAACCATGAGCTTAAAATTGTTGGTTTGAAGACCATCAGTCACCCTTCTGGGAATTCAGTGTAAATCCTTCCTTCTGTCTTGAAGTAAATAAAATCAAACCCTGCAAATTGTAAAAGCTTTTAGGGGTAAAAATAGTGAGGAATAATTACTATAGAACTTCATTTGAAACTGGTTTTTATTTGTCTTGTGCCAAATATGACAGTAGAGACTGAACTTCATCAAAAACATTTCATGCAGCATCTTGATACATGTTGTTTCTGTACAAGGATTTCCATTTTGTCTACTTCAGGATTCATTATTGATCTGGAACATATTATCTTGACTAGAATTATTACTGGCAGCATTTATATGGATGACAACACCAAAGTAAATAGCCAGATACATCAATATTTAAAACTCTGGAATGCATTTTTATGGTGCTAAATCCATTCAGATAAATAATTTAGTTGGTTTAATAATGACTGCATTTTGGTGAAGAAAAATATGGTAGAATTGACTAGGTTCAAGAAAACTCAAAACAGTTGTTTATTTGGGCATCCAAGTGATAAAAAGGAAGATGTGAAATTGGACTTCATAGTGTCAATTTCTCTGACCACCAAATCAATGCTGTGGCATTCATTCTTCTCAAAATAACATATTCTAAATCCATGATCAGTCTATAACCAAAGAAAGGTGTTGCAAATCTTGGTCGGCGTTATTAACCTTGTACTTATAATGGTTGGTTTGAAGATAGTCAGTCACCCTTCTGGGAATTCAATGCAAAGCTTTCCTTCTGTCTTGAAGTAAATAAAATCAAAATCTGCAAATTGCAAAAGCCTTTGGGGGTAAAAACAATGAGGAATAGTTACTATAGAACTTCATTCAAAACTGGATTTTATTTGTCTTGTACAAAATGTGACAGTATAAACTGCTGTAAATCTTCCTAAATCTATTGTGTTTGGTATAGAAAATAATCATAAAAACATCACAAAACATGAACTTGTTACCTAAGTATAAGGATTATAATTTGTTACATTACGTTCAATATATGCATGAGCTATTTACATGGAAACTATATATAATCAATTCCCCTGAAAAACAACACAGGCCAGTATAATTCTCAAGAACTGCAAAAGGTACTTATTTTTGATTGGGTGGAGCTAGTGATCAAGAAGACATGGTCAAGAACTCAAATTAATTTTTGTATCATACCAGAAGATGAATACTTGCTTGTCATAGGGTAAGTCTCAAAAGGTTTTAATCATTATTAAGGACAAACCAAACTTCCGCATCAATCCCAGGTATTTTCTGGTTATTTGAGACAGATAGTAAACAAGATTGTTTACAGATTGTAAACAAGCATTAGCAGCTTTCCAGACGACTTCTTCTGTGAATAGGTTTCAAGGTTCTGATTACACAGCATAGAAAACTCTATTTATTCAGTAACAAACTAAGGCGAAACTTTCACAGAAATACAGCTATCACAGTGTTATGGCATAACAACTTATCACTAAAATGGCCACATAGTTTTCACTAAAGTGGTCACATAGTTTTAAACAAAGTACATTCATTTAGTAACTCAGTCATTTAGTAAGTCCTTAATTAAATCACGAAGTACAAAGGTCAAAAGTTCTCCACACATAGGTGACATTGTCTCAATCTCTTCAATCAAAAAGTCTTTTTTCTTAATTGGAGATTAGTTTCCAATCATTCTTAATTAGTAACTCCTTAAGTCCTTTACTCAATCATCTAAATATAAAAGTCAAAGGTCTTCACCCCTAGGCCACAGTAAATCATAATTTTCTCACTGTGTATTATATACCTAAGGAGAATTCTTTTCATCTTGACTTGAGGCAGGCTTTCAACTTCCATAGTTCCTCTTCCACAGTCCCAGCTCCTGCCAGCTCCTTGTTGTCCAGCTCCTTGTCCAATTCCTGTTCCATATAGAATCTCACAGTGTCAAGTCCACCTCAAATCCTTCACAGTTTCTGCTCCTGGGAAAGCAAAGCTTAACAAAGCCACCATAACATTCATACATATTGCTGGCATCCTCATCAATTCTCTTTCTCCCTATGAAATCAACATACACCAAATAATAAGGTCAAAGGAATCCATATAAAACATCAGTATAGTCCCAGGACCTCTGAAAACATCAGCAAGACCCTCTTTCAGGATTTCTCATCACAGTCATGTTTCCTCCCAGTTCTTATCTGTTCTCATTTCTCAGTTCACTTCTCAGTTCATAGGTGTCTCCTCATTTCTCAATTCTGTTCTTAATTCTTCTCTCTCCAGCCAGGGCCTCTGCTCCTCAGCCTCCATAGTGCTTGCTCTCAGCAGTTCTGGCTCCCAGCAGTTCTGGTTCCCAGCAGTTTTGGCCTCCAGAAGTTCTGGCCTCTCTCAGCTTGGGCTTTTCCTTATATATGGTATTAGCTCCTCCATGTTCTGCCCCATCCTGTTATGTCAACAAGTTTATCCCACTGTGGGATTCATTAGTTTTGGATCTTAATACTTGACACAATCAAGAACTTGAAACAAGGTACTAAGTACTTGTCTGATTGAAAATATAAGGGGCATGGAAGTTATTCAAATTCCATTACTATTGAAGATGGTCAAAAAGTACCGTTGCTGATAGTGATTCTTCATTGGCTCTGTTAAATTTAATAACTTTAGGTCAGGAGCCTTATGTCTTTATGAATCGTAATATGTTACATTCATTCCTCATTATTCTCAAGCAAATTACCTGTATGAAATGATAGATCAGAATGCCTTAAGTGGATTATTGAAGTTGATTGGCCAACAAAACTTGCCAGGATCCTCATTACACAATCTGTCACTGAAATAACAGTAAGTATAGTCAGTACAATGATTCTACTAATGAAATAGTCTTTCAAAACTCATTTTAACTATCACTAAGTAGACAACCCAGGACTTAGAAGATAACAATATATTCTATATGCCTCTATACCTGCTTTTACATATGTAAGGCTATAAATAATCTAAGATGTATCCTTTTTCTAAGAATTAAGGGATTAGAGGAATATGGGTTCCAGGAATTATTCTTGGGGTCATAGGTTCTATAATATAAAAAGTACAAAGAGTAGATGAGTCTGTTTCATATTGCTATATCAGTTAATTTCAAATCTTTGCCTCACCAAGGTTTTTGACAAGAGCAGAACCTTCAGCAGCATATTCACTGTTTTTTATTTCTCATCAATATTGTGTGATGACTCAAAAGAGTCATAAAGTGAAAAAATAATCATTACTATTGCAAAATTGTAAGTACAAGTTATTTTTATAGTTTTGCAGCTAGCACAGATAGCACACTGACTTGGTGAAAAAAATACTACCACAATAAAGTTGGGGGGAAGTAGAATTCTATTTGCTATTAGGTAACATGGAGATGTGAGTGTTGTAGTTCATGATTTGTATGCTACGGTGAATTCAGGGTAGTATCAACCAAGACTATTTTTTTTGTTAACAACAGCTGACTTTTAGGTCAGCTTATTTCCTCCTTAACTAATAAAACACAACAATCAAAATTCCTGGAGAAGAGTAAGTTGAGATTGTCATGTCTTTCTTTATATTCCCGTACCTTCCCTCATATGTTATTTATCTGTAAAATTGTGACAAGAAATCAATTGATAGTTAATTAGTCTAGTTCTTTAAATTATGAGGAGATACATATTATTAAATATACATAAGCTATTACCAAAGTTATTTTGATAGTTTTAAGCATCAAATAATTAAAGAAACAATCACACAAGGTTTATTGCTTATATCTATATCCTTCATAAAAAAGAATGAGAAAATAAGATTTCTAAACGATTTTCCTGTACTGCTTATGGACTCTTTTAAAAAATATAGCAATGCAGTATTTAAGAGAGATAAGGCACTTAAAAGTTCTGATTCCACTTCGGCAGAATACATTCTTGTCATTTTGTTATCTAGTTTTTAGGTTTAGTTAAAGACTAAAATTAAAATTCTAAAGAGAAATAAAAGTAATAATAATACTAACAATAATAATATCTAATATTTATATAACCCTTAGCATGAGTTGGGCACTATGCTAAATTCTTTAAAATCATTATCTCATTCTGATCGTTATAGTAACCCTTGGAGGTAGATGCTATTTTTATCCTCATTTTACAGAAGAAACTTAGGTAAAAAGAGATTAAGTAACTTGTCCAGAATCACACAGCTAATAAATGTCTGAAGTTAGATTAGAACCCAGGTTTTCCTGACTCCAGACTGGGTGTTCAAGATAGTCATTATAAAGTAAAAAATAGTAATATTTCCCCCCTCTGTTCCTGGATCTTTATCTACTATTCATGCATACTTCATTCACTCATTCATTAATCCATCCATTCAATCTCTTTTAACTCTTCAATATCTTTCCCTTTGAGTCAGGTCTACCACAATATTGAAAATCTCACATCAAAGATGACCAGGATCTGCTTCTTTTCAAATACAATGGCATTTTGGTAGTACTTGATCTCCTTGACCTCTCTGTGGCATTTGACATTTTAGAAAATTATTTTTCACTTTGTACTCTCTTCTCTTTCTATTTTCATGACTTTTTCTGCATTTTCTTGGTTCTTTAGAGTTAGAGGTACCTTTTAGGGTAATTTACTTCAAACTCCACCTTTTCCATATGCACACCTCATTCCAACTGTGTTTCTGATTCCATTTTTTTTCTCCTACTGGCTTATCCCTCATGTCTCATAGATCCAAGGATACTCATTCTCCTGGTCTCTCTTCCTTTTTTCTTGACACTCTCAAGCTTCAGCTATCAAATCCAGATCTAAACATAAGTATCTGGATGTGGGATTATCAGGAAGTATTCAGCAGTGTTAGAGCCATTTTATTTATAGATACTATAACTTTCTTAATCTATTTTAAGATCACATTAACTTTTTTGGCTGACTCATACTTGATGATATTGAGTTTGCTAACAATCAGTTTCTGAACCTCCCAACTAGTTTCATACTCAAACTACTTTCCAACTAGGCCTTCCCCACCTTGAATGTGTGAAGTCAAATCTTTCTGATCCAGTTACAAGAAATTACATTTTTCCATATCAAACCTGACTTATTAAATTTAGCTCAAATACTGAGTGTCATGCAGTGATTGTTTTTAGTCAATAAAATCAGATTTTTCCTATTTTTCCTAAATCATGGCAAAGTTCAGTTGCTACTCTGAATAAAATGTTCAATTAACACTCACTCTTCCTTTCTTTCTTCACTCAGCAACTTGGCACTCTGAAAAGAATATTTCTTGGAATAAAAAGAGGTTTAAATTTTAGCATTGTCTTTTAACTAATCCATTTTATATCATGCAATTTCATTCTGAAATGCTATGTATAGTGATAAATATCTTATAAATCCTGATTTCAAAAGACAGAGTTATAGATATTGCGATTCGAGTGGATATCAATGAAATTTGTAGCAACCAGGGCAATGGTTCTATCTTATGGGTACCTCTGGATTTCTGGACCACAAATATTATTCTACTGTAATAATGTGGAAGTTCTTTTTTTTCTTTCAAATATCAAACCCTTTGGGGAATAGATTCTTTTCATTTACTTCTTCCCATTGCTTTTCCTCCATAATGCCCTCTGAAAATGATATGCTTGACTCTTTCTCAATCTATTCAAATCTTTCCTAGTTTTCTCAAGTTGTCCATGTCACTGTTTCTTAATGGCACAATAATAGACTCACATTCATACCCTATAAGCTCTTCCGCAATTGATGGGCATCCGCTTAGTTCTGATTCTTTCTTATAATATAAGCTGATGTGATAATTTGTTTTTGACAGATGAGTATTAACCTACTGTGGGTATCTCTACCAAAAGGAAAAAAATATTGGTGGGCAGAGCAATTTATGGCTCTGTCAACAATATAAAAGTAGGCCTCTCCAAGTACAGCACTTTTGACAATTGTCCTTTTATTCTTTTAAAATTATTTTTTTTGACTCAGATGGGTATGAGATGGAATCAAAGTCTTATTTTAATTTTTTTAGACATTGTTATTTGGAGATGTTTTTACATGATGGCTAAAATATCTGTTTCTTTTTTTAAATAGCTCACAACTTTTGAGCATTTATCAGTTGGGGAATGATCTTTTTATGGATTGAAATGAATTCCCTATATATTTTTATATAAAGTTCTATTACTTTCATTTTATGTATATACATATATATGAAGATATACACATATATGTATACAAAGGCACATTTGACTCTAAGGTGGAATCAAGATGGTACTGTGCAAAATAATATAAGCCCTTTTCCATCTTATATTATTTTGAAGAATTGACTGTAGTGTTACATTGCATATCTGGCAGCATCTAAATGGAAGTCTTTGACTTATAGAAATATGGGGAAAATTGAGATGCAAGTTACATACCCCTACTGTATGCAGATGACTGCAAACAATTCAACATGTTCAGTATTTGCAAGGCAGAGAAGTGAATAACTTTCAATATCACCATTAAAATGTCCCTATATGCATTTTAAAATTCAAATTGAGACCATGTTTCATACTATTGACATAGGTCTTCTTACATTCACTCAGGCCCTTGGTTTTGATCTTTAATTTTCATAGTATAAATTTTGCTCTAATAACTTGAATATTATAATACTATAATATCATATAATATTGTTATATTATATCAAAATATTGTAGATTGGCAATATGCATGCTCATTGACTAAAGTTTAAGTAGTGGATAGTTATACAATTTTTTTTCCTCTATAAGAACTCTGATTTGAAATCACATTTTATCATTAGCCAATATAATTTTGTCTGTCTTAAATACCGAGGAAAAGAGACTCTAAAAATACTCTAGTCAACAGCAAAAAAAGAGCTTTAAACAGCATTATAAAATAGCATTTGTTTGTAAATTTCCTTTAGCAGCAGCCTTATTGATGATTTGCAATTTCAATGATTCCATTTTGTGAGATTAAAATGCAAATGTATCAGACAATTAAATGTGTTGCTTAATCAATTTTTGCTTACATTCCAGAAAATTACCATACCAGCATTTGCCTTAGTGCCTAATCAGTTCTGTATCCCCCAGTGCACAGAAAGACTTGCTTCCTATCTAAATAACTGAAAATTTAGACCTTTTGACTTCAATGTGTTCTCTTTCCAAATCCCATTAAAAAACTACCCTCATTAACTTTCATTATGCCATGGATATGTACATTAATGGTATGGAATTTACTTAGTAGGAGGTCCCATGCAATGAAATAAGGTGAAGAAGAAGAAAGAAGAAAAGGAAGAAGAAGTAGGAGAAGGAGGAGGAGGAGAAAGAGGATGAAGAGGAGAAGGAGGAAAGAGAGAGGGGAGGAAAGAGGGGGAGGAGAAGGAAGCAAGAGAGCAGAAAAAGGAGGAAGAAAAGGATGAGGAAAAGAAGGATGAAAAGGAGGAGGATGAGGAACAAGAAGGAGGATGAACAAGAAGTAAAGGAAGAACAAGAATATGATCATTCCCTAAATATAAGCCCTTGTATATTTTATTTCTCCCTGTGTTCCTTTCTTTTCTTTTTTCTCTTTATCCTACTGTTAGAAATACAAACATAATTGAAACCAAAATCTGGGTATCAAAAGAAGTTTACTGAGGAGAATTCTGTTCAGAGGAATTGAACCACTCTGTCCAGAAGTGCAAGCTACCCTTCTTTAGGAGGGGTGGGGGGGGGTAGTGGAGGAGTATTGAATACAAAAGCAAGAAAAGTTTTATTCCAGTAGTCAGGCTCCAACACTCCCTTCAGAGAATGGATTGGTTCATTCTTTTCAGGATTTCAATTTTTCTCATATGTCCAATACATATGACCCTCCCTCCCATCATTATACATTGTCATATATCCCATGTTCCGTTAAAGAGGCTCTATTTTTTTACAGAGTGTGTCAGATAATATACACGAGGTAAGTAGAGTAGTAAGTAAGTAAGTAATTTAAGTAAGCACAGTAGTTATTGTGGAATTTTTGGTCATTGACTTCTTCCTGCTCAAACCTCATCACTTCTTATCCATATCAGATGGTCCTTCAAGGCCTTTATCTGTCTTCTGATTGGTTGGGTCCACCTGTTGTCTGTTAACTCCCTTTATCTTGCTTTAGTAATGTCTAGCAATTCTATGGAAACTTAACCTCCTTACTGTTTCTGACAGTTTATTATCAGTAGTTTTACTTCAGTAATTATTGACAGTTCCGTGGAAATTTAACTCTTTGCTATCTCCCAGACTATCCTTATCCTTTATTTCTCTTCCCCCCCCATTCTTCCCTACTTTTCTCATCCTTCTTTACTCCCTCCTTCATGTTTTCCCTTCCTTCCTCTTTCTTTAACTCCTGATGATTTTTCTTTCCTTCCTTCCTTCCTTCCTTCCTTCCTTCCTTCCTTCCTTCCTTCCTTCCTTCCTTCCTTCCTTCCTTCCTTCCCTCCTTCCTTCCCTCTTTCTTTCTTTTTGGTGGATCAAAGAAGATAACAAAGATGCTTTGCTGCAATAAACCACTGCAAAAAATTCCACAAGACAGAAGAAGCATGAAGCTTGAAAGCATGAAAAAAGTCACAAAATATCATTAGGAAGAATTTTAAAATGAATATTTTTAAATAAGCAAGGGACATCAGTAAAAAAAAAAACAGGGGCATGCAAACTGACAAATTTCCAGGCAACAAGGACAAAAGCCTTCAAATTCTAAGGAAACTGGAAAAATGAATAATTTCATGTTTACAATAAATCAAAAGAAAAGTTAGGGTAGCAATGGAGATCTATTGATGCCACAAAAATAATTAACCTGTAACACTGAACCTAAGAATCAACTGAAAAACTCAAATCATCCTTTCCCAAGAATCCAGAAGTCATAAAAGTGTTCTCAATAAGAAGCAGCTAAAAGAAAAAAAAGGAAAAAAAACTTTCAGAAAAAGACTTTAAAAAAAGAAATGAAATATTTATTTTCATATGAGTAGAAACAGATAAGTCATAAATATGGGACGAAGGAACTGTTATTTGATTTTCAAAAATTATAAATCCTACAAGCACACATTGATTCAGTGTAAGATGAAGAGAGCACCCCCATGTTAGAGCAGCTAAGAAATTTTTTAAAACTAGGAAGAATAAGTTTGGAGGTATAGTAAATTTATTTAATTAGCAAAATATTATTCCCTCTTTAATAAAACAGTATTTTAGGTGGTAAGATAATATGTATTTTAAAACACCTCTGATAGTGAGAGAAAAGGGTAAAACAAAAAGGCTGAGAACAAAGCAAGTTAAAACTCAAGAAGAGAGTTAGATTAGATTTTCTTTTTCAGTTATTCCACTGGCTTTTGTGGTAGTAGAAGGATAGGGAGAGTACATTTGAAGTGGGGAGTAGAGGGTGATTTTGCTGAGGGTAGGAAACATCTGAGATGGTGCTGTAGTTGTGTACGGCCAGTAGAAATATGGTAGCATTGTGATCTAGACCTTCAAAAGCAGGAGGGGGTGAAGCAAGAGTCCAGCATCTCTCTCTTGTTGGGCACTTCAGGAAATGAGACAAGATATGGTCATGTGTCTTAGTACCAGGTCCCACTAGAGACAGCATTTAGAGTAAAAAGGTAGTTAAAAGAATAGGTGAAATGAAAATCTACACATTAAAAATCAAATTTTATGTGTTAAAATATTTTCTTCTCTGAGCCATTGTTTGGCTTGCTATTTTCCAGTAGGTTTTTAGTCATTTCATGTTGAGGCACTGTTAATATAAAGGGACAAGTGAAAGGCTTGGAGTCAGCAGACTGTGAGTTTAAATCCCATCTGTAACATTCATCAGCTGTGAGACCCTGTACAAGTCACTGAAAATCTATAAACATATTTCCTTATCTATAAAATGGGAACATAATAGTTAGAATATCACAAAGTTACTGTGTAAATATAAAAAATGATACATTTAAAGAACTTTGTCAAATTTAATTCACTATATAAATATGTTATTATTATTACAGTCACTTGCTATTTAAAAAAATATTATTTTAATCTTCCTTTTTTGGTTTTGAGCTCCAAATTCTACCTCTCCCACCTCCACTACTCACTCAGAAAGCAATAAATCAGTTACTAGTTATACATGTCAAATAATGCAAATCATATTAGCCATGACACCAAAAAGCAAGAATAGTAAACAAAATGAAATAAATTTAGTTCAATTTGCCCTCAGAATTCTTTAGTATTCTCTCTAGAGGTGGAAAGCATTTTTCATCTTGAGTCCTTTGGAAATATCTTCGATCAGTATCTTGTTCAGAGTAGCTGTCCTTCATAGTTGTTCATCATTACCATATTGCTGTTACTGTGTTCAATGATCTTCTGGGTCTAGTCATTTCACTTTGTATTAGTTTGTATCAGTCTTCCCACGTTTTTCAGAAACCATTCCCCTCATTATTTCTAATATCACAATACTATTTCTTCACAATGTTATACCATAATTTGCTTTGGCATTCTTCAAATGATGGGCATCTCCTCAATTTCCAATTCTTTGCCACACCAAAAAAGAGTTGCCATAAATAGTTTTATACATACAAGTCCTTTTACTTATCTCTTTAGGATACATACCTAGTAATTGTATTGCTGGATAAAGAGTATGCACAAATTTTATAGCACTTTTGCCATAGTTTCAAATTGTTCTCCATAACTGTTGGATCAGTCCACAACTCCACCAATATTTCATTACTATGCAGATTTTCCCACATCCCCAATGGCATTTGTTATTTCTGATAGTTGTAAAGTGGCACTTCAAAGTTGTTTAATTTGAATTTCTCTAATCAACAGTGATTTTGAAGTTTTTTTTTTTGTATGGCCATAAGTGATTTGATTTTTTCTTCTGTAAACTGTCTGTTCATGTCCTTTAACTGTTTATCAATTGGGGAATATCATAGCTTTTATTTTATTTTATAAATTTAGTTTGGTTCCCTCTGTATTTCAGAAATGAGGCCTTTCTTAAAAGAGAAATGTGTATAAAGACTTTTGATATTTCCTTATTGTGAATGGTATCTTTTTTCAGTACTTTAAGGTAGTGTGACCTGAGTAGAGGTGAGGTCACTCCTTTCCTGTTCTGTTCTCTGTCTTTACCCAGCCAGGGCCTGCAGTTCTCAAATACTATTGTTCCTCTTAGCCCCGGAACTATGACCACATTCACTATTCTTCAGCTACAAGTGCTACTGCTCCTTTCTGTCCTGGAACTGAGATCAGAGCCCCAAATCTTTGCGATCAATCACAAGAACTCCTCTTTGGACTGGAACTTTAAAAGAACTATGAATAGGCAATAGAATTGCCATAAAGTGTGAGGTTTTGCACCCAGAGTCAGCAAAGTAAGTCATCCTGAGCAAATCACTAGAAATCACTGAATCTGTTTCCAAATCTGTAAAATGGGATGTTAATAACTAGAGCATCATAGGGTTGTCACAAAAATTTTTCAAATTTAATTCATTATATAAATATGAAATATTATTATTATAGTCACACAGTCTTTGAATAAGTCAGGAAGGAATGAAGATTTTTTTTCACCATTTGTGTCAAAAAGAGTAAAATATTTCTCAAAGTAAAACATTTCTGACTCAGGGAGCTGAAATATTTTCCCCCTTGACAATGGATTTTCTTTATCTTTACTAGCTGTATGAGATTGGACATATTTGCATAAAAATCTGAACAGTGGATCTAAACATTAGCTGTTAATTGAATCCTCATGATTAAAATTTTAATCCTCAAAAGCAATTGAATTTTCTTTCAAAATAATTTTTGATTGATCTCTTCTGCTTAGATACTGAGAAGTCTTTTAAAAATCATTAAAGCTAAAAATGGGTGCATCTGCCAGGCTGCCTGTCATCTCTTTAGAGGTAATGACTTCCTTTGTTTATTGGGCAGACATGGATAAAAAAAATCATAATGAATCCATATTCTTTCTCATTCTACACACTCATTTGCAGTGTGTTTAAAACTTTATGAAATAGCAATTTATGATTCCCCCTTTTCAATCCAAATATGAAAAAAAACATATTTGCTGTTGTAGGATTTTCTGGATTAATTTTTGTTTTGATTCAAAGATTTGGAATGATGTAATTCCAGAATTGAATTAAATCTCACACATCAGAAAAAGTTATAACCCAAAACATGAACCCTGACTAAATCTACTAGTAAACTAGCCTCCAGTTACAGTATAGTCACAATTCCCAAGGCTGGGATATTCCATTTGGAGACAGCTTTAAATATTAAAATTTTTCTAATTTGTATTTTGGTCTACGTTCCTGTAACTTATATGCATTGGTGCTGAATCTACCCTTGAAGGTCCAGCAGAAGGAATTCTAACTTTGACATTAATTATCCTCCTGGGGAAAAACAAGACAAGGGAAAATGAATTTTTTTAAATTAACTTTATTTTTAAAATTGAATGGAATTATTATGTCCAGGAATTGGAGGGGATTTTGCGTATATAGAAGGAAGGTAGAAAAAGTTAGAAATAACATATGAAAATAGCAAGGAACCATTTATGGAAGCTCATAGTAGACTGACTAAAACATACAAATACACTTGAATTCCTGGAAAGAAAGAGGAGAGGAGAATTTAGAAAAAAAAATCGTGTCAATGTGACTAAGATTGCAAACCAATTACGTGCTGTTGTTTCACTCACCCTCAGTCGAGCAACTGAATATTGCTCATCTACATGTTTATTTTATCATAACAATTATTTTTATCATATGAGAAAATTCAGTCTTATTAATCATTTTTTCTTGCCCTCTATGTAAAATATGCCTCTTTAGCATCTACTTTGACTTAAATAACTTGATCATTCCACTAAGTAGATTAAAAAGCTAAAGATAAAATAGTCTAACTAGTTCATAAAGTCTATCAGCCCAGTAACATTAACCCTTTCAAAACAGGACAGGACTGAGCATCATGGTACAGAAATGAAATGTTAAAAACCTGGATATTATTTTCTTTTTACTATTGGATGGTACAAAAAATAGCATAAACTTGTAGGGAATAAAATGATGCATTATATAAAATTTGCTAGAGATGGGGTGGTTGGTGGAAAAAATGTATTTTTGAAATGTTAGACACATAAATTGACCAAGAGAAATTATTTGTCCTTTATTAGATTGTGATATGATAATAAACATCAGAAAACAATAAATTGAGATTATAAATACTTTCTTTTTAAAAATCTGTATATGATTAGGTAACAGAGCAGGTGACTCATGTTAGGGGTCTTAGTTTTAAAAGAAAAAAATCAATAAATTTACTTAAAAGATAATGACAATAATGATACAATGTATCAAATCTTATGGGATACAAAAAAAAGCAGGGAACGAAGGAAAATTTATATCACTAAATGCTTATATCAACAAAATACAGAAAACCAAGCAGAGCAATGAATTGAACATGCAATTAAAATTCCAATAAAGCAAAAATCCATGACTAAATACTAAATTTAAAATCTTAAAAGTGAAAGCAGAAATAAATAAAATTGAGCATTAAAATACATTGAAGTAATAAATAAACCTATGGGGGAAAACAATAAAATAGATCAATCATAGGTTAATTTGATTTTAAAAAGAAAGGAACAAACCAAATAAGTAATATGAAAAAATGAAAATAGTGAATATGCCACTAACAAAGATGAAATTGAAAAAAAACATACAATCAGCCTTTCTTCCAACTTGCCTGCCAGTAGATTTAACTATTTGAGTGAAATGGAAGAATACTGACAAAAATGAAAATTGCCGAGATTAGCAGGAGAGGAAGTAGAATATCTAAATTTACCTATTTTAGAAAAAGAAATTGAATAGACCATAAGTGAGCTTCCTATGGAAAAAGCACCAGGATCAAACAAATTTGTAAGTAAATTCTAACAAACATTTGAAGATTAGCTTATTTAAATATTAAATAAATTATTTGGAATAATAGGCAAAGAAGAAATCCTACTAAAGTCTATTTATGAAAAATATGATGTGGATATCTAAATCAGGGAGAGTGAAAATAGAGAAAGTAAATTATTGACCAATTTCATTAATTAGTAAATATGCAAAAATCCTAAATATAATACTAGATAAAATTAGAATATTATGAACATTATGGTGTGACCCATTGGGATTTATGCCAGGAATGCATGGATGGTTTAATATAAGGAAAATGATTAACATAATTTGTAATATCAATAATAAAAGTAAAAAAAAACCCACATCATTATATTAACAGTTACAGAAAGAGCTTTTTGATGAAGTACAATACTCATTTCTATTAAACCACTGAAAAGTATGGGTACAAATGGATTTTCCCTTAAATTGATTTTTAAAAAAAGTTCTCTTAAAGTATCAGCAAGCACTCTTTTAATTGGGATAAACTAGAAGCCTTCCCAGTAATATCAGATGTAAAACAAGGATATCCCCATCACCAATATTCAATATTGTATTAGAATTCCTAGCAATAGGAAGAAGAAAAGGAACTAGAAGGAATCAGAATGGGGAATGAGGTGATAAAATGATCTCCTTTTGCAGATATGATGATATGCTTAGAAAATGCTAAAAACTCAACTTAAAGGTCTTTGATTTAAAGACCATGTGCTTCCATTCATGTCATTAAACTTTCTGATTACAAATTGTACAACTAACCACATCTTAAATGATTGTTGAGTTACAAAGGGCATCTGAGAAATTATTTACTTTTCTTCATTAGTAGAAGAGTGTCTATATACATAGATGAGCATTATTGCAGTGGTACAATAATGAATAAATTCTGTTAAATTTTGAAGTTTGAATAGTTTTGTCTTTTTGGCATGAAATTATATTTTGGTCAAGGGTGAAGCTATTAACATTGGCATACTACTGTATTTCTTAATTATAATGAAACATTTTTATTATACCTGTGTTGTGTGTAAATGTATAAATCTCATAAATCAGTAGATAACATAGTTTTTCTTTAAAATTAGCACATAATAAAGTATAACAAGAAAAGAGTTATACCATTAAATATATATCAGAGTGCACTTATGATTGATATGATTTCCTTTTGTTTCTGCCCTGTAAATGCAATTTATTAATTCTTTGACAAGTTTATTTTCTTTGAATCTGAAAATCAGAAAAAGTCATTCTCTTTGAATCTGAAAATCAGAAAAAAACGTTTGAAATGATTTTTCATAAAGGAATTTTGAATTATAATTATTTTAAAAGTGTGTTTATATTAATTTCAAGATGAATAATTCAATGAGAGTTGTCATTCTGTGATTCAGTCAATGAACTCTTGTTATTTGCTAGGTGTATCAAGTAAAGATACCTGTTTGTAAGGAGCCTGTAGTCTAGTTGGGGAAACATTGAATTGCCACATAAAATATCTAGAACAGAATTTGGTGCAATAAAATGCTTAATTATATTCTTTATATATTTGAATAAGATGTCAATAATTTATGAGTTTATTTTACTTGATCTATAAAGCAACTAGAACAAATCTGTATGGCTTTTTTGTGAATTAAATACCTTGAGTAATTCACTATGGATCAAATCAAATTGCATCCTGTAAAATGAAGATGCTTTAAATCATTCATTAACCCTATCATTATCACGTGGCATCCTTAGTAAATAACAATTTTTTTTACTTTGATTAATCAATTTGCCTCTGAATAAAGGAAAGCATTTGCAATTTTTCTTGGCTCTCACTACTAGGTAACACACATGTTCAAAGACTCATAGAATTGTAGAGTTGGAAAGATTCTTAGAGAACATTTATTCCAAGCTTCCCATTTAGGGAAAATGTCTACAAAATCTGTGATAGGTGGTTATACAGTCTTTTCTGAATACTCCCAGAAAGGAAGAACTCATTACTCTATCAGACATCCTAATCTATTGTTGGACAGTTTTAATTAATGGGAAACTCTTTATATAATGAGCTGAAATGTACTTCCTTTCAAATTTAACCAGTGTCTCTCAGTTCTGTTTTCTGGTACAACACAGAACAATCTATTCCCTTTTAGGAGACAGTCCTATACATATTTGAAGACAGTTTCCTAGAGTTTTCTTTTCTGCTGCCTAAACATCATTTCATTCCCTCAACTGTTTCTCATTTGATATGGTTCTCAGACTCATTAAAATTATGGCTTGTCAATGTCCCTCTCAAAATGTGATAACCAGAATAAAATGTTTCAGATATTCTAAGCACTACAAATTACAAAGGATTATTGACTCCTGGCATCTAGACATAGAAAATTATGATATTATTGATATATTATGTGAGTTAATGAATTAATGTACAGTCTAATATTGTGTTTAGCTTTTGTAGCATTTATATAATCATTTTGTGTGATATTGAGCTTGTGGGTAACCAAAATCTTCATTAATTTTCTTTTCTTTTTTAAAAATTAATTATTTTATTTATTATCTTGTTTACATCATTAATTTCCACCAGATTTTGTTACAGAATTTTCTCCCTGTCTTTCCCCCACCTCCATCCCCAAAAGAGCAATCCCTCTATAAAGCCCCTCCCCCAATCTGCTCTCTTCTATGTCCTCCCCAAACACCCCTCTTAAATTCTGGTGTGGCAGGGAGCATCTCCCTACCCCAGTACCTGTATATCTTAATTCCCAGTTGCATGTAGTTAATGATAATAATAAAAAAAAATATATATATATATGTATGTACACACACATGCACACATACACACACATACACACACACACACATATATATTTTCTTAACATTTGATTGTAGAGATTTAAATTCTAGATTCCCTCGGTTCCTCCCTTGTCACTCACACACACTCGAAGGACAAGCAATTCAATACCGGCTATACATGTGTAATTGCGCAGGGCATTTCCACAGTGGACATATTGTGAGAGGGTGATTATATATCCCTCCTTCCTATCATCCCCCCCTTGTTCTATTCTCTACCCTGTCCCTGTGTCTTTACTGAAGTGTGTGCTTCCAGCAACCCTCCCCCAGACCCTCCCCCAGACCCTGCCCTCCCCTCCATCATTCCGCCTCTCATCCCCTTCTCCCCTACTCTCCTGTGTGGCATGATGCCCAGTTTAGAGTTTATGTCATTCCTTCCCTCAGCCAAATTCAATGAGAGTAAATGAAAGTAAAGGTGTAAGAGTTATCCCTTGCCTCTTCTATATAGAATGACTAACCCCATTTTGTACCTCCCCGTCTCCTCTCATTCTAGTACTCTTCCACCTCAGAATGTCACCTTTTAAAGTATAATCCCTGCATATTCAATGGATCCTTCACTCTCTATGTACACATATACACACATGCTCAGATATGTATTCACACACATATATACCCTCCTATATAGACATATGTATAGGTATACATACATATGCATTTGTATTCCCTTCTCCTATCCTCATACTAAGAAAAGTTTCATAAATTACTATTATCGTTTTTCCATATTGGCATGTAAATAGTTCAACTTTGATAAGTTCCTTATGATTTCTTTCCCATGTTTACCTTCTCATGCTTCCCGTGTTTGAGTGTCAAATTTTCTGTTCATTTCTGGTTTTTTTCTGCAAGAATGCTTGGAAGTCCTCCACTTCACCGAATGACCATATTTTCCCCTGGAACATTATACTCAGTTTTTCTGGGTAGGTAATTCTTGGTTTTAATCCCAACTCCCTTGGTCTCCAGAATATCATATTCAAGGCCCTTTGATCCCTCAATGTAGAGGCTGCCAGATCCTGTATTATCCTAATTGTGTTACCACAGTGTTAAAATTGTTTCCTCTCAGCAGCCTGTAATATTTTCTCCTTTAAGTGGTGGTTCTGGAACATGGCTATAATGTTTCTAGGAATTTCCTTTTGTGGATATTTTTCAAGAGTTGATTGGTCAATTCTTTCAAGTTCTATTTTGCCCTCTGATTTTAAAGTATCAGGGCAATTTTCCTTGAGAATCTCTTGAAGGATGTTTTCTAAGTTCTATTTTTGATCATGGCTTTCAAGCAGACCAATAATTTTTAAGTTGTGTCTCCTGGATTTATTTTCCAGATCTGTTGTTTTTTCAAGAAGATATTTCACATTACCTTTTATTTTTTTATTTGTCTGTATCTGTTTAATAGTATCTTGATTTCTCATAAAGTCATTTGTTTCCATTTGCTCCACTCTAGTTTTGAAGGAATTATTCTCTTCAGAATGCTTTTGAGACTCTTTTTCCATCTGGCAATCTTGACTTTTTTTTGGCCTTTTTTTGGAGGGCAATTGGGGTTAAGTGACTTGCCCAAGGTGACATGGCTAGTTTTTGTGTTAAGTGTCTGAGGTCAGATTTGAACTCAGGTCTTCCTGACTCCAGGGCCGGTGCTCTACTCACTGCGCCACCTAGCCGCCCCAATCTTGACTTTTTAAGGCATTCTTCTCCTAATTGGCTTTTTGGGCCTCTTTTGCCATCTGAGTTAATCTGTTTTTTAAGTTGTTATTCTCTTCAGTCAGGTTGTTGACTCTTTCTTGCATCTTTCTCATTTCTCTTCCCAATTTTTTCTCTACTTCTCTTATTTGGTTTTCAAAGTCCTTTTTAAGTTGATCTATGACTTGTAGGTAATCTTCAGGTATCTTGGAAGCATTTGGTGTGGGAGTTCTGATTGCACTGTCTTCCTCCTGCTCCATACTTGATTCTTTTTGTCCCCAAAAAAGGATTCTAGAATTTGATTACTGTTCTTACTTTGCTTCATTCTCCTCATATTGACCAGTCAATTAATTGCTTGATTTTTTAGCTCTGTGGAACTCTGCTTCCAGGAAGGATAGCTCTGTCCCACAGCTGCTGGAGCTATTAGGTGAGTGCTGCAGCCCCCACCAGCTTTGGCTTGCTGAAAGCGCACCGCAGGACCACCACCCAAGACCATGATGCAGATCCAGGCAGCTCAACGCAAAGCCCTTGGCCTTTGATCAATCCCTTTTGCCCCCCTGCTATCCGCAGACCAGAACCTCTGAAGAGGCTGGGTTGGGCTGCTTGCTTGCCCTAGGGGCAAGACTGCTCCCCCCCTCCCCAAATTTAGCTTGTATTCCACTGACCTTTCTCTTGGCCTTATTTTTGCTGCCTGGGTAAATATGGAGACTGCCCTAGGTGCTGCCAATCCACTCTTCTGTAGACTCCAGCTGCAGATTTTCCCGACCACCCTGGAGCCAGGCCATAGTTTCAGGCTGGGCTGACTTCAGCTCCCAGCCTGTCATGATGAGCCCCACCTGCTGGCCTGCCTTCAGCCAGAGATGTGTTTTCTGAATTTTTGTGGGTTTTGGAGTCCTAAAATTTGTTTAGAGTCATATTTTCTAGGTATTTAAGGTGGCTGTGTGGGAGATGTGAAACTTGGCTGCTTCTATGCCACCATCTTGGCTCTGCCAATCTTCATTAATTTTCAACAAAAATTCCTGTCCCAGCAGTTCTTCCCATCTTGTATTTGTGTGACTATTTTCCCCTCTCAATGTAAGAATTAGCATTTATTCTTATAAATATTGCATTCAATGTTTCATCCTGTTAACAAAATTGGTTTTAACCTGTTTGTCTATTTTTTCTAGGTTATTTATAACCATTATATTGACTTAACAATTTAGTATATTATTTCTCCTTCCAAGATTTACATAATTCATTAGCAAACCTAATATATATTTCCAAAGTTATTGATGAAAATATTGACTAGAAGAGGGTAAGAAGGGGCAAGTAGGTGGTACAGTGGATAATAGTACCAGCCCTGGAGTCAGGAAGAACAGAGTTCAAATTCAACCCTAGACACTTACAATCTGTGAGACCCTGGGCAAATCCATTAACTCTGATTGCCTCAAAAAAAAAGAAGAAGAGGAGGAGAGGAGTAACTTTTATGGCTCCCCAGTAGGTATCTCCAGTTTTGGTTATATTAAATCTATTTTACAATATTATTTGAATAGATTTTTCTAAAAGGCTGGAAATTCACCTAACATTCAAATAATCTGCTCCATATTTCTCCACAAGTTTACCATGAGCAGATTTGTCAAATATAGTCAAAGAACTGTAAAGTGTGATATATATATATATATATATATATATATATATATATATATATATATATATATGATATTCCTCTGATGTATAATGCATGTCACATCCTTTTTATACTGGTAATCCTATAAAAAAGTAAGTATTTCTGGTTCATTGATACTCATCATAAATTTTACAATAGAGGGAAAGTAAAATAATTTTTCTTTAAAAAAACAAAACAGCAAGAGAATTGATCTTCAAAGGAAAATAATACATTCAAAGTACACATAGAATAACATGTCTAACAACTAGGTCTCCACATTTTATTGCTCTTCATTGAGGGAGAAATAAGAATTCTTTTACTTTTTATATTATCCTGAAAGCCAAAAACAATCTTGTTACCAATTCAGGAAATCATGTTTTATATATGGCACATAGTGTACAGTGCAAATCTCTATGTATTCATAGATTCATTCTTCCATTCACTCATCAAACATTTGTTGTACATCTACTGTGTTCAAGGTACTATCCTAGGTAGTATGGAATATTTAAAGATTACTCCACTACAGCTTTTACTCTCAGGGAATTCAAGTCAAGTAAGTAGGGTAAGATATAAACAAATAACCTTGATACTAGGTAAAGAATACTAAGTGTCTAAAGAGAGATTCATATAATTTGGTCCAAGTGGAACGTTGGGAAATTTTACTTTTGATTGGAATCATCAGGAAGTTTTATAGTCAAATAGCATGTGATATGAGCATTAAGGGATAAGTAATATTTTGAGAACTAGACTAAGATATTCCAAACCCAGGGAATATGATGAACAGAAATGTAGGAATGGAAATATGCTGTATTTGTCAAATAAAAAGTGAGAAGTCCAATGTGGGTAGAACTTAGACGCTGAAGATGGCACTAGAAGGGTATTTTACAGCTCCTAAAGTAAGTGGGGATTGGGTTACAGAGAAGTTTATACATTAAAATAAATAGTAGGTAATTTGATGAAGGTTTTTTTATTAATAGATGATAAGATCAAAGCAAAGATAGAATTCAACATGTATTTAAAATTAAATATTATATCTTAGCATACTTCTCTACCCTGTATAACTGTGTCAGTCATATGAATCTGGAATTAAATGTTTTATTAATACAAGAATTTCCCTTATTCTAACCTGTAAACCATATTTATTGCCATTTTCTTTTTAACCTCTTGGATTAAAATAAGATAGAGAATCCATGCTAAATATCTTTGTTTAGAGGCCAAGGCTATTATTACCCTTAATTATTTCCCTCTGTGGCTTTAAATTGAAGCTTCCTCTATGTAACTATAATTACTTTCCTCTTCAATTTCCATGGTAAATTTCAGGCACTAAATGTTACTGCCTTCTAAATACAGAAATTTGATCTGAGATGTAAATTAGTATGTATTTACATTTAATCATCAAGTAGGTAAATTGCTTTTATTTTAGAAAGCCAAAAAATTCTGATTGGTCAGTTTTTTTTTTAATTTTTAATTCAAGTAGGTGTAATTTGATCTAAGAGCATTAATCCTAATGAAGACATTTGGGAATAGGCTAGGCCTCTGTGGTTTGCTGTTCCCATAGAGATTCTGAGGGTCTTTAATAATTGATATTGAGTCAAAAATGAAGTGTTTAATTTGTATTTGCTGCCAGTTTCTAAGCTATAAACAACTCTTAAAATAAAACACTTTTTCTGTTAGAATTCATGCTAGAAGATCAGTCTGTACAATCTTATTAGAGGAATGCTCAGGAACTCTGATGTGAAAAACAAACAAACAAAAATCACTGTTGTTATGAAGCACAAAATGTTTCTTATCAATAAACAAAAGATTTGTTATTTGTGGAAAAGATGAAAGTTGCATACTAAATCTCATAAATTTGTAACTAGAGGCTAGCCAATAGACTAACTCTAATGAGAAATTTCTTATGTGCAATTTTTAAAAAGTGGAGAGTTTTTGTAAGTGGTTCTGGGCTTCTAACCCTATGGACAAGTGGATTCTTTTTTTGGTTTGGCCAGAAAAGGAAGTCTTTTCAAATGTTTCTAGCTACCTTGAACATTCCCCTTCAGTTTGACTGACTTCTTGCTGCCTGTCCACATTATCAGTGAAGGAAGAGAGATAATTCTCCAAAGGGAAAAGGCCCGGGACCTCTTTGTCTAAGGATGACTCAAGAAGCTCTTCAAGAGAGCATTGGGGTTTTTGCTTTAGCATTTATTCTTTATTTTAGGTGAAGTAAATTGAAAATGACAAATAGTTGAACCATGAAATGTCAGGAGAAGAAGCAATCAGGAGTCCCAAGAATATAGTCTGTTTTGGGGTTTATAGAAAGCCAGTCCAGTTTTGAAGTCCTGAGGAGTTGGAACAATTGTCATGAACCTCAGGACAGTAGCTCACATGGAGTTTCATCTAGGAGCAAAAAGGCAAAAGACATCCCCTGTGCCTCAAAGAACTTATACTCCAAGCAAATATTGTTTTGTTAAAGATATTAGTGGGAGACCAGATGTCAGTGCCTTGTCAGGTCAGATTTGACTTTGAGGAGAACAAAAAAAAGAGGTGCACATAAGTCATCAAACAGTTAAACAAAGGTATATTTTTGCCCTAAAAGGGCAAGGATATGCCAAAATGATACAAAGGGCATGACTCTATACCAAGTAACTTTTATACACTTACATAACTGGGGAGCTGTGTCAAGTAAGGTAGGGGTCAAGCACATGCACAAATGATTTTTTTTTCATGTGTTTTTGGTAAAACATCTCTGTTGCAAGTTAGAAGGGGGGTAATTATAACAGACCTTTCACAAAGACTAACCAAAGTTAAGTAACAAAATTTAACTGAAACACTAGTCACTGATAGATAAGAATAGGGAACTGCCTGTTATTAGTATTTGTAGCACAGTTCCTGGCACATAAAATGCTTAATAAATGTTTATCTTTCTATTGATTTATTGATAATAAACTCTTCAAATTCATCTAATCTTTCTTTTAAGCAAAATATTTTTCTCCAGTCGCAGCTCCCACAAAATCAATCTCTTTGAAAGAATTTTGGAAACTACATACAAAATCCTGCAGCTTTTCAGCTTCTTCAACATTCAACCATTTGGATTCTGAATCTCCTGCAATAATACTATGAACTCTAGATAGATAACAAAGATATGTTACTTAATCTTAGTCTTTCCCTTTTGCTGCATACAAGATTTGTTTAATAAATATTTGATAAAAGAACATAAAAAGGTGCGTTACCTATTTTCCTCAGATATGTAAAAATATGCCATGTACTATCAGCATTTTTATCCAAAGCATTTATAAAGACATTAACTGTTGAAGAATTGAAGACAGAATAAAGCCTTGGGACATTCCTCTGAATACTTCCCCCCAGATTGGTGTCTCTTAGTTGAAAACTATACTTTTGGTATGGTCACTTCACTTCCTCTGAATACTTCCAAACTGAACTTTCATCTAGATTATATTTCTTCATATGATACAAAATGATATTATGATATATTTTTGTTGAATACCTAATTTTACTATTTACCAGTCAAGTAACTCTGTTAAAAGAAGGAAATGAATATCACATATCATGACTTTGTCTTAGAAAAATCATTTAATAAATTCAACATTTATTAACTGCTTTTCTGTCAGATTGGTATGCTCAACATCTTCTCCTCTGTCTCACTTCTTGACAAGGCAAATTCCTCTACATGCGCAAGTGACCCTATTCAATCCTATGTTTTCTATGAGATTCCTCACTTTATCCTTCCCACTGTTTTACTGAGCTTTAATTTTCTCCTGTCTACTTACAGCCTCTCTACTGCCTACAAACATGTCCATGTCTTATTTTCAGAAACAGCAACAAAAAAACAACTGACCCAGCTCCACTAGTTACAATCCTCTAGCTTTCTTCTCTTTCTTGTTTTTTTTTGTTTTGTTTAGCCTTTTGGAGGGCAATTGGGGTTAAGTGACTTGCCCAAGGTCACATGGCTAGTGTCTGAGGTCACATTTGAACTCAGGTCTTCCTCACCCCAGGTGCTCTATTCACTGAGCCAAATAAAAATGGATTAAAGACTTACAGTATTCCAGACACTATATTAAGTATTGGGGACACAAAAAAAGGCAAAATCAGTCCTTGCCATCAAGGAACTTGCAGTCTAATGGGACAGACAAAATACAAACAAATATATCCCAAATAAGCTACATACAGACAAATAGGAAATAAAAGAGAGAAGGTATCGGATTTAAGACGGGTTTTCTTTGAGAAGATCATCTACATTTGGTGCCTCTAACTTCTTTTTAACTTTCTTGTAACTCTCTCCTGTTTGGCTTCTGATCTCAGCATTAAACTGAAGCAGCTATCTCCAAGTTACAAGTGGTCTCTTAACTGCTAAGTTTAGTGACTTTTTTCTCAATCCTCTTTTTTAGAACCCACCATCATGCACTTCTCCTTGAAGCTATCTTCTCTCTACATTTTCTTGTCCCTAATCTTTCCTCCATTTTCTTCTATCTATGGATGGTCTTACTCATTCTCTTTAGCTGGATCTCCATCCATGTCACACCTACTAATCGTGAGGATTGAACAGGCATCTACCTTGGGCGCTCTTCTCTCCTTATATTTTTTTCACTTGGAGATCTCTTCATTTCCCAAGATTTAATCATCATTTCTATATTACTGATTCACAAATCAACTTATTAAACCCTAATCTCTCTCTTCAACTCATCTCACATCCCCAAACTACCTATTGGACAAAACAAATTTCACATCATGTGGGCATTTAAAACTTCACGTATCTAAAACTAAACTAATTATCTTTCCCCTCCAAAGTCTTACCTCTTCTTAAGTTCCAAATCTGGGGCTCATTTGACCTCAGAATCATCACTGAGATGGAATCGGATAAGAGTTAGGACTGCAGTATGACTCTAGGGAGGTACACATTATTTTAAAAGATCAGTAGTAATCGAAGATGATGAAGCAACTACAAGTTAACACGATCTCTTTATTTGTGGAAACCTAAGAGAATAAACATGGTGGAGGTTATTTGCATGAAAATCAATGAAGAAAGAAATAGTAGAAATGTGGAGCCATTTTCCTACTGATAATTTGACAAGAAGCAAGAAATCGTTCTCAGAAACTTGGCTTAGAGGCATAATATAGTAGTGTTCAGGGGCTACAATGACTTTGGCACCTTATGGAGTTTTTTTTCCCTTCTGAAATGAGAGAAGCTGAATGTTTTAATTTACTCTAATGATCATTTCATTTACTAACAGTTGTAATCATTAGACACAATGAAACTCCACTATGTTGGTATGCTGAAAACAAATATTCTACATAATTAAGGTGCTATACAATTTTAGTTTTCTGTATTGAATATAGACAATCTAGAATATAACTCAAATTATTTTATGAGTATTATTTAGGAACTTCTTTTGTGCAAGATATTAGGCTTTGGGCATAGGGCTATAAAGGCTTAGAGGTAGAATAGGATGAGGTATAAGAGGAAGTTCAGGCCATTGAGGCTCAGAGGTGAGTAACTTGTTCTAGTTCACAATGCAATATCAGAAGTGGAAAATGAATCAAAATCCTTGGACTCAGACCAGTGCTTTCTACTGTCAGTCTTCCACTCACACTCTTCCAAAAGAGAAATAATTCCTTCCCTTAAAGAGTTTATATCCTTAAAAAATTATTTTTAGTTTTCAACATTCATTTCCACAAGATTTTGAATTTCAACTAATTCTCTCCAGCTCCCTTCTATCTCTACTCCAAGATAGCATACATTCTGATTACCCCTTCCCCCAGTGTGCCCTCCCTTCTGTCACACACCCCCTCATTCCTTTCTCCCTTATTTTCTTGTAGGACAAGATATATTTCTATACCCCAATTCTTTTATATCTTATTTCCCAGTTGCATGTATAAAACATTTTTAAAATTTGTTTTTAAAAATTTAAGTTAAAAATTTTCTCCCTTCTTCCCTTTCCAACCACCCTAATCGAGAAGGCAAGCAATTAAACATAGGTTATATATGTGCAGTTACAAAAAAACACTTCCATAATAGTCATGTTGTAAAAGATTAGCTGTCTTCCCCTCCATTCTATCCTGCTTCCCCTTTTATTCTATTTTCTCCTTTTCAAAAGTGTTTGCTTCTGAGTACTACCCCCTCCGCAAATCTGCTGTACCTTCTATCACTTCCCCCCCCCCCATACCCTTCCCACTTACTTTCCTGTAAGGTAAGATACCCAATTGGGTGTATATGTTATTCCTTCCTTAAGCCAAAATCCTATGAGATTAAAGTTCACTCATTCCTCCTCACCTCCCCCCATTCCCCTCCATTGTGAAACCTTTTTCCTGCTTCTATGTGAGATAATTTACCCTCATTCTATCTCTCCCTTTCTCCTTTTCCTAATGTACTTCTCTCCTAACTCTTAATTTTATTTTTAGATATTATCCCTTCATATTCAACTCACCCTGTTCCATCCATCCATCCATCCATCCATCCATCCATCCATCCATCCATCCATCTATCTCTCTCTCTCTCTCTCCCTCTCTCTTTCTCTCTCTCTCCCTACCTACCTATATTTCCTCGAAAAAAGTAATATTTTACTTATAAACTTAATTATTGCTTCATACAAAACAGAAATACTTCATATTCTGTACATGAACTCATATATAGATTTGTATTATATATATATATATGCATACATATGTATCAAAAATCATTTTACATTGGGTTTTTATTATAAAACTCAGCCAGTATACAACAATCTTTCTGGATCTTGGATACAAAAGCTATTAAGAGAGAGAAGACATTGCTACTCACATATTTGAAGAGCTGATTAATTGAAGGGTTGAACCTGTTCTGCTTTAACCCAGAGGGCACAACTAGGAATGATAGCTAGAAATTTCAGAAAGGCAGTTTTCAAATACATGTAAATACAAACTAGGTGGCTGAAGAAGCTAGTTGATACAATTAATAGACACCAGTTCTAAAGTCAGCAAAACCTGAGTTCCAATCCAGCCTCAGACACTGAGAAATTGCTCTCTATGTAAGTCACTTAAATCTGTTTATTTCAGTCTCCTCATCTATAAAATGAGCTGGAAAAGGAAATGAAAAACCAGTGCAGTATCTTCACTTAAAAAAAGAGAAAAAAGTCCCAAATGAGATCACAAAGAGTCAAATATGATTGAAATGAATAACAATAGCTAATAACAAACGCAAACTTCCTAACAATTTAGAAGTCCAAATACTACCTCAGCAGATGTTGAATTTCCCTTTTTTAAAGATTTGGAGGTGTAATGGGAATCTGAAGCTCTTTTCTGCCCCTAACCCCTTTTCTTAAGTGGTTACAAGAATGTTCCCTGACTTGGTTTTCACATGGAGCCTGTGGCCAGAGGCTTTTTTGGGAATGGCCACACCTTGTTACTTTGTAATTGGACAGTGGGTCAAGAGGGCTGAACCAGGAAAAGCCTTTATTTATGCCCTGATGTGGGGCTTTGCTTTAGGGCTCACTTTGAGAAGAGTTGTGTGATTTGACCAGATGAGACTCTG
>CM053594.1:190756741-190786349 GCA_028646575.1 Pseudocheirus occidentalis
ATATATATATATATATATACACACACATTTGTATTCCCTTCATCTATCTTCATGCTAAGAAGTTTCATAAGTTACTATTATCATTTTTCCATATTGGCACGTAAATAATTTAAGTTTGAGAAGTTACTTATGATTTCTTATCCATGATTACCTTCTCTTGCTTCTTGTGTTTGCTTGTCAAATTTTCTGTTCAGCTCTGTTTTTTTCAGCAAGAATGCTTGAAAGTCCTCCACCTCATTCAATGACCATATTTTCCTCTGGAACAATATGCTCAATTTTGTTGGGTAGTTGATTCTTGGTTTTAATCCCAGCTCCCTTAATCTTCGAAATTTCATATTCCAGGCCCTTCGATCCCTCAGTGTAGAAGCTGCCAGATCCTGAGTTATCCTGATAGTGTTTCCACAGTATTCAAATGGTTTTCTCTTGGAAGTCTGTAATATTTTCTCCTTCAGGTGGGCATTCTGGAACCTGGCAATAACATTTCTAGGAGAAGTTATATTTCTATAACAGGATTCAGGGAAGATGGCAGAGTAGATTACAAAATTCCAAGCTTTCAAGATTTTCCCTAAAAAAAGAACTAAAATACCACTTCAGGGTGAAGCAAGTGCAAGTAAAAACAAGTAAAAATAGGAGCACAACAGAAGTCCTCCTATGACAATCCAAGAAAATCAGAAGAAAATTTCCAGGACCTGTTTGACTCCTATGAAGTCTAACACTCAGGCTAGGGAAGCTGACCAGTGGCAAGTACACAGGTCAGTTGGAGGCTGCCTACACCTCCTCCCCCACCTTCCCCCCACCCCCACATACTAGAAAATTTGACTCCTGGGACAGTGAGGGCAGTTGAGTATCTGAGCCAGGAAAGTCAAGTGAACATCTGATGACAAGGAATGCCAGACCCATCTGTGTTGTGGAGAGCATTAGGGGTGAGAAGGAACCAGCATACACCCAGTGAGTGCAGAAAGGATAGGGTAGGATACTTCTGAATGTAGACAGTTATGGGAGGCTGAAGGTTTGACTTTGGTTCCAGTCTGGAGGAGAGAAGTAAAGAAATGAAGCCAGAGGCACCACTACCAATTAACCCCAGATTAAGGTGATTAAAAAAAATTAAGCTATTGCTTAATAAAAAAAGGCACAGGCAAAGGAGAAAGAATCGAACCACAGAAAGTTATTATCAGAATAGAGAAGAGTGGGGTTCATTTTGAGAGGAGGATATTGAAGCAAAGAAACTGTCTTCTATCCCAAAGAGCCCAAAAGAATTTATAGAAGAACATAAAAAGTCTTTATAAATCAGAAGAGATATTGAGGAAAAACAAAAGAAACAAGAAGAATAACCCAAGAAAAACAAGAAAATTATGAAAAGATAATCAAACAATTTGAAAAAGAGATTGAGAATCTTAAGCAAGAAAATGACACCTTGAAAATTAGATTTGGGAAAGGGGAAATAAGCTAAATTATGCGATTAAGAAATAATAAAACAAGAAATATGAAGAATGCAAAAAGAAGAGGAAGTGAATTATAAGAAAAACAATTGATATAGAGAACAGATCAAAAAGATAAAATATAAAAAAATCAGATTACCAGAAAGCTACAGTAAAAAAAAAGAATCTTGATACAATAATATAAGAAATAAAGAAAATTGTTCTGAAGCATTAAAACATGAGCATGGGAGTAGAAATAGAAAAAAATCCATCAATCACCACTTGAAAGTGATCCTATGAGGAAAACGCATAGGAATATTGTAGCTAAATTCCAAAACTCTCAGTTCGGGGATAAAATATTAAGATTAATTAATTAATTAAGATTCATAATATTAAGAAGAAAAAACAATTTTAATATGATGGTGCACAGTTAGAATCGCATAAAACTTAGCAGCAGAGACATAAAAGGACTTCAGGTCTCAGAATGCTATATATGAAAAAACAAAAGAACTAGCGTTCTGGCCAAAAATATAATGTATAGTAAAGTTAAGCATCATACTGAAAGAAAAAAAATGGGCATTTGATCAACTGTCAGACTTTCAGAATTTTATTAAAAAAAAAAACCCCATGAAAGTAATAGAAGGTTCAACATATCAGAGTCAAGGGAAACATAAGGTACATAGCAAAGGCCGATTACAAAGGATTCAATTAAGATTGTAAGTTGTGATTGGTTAATTCCTAAGAAAGACTGGGGTAGACCTGATTATGATATAACTTTAAAAAAGTAAAACTATTTAGAAACAACTAAAATTGTAGCCTTTGTGGGGTAGAGGAAGGGGAAAAAAAAACAAAATGAAAAGTGAACAGCATAGGAAACAAACTCACAAGGAAGCAAAGGAAAGATGGACAGTTCCCAGCACAAAGTGTAGTATTTATCTTAAAGGCATTCTTGTAATAAATATGTATTGCTATGTATTGTGAATCACCTCGTGTTCTGCTGTTTGCATGATATTGTTTCCTTTTCTTACCTTGTATTTAATTTTCAATATTTAAGGTGTATGTGCGTGCGTGTGTGTGTGTGTGTTTTCTTCTCTATTCTGTATTTGAGTTATGGTGTTAGAATCTAATATTAAAAAAAATAATAGAGTTATATAACCATCCCCCAACTGAGCCTGAATTTCTTCATCTGTCAAATGGAATCTGAAATGATGGTCTCTTAGATCCCTTTCCAGGTACAGTTCTATGAATTATAGATCTCCTTTTACTCTACCACTTCTCTCTTGTGATTCACTAGATACCAGCTCCCCAATCTTCATGTGTCTTCCCATATACAGAGTGAAGAATTTAAAAGTCTGTTTCTAGCCATTCTTTGACATAGTCTTGTATGTATGAGAAGTTTGCAAACCTGAAATTTAAGAGGAAAAGCATGTTTGCATACCCCTGTACTTTGCAAGCAATGCAGAACCCATTATTTTCAACCTAATTTCAAGAACAATCAGTTTATGATTCAATACTCACTGACTATGATTCTGCATCTATCCCTAATGTAACATATAGTTATGATATTGTTCACAAGAAGAAATACAGTTAAATGATGAATTTTAATTATTTAACATGATCTGTTTTCTCAGCTTGTCATAGTCCTACCAGATAGCTAAGGATAAAATAATATGCAATATTGCCCTCCAATGGTGAAATTGTAATATTTTAGCAAAAGTTTAATTTAAGGATAGGGAAAGAAAAAAGGTATCTTGGAATTTGTAGACACTCACAAACTCCCTGCTAATTTCTGCTGAGTATAAAGATCACATATATATCTTAGTGAATTCTGTGCCTAAGTTCCCAAGTTCAAGTTTAAAGAATTAGCTAATGAAAAGTTTTTGTTTAAACAAATGGACACCTACACTAGAAGCAGAATCATTGAATGCTAACTTCTAGGGAGAAATTTTTAGGCCATCTAGTCCTATTCTTTTATTTGTAAATGAGGGAAATGAGATTCAGAGAATCTAAATGATGTTTTCAAGCACATAGGAAATTAGTGCACATTAAAGCCATATCATTAAGCTATATTATGGAATCCTTACCCTTTTCATGCACATGAGATAAAGAGAAGAAGGATCCTGAAATTTAAGAATATAATGGTTGAGTTTGAGGAGCAGGGAGAGAAAAATGACAAAAGTTTACAAATCTGGCATTTTTGCTCCAAGAATGTCACTTTAATGAAAGAACTGTACTCACTTACTTAGTAAAGAGGGCAATATCCCACCCCCACTTCTAAATACATGGATATATTAGAGGAGGAAGATGTATAGCTATGATGGTAAAATCAGGACATAAATATTTTATTGGTCAAGAAAATTAGGAAGTCACAAATTAATTAAGTTGTTCCATAGAGAGGACTTCATTAGAACTCTAATAATATATATGTATATATATACACATATATATATACATAATACATAATACATAAATATATATTAATATTCATGATTTAATTTGATCTTCAAATCAATGATGTTGGTAGGGCAGATTTTCTCATCCTCATTGACCAGATAAAGAAATTTGAGTTTAGTTAGGCTATAAGATTTTTTTTTCATAGGTTACCAAACTATTAAGAGGTAGAGTCTGGAGTCAAATCCAGGTGGCATGACTTTAAGGGCACTATAATTTCTATCAATTCACAAAACAAATATAAATAAACTTCTAGTGTAGTTTTTATTCATAATGTAGACTCTCTACAATTGTGTTTGGTTTGCAATATTGTAATCATTTAACTTATTCATGAGAAGAAACATTGTGCGTTTTGATCAAATTTTTAAATATCTGTTCATTTTCTTACTTTATATAATGCAGATTCCCCCCCCCCCCCTTCCTTCTACAGCTCCATGGATCTAAATCCAATAATGACGCTTCCTCAGAATTTGGGATTACAAGCACATCACTATTACTACTATATTCAAGAAACTAAAGAAGAAGATTAACTGTGCTAACCAAATTAGCCTAGCTTTCTACTTTCCATCTCTGATAAGACAATGGAAAGTTTTTTTTTTTAATAATGGTAACTGAAGCCTATCAGCAGTTGAAGAGATCCTAGATCAAAATTCTAGGGGCAAACATAAGTGCTATGTAAAAGAAATAGGAAAAGTAGAATTACAGAATCAAAGAGTATTGAAATCTGCAAGGTGCAAGATAGGTAATCTCAGTGAGGTTCTTCCTAATTTTATAGCTAAGGAGAATGAAGCACAGACATGTAGAATAACTTGGTTTTACCTAAGCAGTAGTATGGCATGACTGTTAGGTAGTTCACTTGACTACAAATCAAGCACTTGTTCTGTAAGATCAAGAAAAGTTTGTGAAACAGGATTAGGAACTCCACTCAAAAAGAAAAAAAATAAACATCAAGGAGGTTCATACACTGAAGTACATGGATAAATGCACATATTGTAAAGGACATATTAATGAGAAATGCAATTTATCTTAGACCATGATGGATTCAAAGTAACACCATAGACTCTCAATGCACCTAAGAACAGGTAAAAATTTGAGTGGGCCTATTTAAGAGGGCCTTCCTACAGGGGCTAAGACCTTAATTAAAGGTATAAAACCCAGGATTAGTGCTGTGGTCTTGATAGGTACTTACTGATCCAGGGTCTAATTAATAATGAGTCAAATATTCAGAATCTCAGAAATACACTGTCCTTCAGTAAGTTGGCAGATTTGTAGGTGGTGATAATTTTACATTAAACTGCAGACCAAATAACATGTATATTTGCTTTATTGAGAATTTAATTACTCAAAAGTTAAAGGAAACTATCAGGTCAGCTACTACTCTGGATACCAGTGAACAAAGAGGAACTGTTTAGGTTATTATAAGAACTAATTGGAATCTTGAAAAAGAAATTATTGTTGTTGAGAACCAAGGAGGATAATGTTAGAAATAGTAAATATGTATTTACAAAATAGATATTGAAAGATAAAGTGAAATTATAGACTCAGTCCCATGGTCTGAGGCTCTAAGAGAGAAAACAATTTCTAAAAAAGGGAAGGTTCTCAAAAAATAAAGTTAACTCTATCTGCATGATTATTTTTTAATTACAAAGAGAAGGGAAGAGCATTTAACAAGAGTGATGTGACTACACAGTGTATTTTTGGATGAGTTCATACTTTATAGATGTGTATGAAATTGTGTAAATAAATAAAAAAGTATGTAAATCAAGGCAGAATAGAAAGAAAGTGGTAAGAAATTAATAATATTATCAGGAAATCTAAAGCACAAAATGATTTATTATAAACATTGTTGGAAATAGTAAGGACATATTACCTATGTTTGCTACAAAAAGCCTAGAAAAGAATCAGTAGCTTCTTATTTGAGGTTAATGGCATAGTGTTTACCACCCCCCCCAAAAAAATAGAAAAAATATTTCCTGCACCTTGATTTGCTGCTCTTTTCTCTGTTAAAAAGATTTAAGTTGGAAAAAGCATTAAAGATGATTTAATCTAAACCTTTTAATTTGTAGGCAAGGGAAATGATTCATAATGATATGAAATCACTTCCACAGCATCACATAGTTGCTGTTATAGAGTTGGGATTTGAATTCACATCTTCTCACTAAAATTTAAGTGTTACACACACCCTATCATTCTGTATCAAGAAATTCACAACAAGCGTGCTATATAGGTGTCTGAAGTTTATGATGAGAGAAAATTTTTAAAAGGTACCAAAATATCAAAACACAACCTCAAGATCTGGCTTCTAACTCTAACTATGCCAGGAAGGGCAGGATGATCTTTAGTACATCTATTATTTCCCTTCTGTTGACAACAGTTTCCTTATGTGTAAAATGAAGGGGCTGGACTAGGTAGCCTGTGTAGCTCCATCTTCTGACTCTCAGTAAATAATCCTATAAACCTAACCTTGAAATTAGCTCAAATTCCTTGGTTCAAAAAATGCATAACAGAGTCAAGATCTGAAAGAATTTGTAGACTGATTTTACTGTCTAAACAACTGTGGAGAACATACATGCTAAAAGATGAAATATGGTAAAATGCTTTCATTTAAAATAAATGAATAAATAAAAATAGAAATACTGAATGAATTAATAAATACATTCTTTGACTTCTTTAGCATCATTAATTTTGGATTTTTTTGGCTTCTCCAGTTGCATTTGTTTTGTATTTCTTTGACTTCCCCATCATGCCCTCTCATGAGTATCTCCCCAAACTCGTTCAGATTTTTTTCAGTGTTGTCTCCCTCTTTTAGATTAACAGGATTCTTCTTCTTCTTCTTTTTCTTCTTCTTCTTCTTCTTCTTCTTCTTCTTCTTCTTCTTCTCCTCCTCCTCCTCCTCCTCCTCATTCTTCTTCTTCTTCTTCTTCTTCTTCTTCTTCTTCTTCTTCTTCTTCTTCTTCTTCTTCTTCTTCTTCTTCTTCTTCTTCTTCTTCTTCTTCTTCTTTCCCAAGCACTTAATACAGTTCCAGGCACATAATAATTACTTAATACATGTTCATTGACTATTGCAATGGGGAGGCTAATACCAAAGGAAAATAAAAAAATTAAATATATCCAAGAACATATTGAGAATTTGTGCAGATAAAATACTTAGATAACTAGGCAGCTTGTCATTAAGATTATGCTCCTATGTTTCCTTACTAAGTGCATAAGAGCTGCTATAATCCCTCCTATATACATGGTCTCCCAGCAGAATTTTGCCTTGAGAAACATTGCTTTAGTCAGAGTAGTTTGTTGTCTAAATGTCTTGCAGATCCACCTTTATGTTTCATAGCTCAATAGCATGTCTATATTATCAAGATATTGGGTATGGACAAGAGTAGAGTTAAGGTCTACATACAGTGATGGATTTCTCCATCCACATTGGTGTTGTATGTAGGAACAGAAACACTGTGATGATCAACTATGATAGACATAGCTCTTCTCAGCAATACAGGGATCCAAGACAATTCCAAAAGACTCATGATGGAAAATGCTATCCACATCCAGAGGAATAACTATAGAGTCTGAATGCTGGGCAAAGTATAATATTTTCACTTTTTTTCTTTTGGTAGCTTTTTCCTTTTGTTCTGTATCTTCTTTCACAATGTGACTAATGTGGAAATATATTTACATGACTGCACATGTATAATATATGTATGTATGAGTGCATGCACGCATGCATGTATATATGTCAGATTGCTTGCAGGTTTAAGGAGGGAAGGTGGAAGAGAGGAAGGGAGAAAAATTGAAAACTCAAAATCATATAAAAAATTAGTGTTTAACATGAAACCTAAGGCTAAAAGTTACTCTTGGGCACCATACAATATAAGTCCACTCTACTACAAAATCCAACATAGACAGGATTGTTTGTAAGGGGATTCATCACTGGCAGAACACATGATTTCTGAAATTGACCCACATTATAGACATCTCAGTCCAGTGTAGCATGAGGTTAGTGAATTTTAAAAAAATTGTGTTTGGAGCTTACGTATCCAAAGGCTATATTCATAGAGTCTACTTTTTAAGATTAACTTGAAGAGCAGCTTTTTTCCCCTAAACTAAATGCTTTGTACATTTACCTCAAATAAAGTCTGCTGAAACTATAAAGGCTATGGGAAAGGGATCCCCAAAAAAGAGATATATAAGGTTCAGGTTTAGCGAACATACTTTTAAAAAATTGACCCATTATTTTATGTTAGTAGTCATTATTCTAAAGGCATCATTAGAAACATTAAAGAAGTTATAGTAATTAGTTTCAAAATTCTGAATCTACAACTGTACAACTTATCCTTTCATATTAAGAGTGCATTTATGCCTTCATGTCATGAGAACAGAGCTGTAGGATGTCTACATTTTTATTTTCATTTTATTTCAGTTTTCTCAGTTTTTTGTTATCTTAAAAATGTTTATTTGAGTTTTAACACTCCAAAACACTGAGGTTAAGTTCTAATGCCTATTTTCTTCTTGGTTTCAGTTATTTAAGTGAGGATTTTTTTTACTATAAATGTGATTAAGCATTCAACACCATTTAGTCTATTTTTAAAAATTATTTTGATAATATCAGGTACATGTGTTATGTTTAATGCTGAATATATGCCCTTAAATGAGCTATTCAGAATGTCTGAATAACATTAAGGTTTGATTTTAGGCAGTGGATTGTTTTAGTATAAAGAAAAAAAGAAAATGGCTATAATTGCCAGGTAACTAAAAGTAACTAATGTTGTCAACTTGAAATGAAAAAGGAAAAATGAATAGTAATAATTGAAAAATGCTATTTTAATTGGTAGTTACTTGAGTATATTCATTTTCAGTGAAGTAATATGAGAACTACATGTTGTGAATTTATTGCTTTTGTAAATGCTTTTAGAACACTCTACTTGATGAAATTTAACTTGAAAAAATAAAACTATTTCTATCTGAAAAAAGTATGTTACAGACTATCTTTATATGTAATTGGAAAAAATAAAGTGCCATTTCCAAAAAAAAGAAAAGAAACCTTACCCTTTATCTTATAAGTAGCTGAATAATGTTGAAAATACCTTGATTCAAAGAAATGCCATATTATTCCTTTCCTCCCTATACACAGGCATTATATATCTATACAAAGTACATCCAAATCACATAATTAAATGTATACTGGTAAAATCTGAATGCTTCCTGTGTCTTGAAACAACTTTAATGAGTCTTTAAAGGGTGAAGTTTTTCCTCAGAGCGTTATGAAAAAAACTAGACTTCATTTGTGTCCACTACTTTGCCCTTTGGGATATGACCAAAATCCTCTTGGCATTTTCATATTAAAGTAGTAGGAAAGATCTTGTTTTATAACTGTTTTGTGATTTGTCTTTGAGGAAGTGGAAAACAATGAGAAAAATAATTGCAGGGCATTAGAGTTGAATTTCTGATAAAGTAGAAACCAAAATGTGTTGTGAGTGAAAGATGCTCCAAATTTCAGTGAGTCAATAAATTTGAATGTCAAGTCACAGTTGGAAAAAGAAAATAAAATAGTGAAAACACCACATGGCTGAGCCTGAAGGAGTAATAACTGCCATAAATGGTTGGTTAGATGGAAAGTAGAAAGTTGGAGGGATTATTATAGACAGGTAAATCCATTTTTCCCCACTTTTACAAAAATATTTCTCAATCTGGAAAAATATACTTATATCCTTGCTATCTTCAATTTGAAAATACCCTGTAGGAGAAAAAGAGCAAACTGCAAAGCAATTCTGTGGATGAATTTTGATCTTTCCAAGGTTGAAAACTGTGATGATCAGGGGGCATAATAAAGTGCTCCAGGAATTGCTGAACCTGAAGAGTAACTCAACCTGGAAACTCCTTTATCTTTTCCAGAATTGGAAACCATTGAGCAAGAGTTGTGAGCTGCCAGAGAGCCATAATAATTCCAGAGCCATCAAGAAATGAGACTTTAAATAACTGGAAGCTCTTGTCAGCATTTTCTTAAGCTGAATCTATATTTTCTCAATGTTTGACAAATAGTCTGTGTCTATATACATCTGTACATATTATCCTTTCATTTTAAATTCTGTAACATCAATTTTTGATATCATTTGGATGGGAGGGTTGTATATTTCCACTGTGGATGGTAGTATTACTGTGTTGACAAAGTTACATTTTGGCACTGGTCTTCAAATATACCACAGTACCATAGATGTAAATGCAAATGAGACATGCTATATTTAACTTCCAACAAATATTTAATATAATAATCAGTAGTGCAAGAGACATTTTTAATATCTTATCTTTAACTTGGCATAAGAAAGAATGGGACAAGACAGAACAAAAGAAATCTTTTGTTTGTTTATGAATGGCATCCACCATTCTGAAAGGTACAGAAAAATAATTCATGGCCTCTGTTTCTTGCTTTTAAAATATAAAATACTTTCTCTCTGTGTTTGATAATTCTGCTGAAACTTTCTCTTCTCTTTCCCTTATGCACACAGAAAGTAATCTAGATACAAGATAAAATCTTAGCTGGGTAATTATCATTGATATTAAATCTTTGCTATCCTTTGCAATGATGGCAGTTTAATTCAAAAATTAAAAATTTGATTAAAAATTTCAATTTGTAAAATCTCTGCTGCTGTTCATTTTTTGCTCTTTGTGACTCCATATGCCATAGCATGTGAGGCAGTTCTGTAGCTCATTTTCATTGTTCCATAACACTATCTATCAACGTCTCGATAGCAGATATGCCTTTTCCTTTTGTGTTCAGCCTCTCACAACGTCAGGGCCTTTTCTGATGAGGCCTGTTTTCTTGTTTTGTGTCCAAAGTATTTATGCTTCAACTTTGTATTTGACTTACCAGTGAATAGTAGGAAATATTTTTTAAAGTATCCATTGATTTGATCTCCTAGGTGTCCAAGGGACTCACAAAAGACTTCTCCAGGGCAACAATTTTAAAATGTCATTTTTTGCAGTGCTCAGCTATTCTTATGATCTTGTCTCTCATAGCCATACATTACTATTGGGAGAAAAATAGTGTTACCTATAAGGGCTTTGGTCAACAAGGTGATGTCTCTGCTTTTTAGTATGCTAAACAGATTTGTCATAGCTTTCCTTTCAAAGAGCAATTGTCTTTTATTTTTTATTTCTTTTGCATTTTGGAGGGCAGTTGGGGTTAAGTGACTTGCCCAAGGTCACACGGCTAGTTTTTCTGTCAAGTGTCTGAGGCCAGATGTGAACTCAGGTCCTCCTGATTCCGGGGCTGGTGCTCTATCCACTGCACCACCTAGCCACCCCGAGCAATTGTCTTTTAATTTTATGGTTGCAGTCTCCATCTGCAGTGGTTTTTGAGCACAGAAACATAAAATCTGACTCTTCTTCCACTTCTCCCTTTATTTGTTAGGAAGTGATGGGACCAGTTGCCAAGATATTTGGGTTTTTTATGTTAAACTTCAAACCACCTTTTATACTTTATTCTTTTATTCTCATTAAGAAGTTTTTTTTTTTAATTCCTCTTCATTTTCTGCCATAAGAATGGTATTATCTGCATATCTAAGACTGTGAATATTTCTCCTGGCAATCTTAGTTCCACCTTTAGATTCATAATGCCTGACATTTTACACAATCTCCTTTGACTATAGGTTAAATAAATAAGATCACAATTTATCACCTGACAATATTCCTTTTCCTATCTTAAACCAATTAGTTGTTGTATATTCGGTTCTAGCTTTTTAAAAAATTCAATTACATGTTCCTTAGGAGACAATTAAGATGATCTGGTACTCCTTTCTCTTTGAGAATTTGCCACATTTTGTTGTGATCCACACAATCTGAGGCTTTAGTGTAGTCAACAAAGCAGAAGATTTTTTTTTCAGCATTCCTTTGCTCTCTTCATGCAGTTAATGTTAACAATTTGCTCTCTAGTTCCTCTGGCTCTTCAAAAACCACCATGCACTTCAAGTATTTCTTGGTTCACATATTGCTGAAGCCTAGCTTGTAGAATCTAAAGCATAACCTTGCTTGCATGTGGGATGTTCAATTGTTCAATAGTTTGAAATTATTGAATTATTCTTTTGTATTGTCCTTCTTTTGGATGTGACATAAAACTCATCTGTTTCCAATATAGTGAGCACTGTTGAGTTTTCCAAATTTGATGGTACATTGAGTGTAGCACTTTAATAGCATTATTTTTTTTTAGAATTTAAAATGACTCAGCTGGAATTTTGCTACTTTGACTTACTTTATTGCTAGCAAAGCATCCTAAGGCCCACTTGATTTTGTTCTTCAGGATATATGGTTCTAGATAAGTAACTACAATATTGCAGTTATCTATGATGTGAAGATCTTTCTTGCACAGTTCTTATGTATATTTTCACCTTCTTCTTAATTTCTTTAGCTTCTGTTAGGCCCCTACCATTTTTGTCTTTTTTCTGATCCATTTTTTAACATGAACATTATCTTAATATCTCTAATTTTCTTAAAGGGAATCTTGGTTTTTCATTATATTGTTTCATTCTATGTCTTTGCATTGCTCCTTTCAGAAAACTTACCTCTCCTTGCTATTCTCTGAATTCCTCATTCAGTTGGATACATCTTTCCCTTTCTCCTTTTTCTTTCATTTTCCTTCTTTCCTCAGCTGTTTATAAACCCTAATCTGATAACTATTTTGCCTTCTTGCTTTTCTTTTTCTTTGGAATGTTTGGTGTTGTTGCTATTGTCTCCTGTCCAGTGAAGTAAACCTCTGTCCATAGTTCTTCAGGCACTCTATCTACCTAATTAAATCTCTTAAATAAATCCATCATTTACAATTCATATTCATAAGGGATATTGTTTAAGACACATCTATGTTGTCTACTGGTTTTCCCTACTTTCTTCATTTTAAATCTGAATTTTTCAATAAGAAACTCATATTCTGAGGTAAAACCTCTTTTAAATATTAATTCTTCATAAGACATTCTTCCAAGTGGTAGCTATAAAATATACATTCAAAACAACAAAATTCTTGGCCTTGAGGAACTTACAATTCAATAGGTAAATAAAACATATACTGAAACATGATACAGGATAACATATGAAAAAGACCAAAGAGAAATAAAACATTATACTCTTAAAAATGTGAGAAACAGGGGCGGATAGGTGGCGCAGTGAATAGAGCACTAGCCCTAGAGTCAGGAGGACCTGAGTTCAAATCCGGCTTCAGACACTTAACACAAAAATTAGCCGTGTGGCCTTCGGCAAGTCACTTAACCCCAAATGCCCTCCAAAAAGCAAAAAAAAAATGTGAGAAACAAGAGAAAACTCTCTAATGGTCAGGAAAGTAGAAGAGAAAAGCTGGAATAGACCTTGAAGAGATATAAGAAATTAAATGGTCAATGGGAAAAAGACTGCTCTAGGGAGTAGGAAATACTGCTAAGAATGTACAGAATCAGATGGAATAAGGCAAGATTAAGGAACGGTAAGTAGCCCAATTTGTTTAGAACATAGATTACATGAAAAGCATTGTAGCATGAATACACATAGGTAGGTTGAATCCAAATAGAGGAGGGCTTACAGGGGTGAGTGACTTTACGCTATCTTATGAGAACCAGCAGGGTGAACATTTATAGCCCAGAAAATAGCAACTACAATTCAAATTATTCCTTTGAAGATTGTAGGAACTTAAAGCAATGGATAAAATGTTGATGATAGAGAATAAACAAAAAAAATCGCATGCACACATTTGATTTTTGGAAAGCTGGTTGTTAAATATTTATCAGCATACCATTGGTGGCTGTAAATTCCAGGCTAAGTGGTTTATACTGAATATTAATAATAAAAAAAGAAAAATACTAAAGGGTTTGATAGTAGGCACAGCATGGTCAGATTTTTGCATTAAGAAAGTTAGTTTCTCAGGATTATCAGTATGGAATGTATTTATTGAGAATGCACTGAAGGCAAGAGGAGTTTATAGCAGTTGTCTACCTATTAGGTGAGGAAGGTGCAAATTAAAATAGAATGTTTTGTGTCGATAGATTTGGTAGGCCTAGTGAACTGATTATGTGGCCATAAGAGGTAGTAAAGAGTAAAAAATGATTCAAAGATTTTAAGTTATGGTGACTATGGTGATATAATGTCATCACTAGAAACAGGAAAGTTAAGGATATATACAGCATTCAGAGAAACAATGATGAGTTTAGTTTTAAACATGTTGTACTTGAATCGTCAGCTAGATATTTAAGTACTGATGCTGACCAAGCCATCAAAAATGTAAAACTTTCCTCAGGAAGAGGTCTGAGCTTGATATATATGTTTGGGAGATTACTATTTACAAACAAGTGATATTTGTCACTATAGGAGTGAATAATATCACTAGGAAAGACAATATAAAAAAGTAGGAGACTGAAGGCAGAGTCTTAGGGAAACCTACATTTACAGAGTGGAGGAATTGTGGGCAAGGAGACTAAAAAGTAGATATTGGACTATAGGAGAACCAGAAGTCAGCTGTGTCATGGAAGTTAATGGAGGAGAACTACTAGAAGGACAATTTGGTAGGCAAATAATAAAGCAAAGAGTAAGATCATTTCCTGGAACCCTAATACAAAGAGACATGGGAATATACAATGGAAATAAAAATGAAAAGCAAATTTCAAAGTTCATTTGCAGAACACTCTCTCAATCCTCATCTTTACCCGTTTAATTGGCTAAAATTAATATAGTAGTATATTCCACTATTTTTTGTTTATTGATTATAAAAACATCATTTTATATGCTGGCAAAAATAAACCCCAAAAGACTCTCCTGAAACAAGGTGCCTAGTCCTCACACTCCTCTCGCCATATTCTAAATTAATTTGACTATAAATGCAAACAAATAGATAGCCATCTCCAGCACCAGAAAATCATAGATTGAGACATGTAAGCGTCCTTAAAGGTAACCAAGTCCAAATTGTCATTTTGCATGTGACTTAAGTGCACAGACTTTAAGTAACTTGACCAAAGTCACTTAGGTGCATATCTATTATGAACAGGATTTGTGCCCAGGTCTTCCTGAACCAAGTTATTCATCACACCATGCTTCCTTTTATAAGCTCCAAGAATGCCAAGATCCTCACCTATAGAATGGGATTAGGCAGTGGACCAGTAACATGTCATGAATGAGAAACAACAGATAGCTAGCTCCAGCATTGCACCAATATTTTTAAAATATGAAAATAAATCCAAAGATAAATAGCTGGAATCTAAGGTAGCTTCCATGGAGAGACTCAAATACAAAGACTCAGGTAGATTGTGATTTGAATCTATGAAAAGATTACTCAAATTTCAGATATCACTACCTCTTGTAGTACCAGTGCAATATTGACAGTACCAATGAACATTGTAAATATGCCAGCATGGGGCTCAATTGCAAATATAACAGACCCTCCATAGAGAAGAAAGAAACAAAATGTTTATTCAGAAACCAGAATATTGAATCCATCCCAGTAGCACAGATTTTAATAAGCCATTACAGCACAGAGAGATACACCATACTTTAGCCTTCCCACAAACCAACATTTATTCACAAGCCTAGCTGTCTGCCTGGGTGTGTCCTCTCCTCCCTCCAGTCTCTCACTGCTCTAACTCCCAGCTTCCTGTGGGCTTTGCTCCATCCTTCAGCAAATTCCTCCCACCATAGGCTCCATGTGATTATATTCTACCTATTAGGGGGCTGGGTGTATCTTCAGAAAAGTGAAGATCTTCAAATTACCTTTGGCTTATCAAGGGGCAGGGAAGATCTTCCAATTCCCATTACCATCACACACCTTCAAAGACAAATAATTTTACATAATAAATCTTTTAAATAGTACTTTAATGCTTACAAAGGACTTTCTTTATGAGTTTTCTGTGAACCAAGAGCTCTGTGAGCTCTGTGAGCTAAAGTGTTATTAGTATCATTTTAAAAATAAGGAAACTCAAAGAGATTATGTGCTTTGACCAAAGTAGCACAGATAAGTGTCAGTGTGTCCAGTGTTGTTCTCCCTACACTTGAATGTGGAGAGGTATTGATGAGATCTAAGGTGAGATCATTACTGAGGATAAATGATGAAGAAGAGGAATGGAGGCCATGAAAATTGAATTGAAAATTGACCAAGGAGACCAATTTCAAAGGTTCATAAACATGGATTTTGACAGTACCAGGAATGTTGGAGGGGCTAAGTTGGAAACGAATGCTAGGAACTAGGCCGCAGTCTTAGTGGTCCTTTTCTCCCCATTCCAATCTCTGAGTCTTTATCACATTTTCCAGGTTATTAGACTCTTCATTTAAATAAAAATTTGATCTTTGAGAAACATATGTCACAGAGGATGAGAAAATGAGTTGGGTTTTCATCTTTGTCAGAATAAGTATAAAATCATAAATCCATAGAAGTATTTGGGTTATCAGTTAGAGTATTGGGCCACTTTTTCTGTACAAATATTAAGTCACCCTGAATAATTTAAATTGAATATATTACAAAACCTTTAGGAGAGAAAAAAAGCTCAAATTAAGACTTGTCAAACTGAGGCTTATAATTACATATGCAACCTGCCCAGAAGTACAAATCTTCACTTGTCAAGTTTTCTTCTCATGAAGCTATTGATGAAAGTCTGCATTTTTCTGTCATTTCATATTTTCACACTTATTTTGTCTGAAATAAATCTTGTTTTTGAAGTCTTACTCAAGCTACATTCATTAGCTAAGTGCCAATACTTATCCGACTTGGATGTTAATTAACCTGTTGGATCTGTGAGGTGCTACTTTGTCTAGAGATAAGTATTTAAATAGTAATGGGATTTTTTATTTACTAGTAATATATACATACATATGTAAATATCCATACATATATAAATTTTGTTTTTTCTTGATTTTATAAATGACAGATTTTTGATATTTTCATTTTCATAATTTTCCAGATCTGTTGATTCCTAACTTTTTCCAATTCTTGAAATCTTTGGAATTAATATCAACATGTATAAAATTAGGGAATCGATGATACGATCTTTAAGGTAACTTTAAACTCTAAATCTATGACATTATTATCTGATAAGGTTTGGTAAGGAAGTGATTAGTGCCATCTGCACCAAAATGCTCTTTCTGTTGAAAGTCTATCTTTATTCTAATACTCCCATTATATTATCCACATATCTACCTTTTAAAGATGATAATTCCATCACATCCTTCCCAGGCATAAATATCTAAAACTGCCTCCAAGGGTTCATGGAATGAAGAACAAAGTCTTCACCTTGGAATTGCAAACCCTTCTTAATGTAATCCCACTTTATAAAAAATAATTTTATCTCTTCCAACTTCCAATATAAATTTTCTATTTCAGTTAAATCTGTTTCTTTGTTGCTGTTCCTTTTTGTCTATTAGCCACATTTCACTGTTCCCTTAGTTTAGACTGCCTTTCCTTTTCTACTTAAACTAAATTCTACCAATATTAAAACTCAGATTAAGTTCTCTTTCCTGTGAATTACTTGGTGGCATGCATGCCCTCAATTCAAAGGGAATGACCCTCAGAGATACCCTATATTCATGATTTTCTGTGGGTTTATACCTTTAAAAATAAAACTCATGAGATTCCTCTAAGTCAGTCAGAGGATACAATTAGTTGAAATCTAAGGCAAAGAGAAGAGTTAAAAATTTAAAAATAACAAAGACAATTTCCCTATAAACTGGGTGCAACTTCTAGAAATATGCACACTAGGAGGACTGGATATATATAGAGTACAGTTTTAGAAAGGCATACATAAAAGAGAAAAGTACAGTCATATATTATTGACTTATTTACTTTCTTAGAATAATTCATAATTGGACCATACACAATGCCTCCTATAGTTTATGAGTGTACCTTTCTTTTCTCAGCTAATCTAACATCATTAAGTATTGCTCTTTCTTTTAATGTGGTCAGTTTTCTCATATGAAATGAAAATTCAGAGGTACATTGATTTGTATTTATCTTATTACTGGAGATTTTACAAATATTTCCAATTGTTAATAGTTTGCATTGAGAACTGTTTTTTTAAACATTTAATCTGACCATTTATGCAATTAAGAATGTCTTTGATCTTCTATATTTCAGTCTTACATTCATTTATAGTGTTGGATATCTTATCTAAAGCTCCCCCCCCCCACAAATTACTTGAAGGTTTTATTTCTTATTCTATTGATATAGAGCATGCAAAAAATTTTCACATACAGGCTATGAAATTTTAACTATTAAATCATTTGTTATTGGCTCTTTACTTTGTTGTGCTTAAAAGTCTTTTCCTAACCTTAACTGTGAAAGGTACCTGATATGTTTTCCTTCTATTTATTAAATAGCATCTCCTTAATACTCAGAGCTTTAGGCATTTTGTCCATGATGCTACAGCTTGACTTTTCTCCCTTTGTAGAAATGTAGTCATGATTCTTTTATTCATTTAAATTGTTATCCCCCCTATCAGCTATGGGTGATCTGGATAGGTACAGAAATATGAATGGGTTATAGTAATAAATGACATGTTAATCATCTTTCAAAGACATTTAAATAAACCAAGGTGAAATATGACATATACAGAAATGCACATAATACAAATTTTAAATGAGTGTAGGGCATTTAAAATTATTTGAAATCCACTATAGGGATCTTGCAAATCTTCATGGAAGAGGAGACTTTGGATATAGGCTTGGAGTAGTAGGTAGACTATCAAGTGATAGAGATAGGGCATATACCACACATTTTGGAACTTCATAATGCATTATATTAATTTTTTCCACCAGTTGTTCCATGAGCTTAGGCATCATCTTATTTCCCTTCTGCAACCCTTGAGACAAGACTACATGCCATAATTTCCCTTGCACACCTTCCCCCTGCACATATCAAATATTAAAGTATCAGGAACATAGTACATATTTTCTGTATGGATAAAGGCCAAGCACCTTGGGATAGATTTCTATCAAAAAAAGTGGAAAATAGCCCCAAATCTCAAAAATTGAATTTTCAAATGCCTTGAGGAATTTGTTAAATTTCTGGTCTTTGTTGGTGGCAATCTAATTATTCCTGCACACAAGAATAACATATGAAAGGAAAACGTGACTATACTTACACCAGCCCTAACCTTCCCAAAGTAAAGAGTAGAGTATTCAATTCCTTCTTTTATCTGTGGTTACTTTTATTGTCAGCTGAGTGATTCTACTTGATTTAAATTAACAGCAAGATTCCAAGGGCACTGCTGATGCAAAGAGCAAAAGATTAATTATATAATTAATTATATTGTTAAAGGTAGCAACTTAATAAAAATTGTGAGCTACAAGGGCTTTCTAACTTTTACCTTTTTTTCATTTTTATTGTAATTCAGGTTTTCCTATTCTGTTACTTTGGAGTTGATGATGACAGATGATCATGTCTAATTCTACATCTCAGAACTTTAACTAATATTGTTTCTTGTTTAACATAGTTGGAGAAGAATCCTTTCTGTGTGGGTCATTTTTTCTATAAGAGATGCTCATAGTGTTTCTGTTTTTCTATCCAATGAAATTCAAAAAGAAATTATTGAGGTAAATTGAACAGATCCGAATATTTCCTTGATAGGTTATCCCATGAAATTTCAAAAGAAGGTATTAATTTATAATTCCAATTTATAAATAAAAAATCTATATACCAAATCCTAGGTAAGTACTACTTTGCTAATGTATGAAAAATAATGTGGAATTTTCTAATTTATATATTTGTCTAAATGATAAGTACTATAGTATAGTATACTACAGTGAATGGAGAGTTGGATTTGGAGTTGATAAGATCAGGCTTCAAGTTCTATCTCTGAAAAACACCTTTTTCTTGTAACCTGGGCAAGTCACAGTCTCTGGGTGCTCTGGGTAATGACATAAAACTTTAAGTCAAAAAGAAGTTACTAATTAGCATTGGTAGAAATAATTTTCTTATACAATGTATTCTTTATGCCAATTAAATTGGAGTTGTTCATTCCCTTTTCCCTATCTCTATGTATATGATGACATCAATTATTTGAGAATGTTTATTTCAATATATAAATACTTGAATGTATTATTCATGATTATTGATGGTATTACAAATTATATATATGTATATATACATTAAATGAGATACTTAAAAAGTGTTTTGTAAAATTTAAAGTGCTATATAATGCTCACTATATATTTTGATTATTATTAAGCTTATAGTTGATACTTATGCCAGTGAATAGGACATACACCTAAAGAAATTCAATTCATCTAAACATTCTTGAAAATCAGCTGAAATCCTTTATCAAATAAAAAGTTCCAATTTGCAATATATGTCATAGTGTCAAGTAATAATAAGTCTAATTATCACAAAAAACCCTGTCTATTTTAATGCTGCAACCAACATGCACGATATTAAAGTATTCCTGTTGTTTTTTGACTAACCATGTAATATATTTCTCTAAATTGCTTTATTGAATTTTTAATACTCATTGAATATATGGTTCAATATTTTCCAATGTTCAATTTAAAGCCATGCTTTGTAGCAATTTGTACATTTAATTAAGAATTAATGTGTTTTCTTTCCTTAGGTTTCCATTGTTAGGTAATCACTGTTGAATTCAGTAGGCTCAGTATTTCCTTTTCTTACACTAATAACAAAGCTGAAGTAAGGGATTGATGAAGGGAGTTTATTTGTGAATTAGATGAGACTTCGGGGAATTTTTTTTTATTCTAAAGACTTTGCCCTGTAGAATATAAGCATACCTTCTGACAACTTATTAAGGGGACAAAAGGTATTTTTTTTTAATTTTGGAGGGCGGAAGGTATGGCCATTGGGGTTAAGTGACTTGCCCAAAGTAACAGGACTAGTAAGTGGTTAAGTGTCTGAGGCCTGATTTGAACTCAGGTCCTCCTGACTCCAGGGACAGTACTCTATTCACTGCGCCATTTAGCCACCCTCAAAAGGCAACTCTTGATTTAGTCTCATGGATTGGAGCTTCCCCAAGACAATTGAATGACTAATACCCTTATGAGAACAGACTTTTGAAGAAGTACATAAAAAGCTTTGATCTGCTCTCTATATATGAGCTGACAGACTTGCTCAGCCCTTAGTAAGTATTTATGCGTTTTGTTTTTCCCATGAATTTTTTCTACTTTTTTCTGGATTCCATGGTGGTAAATCGACTTGAATTTTTGCATAGGAGCTGAGGACCTTGTTACACACATGTTTTTAATACTCATATATGAGCTAACTATAAGTTCTATTTGGATATTTATAGAATAATATTTTGATGGGGTCATGAATAGCCAAAGTAGCTTGGGCTGGGCTTATTTATAGAAATTCAGATCCAGGGAACAATAAAGTTTAGTCTTAAATTCAACTTCATGTGGTATGTTTGAACACATTTATTAAATAAATATGAAAATAATATCTCATCAAAATGCTCTAATGCCTCATCATGGAATGGAGAAAACCATGAATTTAATTATATTTTTTGGGGAGAGCTATTTATGAATAATTTGGAACTAATATATAAAAATATTGATTTCTAACAGAGGAGAAAGTACCCATACAAATGAGATCATGTAAACTCTTTAATGAAGTGGTTGTTTTATTTTATCTTCCTCTTCATCCTCCCCTCCTCCTCCTCTTCTTCCTTCCCCTCCTCCTCTACCTCCTCCACTACTGTGCTCCTTTTCCTTCTCCTCCTTCTCCTCTTCCTCCTTCTCCTCCTCTTTCTCATTCTCCTCTCCCTTTCAGTTTTTGCATTTCTAGTGCCTTCTGTAATTACTTTAAGCATCCTGGTTGAATTGGAATATTGAAATGAATTAAATATTTAAAAACCTTAAAATTGCAAGACATTAGAACAAGAGAACAATATGAAAACAGAAAACATCCAATAGTACCCACCTGAAGGAAACTTCAAAATGAAAACTGCCAAGAATTCTTTTGCCAAAATCTGTAGTTTCCAGGGGAAAATGTTCTTCAAACAGCAAGAAAGAAAAGAAAACAATCAAATATCAAGAAGCCATAGTCATAATTGCAAAAGATTTAGCAGCTATCATTTAAAGGAGAAGTGAATGTGGAGTGAGATTTTTCCAAGACAAAAGATAAAATTCTAGGATTAAAAACATCCTTTACAGATTTTAATTCATGTTTCAACATTCTCAGCTCCAATATTTTGAGACAATGAATTTCTGACTAGCCATATATTCTGTATTGAGATGCATTTTGTTGATATCCATTGAAGTTTAAATCATAAAAAATTTACCCAGTATCCCTTTCATGCTTCCTCTCAGAGATCATCCTACTCAAAATAATGTGAAAGAAAAAGTATTTTTTAAAAATCAGTAACACAGCAATATATAAACAAATTATCTTTTCCCTCAAGCATACTATTCCAATTTTCTCTTTCTCCTTATTTGGTTTACTCACTCTAAAAACCCACATTATTTCTACATATCCACTTATTTTACTTTATTCTATTTTGTACGTGGTCCATAGTAAGAATTATTTACTTAATTTTCCTTAATTTTATTTCCTTAATAGTTTCCTTAATTAAACCTATTATATTACTCATATGACATAATAAAGTCATAAATTTAGAACTGGAAGTAACCTTAGCTACCATAAGTTCTGAACCCCTCATTTTATAAATAGGACACCAAGATTCAGAAGGATTGAATCTTGTCTAGGACCACAAAGCTAGAGTCTGAGATGGGATGTAAAACAAGATCTTCCTACCTCCATAAGAATGTGAAAGCATTTTAAACAGTCTTTTTTTAAAGAGCATGTTGTTTTTATGTTGTAGCTGACTCTCCAGGATCTCATTTGGGGGTTTTCTTGGCATAGATGGTGGACTGATTTGTCACTTCCTTCTCCAGCTTCTTTTATAGATCAGGAAAATGAGTTAAACAGAGTTAAGTGACTTGCCCAAGCAATTATAAAATAGCAAGTGTCTGAGGTGAGATTTGAACTCAAGAATATGAATCTTCCTGACTCCAGTCCTGGCACTCTATCCACTGTACCATTGAGCTACCCTTGTCCCTCAAAGTAAAAAGGTTATTACATTTTTATTTAAAGAATTTAAATGAAGGAACAGCAATTGTGAAGTTTTGCCTTCAAAAACTTCTTTATCTTCAACCTTTATTTCATGTTTTTTTTCTTAATTCAGGGTTTTTATTGTGAATCAGAAGTGTATGGGTGTTCAAACAGGACTAGCACTCCTGTGTGAGAGCTTGCTGAATCATTTTTAGGGCTGCTCATCCATGTTTGGTTTCAACTAGGAACTCATCTCTCACCCATGACTCCAAGAAGCTATGGCATGTACAGTATCCACCTGCTACTAAATCATCTCAGCAGATGTAACAAACCAGTTTAGGGGGATGGGTCACAACCAAATTGGTGAATTAGAGGGTGTCTATCCCAAACATGTGAAATTTTTCCTATTGGAATGGACAGATGAGAGCAATTTATTCCAATGGTCATGATGGTGGCTGAAGTAGAAGCTGTGAAAATCTTAGAACTTGGTCAGTCATTAAAGACACCAAGGTCATGCACAGTACCCTGGGCCACTGCAGTTCATTCCAATTTCTGTTTTGCCACTGGACTTGAATGACTCTGGAAAAGAGAGTGAAGTTGATGACTTTGTACAACTGTCTCACTTAAATTCAATGCACACGAGTCAAGACATAGCCTTCTGATATCATTGGTTCCCTTCAAGAGCAAAGGCAAAAGAACAATAAGCACCAACAAGTGAACATACTACCGTACAAAGAGCAGAAAGAAGCTTGTACATCAAATTGTGAACTTAAGGACTACTACTACTATTACTACTACTACTACTACTACTACTACTACTACTACTAAAACACATAGACACATGTATATAAATAAAATGTGGATTATATATATGTATACATATACATACATATACATATACCTTAACATTTTAGAATAAAATTATGTTGTTTCTATTATTTTCTATATTCATTTTTAATTTTCATTTTTATATTTGTGAATTTTAAAATTCTTTTTTCCTCATGTTTTCCCCTTTGTATCTTGTAACAAATGAACATAGTCAAACAAAACAAATAAACACAATAGCTGTGTATCAAAATATATATCACATCTTTTCCTTGAGTCTATCACTTCTCTGCCAAGAATAGAAATAGTATGTAAGTCACTTAATTATAATAAAATGATACAAAAAATCCTTGTGAAATTTTTTTCATATCATGCATATCATATAGCGAATATGTTTAATGATAACATCATCACTTTGTGTATTTCCTGCTTTTGGAATATATCTTTATATATTTAAATAATAGAATAAATAAATAGTATGTACACATTCAAACACATGCATGAACATTCTTAAGATGACTGACTCTAACATCAGGAGACCTGAATTCAAATCCAACCTTTGATATGTGACCATGGGTAAATCACCTAATTTTCCTGGCTCTCATTTTCATTTGCAAGATTGTATCAGCAAACACCTTAGCATACGCAGGGTGGCTGTTAGCACAGGTTCTTAGATCTACTTTTCTAAAGGAAAGCAACTCAAAATGGGTAAAAAATCCTACTTTAATCAATCAAACATATATTATTACCTAGTTCAGGGGAAAAAGTCAGCACCCTGAACTTCAGAGAATGCAAACACAAGTTACAAGCACAAGTTGCAAGCAGACCAAGAAACAGATCAGCAGATGGGCTTCAAACCATCTGACCATTACATCCATACCTGGTTAGTTACCAGAGAGGGAATCACCAACATCTGGGTTTTTCAAAACTGGGGGGCTCAATGGCTTCCCAGAGTCTTGTCTGGACAAATCACACAGCTCTTTCCAAAGTGAGTCCCAAAGCAAAACCTCACATCAGGGAGTATATATAGCCTTCTCCAGGGTCAAAGAATGTCACAGCGCTCTTGACTCACTGCCCAATCACAAAGCAACAAGGTCCGGGCATTCCCAAAAAACAAGCTTCCCACCACACACTCCACATGACCACATTCAGTCTATTGGGGGGCACAGTATACTTTCAAATCGGGGAAGATTCTCAGAGGCACTTAAGCCACTTAAGCAAAGGGTGTAGGGGCAGGGAAGATCTTCAGATTCCCATAACAAAGATGAGTAGATTGGAATAGCTGTTTTCTAAGGAACTTTCCAACTCTGGATCCATGTACCCATGACTTCTGATACTTTGTCAAAACATGGAAAAGACAAGAACTCTATCTACCTTTATTATTCTCAATTCTCAGCTCAGTAGCTAAATAGTCATCAAATCTTTCTCTAATTCAACTAATTCCAAGCATTTCAAAGGAATCTTTCCTTTCTCAAATATCTCATATAGCTCCATTCACACTTTTCCAATGCATATATTAAATATAAATTATTTATCTTATCGATGGCCAGATTTCATTCCTCCCTCCCCATATACAATCACTATGGTTTTCTTTGAGGACAAAAAATGTATCTAATTCTAACTATGGACTTTCAGCACTTAGCACAGTGAATAGCACTTATATAATACTTCTTTGAATTGAATTAATAAAACTTAATACAATTTAAGATATTTTACTTTTTAAAAAATTATGCCTAATACTTTTATTTTTATTGAAGTTGTATCATATTATAGAAAAATGTTGATCAATTTCTAGTAAATGCTATTGGAAATCACAGGAATTATGAATGTCTTATTATTGTTTTGCATCTGTGATGCCACAATGAATTTAAACCTTTAAATTATGAAACTTTTTAATAGAAGTAGTAAATTTCACAAGACAACACAAGGAAATCTAAGTATGACTTAAATTATCACCAAATATATTAGATAATTATAAACATTTAATAAGTCATGAGGTCTAAAGATGCCTCCTCTGAAATGATAGGACTAGATGATGCCTTCAATTAGGCAAGATGTTTTGACTGCCAGTTTTCATATACTGGGGAAAATTGGACAAAAAATGTATCATTTTCTCTATTTCAGTTGGTCCACAGGAAAAGATAATTCTTTCCAAAAGAACCTTAAACTTCAAGAAAACAAAACAAGAACCTATTCAACAGAAAGTAAAATGGGAAAACATAAATTTGATTCTAACCTGTCTTTTTTGAAATAAAATAATTTCATTAGTAACATTTTCTCAGTTTGTGAAACAACAAATTTACCTTTCCTCTGATTCCTCTTACATGTGAATTTTTTTTTAAAAAAAAGTGTGAGCACAGTAAAAAAAAAATCTTCAGATTACCCACAAGTTGATTTTTGGATAAAATGTCATTGGTAGTTTGGCAATACCTTTTATGTCCTTCTACCCCTAACTCAAGGTGTTTATTTACTGAATTGCCTTTAAACTGTTCTGATCTACTCTCACGTCTGTTGATCCTCCTCTTCCATCACCACCTACACAGATTTATTCCTCATCTGTCCATAAATAAGACCATCTGAATCAGTAACTTCAACCTTGTTACAGTTTCCTAATGCTGGACTGGAAGCCTTAGGTTGCACACCACCCTTCCACCCCCCACCTTGCTCCCACTCCCCTGCACCAGATTTTTGTTTCCTTGTTACACGACCATGAAATTTGTGTTTGTGTCAATTAATAATGTGTGTGATTTTATATTTAGTTATAGTTTACAAATCACAATGTGTTAAAATTACATTATAACTTATGGGGCATTGCTTTTTGCTTTTGCTTTTTAATTAACTCAAGTGCTTAGAATATCAAAATAATCGACTGTTAAATTAAAAATTTTCCTCGCTTATTTTTCATTCAACAATCTCTGGTAACTTAATGTGAGGACTGAGGGAGAGAAGAGATATTTAAAAGGCCATAATTTCTGGACCAGGAGTAATCAAGTTTCCTGATCTGGACACACTTTTATCTATGTGCTAGAACTACCCAACTGGGAAAGAGAAACTGATTTCATGGCCTTAAGTGCTTAGAATTGACTCACCAGTACTGTATGACTACAAAACTGGCACAAAGTGGACATATACTCACATCCTTAGTGCATGTTTAATGCCACCTCCTTCCTATCCCTGGACATGGGGGTATAAGTTAATATCATTAAAATGTATAGTCTTTTTATAGTATCTGGTTTCTAATTGTATTCTCTAGGTAGAATTCCCTAGCAACAGAAAAAATTGTATTGTGCTGAAAATTGATGCTATAAATTCCAGTTATAATTTACTCAACTTTTTGTCCATTACAGCCAATGTTCGTTTAGCTGAGAGTGAATAGAAAGAATTTGTGACAGCAGGGCTTGTGTGGGAGCACAGGTTCAGAGTGAATGAAGCTCTATTGTAATAAATGAATCTAGCTCAGAATCATTCCTTGGCAATCTACTTTGTTATTCCCTCTGTTTATCAGAATTTATATTGCAGTCAGGAACCATATGGGCATTTTTTAAAAGGAAATTTATTACTGAAAGGAACAGGAATACACAGATTTTCCAGTTATTTGCTAACACTTGAGCAGTGAGAGAACAGAAGCCTTATAAACCAAAACAACTTGAATTGCCAAAGCCCTGTATATAGCATTTTACCTCCCCTGCCTCTGTATATTAGCAAGTTACCCTAGGCATGAGCACCTGTGCATGGAGGAAGTAGGGTTTGGAAGTATTCCCATTTCCATCAGTAAAAAAAATGTTTTATTTATATATGAGAAACCTAGAGACTTTGTATCTAAATGTCTGAGGCTGCCATTCTGGTGTCTGTCTTCAAGCCCTTCAGTTTAGTGGCAGTCTTCATCTCAAGAAAGCTATCTGTGGTAGATGACTAAGAGTGAGACATTACCCAGTAAATCCTTCTCCAAAAAGGAGAGGTGAAGTACTTGGCCAGTCACATAATAAATCTGCCGGTTTAGGATCTGTGGACTGTGAAGATCATAATTTCAAAGTTTGAGTATTCTAAGAGGAAGTGCATTCCTATCATATTAAGATTGAACATAGCTATAAACATTGGAGTGACTAAAGGTTCAAAATGACAAGTATTTTGTTTCTATTTCAACTTGCATAAATGTTTGCACATGTATTTCAGGTAAAGAAAATATTTTTATTGCTAATTCCTGTTCATTAAGCAAATAACATGAGCCACCAGTAGTAACAAATGATTAGTTCATGAATCCTTAACTACGTGAGTGTGGGTACTCTCGCCACTTCATGAAAATGTGAATCTCCATCATAATTGGGTAATCTTTTTTGTGTATGTGTGTATGGGGTGGTATTATTATAGTTCAAAAATTTCAGGGGTATTTCAAATTTCAGAGTTGGAAACGATGGCTGTTGTCATTTAGAATAACCCATGACTGAGAGACTCCTTGCTATGACTTGTCCAAAAGTGATAATTCAGGTTTTAGTGAAAGGTAGCCAATGAAGAGGAATGACTTATGTTTTATGGCTGCCAATTCTGCTTTTGGATAGCTCTAATTGTTGGGAAGTAATTTCTAACCTCAAGCTCAAATTTTCTTCTTTGTAATTTTCATCTGCTGTTTCTAGTTTCAAAAGCTCAGGACAAGAAAGAGTTTAATCATTCTTCCACTTGACAGCCATTCAGATATGAGAGAAATGATTATTTATCTCTTATATTAATAATTAATTATTGAATTAGGACTAAGCTTTTCCTCATTTTGTACTTTTTCATTCAGAAATCAGCCCCTGTAGGTTATTCAAGCAACCTTTGAAGTGCAGCACTAATAATGAGAAGGAAAATTCAGATTTGTTGAAAAGATAAAGAAAATTTAGTTAAGGTGAATTGATGGATCCTGGACCATTCTGTTTTACACAGACAGTTTTGGGGGAAACAGATTCTCTCTTTCATCTAGATTACCCTGGATTGGGTTATATGGCTATAGATAAGTCTCTTTGACCAAGACTGAATAATTAGAATCATGTCCCCCAACCCCTCATTAGAATAGGTCTGCCTCTCATTATAATATTTATTATACTTATTCGTTATTAACCAGAGTTGCTACCCTCAGGAACATCCACTCTTCCAAGGGCATGTAAGTGTTGAGTGGGTTCTATGAAGTATCTTTGGCATTCAAGAGTGCCACTGGTCCTTTTATTAATTATTGTTAACTTGATCAATGAAATGATTAATTACCCAGACACTATGTCTCTGAAACTTTTTTTATTTGTCATAACTGATTGAAATAAAGTATTCCTTAAGTCTTCTTCTGTCCAGGTAAAATGTCCTCAGTTCTTTTGGCTATTCCTCATCTGGCACACACTGAAGGGTCTTCAACCCTCCTCTGGACAATTTGTAGGTGATTAATGTACTCCCTAATATTTTGTTCCCAGAACACTATGCATGAGGTCTGAATTGATTGTTCAATTATGGAAGGAGTATCCCTGAGCAACGTATTCCCCCTGACCCAGTTGAAAATCTTTTCACCTTTCTTGACTGCCATACCACATTTTTCAAGTCATCAACAAAACAGCAACCATTTATCAAATGCCAACTTTATCCTGGGCCTGAGGCTAAGCATTGGGGATACAAAGAAAAGTACAAAGCAGTCCCTGTTCTCAAGGAGCTCAGTATCCAATGGAGAGACACCATGCAAACAATTTTTTTTAAATAAGATACAAAAAATAAACTAGAAATTATCAAAAGGAGAAGAATAATTAGCTACCAATAACAGATAATTGAGAAAGGTTTCTTGCAGAAATTGATATTTTAGCTAAAACTTGAAGGAAGCCAGGGAATTTAGGAGAGAGAGAGAGAGAGAGACAGAGAGAGACAGGCAGAGAGAGAAATAGAGAGAGAGAGAGAGAGAGAG
>CM053594.1:190786849-190804277 GCA_028646575.1 Pseudocheirus occidentalis
TCTCCAGGTGGTGACTGAGAGAAGATCTGAAGGTCCTCCTGGTTCTCTTCCTTATATACAGTATAGCTCCTCCCTGTTCAGCCCCTTCCTGTTAAGGTGTTAACTACTCCCAAGGAGTTAACTGGAAGTAAGGAGCTAAGTGTCTTTACTAGGTGCCAATAGAAAGGGGAATGGAAGATCTTCTGATTTCATTAACATTATAATATGTTATTCCCTTGTCAACTCAAATCCAATGAGAATAAGGATCACTGATGATTCTCAGATGTTCTTACTCAATATATTCTTTTGTTTGGATGAATTCATCATCTATTTTAAATATGTTGAATTAAAGTTGTATATAAGACATCTAGTTTGAGGTGTTAACCATGTGTTTTGAGATACAAAACAGGATATGAGCAGAGTTTAGAAATGAGTAATCTGAGAATCATCAGCGTAGCAATGAAAATTGGATCAATGGGAGCTGATGAACTCACCAAGTAAAATGGTGAGTAAGGGAATGGGTGATCCTTATTCTCATTGGATTTGAGTTAACAATTCAGAACTATGCCCAAAGGGCAACCAAACTTTGTACACTTTTTCATCCAGAAATGCCACTACTAGGTTTCTGTCTCAAACAGATAATTCAAAAGGGGAAAGGACCTACATGTACAAAAACACCTATAGCAGCTTTTTTAGTGGTAGCAAAGAATCAGAGATTGAGAGGATACCCATCATTTGCCAAATGGCTAAATAAGCCATGGTACATGAATTGAATGAAATATTATTGTACTATAAGAAATGATGAGCAGACAAATTTCAGAAAAAAATAGGAAATACTTACAGTAACTGACCCTGAGTGTAGTGAGCAGGACCAGAAATACACAGCAACAGCAACATTGTAAGATGATTAGCTAAGATAGACTTAGTCCTTCTCAACAATACAGTGACCTAAGACAGTTACAAAAGACTCATTTAACTGTATTCTGAGAAAGAACTATTGAGTCTGAATACAGATAGATACATACTATTTTCACTTTGTTTTTTCTTTCTAATGATTTCCCCTTTTGTTCTGATTCTTCTTTCACAACATGACTAATTTGGAGATAATGTTTAACATGATTGTACATGTATAATCTATATCAGAATGCTTGCTGTCTTGGAGAAGAGGAGGGAAATGAAGGGAGGGAGAAAAATTTTGGGACTCAAAATTTTAGCAAAATGAGTGTTGAAAACTATCTTTACATGTAATTGAAAAAGAATAGTATTATGGTAATTACCTTAGCAATTCCTTATAGTAGCCCCATTTTAGGTTGTTATTTCAAAGAAACCCAGCAAGAGTGACATGGAAAAAAGGATATGCTGTGTATTTTATTCCCAGGAGTCTCTTTGAGTTGACATGAAAATTAATTTCAGCCATAAGAAAACTCAAGGGAAGAAATCAAGGCAATTATTTTTTACTCTCCAAGACCACATTATTAGCTTTTAATGTGAATCTGCAGCAAAACAAAATAGAATCCTAAAAGGAAATAAAAACAAGTAAATAAACAATGAATAAAAGATCCCACTGTCTCCCCCCTATTGAGGAACAAAAGAATCAATTACTTTGTAGTGTTTGTAGGTATGTGTGAGTGTGTGTGTGTCTGTCTTTCTGTATACATACATGCACACACATCTGTCAAGCAAAATATTGACCATATTCAGCACAAAATTGGACATTTCCTTGAAGTTCACTTGAGAAGGACTTTGCATGATATCTGCCAACTATATAAACTAGCACAACCTCAATTTGATCCACTTTGATATAATTAAAATTAATAAATACTGATTAGCTACATTGCCTGTTACCACTTACTAGCTTTGTTCTACTGTCAAGTATTGAACTGCTCTGAGATTTCATACCTTTCTCTGTAAAATAGCAATGCTGATAATTGCCCTACCTGTCTGACAAGTGAGCAAGGATAAAATAAGGTAAAATATGCAATGTGGTATAAAAATGTAAGTCATTATTATTGTGATGATCAGATTACCTCAGGCTGTACCTTCAGTCATGGTGACTGATAAGTGAAAAAAATGCAATAATATATTTGCATGAAAATAATGTACATCTCTTATTAAAAGAAACATTCATTTGCATTCATGAATTGAATTCTATAAATACTTTGCAACTATAAGGAATAGTTCTTTTTGCAAGGCATTCAAGGACACAAAATAACACGGTTATTTATTTCACAATAAATATGACACAGTCAGTCAACAAGCATTTATTAAGCTTATGTGCTCAGTGCTTGGTGACTCAGTGGACAGATCACTGTGCCTGGAGTCTAAGAGACAGGAGTTCAGATACTGTCTCAGATAATTACAAGCTCTATGACCTCAGGCAAGTTATTTAACCTCAGTTTGCCTCAGTTTACTCAATGTAAAATGGAGATGACAACAGCATCTGTCTCCTAAGGTTGCTGAGAAGGTCAAATGAGGTAATATTTATATAAGCACTTAGCCCAGAGTCTGGCATATGATATGCAATATTATAAGTGTTATTTCCCTTCTACCTGTTCACTGTGCTAAATATCAGATGCTCAAATCAAAACAGAAAGATAAGCCCTGAACTAGAGGGGCTTACCTTTTTGTAAGAGTAGAAAAACATATAAAATGGTTTTAAAATAAAGGGATTGGTGGCTGGGGTGGGAACATACTGTGGAGTTTTCATTTATATTGAAATAAATCTCTTTAGCAGCAATTCTGTCTATGTTAGGAGTGATATATTTTAACAGTACAAGGTGAAAGAAGGAAGGAAAAATATATGGTTTCTATTTTTCAAACTGGATAATGGGAACAATTGTCACTTCACCAGACCTAAAGAACTAAAAATTGCACTGTTATTCTGTTACAGACCATTTTTCTTCCCATGTAGAAGTTTTACTTCAAATTTGTAGTATTAAAAACTCTACCAACAATTCTGTCTCAATAGAAACAAATCCTAATATTATTTCCCCTTTTTTTGAAACTGAAATAATCTTTTTTCTTTTAAACCTGATTTCAAGGGTTAACCAAATAATGAATAAGATTCAATTTGTATATAGTCAAAATATAGTTGAATTTGTAACGTATACCCCAAAAATTAAAGGAAATTTTAAGTTGAAGTTGACATAATTCCAGAATATCTATTGTGATATATATTCTGAATTCAAATATAACCTTTAAGAGGACTTGATTATGTGATAAAAATAATAACTTTGAATATCTTTTAGTCTTTTTTTCATTATTTTGGAGGCAACAACCCAAAATATGTAGGAAATACTTATTACTGGTGGCAAAGGGGTAACTATGGAAAGGAGTTATAATTCACTCATTAAGTTTTAATTAAATTTTTAAGGGGTCTATTTTTTCTAAATATCATTGTGGGATGATTTTCCTATAAGTAATCATTATAACCTTCAAGGTAACTATTTGTTTAAAATGATTGTGGTAAAAGATTTTATGAAAATTCATAAAGGTAGCAGGCAAATCCAAGCAATATTTGCAGCCTCATTGGCTTGGATGATTTGCCAATTTTCAAAATGCTATGGTTTGATACCAGCCAGATGTGAAAAGATGAAAGTGATAGTATAGTCTATTTCTGTGGGATTACAGTTGCATTACTACCATCATATTCAGATAACAAAAATATAAATATCAGTGATGAAACAGTGCTGACACCAAAGCAGTCTTATGGAGTATGGGAACATGATACTCATGTACCTGACAGAGCTTTTGTTAGTGTAAATTAATTGAAGTTCATTTTTTAAATGCTTTGAAAAAATTAGGTGAATTATAAGCAAAAGGGATAAAATGTTGTAATTCCCCAATTTAATAAAACCTGTACTTAGAACAATTATCAAAACATTTGCTCTTAGAACTCAGAGAGTATTGTTGTATTAAATTTCATGGACTTTAAGAGAAGAATTGCATGTCACCTTATTTTATTATTTGAACTTGCTAACTGTATATGTTTGATCAGACTGAGAGGATAATAAAATTGCCTGTTCCCATAATGCTTTCCTTCTTGCTAAAAAGTTGTGTTCATTTTGAAAAATGGTATATGCATTCTTTTAAAGTACAATAAACAGGACAGATCAAAATCCAATCATGTCCAATTAATGCTTTGAAATTTCTGAATAATTTTGCTGTAGACAGCAGAGGCACACACAAAGTGATAAGGGAGCAGGGGATTAAGTTTTGCATAAATTCCCTAATAAGAGAAAAGGTCACAGGCTGATATTACCAAAACTTGATTAGAATCAGGATCCATGAGCTAGAAATCAATGTTTTCTCAGCTTCAGTCTTTCTCCTCTGGAGTCAGTCATTCTCGAGAGGCCCTGTTACTAATTGGGTGATGTACCAATGTTACATCCTTTCCTGAGCACAAAGACAGCGGGAAATTAGAAAGGATTTACAGGTCAAAACAGACATGCAATGCAATTGCTACAGCTAAGTTCTTGGGAAACAGAAGGGAAGAAAACCTCACTAAAATTGTGGCCATATCACTGAAGAGACTGTCAGGCTGGCCAATACCCATGGGAAAGGTAAATGATCCTGGGGATTTTACAGCTTTTTGCAGCCTTCCAAGTGCAATCTAGCAAAATTAGGATGGGTCCACAAAGTGCTCTACATGTTAAAATTGCTGCAAAATGACTACAAAAAAGGTAATTACAAGAGGAATCTAATTTCACAAATTTAAACAACCCCACCACCTCAAAGACACAGTAAACTGAGATATTTCCAATGATGAATTCAGCTACAACAGGTTCCTTCTGCTGAAGTGTAACTTGTCAGGTGAGGAAGAAGGGGATATTAGACTCTGGTTATTTTAACCCTATCTCATTTACGGCCTAGACATTTTGAGCAGACAAAGTTGCATGATTGTCCTTAATGTGGTAGTTAACAATTACAACTTCTTGGTAAGAAAGAATTGATCTAGAACTAGAATCACCTTAATAGTCATCCATTCTCCAGGCTACCATGACATTTCTTTTGACCTATTCTCTTTGACTTAGGTTCTCTTCTCTCACCCATTCTCTTGTCTGGGAAGTTTAGCCTCATAAATATTTAAATTTATAGTATAGCCCATACTAAGTCCTTTCCTTCCTCTTTCCTCCTAAAATAAATGGTGTCCCCTGAAAGAATACTTACTAGGGGAATAAGAGAGTTTACAGCCTCTCTCATCTACTCTGGAGGGTCATTTAAATACCTTTCTAGCTTTTCTTTTTTATTTTAATTCCCTTCACTCTCTTTTCATTTCAGTCAATTGGCTTGCTGATGATGCCCTACACAAGATTTTCTATTTACTGCTTCCATGCATTCAAGAAAGTCATCTCTTTTGTTTGTAATGGTCCTCCTACCTCACCTCTACCCATTGAAATCCATTAGCTTCCTTCACTTGTCAGTTTACGTGCTACTAAATATTATAAGCACTTCCTTCTTTAAATTGTTTTTTATAACTTGTATGTGGTAGCTATGTGGCACAATGAATAGAGCAATGGGCTTAGAGTGAGGAAGATATGAGTTCAAATCAAGCCTTAAACCCTTACTAGCTGAGTGACCTTGGGCAAGTCACCTAACCTGTATTTGCCTCACTTACTCCTCTGTAAAATGGGAACATACTGGAGAAGGAAATGGCAAGATGGTTTTTCTTTTACCAAGAAAACTCCTTGGACAAAAGTCCATGGGATGACATAGAGGCAAACATAACTGAACATCAATACAGATGTTATATTTTCTTTGTATTTCATCAGGAGACTTTCTCAATCAACTTGATAAGCTACACGGATATGAGCACTTCTCTTTGTGTGTATATATGTGTGTGTGTGTATGTATGTATGTATGTGTGTATACACATCTATATATATATAGGGGACATATATAGGTATATTTATACAGACATTCATATATACATATGTATACACATGCAAATATACACACACACATACATCCATTGGTACCAAGTTGAAAGACAAAGGAAAGGCTCCTAATTGGATTTCTAATAGCATTTTTTGTGCTTGGTATAGGTCAGGCAATAGAGAAATAAAGAAATAGATTTAATAATCTCTATAGCCTAACTGTTTTAATTCCATTGGAAGAGATGTTCATATACTTTCTATTCATTTGTTTGTTTATTATCTGAGTACTGTACTATTTCCTTCCTTACACACCCTGCACCAATAGAATGCATCAATAGAATGTAACCCCTTAAAAACAATGGCATTTTTTTGTTCTACCCAACAGAAAGCTTTATTACATAATACAGATTTATTGAATTTAATTGATTTCTATCCAGTTACCTAAGAAAGTTTATTAGTACTTAAGAAATAACTGGGGACAAATCTATCTTCTTTAGCTCCTAAACTAGTAGGCCTTTTTTACTTAGGTAGGATACCCATACAAGGTGGTGAAGGAAGAAAGAATACTAAAATTTATAATCATAGATTTAAAACTGAAAGTGACCTTGGAGCTTATTTAGGCAAAATGGGTAGGCTCAGAAAGATTAAGGGATTTTCCCAGGGTCATATAAGATTCTAATGTTGGTCTTTTGGACTTCAAATCTGATTCTCCCCACCGTACTATGCTGCCTCCAAAACCCAACCCTCTTGAAGTTAGAGAGTGATACCACCTGAGAGAGCAGGTTTCTCAGGCCAGAGTTTAGGAGAAATACTAACAAAGGGAAATAGCTTGAGTGAAATGAATAACAACAGTCTGTCATAGCTTCCCTAGGTCTATAAGGTAGAACTGGGTCTCCTTCCAGATAGGAAAACTCCCAGACATCTTCCTATTTTCTAGTTCTGAAGCCAGTGCATGATAGCAGAGGAAAAAATGCCTTTGTAGAAGATTTGAACCTCACATTAAAGTCAGTTTATGATTTCATCATATTTTCTGGTCTTGACTAAGGATCAAAGCAAGGGAAATCACCCAAATTGAGCTTTTAATGTTGTAAGATTTTTTGATATAAGGGTGACCAAACTTTATGTGATATACTACATAATACATTTTTTTTGCTTTTTTTTTTTTGGAGGGCAGTTGGGGTTAAGTGACTTGCCCAAGGTCACAGGGCTAGGTTTTTTTTTTTGGTGTGTGTTAAGTGTCTGAAGCCGGATTTGAACTCAGGTACTCCTGACTCCAGGGCTGGTGCTCTATTCCCTGCGCCACCTAGCCGCCCCCATAATACTTTAATAAAATATGTGTTTCACATGCTACCTCTCCTACTGGCTGCTGGAAATCATGTGGAACTGCAGGCATTGCTAATCAGGAACTGCAGGAGGGGCCAAAGCAAGAGCTGGTGCCAACCATGGGGAGGAATGAATTGTTGCAAGAATAGTCAAATAGTTGTAGGAGGAATCATGGAGTGTGTTTCAGACTCCTGCTGAGCTGAGTGAGGGAAGTAAGTGCTGTAGTAATGTCTTACAAACCCTACGGGGAGTGACTGAGGAATGAGGAAGGACACACTGCTGGTTGTACCTGCTGGGAGCAGTAAAGAAAGGAGATTGCCTTCTCCTGACTCTAAGTTTCTTGGTAGCAATTTTGCCATTGGAGTGTGTCTGCTTGCCTATTCTAGACTGAAATTTGTTTTGTTTTCATTTCTTTTGATTTAAATAAAAAGCAATCTTTTAATCACATATTTGTAAGGGAAACTGGTATTGGCATACTGAGTAATTTCAGCAAGTGACTGACTCTTTCAGATTTCACAGGATGGGCCTACAACACAAAGAAGGATGATACTTCCCAAAATGAACCTTTCATGTTATGAAAGTCTCTGGGCCACCAAACTTGATGTAATATTATGTAAGAAAGAAATTTTAATAATAGCTTATATTTTACCCACCACCTTTTTTCTTTGAAAAATCACAGCATTCTTAATGATAGTATTTCATTTTCAAGCAAATAGAACTTTGGTGAGGAAAAGAAAAATGGATACTGTATTGCTTGACCCAGTTATAAGTGGAGAAAATAGGGTGTAGAAAGTGATTTGATGTAAGTCACAGGACAAGTAAATAACAGACTCTGGATGTTCCCCAGATCCTGACCATTCAGCTACCTTCACAATGCTGGCAATGTCCTACATTTTCTATGGAACTTTACAGTTCTGATGAGTTCTTTCACATACCCTATCACTATTGGCTCTCATAAAAGCACTGTGATGTAAGTTAATAGTCTTGCAGTTTGATGAGGAGGGAATGGAGGCATAGTCAGTAGAAATGAGTTGTTGCCAGTTTACCTTCTACTGCTAGTTAGGGGGTATGGATGTGTATTCCAAAAACCCTGATTCACTGGGCAAGTCATATGACATTAGATGAATTTGAATCACACATGAATTTTAACCACATCCTCATACAGCCCTGTTCTTAGGCATAGGGGCTCAGGACTGAACATGTGATTTATTTGACAGAGTGAGCTCCCAGGGGAGGTAACTCCCTATATTAAGGCAAGATGTCAAATATATTTTCTGCATTTAAGGAACTGTCTAGGTTGAGAGGTTCAGTAGTTTGCCCAAGATTACACAATCAATCTGTTTCAGAGGTGGGATTTGAACCACCATTCCTGGCTGACCACTATACTACATTACCTCTAAGATATAATGCTCATATACATCCTTCCTTCCTTCCTTCCTTCCTTCCTTCCTTCCTTCCTTCCTTCCTTCCTTCCTCCCTCCCTCCCTTCCTTTCTTTCCTTCCTTTCTTTCTTTTTCTTTCTCTTATGCACATACTTAAAAAAATTAATTTAATCACCAGTGTTTCAAGTGCTTCAACCTATATTCATTATTTATTTTGGAGGGAAAGATAAGATACAGACGGCATTAATTCAGATTAAAAGATGTTGCTTTTTCTTGAGTGATTATATATAGTATCATTAATATAGATGTCGATATTGTGTCTTGGATGAGATCTGAGGAAGTCCAGATTGGGGCCCAAAACTGTTCACTGAGAAGGTGAGATTTTAAGATTATTTTAGACACATGAAACAATTTAATAATTGCTGCTTTTATGGAAATGTAATGATCATTTAGAATATATTACCTGAAGAGTGTAATTTTTTTTATAAAACACTCTCCACAATTACAAAATATCATTAGTAATATTCACTATTGAGGAAACAATTAACTATGCTTAAAATTCCTATTTTATATTTTAGGTGCATTAAGATCAGATAGAAGCTATCAAAGTAGAAATGTACTTGTGTCTTTGCCCTTTTTGTTCTGGGCAATCCTGCAGAATGTATTCACCCAAACTTCAAGATGCTAAAGAATCTACCTTGAACTAGTAAGCCTGTGGAGAGAAAAGTGGTTGCATGTTTCCAGACACTTCAACTGGAAATGGCTTTGAACACCTTATGGCTGTTTTATTCCTAGTACCCATTAAGCCAATGCTCAGAGGTTAGCAACTTTAAAAGTGTAGTGTAATTTTAAAAGTTGAGCTTCATTTCTAGCAAATGCCAATCCTCAGAGAATCATGGAATTTTTAGAGTTTTAAAGCACCTACCTCAGAGGCTAGCTGCTTTAAATTATAACCTGATGGTTTCCTCATTTCTTCTTCAAATTAGGACACACTTTGAGTTGCTGTTCATTTTGCCTGTTTAAGAACATGCATGTTATGATTTTATCCTATTACCACTTTTAATAATATTATGGTACCATCATAGGATAGAGCTCCTAGAAATCATCTAGTCAGTGAGTTTGAAGATAAGAAAACAAAGACATTTATTATTAATTTGCATTATTTTATATGATATGTTATAAACTATCTTGTTATGTCATATGGTAATGGAGAGTGTACCAGATTTGGATTCAGGAGGATGGGCTTGAGTCTTGCCTCAGAGGTGTACTAGCAAATAGGGAAGCATAGGGAAGTCACTTAACTTCTCTCATTCTCAGTTTTGTAAAAATAAAAAAATTTAAAAAATCTGTAAGAAGGGGATAAAAATAACACTTACCATAAGGGAACGTTGTCAGGTAATGGGCTAATATTTAGAAAGCACTTTTTAAGTCTTAAAGAGTTATATGAATGGCACCTTTTAGTATTGGTGGTAATTTTGATTGTTGTCATTGTTGCTGTTGTATTCTTGCACTATAATATTCTATTTCTAATGCTTCATTGTGGCCTGGTGGTGAATCTGGTTGCAAGTGATTTTTTTAAAACCCTAACTACTCCTATACATCATTTACCAAGATATGGATAGCATGATGTTGGTTGCAACCCCATATAGGGTCACAGCCCACAGTTTAAGAAGCATTGATAGGAGTCACAAGTGGAAAAAGTTTAAGATCTGTAGCAGTAGAGAGAATGACTGCATTTCTACCTACACAACATTTCTCTTTTTATCATCTGACACTACTACCATGCTGTTCCTACCCTTTGTGATGTCATGCCTAGACTATTATTAAAGTGTGCTGCTTGGTCTGCCTGCCACAAGTTTCTCCCCACTCCAGTGCATGTCTTCATGCTTGAAATGTACATCCTTCTCATCTCTACCTTCTAGTTTCTCTGGATTCCTCTCAGTTTCAATTTTCTCAGTACAATCATATACAAGAAACCTTTCACAATCCACCCTTAAAGATAATGCCCTTTTCCTGTTTATTATCTCCAGTATACACTGCATGTATCTAATTTATAGATAGCTGTCATAATTCTTCCACCATTAGCCTATGAGCTTCTTGAAAGAAAGCACTTTTTCTCCTTTCTTTGTATATCTAGCTCTTAATAAGTTATATAACTAATAATAGGCACTTTAAAAGTTCTGGTTGATTGATTACCTTAAACCTAGTATAGACTTTGATAATCTCTGGTCACCCCTTTGCTGCTATAAAGCTGAAGGAGGATTTAAGGTAATAGACAAGGGTCACTGAGCTTTTGCCTTTACTTCTCCAATTCCTATCAGATTTCTTTACATAAAGCTGGAACTTAATATATATTCTTTGAGTTAAAGTACTCCTATTACCACAGGACACTAACTATGGTTGGCTGACCAAATGAAATGGTAGGAAAACATGAACAGCAGGACATACATATGAATCAAGATGCTTTCTGACTAACTCTTCCAAAAGCTAAAACCTTCAATCATCAGTGACTTAAGAGTTCATCAAAAATAGTGTAATGGGAATATATGTATATTTTTTCAAATACATGGATTTGCTTTGCTTTGCTTTGCTATTTTACTTAACTAGAGGCAAATAATTTTATTTTGCTCTACAATGACTTGTGTTCAATAAATTTTTCTCTAAGATAAGTGTTTCAGTTACTTTCCTTCTGTTCTTATTGCTATTCTCTGTGGTTACTTCTTAGAACAAGAGTCCTTTTCCATCTACTTCGCACAACAAAAATTTGTATCAAAGGAAGACAGAAAGCTTATTCAAAATTCTGTCAAGTTACAGATTCGGGTAGAGCATGTTGGAGATATTCACCCTATCCCAGAGTAAAAGCATAAGTTGGCACCTCTAACCTGTACACAAAATGTGAATGATATACTGCCTATGGTTTACAATGCTAAGGCTGTAGAAGAATGGTCCCAAAGAACTATTGTTTTGTACTACAAAACTCTGTCACATGGTATAAGCAAAAGTGTACTCAATTGTGGGTCAGATGAACTAGGTTCTAGTACCAGATCTGAAACTAACAAGGTATATAGCCTTGGACGAGTCTCTTTCTTCACTTCTCTAAGCTAATTTTCTCAACTGAACAATAAAATACACAATCAATTGTAAGGCCCCTTTCAGCTCTTAATTCCTATGTTATGATTCAAATGCACCATTTTGCTTACCATAGATCACATTTCTTAACATATTCTATGTGAGTTTTCTTCTAACATCCATTCTCTACCCCAAAATTTTCAAAGGGACTTTTCCCTACCTATTCTGTTCTATCTAATCTGTTCTAGGTTACTTATTAATAATTGGGGAAAAAGGCACATTATTTCTTCCTTTCTCAATAACACCTGATACTGTGTGCAAACTCCCAATTATTTAGTAAGTACCTATTTTCTTTAAACTATTGCCTTTGCCATAGAAAATATGGTAGAATACACTAGCCTTTAGCCTAGGGAAATTTATTGATGATTGCAGAAATAAGACTAACACTGACTTAAAAAATTGTTTGGAAAGTTATGGAGTTCCTTTTTTCTCATTAAAAGATATTTTTATCTTTAAGATATCAGTAATCTTTTAAATGTTTAATTTTGTTGGGTTTTGTTCTATTTTTAAAAGCATATGAACATCTGACTCTCTGAGAAGAATATACTTAACCTCTTCTAGGCAGGTGCTATACCACTTGGGAAAAATAACCTAAGTTAAGTAGGATGTGAAGTGGAAAATTTTTATAAGTTTCTTTTTTTCTTCAGCTCATTTCACTTGAATTCAATTCATAATAGCCCCAATGTGCCCTTATATTTTAAGAAGTTCTGTACTTGAAGTCTTGTCTTCCTCTGGGTATCCCCTTGAAATCAATCCAAACTTTGCACATAGAGAAATACAGTGCCGAAGAGAAACAACATACTATACAAATTTCCACTTTCCTTTCTGTGCCTTTGAGACTACTAAAAGTATTTTTTCCTAGTAGGTAGGGGATGAAAGACTCCCTATAACCAGACTCCACTTAGGAGATAGATTTAGCAAAGCAAATTTTACTTGAGCCTATTTCACCTGTTAGCCTCTAATGGCATTAGCAAGAATGTCCCAGATTTATAGTCTCTTTGTTCCTTGGATCCATGAGACCTCTACTCTCTAATACCCATGACTCTACTGAAGTTAAAGTAAAATATAAAGGGCCTGGTTGCCACACTTGTGGTGTGAATGGTGAGTCCCTAAAATGCTTATGCAAAGCATAAACTTATTCAGATCCACTATAGGAAGAAGAAGCAAGCACATGGAATTGGACTCTGGAGACTCATAACAATGTAATTGTTAAGAGTATTTATTACAATTTCCTCTTTTTAAGAACAAGAAGGTCAAAGTAGACTATCTCTAAGTTCATTCTCTTCCTGTTATTGTGTTGTTGATTTTTTTGCTTGTCTCCTATTAAACCATTTGGAAACATTTGTGCTTGACTCCCAAATTTAGAAATGACCCACTGATCTCAGAAGAATAATTAAATCTCAACATCATTACTCACTTGAAAGATTCATGGTTCACCTTTCAATGAGAAAGGAATGAGCATTTTTTTCAAATGTTAGCAGTTAAAATTTTAGTAGATTCAGGTATTCTCCATTAAGCATTCAATAGAGAAGATGATAACACTTCTCTATTTGTAAAATACTAAAAATGCTTCCTCTGCTAAACTATTATGAATAATCTCAATCTTTTTATATCTTGAAAATAAATCATTTTGTCTTTCTTATCCCCTCCCCACAGACATTCAGATAATTGTTTTTTTCTATAGACTCTATTCTTTCCTATATGATGTTTAGAATTTTTTTTAACTTCAAGATTATTTATGGTATTATGTAACCATTTTCAAAAGTCTTTGGTAGCTTAAAATTAATTGCACTAATACATTTGAGATACCCTAAAGTTCCCAAATATCTTTCATTTTCTTTTCTTATATGCCTCACCCACTAATATTGCATAACACAGCTTGACCGTATCTTTAAATCTATATCTGCATAATTAAAGTTATGTAAAATCTCACCAGGTTGTAAAGACTTCAAGCATAGGTTCAATAATAGAACATGGATCAGAAAGACATGTTTAGCAAGGACAAAGAAACAAATACAAAATTGAGAGGATATGACCACCTGAGTAATTTTGGATATAGCTTAAAGGGAAGGATTAGCATGAGATTCATTTGAGGTAAACCAACTTCAGGGTTTTCAGAGGAAGAATTGTATGACTCAATAGTCTGAAATTCAATTCAGTATGTCATCCCAGCAGGAACTGGAATAAAAACTATCCAACTTAATTCCCTCTAACAGGCATTTATTAAGTGACTACTAGTACAAGACATTTTGATAAGCAGCATCTTCAAGGTGAATTATATATCATAATGACATATATCCTAGTATATCAAAGTATATGATATATATATATGCATATATATATATATACACACATTCATATATATCCTCTGTTTAAAAGTTATATATGTGCATATTGTATATAACAATTATATACAAATGTTCATATTTACAGATAGTTAATAGAAAGATACATAATTGGTAGATAATTTGAGGAGAAAGCTGGGCATTACCACCTAAGGCAATAAAGAGAGGCTTCCTATAGGAGTAATCATGCAAACTGAGCCTTAAGAGAAACTAGAAATCCAGAGATGGTGGTAAAGAGGGATCTCATTCCACTATAAACTTTTTAATGTCATGTAAAATGTGATTTGTGCTGATGATGGAAAAAATACAAACATTTATTATGCACATTCTATGTGCTAAGCATTGTATTAATTGTAATCCTCAAAAGCACTCTGGAAGGTAGGTGCTATTTATTATTATACCCATTTTATGTTTGAGGAAACTGAGGCAGATACTGTGAAGTGACTTAATCAGGGGCACAGAGCTACTAAGTTCCTCAAGTTGTATTTGAATTCTATCTCCAGTCTCAGAGCTTTATTCCTTATATTGCCTAGTGGCCTCAGGAATTACTTCAGGAAAGAGGAACTAGGCCAGATAGGCTGAAGTGTCAAGTTCAAGCAATATATTTTGGGTTGGATCTTATGTATCTTGTTCCCTGGTAATTTAGGACTGATGTTGAAATGTAAAGATGAAATTGATTGTAATTTAATGAAATATACCATCTAACAATTAGAAAATGAGATTTATTAATCCTAAGCAGGAGGATAATTAACTAGGATATACATTGATTAACCCTGAATACATTAGACTCAGTAAAGCTCCCTCTCCTGAACTGACTGTTGTGGTGTCCCTGAGCCAGAGCTCCATGGGAATGTTTTGTGCTCAGTAAACTTGGAAGTGATGTCAACAGCCTGAATCATCAGTCTCTTAAGCCAATCATATCTCAAGGATGTTCTCAGTACCTTTTAAGGAAAAAATGAAACATTTTCATGGTGTCAGGGGTTGCTATATTACTCCTAAAAACAAGGAAATAATGTGCAATTAATTTGGAAAGATGAGATGGAGCCAAATTGGGAAGGACTTTACATATCATACTGTTGAGTTTCTTTTAATCTTATGCACAAAAAGAAAATATTGAAGTTTCTTGAACAATAGAATAAAATGGTCAAACTTAATACTTTTAGATTATTATTCTGGAAGCTGTAGAAAGGTAAGAGTGGAACAAAAAAGCTGAAAAAGAAATTCTTAAAAAAAATAAAGAGTAACAATTATGATGCTAGAGGGAAAATAGGGAAACTGAAAACGCAGTGCAGATACAAGGGAGTTCAAAAATCCTTTTGTATTTTTTCAAAAAATAATGTGCAAAATGTTCAAATCAGATTAGGTAACTCGGTCAATACAAATGTATGGAGCAGTTCTCTAAGACCAGCTTAAAGTACTAAGGTGCAGAATGAACCATATATGATTAAGCAAGCTAAACACAAGAAAAAGAGATTTTGAAGCCATACCTAGGAAAATAGAAGTCTTTAAAAAAAGGATAGTATTGTAACTGAGTGTGGATGGGATTGTAAGAAAAGATGACAGAGAAGGTAGAGTTGCACAATTCTTTTACTTCTGTATTCTCTTTTGGTGTCATGCAGGAATGAACAGAAATGGCTGAAGAGAAGTGACACTCAAGTAAAGGAAAATAACTTTGATTATTATTATTATTATTATTATTATAGTTATTATTATTATTATTATAGTTTCCTTTGATTAAATTGAAGAAACACTTGTTATCATATGTGCAGTACTTGGGATGCAAAGGAAAAAAAAAAGAACAGTTCCCCTCCTCAAAGGGCTTACATTGCAGAGGCTGGGGACAGAAATAATATTTTATAATTTTCATTTTCTAGATAAACAACAAAGTATCTGTGGGGAAAAGGTAACCATTTAGTCCACATATAGCTTTGACTTTTTAGACACATTCCACGTGCAAAATGTAAAGTGCTATATTATTTAAAGAGATCAGAAAACTGAATGGCATCCCTTGTCATGCTGTAAGGATAATTTCTTATGCATGGACAAACTATAAGAAAACAAGGTCAAGAAACATACCCACCCTACCCCAGGACAGGTTTAAAAAGATATAAGCATCTATAACAAAACACACAAAGTGTGGCTTGTAGAAGAATTAATGAAAGATAAGAAAACATTCCAAGTGAAATTCAATAGTTATCCAAAAGAGCAAGGTAAGTGTACCAATGTCTTATTAACCCAATTATTTCTTCTCCTACTCTCTCCATCACTGTTAATAACAACAACAACACCAACAAAATGGGAATAGAAATGTGTTGGGAAGAATTCTTTATAGAGTCTTTTTCATTAGTTTTTTGCACATTACAATCACTTTTCCCCCTCCAAAAAAAAGATAACTTATGACAAAGTGCAGTTGAACCAAACAACTCAGTTGACCTAGCCTGTAGCTCACCATCTCTCTACTGAGATGCGACAATTATTTTTCATCATCAATCCTATGAATTTAAATTTGGCCACTGTATTGAGTACTGCTGTTGTGTTCCTTTATGTCACAAGGTTTGTTATGAATATTTTTAAAATTGGTTTTGTTTCACTTCACTCTAGGACTTCAAATAAGTAGAAGGTGGTACTGGAGCAGAGTTTGAAAACAAAAGGGTGCTAAGAAGGAGAGGCAAATGGAGGGCAGGGGCGAAGGAGGACATTGTAGGAATGGTGGGCAAGTAGTGCCTGTAAAAAATCACTGAAATGGACTATTATGTCTAACAAATGGCAAGAAGACCAGTTTGACTGAAATGAAGCATATGTAAAAGGATATGAAATAAGGCCAGAATGGTAGATTCATTACATGTTGACTTTAATAACCAGAGGAATTTATATTTGCCATTTGAATAGGAGAATGATATAAGAAACCCCAAACTTTAAGAAACTCACTATAGTAGCAATGTACAAGTAGACTGGAAATGTCAGTACCTTGCATTAAGGATAGGAATTGGGAGGCTATCACAATAATTTAGTGACAAATGATTAGGAATTGGGAGGTAGTATTTGATGTACCTTATTACTATCAAAAGTTAGAGTTCACAGCTGCCCTAAGAATACTAATTTTATTCTTTTGATTGCAGAGTTATTTAGAGTTGAGCCTTTAAGGAAATTACAAATTCTAAGACATAGAAGTGAAGAGCTAGTATATTTTAAGTATGTAGGGCATTCTGTGCAAAGTATGAAAGAAGGAGCTATAATGCCAAGTTGGGGGAAGAATGATTGTTTACATTCCTGAAACTAACTCTTTCTCTCTCTGTCTCTCTCTCTCTGTCTCTCTCTCTGTCTCTCTGTCTCTCTCTCTCTCTCTCTCTCTCTCTCTCTCTCTCTCTCTCACTCTCTCTCTCTCTCTCTCTCT
>CM053594.1:190804777-190832143 GCA_028646575.1 Pseudocheirus occidentalis
ACTTTGAAAACCAAATAAGAGAAGTGGAGGAAAAATTGGAAAGAGAAATGAGAATGATACGAGAAAGTCATGAAAAGAGAGTCAACAACCTGACTGAAGAAAACAATACCTTAAAGAGCAAATTAACTCACATGGCAAAGGAGGCCAAGAAAGCCAATGAGGAGAAGAATGCCTTAAAAAGTAGAATTTGCCAGATGGAGAAAGAGTCTCAAAAGCATTCTGAAGAGAATAATTCCTACAGAATTAGAGTGGAGCAAGTGGAAGCTAATGTGTTTTTGAGAAACCAAGATACTAATTAACAGTTACAAAAAATGAAAAAAAATAGAAAGCAAGGCGAAATATCTCCTTGAAAAAACCACTAACCTGGAAAATAGATCCAGGAGAGACAATCTGAAAATTGTTGGTCTACCTGAAAACTGTGATCAAAAAAAGAGCTTGGAAAGCATTCTTCAAGAAATCCTCAAAGAAAATTGTCCTGATGCTTTTAGAGTCAGAGGGCAAGATAGAAGTTGAAAGAATTCACCGATCACCTCTTCAAAAAGATCCCTAAATGAAAACTAGAAAAGTTATTGCCATGTTCCAGAATACCCACACCAAGGAGAAAATATTGCAGGCTGCCAAGAGAAAACCATTTGAATACTGTGGAAGCACTATCAGGATAACCCAGGATCTGGCAGTTTCTACATTGAGGGATGGAAGGGCCTGGAATATGATAGTCCGGAGAGCAAGAGAGCTGAGATTAAAACCAAGAATCCCCTCCCCAGCAAAACTTAGTATAATGTTCCAGGGGAAAATATGGTCATTCAGTGAGGTAAAGGACTTTCAAGCATTCTTGAGGAAAAAAACAGAACTGAATAGAAAATTTGACATTACAACACAAGAAGCCTGAGAAGGTAAACATGGGAAAGAAATCATAAGGAACTTATCGAAGTTGAACTATTTACATGCCAATATGGAAGAACAATAATAGTGACTTATGAAACTTTTCTTAGTATGAGGATAGGTGAAGGGAATACAAATACATATATATATGTATACCTACTCATATGTCTATGTAGTAGGGTGTATATGCGTATGAATACATATCTGAGCATGGGTGTATATGTGTACATAGAGGGTTCAGGATCAATTGATTAGGAAGAGATGATACTTTAAAAGGTGAAATTCTGAAGTGGGAGAGGACTTGAATGAGAGGAGACAGGGAGAGACAAAATGGGGTTAATTATGGCATATAAAAGAGGCAAGGGATAACTGTTACAACTTTACTTTCATTTACTCTCATTAAATTTGGCTTAGGAAAGTAGTGACATAAACTCCTAACTGGGTATCTTGCCACACAGGAGAGTAGAGGGATGGGGAGTGGGGTGGGGATAACGGAGGGAAGGGTGGGGAGGGTTGAGAGAGTGGCGGGAAGCACACACCTCAGTAAAAGGACAGGGACAGGGTAAAGAACAAAACAAAGGTGGGTGTTGTATAGGAAGGAGGGACATATAATCAACCCCTCACAATATGCCCACCATGGAGATGTCCTGTGTAATTCCAAATGTACGGACTGTACTGAATTGCTGCTCCTTCCAGTGGTAGTGGGTGACAAGGGAGGAACCACAAGGATCTAGAATTTAAAGCTATACATTCAAATGTTAAAACAAACAAACAAACAAACATATATATATATATATATATGTATACATGTATATATAATTATTATTATTAACCTCATGCAACTGGGAAATAAGACATACAGGGACTGGGGTAGGGAGACCCTCACTGCCCTACTAGAAAGTTAGAGGGTCATTGGAGGAGGACATAAAAGAGAACAGATTGTGGATGTGACTTTACAGTGGGATCACTGTTCTGGGCTTGGGTGTAGGGGTAAGAAGGGGAGAAAACTTGTAATTCAAAACCTTGTGGAAATGAATGAGGTAATCAAGAAAATAAATTAAAATTTAAAATTAAAAAAATTTAAAAAATACTTTTACCTCATTCATTTAGCAAGTAAATTCTCAATTCAGTCCAAGTACTACTCTACCCCTGGAAAGTACATTCATTTAGTCAGTCTAAGTTTCTCGTCTCAAATGGAGATTAGTTTCCAATCATAAACAAAGTACATTAATTTGTCTGTCAAAGATCACAAAAAGTCAAAAGTTTCCCATCCCTGGATAACAACTGAATTACAATACCATCCATTAATGCTAAGAACTTTCTCAAAAGAGGCAGGAGAGCAGAAAAAGCCTTAAGGAAAAGGGTAAAGAACAAAACAAGGGTGGGTGTTCTATAGGAAGGAGGGACATACAATCAACCCCTCACAATATGCCCACCATGGAGATGTCCTGCGTAATTCCAAATTTACGGACTGTACTGAATTGCTGAATTGAATCTAGCCTTAAGCTACAACAAGGTTAAGATATCATCACAGTATTGAAAACCCAAGGAAAGGTCTTTCCTTCATCTTGACATGAGGCAAGTTCTCAGCAATCTCTGTTCCTGGGGAAACAAACCTTAATAAAGCCACAATATATATTGTCAGTGTCCTCTCTGCCTGCAGAACAGTTCCAGAACTCCTGAAACCATCAGCAAGACCCTGTTCCAGGATTTCAGTAAACATACAACAAGAAAATCCTCATTCAGGGCTTCTGAACCAACAGCACGGTTCCAGGACCTCTACAACATCAGCACTGTCCTCACCAGCACATGAATCTGGCAAAACAAGCTCCAAACAGACAAAATACAAGCATCATAGCCTGGGCTGTGGATATCACAACTCATCAGTTCTTAGCAGCTCTGGGTGGCAGTTTTCAAAATCCTGGGCAGCTTTAACTGGCCCTCAGCAGTCTTTCTCTCAGCAGCTCTGGTCCCCAGCAATTCTCTCTGCCTCCACAATACTGCTCTTCAAAAGTTCTGGCCTTCTCTGCTTAGGTTTTCTCCCTGCTTGGGCTTCTCTCTAAATCCACAGCACCAGATCCTCCAAGTTCAGCCCTCTGTCTTCATGTCAAGAAGTCCATCCCACAAGTGAAATTCACAAGCTCTGGGTTTTAACACTAAACCAGAAAACCAAGGCAAAAAGGGGGATCTTTAATTTCCATTACCATTACAATGAGTTACAAATATCATTTTCAATGTATGAATATAAATGGTTCACCTTTAATAAATCCCTTTTGATTTCTCTTTCCTACTTAGCTTTTCATGCTTCTCTTGAGTCTTGTATGTGTAAGGCAAATTTTATATTCAGCTCTGGTCTTATTTTAGCAAGAATACTTGAAAGTCCTCTATTTAATTGAATATTCATTTTCCCCCTGAATTATTATACTCAGTTTTGCTATGTAGGTGATTCTTGGTTTTAATTCTAACTCCTCTGACCTCAAGAATATCATATTCCTAACCTTTTGATACCTTGTTGTAGAAGCTGCTTGATCTTGTGTTAACCTGATTGTACTTCCACAATACTAAAATTGTGTCTTTCTGGCTACTGACAATATTTTCTCCTTGATCTGATAACTTTGGAATTTGGCTACAATATTCCTAGGAGTTTTCCTTTTGGGATCTCTTTCATGAGACTATTGGTGGATTCTTACAATTTCTATTTTGCCCTCTACTTCTAGAATATCAGGGCGGTTTTCCTTGAGAATTTCTTGAAAGATGATGTCCAGGCTCTTTTTCTAATATTGTCTTTCAGGTAGTCCAATAATTTTTAAATTATCTTTCCTGTATCTATTTTTCCAGGTCAGTGGTTTTTCAAATGAGATATTTCACATTGTCCTCTATTTTTTTCATTCTGTTTTATAATATCTTGACTTCTCAGAAAGGCATTAGCTTCCATTTGTTCCATTTTAATTTTGAAGGAATTATTTTCATCAGTAAGCTTTTGGACCTCTTTTCCATTTGGCCAGTTCTGCTTTTTAAGGAATTTTCCTCTGACTTTTTAGACTTCTTTTGCCATTTGTGTTAGTCTATTTTTTAAGATATAATTTCCTTCAATATATTTTCAGTATCCCTTAGCAAACTGTTGATTCATGTTTCATGATTTTCTTACATCATTATCATTTATCTCCATTTTTTATCTCCTTGCAGTCTGTATGCTGAGAACTCTGGAACCAGCAGCTGCTGCCCCAGGTTTTCACTTGGCTCAGGGCTGTTCTGCGTTTCTCTATCACTCATGTCCAACTGATCTTTCCACTGAATTTACAAGTTGTCTTTGGCATTTATGGGTGGAGAACTCTGGTAACCACCGCTGACACCAATGATTCAGTCCTCTGAGGCTTGCTCCAGGTTTGCTGGTACCCCAGTCTGTAGTGGCATGGCCCATGCTAGACTGTACTCCTTTCCCAGCTTGGCACAACAGATATTTTCTGTTGACCATCCGGGTTGTCTTGTGCTGGAAATTTCTTTCTCTCTGGCTTTTTGAAGGTTTTGCTTCTCTAAAAATTTTTTAGAGTTATTTTTATAGACATTTCAAGGGGTTTAGGGTGAATTCAAGTGAGTCCTTACTTTTACTTGCACATCTTGGCTCTGGCCCCAAATCTCTAGTTTTAAAATGAAAAGGGTGAATATACCATTAATTAAAATGACATTTAAGTAGTGGTAAGGAGTTATTTTAACCGATTACATGTCAATAATTTAACAATTTAAGTTAAGTGGAAGAATATTTACAAAAATATAAATTGCATACAACTATAGAAGATAATATATAATATCTAAATAGACCTATTGTGGAAAAGGTAAATTGAACAGGCCATAAACGAGCTTGTTAAGAGAAAACATTGGTATCACAGGAATTAACATGTGAATTTTATCAAACATTTAGAGATTAACTCATTTCAATATTAAATACATTATTTGGGGTACCAGGTGAAGAAAGAATTCTAACAAATTCCATTTATGGAAGGTGTGAGACAAGGATATCCAATGTCTCCAATATTATTCTGCACTGCACTGGAAATCCTAACAATAAGATAAGAAAAATAAATTGAAGGAATCAGAATAGAGAATGAAGTGATAAAAATATATCTTTTTGTAGAAATGATTATATTCTTGGAAAATCCCAAAGACTCAATTAAAAAATTAGTAGAAACAATTGATAAATTTAGTAAAGTAGCAGGATAAAAAGTAAATCTACATAAATCATCAGCATTCTTATATATCACAAACAAAACCCTGCATAAAGAGGTAGTAAAAAATACCCCATTTAAAATAACTCTAAAGAGTATAAATTTCCTGGAAGTACACCTGCAAAAACAAACCCAGGGAATATATAAACAAAATTATATTAAAAATAAATATTTTATGCGAATAAGATGAGATTTAAATTACTGGAGAGCTATCAATTGTTCATGGGAAGGCAGGTTTAATGTAATTAAAAAAGACAATTTTACTCAAACTAATTTATATATTCAACACCATCCCAATTAAATTACCAAATACTATTTTACTGAATTAGAAAAAAAAAGACCAAACTCATTGGAGAAAAAAAACAAAAATATCAAAGGAAATAATGAAAAAAGGGTAAAAGAAGGCAGTTTAGCAATACCATACCTTGAACACTATTATAAGGCAGTAATTAGCAAAACTCTCTGGCAATGGTTAAGACATAGAAAGATAGATCAATGGAATAGACTAGACATACAATTTATAGCACAAATAAACATAATAACTTTGTATTTGACAAGTGTAAAAACTCAAGACTTTGGGATAGGAATTCATTATTTGGTAAAAATTATTGGAAAAAAATGTAGAGCACTATGACATGAACTGGGCATGGACCAATATCTCACACCATTTACAAAGACGTGATCGAAATGGATATATGACCTAGATATAAAGAGGGAGTTTTACAAGAAAATTGGAAGAATATGGAATATATTACTTATCAGACTTAAGGAAAGGCAATTTTTTTAAGGCAAACAATTTTTGAATAAATAAGTTATAGAGAGCAAAATTAGGTGTCAAATAAATAATTTTGATTGTGTTGATTTTTTTGACAAGGAAAATAAATATAGCCCAGATCAGAAAGAAAACAGAAAAAATGGAGGAAAAAAAATTAGACAGTTCATCAGATAAAGGTCTCATATCTAAAATATATAAAGTGTTTCATCAAGTCTCTGTCAAAAAGAATGTCATTCTCCAATTCATAAATAATCAAAGGAAATGAACAGGCAATTTTCCAATGAAGAAATCAAAACAACTTAAAATCATATGAAAAATTGCTCTAAATAATTACTCATTAGACTGTGGAATCTGTGGTCTTGAGACCACATGTAGCCCACTAGATCCTGAAGTGTGGCTCCTTGATTGAATCCAAACTTCACAGATCAAATCCCCTCAATAAAAGGATTTGTTTTGTAAAACTTTTGCTCAATCAAAAGGACACACCCAAGGATTTAGAAGGTCACATGTGGCCTCTAGGCCTCATATTCCCTACCCTTGCATTAGAGAAATGCAGATTAAAATAACTTTGAGATACTATTTTACAACTATAAGATTGGCTAAAATGATAGAAGGAGGAAGTGACAAATGTTGGAGGTAATGCAGAAAAAATGGGACATTGTTGGAGGAATTGTTAACTGATCCATCCATTTTAGAGCATTATCTGGAATTATATTGGCAGAGTTATTAAATTACCTAGACACTTTGGCCTAACAATACCACTACATTGTTTATGTTTTTAAAAAATGATTACGGAAAAAAGAAAAGAACCTTTATATTCTAAAATGTTTATAGCAGCTCTCTTTGTGGTGTCAAAGAACTGGAAATTCTAAGGATGTTCACTGATTGGGGAATGGCTCAACAAGTTATGGTATATGACTATAATGGAATACTACTGTGGTATAAGAAATGATAAACTGATAGGTAGGTGGCACAGTGAATAGAACACTGGTGCTGATATCAGGAGGAACTGAGTTCATATCTGGCCTCAGAAACTTAATACTTAGCTACCTGTATGATTTTGGGCAAGTCATTTAATTCCAATTCTTTCCTTCCCCCTCCAAAAAAATGATGACCTCAATGATGTTAGAAAAACATGGAAGACTTGTACAAAATAATGAAGAGCAAAATGAACAGAATGAAGAGAGCATTGTTTATAGTAATGGCTACATTTTTAAAAGAATGATTTTAAGTGAATAGATTGTCTATTAATTAACTATAAAGAATGTAAAAAGAAAAATGTTCCCTGAATCCTCATAAATTGAAGTATGTAGAGAATAATTTTACATAATTATACACACACACACACTATTTGTGTCTAATGGTATCTAATGGTAGCCATCATTAATATGGTATGGTGGAGAAGGGGCGAAAAGGAATAAAAGAAGAAATTCATGATAATATGGTCATATATTTGAAAGGAATAGCAAATTGTACATAGTATATTTGTAGTTTTGTGTGCAATCATCTTTTTTTTAAATTGTGCCATGTTATAGAAATGCTTATTTTACTACATAACTCAAAAAGACAAGAATAAAAGAAAAGCTACAGAGAAGTGTTGAGAATAAAGTGATTGACAGTGTCAATTGCTATGCAGGAGTTGAGAAAGATAAAGATTATTTTTAAAGGTCATTAGACTTAGCAATTAATAGACAGTTAATTAGAGAGCGCAGTTTTGGTTAAATGATAAGATAAAAATCCAGACAGTAGAGTGTTAGAGATTGAAAGGAGAGGATATTGTTGCACCTATTTTAGATGGTCTTTTCAAGAGTTTAGCCACAAAAAAGGAAGAATATGAAATTATTAGTAGCAGGAATGGGTGAACCAAACAAGGTTTTTTGTGTTTTTGGTTTTTTTAAGGATTAGAGATACATGGACATTTTTGAAGACAAGTAAAGAAGTGACTAGTAGACAGGGAGCAATTGAAGATATTTGAGGGAGTACAGACAACAGAGGGAGAAACCTAGAGAATATGGGATAGAATGGGATCACTTGTGCATGTATAGTAATTTGCCTCAGCAAGGGAAAGGACCATCTAACATGAAACATGGTGTAATGATAAGAGTAATTTTAAGATCTTCTCTTTCTCTTCATAGGCCTAGGGGAATTTGAAGACCTTGCCTGCTTTGAAGATATATCCTGCTCCCAAAAATGTTGAATGTAATCTCATGGAGGCTGTGGTGGGAGGACTTTGCTGAAGGGTGGAGCAGAGTCCACAGGAAGCTGGGAGTCAGAGCAGTTAGACAGGGAGGGAGGAGAGAACATAACCAAGAAGACAGCTCAGCTTGTGAGTAAATGTTGGTGTGTGAGAAGGCTAAAATAATGGTGTGGCTTCATTCTTTCTTATGACATTAACTTCTTGGTTATTATGATGGACTCAGCTTTCTGGTTTTGGGATTTGGTTTTCTGATGTCAGAATAAATGTTTTTGCTTATGTTGTCTATATGGAGAGTCTGTTATATTTTACAATTGGGCACTATGCTTGCATATATACAGTCATCATCAGTGTTGTGAATTTTGTGTTCATGGTACACATGATAAGGGTAGAAATGGTGGCAGAAGACATATGTATGATTTCAGATGAGTGGGGAAAAGAGGGAGCTCTTGAATAGTCTGATTTTTTTTTACTAAAACATGAGACAAAGTTCTCAGATGAGAGTACCGTGGGAGGGGAGCTACAGGAGGTTTGAAAAGGCTTGCAAAGGTTTGGAAGATGTTCTGGGAACGTAGTATAATGAATTAATTAGGACAATGTTAAGAGGATTGCTTTAGTGGTCAGACCTCAATTGAAGTTATGTAGTATAAAATTTTAGTGGACCCAGTAATCATGATTTGATTTTTCTCCAGTTTTTTTTTTCATCAGCATATGTATAGTAATGAAGACCTTGAATTGTGGGAGTAAACCAAGTCTGAGGCTTTTAAGAGTAAGTTTGGAGACAGGATAAACTTAACAGAAGATTAGAATATGAGTTGAACTGGCTATCCAAAGTGTTAAAAATGCTCAAGGACAGTGAATAAAGCCAATATCATGATTATGACCTGAGATGGAGGGGAGATTGGTGGGTTAAGAGTTTGGAGGTCACAGTTTGGACAAAGAAAAGTGCCTGTAGTTACTACTTGAGGGCAAGAATGTATTCCTACCAACTAGCAGAGTGTTTGACATGTTTTAGGCCCTTGAAAAATTTTTGTAAATAAATTAATTAATTAGGCATAAGAATTCTGTTTTCAGAATGTTAAACTTATATGTCCCACATACTGTAATAAGGTTTCATTTTTAAAAGCATTTAGAATAAGAATACTCAGATAGCAGCATACATCTGACCTAATAAATCTTTCACTTCTCACTAGTGACTCAATCCCTATCCACCAAAATCATAAACTCCCAGCCCATCTCCACTTTCCATGTCTCTTCCTCCCCAGAGTCTTAATAGTACATTTCTTCATAGCAGATTGATTGAAATCAGCTTCACAGTTCTCAGAGGAATGAAATTCACTGTTTAAATGACTTCCAGTCAATTTCAGTGAACTTCTCAAATCTTATTTCCTTTTCTCTTAAAATGTTACTAATATAAAAAATTAACATTGAATCACATTTTTTAGCAAAAAAGTGTGTGATTTGTTTTTCTAAATGTTTCACAGATGCACACAAACACATACACACACATACACACAAAAGGGTAGACCTATAATAGTAAAGGGGGAAAAAACATATATCTCTATTCTTTTACCCAGAGAAGGATATATTTCTCTGCTATTCCTTCATGTAAACTCTCATCTGCCCTGGAACTTCTATTCTCCAGGAATTCTTCATTCATCTCCCTTACCACCTCCCCTCCACACCAGTCAAAGCATGAATCTGTCACCTCTATAACATATCCTTTTTTTTGGTAAGGATTATCACATGTATCTCTGAATATGTCAGATTACAAGTACTCTGGCAGCTACATTATATTTCATTTACCAAGAAACATTCTTCATCCAAAATAAAAATTTAAATCTAAATTTTTCCCAGTGTAAACTCTGGAGAATATATCTGAATAGTAAATATGTCACTCCCCCAACCAGAAATCATAATTATCTTAAGAGTTACCTAGGTTACCCTTTTGAATTCAGGATAATTTTTACATATTTGTTTATGAGAAAGACAACTTGTGTTAGTAGAAAGGAATATAGATCTAGAATTATAAGGCAGGAAAATAGAATCTTGGTGGAATCTCAAAAGAACTCCCATCTGCAGTAGAAATCTACTTTCCAGCATCAGTCAACAAATATACATTTATCTAGAGTCTACTAAGTCCCAGACACTGTGTTAAGCACTAAAGATACAAATACAAGGAATAAAACACTCCTCATGAAAAAACAGCTCTCATATTATCTTAGGGGAGGTGCTAGGTAAATATCAAAGTACAGGACAGCAGTTCTCAACCTGTGGGTTGCGACCCCTTCAGGGGTTGAAAGACCCTTTCACAGGGGTCACAGGAGTCACCTAAGACCATCAGAAAACACATATTTCCAATGGTCTTAGAAACTAAGACACCACTCCTCTATCCATCTCCAGGCAGGTCCGCCCACATGCAGATATACCCACATATGATTACTAAAGGATCATGGCATTAGGAAGGTTGAGAACCACTGGTGTAGGCATAACAAATATATACAATAAATTCAGAGAAATTAGGAAGAGAGGACATTAGTTTTTGAAAGGATCAGGAAATACCACTGAAAGTGGCTCATGTGCTGCATGTTTAAGAAGAATAGAAATTATATTGGGAAGAGATGAGAACAGAGTACAGTTCAGGAAATGTGGATTAACTTAAGTAATGACATAGGAATGGAAGATGAAATGTGAGTAATAAAGAAAAGTTCATTTTGGCTAGATGATAGAATGTGGGAGGCAGAATATTGTGTATGGAAAGGTCAGTAGAGGAGCATTCACTGTAAATGGGTGAAGGGTTTTAAAGCCAAATAGAAGAAATTGTATTTAATCTTAGAAGCCATAATGAACCACTGGATTTTATTGAATAAGGTAGTGTTATAGTCAAATACACACTTAAGGGAAATCACTTTGGTAGCTGTGGAGGACGGAAGAATAGAGAGATACTTAGAAAACTGAGAGCAGTAGGAGGTCACTGAATTAATCTAGGTGAGTAATGAGGAAAGGCTGAACTGAACCAGTAGCTGAATGAACATAGAGAAGAGATAATATGGAAGAGATGTTTTGGAGGTACAATAGAAATATTTGACAACTGTTTACATACACAGTGTGAGGGAGAATTAGGAGCATCTAGAAATAATGGTCATTCAGTATCCATTTTATCCCCACCAGGGATAGTGTCCAAAACCATCCAGGCACTCCTTTGGATAGTAATAATTATCACTTGTTCTGAATGTAAATAAAGCAATTCTAATCTCTTTTCCACATGACAGCTCTTCATTTACATATTAGCAGCTATAATATCCAACTCCCAATCACTGCAACAATATGTCTTCTTTTCTCTAGTTGATCATACTTCATTTCTCTTTGGGCAGTGCTTTTACCTGTTTACTCAGCTGCTTTCTTATCCTGAAACTTCCCTCAGTGATAGGGCCTATACACCCTGAAAGATCCCTACTAAAGGCAGTTACCCATAATCTGTGTGTTCCTTCAGGGAGCCTCTATTATGGGGACACATCTAGGCCACCCATGCTTTAGTTCTCTCCTGCTTCCATCACCTTGCCAAATACATTATTTCTCTCTTTTCCTTTCAGCTTTCTTTTGTATGCTATTTTCTCCCATTATCATGTAAACTCTTTAGAGAAAGGAATTGTCTTCTCCCTCTCCCTCTCCTTGTCCCCACCCTTTCCCCCTCCCCCTCCTCCTCCCCCTCCTCCTCCCCCTCCTCCTCCTCCTCTTTCTCTTCCTCCTCCTCCTCCTCCTCCTCCTCCTCCTCCTCCTCCTCCTCCTCCTCCTTCTTCTTCTTCTTCTTCTTCTTCTTCTTCTTCTTCTTCTTCTTCTTCTTCTTCTTCTTCTTCTTCTTCTTTGCTTTTATTTGTATACCCATCATTTACACCAGGGATGAAAACATAATAAGTAGTTAAACATGCTTGTCACATGTCTTCTTGACATCAGCATAGACACTACCATTTCTTTCAACTAGTCCTCATATTATGCAAATTCTACCTTCAACACTTTGTTAAGACTCTTAAGAATGTGCTTCAGCTTGTGAATTTTCCTCCTAAAAATATCACTTAGATGTGATCAAAATACATCATATGTATTATATGTTACAGCCAGAGAAGAGGATAAAAACCTATTACCTGCATGAATAGAACTACTATCTTTTTCTTAATGATTTTTTGGACGTCAAATCAGATTGCTGAAATGTTTTGTGTGTGCTTGTTGTGAGAGAACTGTAAGACTGAAGGACTCTTTTACATTGAATATCATGTAACTACAATTCCCAAATCATGTAACTTTGCAGGATTTCCCCCCAGTGTAAAAGGGTTTTTTAGGCTAGACAATTCAATTATGCAAAATGTATTACTAGATTAGTTATGTTATGAAAGAAGAGAAAAAGGGAATTTTTTTAAAAAAAACAGAAAGTGAAAAATTGTATATTTTAATCTGCATTCAGACTCCATTTGTTCTTTCTTTGGATAGGGATAGTATTTTCCTAATGACTTCTTTGGAATTATCTTGCATCATTGTATTTCTGAAAACAGCTAAGTCATTCACAATTGATCATAGCACAGTATTGAAGGCACTACGTACAGTGTTCCCCTCATTCGGCTCACTTCATTTTGCATCACTTCATATAGATAATTCTAATTTTTTCTGAAAACATCCTGCCTATTTTCTTATATCATAGTAATATTCTATTACAAGATACTACAAAAAGAGATAATTCAAATATTTTTGAACAAATGGGTTCTAACCTTACCCCTCCCCCTTTTTTAACTTTTAGGGATACAGACAAAGTGGTGGTTCTGCTGGATCAAAGAGTATGTCCTGAACAACATACAAGAACAAAATTCTATTGTGCCCTGTAGGCAGTAGGAGAGGGGCTGTAAGAGTGGGAAGGGTAGTCAGAAGGGAGGGAAAGAGTAGTAAGGGTAAAGGGTAGGTAAAAAGGGGGGCACAGGGAGCTGTAACAGCAATCAGTTTAGCAGATACTTAGCACTTAGTAACTTAGGGCTAAGTATGGAAGGTGTGACCTCTGTATATAAGGTGTAAGCCCTATCTCCTTTTGAGGTGTGAATTCCCCTGTTGACATGGAAGAAGGGCATTGGCTGAGACATGTCCAATATGTGTATATAAGCAAGAATTCTAGAGACAGGGAGACAGAATTAGAATTTTCCTTTTGGAGGAAGCAGGATTATTTCAGCATCTGGGAGCTGGGCTGCGGCTGAAAAAGTGAGTTGGAGTTTTCTTGAGAGAGAGAGAAAGTTTCTCTCCCAGCATCCGGAAGCTGACTGAGAACTGAGATGGAGTTTTTCTGAGACCAGAATCTGATAAAGGCCACCCATAAGGCTGATATTCCTTCTGGTCCTAGTTCCAGCTGAACTATTGGAGGACTGAAGAAACATGACCAATATAAGGCTTTGTGGGCGGCCTGGCTGATCCTGAAGTTCCAGGCAAGAGATGTGGTGAAGAGTTTGAGATGTGCTGGACCCTACAAAATTAAGTGTGCACCAGGGATTGCCCTGATGACTGGAAAAAGGACCTGAGAGCTGTCTGCCTCTGAGGATTAGATGAGAACCTGGCAGCTGTCTCCTTCTGTATCCAGGTGACTGTTTGGTGGATTCAAGAGGGACCTGGGACCATGAAAGGGGATCCAGGGAATCCAAGAGACCACCAAGAGTCAAGTTGAAGAAAAGGCCTCCCCTTGGAGGAAACTGAGGTTTGCTGGAAACCAAGGGGTGGGGGTTTGTATGGTTTTCTAATGACTGTACTAGAGATTAATGATATTTAGTAATTGTGAATCTAGATTAGTGACTGATTAAGTTACTGGTTGCCCCATGAGTGGAAGATTGATATATTATGAATTAATTGAATGATTAAGTTAATTATTTGCCCCATGAGTGGAAGATTGATTATTGTATTATGAATTGATTGAATGATTGAGACATTGATTAGTGTATTATGAATTGATTGAATACTTTGTTTTAAATATTGTGGCCATTATAATGAAAAATGTGGCCATTCTAATGTTAAGCTGTTATGAACACCATATTGTGATTTTCTGTGATAAGATATAATGTTGTTAATATTATATTATGATATGTTCGGTTTGCCATGATTTGTAATGGAATAAACAGTGTTCACTGTACTGTGTAATCTGAAACTTAAAAGATGTTCACAGCAGCATTCTTTTGGGCATCTGCTGGTGCATGGTGTTACAGAAGGGAATACTGAGGGAGCTGGTGGTAAAAAGGAAAACTCTTAAGGAGGGGAAGAGGAAAGGAAGATACAAAGATATAAACAGATGAGGTAGTAAGATGGAGAGAAAGTCACAGATAGTAGTCATAACTGTGAATGTGAATGGGATGAAGTCTCCCATAAAACAGAGGCAGATAGCAGAATGGATTAAAAATCACAATCCTACAGTATGCTGTCTACAAGAAACAAATTTGAAACAAGGGGATACACATAGGGTGAAGGTAAAAGGATGGAGTAGAGTTTATTATGCTTCAGCTAAAGCAAAAAAAAAGTAGGGGTAGCAATCCTTATCTCAGATAAAGCAAAAGCAAAAAAATAGATTTAATTAAAAGAGATAAGGAAACTGTATACTGATAAAAAGCACCATTGAGAATGAAGCAATATCATTACATAACATATATACTCCAAGCAGTATAGCATCCAGATTCTTAGAGGAAAAATCAAGGTAATTGTAGGAAGAAATAGAGAGCAAAACTATACTAGTGGGGGACCTCAATCTCCCCCTCTCTGAACCTGATAAATCTAACCTCAAAATAAATGAGAAAGAAGTTAAGGAGGCAAATAGAATTTTAGACAGGATAGACATGATGCATCTCTGGAGAAAACAGTATGGGGATAAAAAGTAATATACCTTCTCAGCAGTACATGGCACATAGACAAAAATCAACCATGTACTAAGGCATAAAAATCTCACAATTCAGTGCAGAAAGGCAGAATTATTAAATGCATTGTTCTCAGATCATGATGCAATAAAAATTTTATGTAATAAAGGGCCATGGAAAGACAGGCAAAAAAACTAATTGGAAACTTGTTATGGAATTCCTTGGGAAATATCTTGCCTACTTAATATTCGCTTACCTTTACCCAGCCTTCAGACATCTCTGGAACCAGATCAAAAGACTGTAGAACTGCTTCAAAGAACACCCAGAGAGAGTTTTCTTTACAATGCTTTAATGACTGTGCTCACTCTGCTGACTCTAATGACTCTTTGTTTTGTACTGCTTTATAAATCTTTTTAATTCTGCCATGTACTCACAAACAGTGGTTACAGTGCATGCTCTGGTTGCAGCAAGCCATTGTGAGGTGCCCCAAACTTTCACATAACATGACCTGATTCTCACTGGATATTCTCAGTGATTGCCACGTACACTATAGCTCCAGGTAGTAATTTCCACTTATGCTATAGCCCTGGGCAGTAATTGCCACGTTTGCTATAGCTCCAGGCAGTGATTGCCACCTACCCTATAGCTCCAGGCACCCACATGCACTCCTGCACGTCTCCAAGCTCTGCCTGTGTGACTCATGTACCCCACTTCTGGAGATTTTTATGTACCATACTTTCCACATTTAGAAATTATATTAGGTAGAAATTTAAAGCCCTTACAGAAACTAAATAATTTAATCCTAAAGAATGAGTGGTTCAAACAAGAAATTATAGAAACCATCGGTAACTTCATTCAAGAGAATGACAATAGTGAGACATCATACCAAAACCTGTGGGATGCAGCAAAGGCAGTTCTTAGAGAAAAATTTGTATCTCTGAATGCATACAGGAAAAAATAGAGAAAATAAAAGTCAATGAATTGTAGTATGCAATTGAAAAAGCTAGAAAAAAACCACATTGAATATCCACAATTAAATAGTAAATTAGAAATAATGAAAAGAAAAGGAGAGATTAATAAAATTCAAAGTAAGAAAACTATTGAACTTATAAATAAAACTAACAGTTGGTTTTAGGAAAAAATGTTAACATTAATAGACCCTTAGTCAACAAGACAAAAAAAGAAAGAAAGAAGAAAATCAAATTTCTAGTATCAAAAATGAAAAGGGTGAATGTACCTCCAATGAAGAGGAAATCAAAACAATAATTAGGAATTATTTTGCCCAATTATGTGTACAAAAATTTGACAATCTTCAGGAAATGGATGAATATTTACAAAAATGTAAGCTTCCCAGACTAACTGAAGCGGAAATAAATTACTTAAGTAATCCCACTTCAGAAAAAGAAATGGAAGAAGCTATCAGAGATCTCCCTAGGAAAAAATCCCCAGGGCTAAATGGATTTGCTAGTGAATTCTTTCCAACATCTAAAGATCAGTTGAAACCAATACTTTACAAGCTATTTGGGAAAATTGGTGAGGAAATAGTCCTACCAATTTCTTTTTATGACAAAAATATGGAATTGATAACTAAAGCACGGAGAGACAAAACAGAGAAAAAAAATTATTGACCACTCTCCCTCATGAATGTAAATGCAAAAATTTTAAACAAAATATTAGCAAAAAGACTTCAGCAAGTTATCACAAGAATACATTTTGATCAGGTTGCATTTATTCCAGGAATGCAAGGATGGTTCAATATTAGAAAAACCATCAGTATTATTGATCATATCAACACTAAATCTAGCAGAAAACTTGTGATTATTTCAATAGATGCAGAAAAAACTTTTGACAAAATACAACATCCATTCCTATTAAAAACACTAGAAAGTATAGAAATAAATTGAATTTTCCTTAGAATAATACGTAGTATCTACTTAAAGCCATCAACAACTATTATATGTAATGGGGATAAACTAGAAGCATTTCCAATAAGATCAGGGGTGAAACAAGTGTGTCCACTATTACCTCTCTTATTCAATCTGGTACTAGAAATGTTAGCAGTAACAATTAGAGAAGAAGAAACAAAAGCAAAGGAATCAAATTAGGTGAAGAAGAGACTATGCTATTACCCTTTGCAGATGATATGATGATATACTTGGATGATCCCAGTGAATCAAGTAAAAAAATTTCTTGAGACAATATATAAATTTAGTAAAGTTGCAGGATATAAAATAAACCCACATAAATCCTCAGCATTCCTATATATTTACAACAAAGTCCAAAAGCAAGAGATAGTAAGAGAAACCCCATTTAAAGTTACTGTAAACACTATAAAATATTTGGGAACCTACCTGTCAAAAAAAATCTAGTACCTTTATGAACACAACTACTGAACAATTTTCACAGAAATAAAATCATATCTAACTGGAAAAATATAAATTGCTTGTGGTTGGGTCAAGCTAATATAATAAAAATGATAATTTTGCATAACAAATTACATATTTAGTGTCATACTAATCAATCTACTAACATTACTTTATAGGACAAAAAAATAGTGACAAAATTAATTTGGAGGAACAAAATATCCAGAATATCAAGGCAATTAATGAAAAGAAATGCTAGGGAAGGTGGCCTAGCTGTACCAGATTTTAATCTGTATTATAAAACAGCAGTCCTCAAAACTGCCTGGTACCGGCTGAGGAATAGAGTGGTGGATCAATGAAGTACACTGGGTACATTATTCAATGATTATAGTAATGTACTATTTGATAATCCCAAAGACTGCAGTTTTTGGGATAAGAACTGATTATTTGACAAAAGCTGCTGGGAAAATTGTAATATAGAATGGCAGAAACTGGGCATAGACCAACATCTAACACACTACACCACAGTCAAGTCTAAATGGGTGCATGATCTAGGTATAAAGGCTAATACTGTCAATAATCTGGGAAAACAAGGAATAGTTTACCAGTCAGATTTATCAAATAGGGAAGACTTTATGACCAAAGAAGGGTTCGAGAGCCTTATAAAATTCAATATGGATAATTTCAATTACATTAAATTGAAAAGTTTATGCCCCAAAAAGCCAATGTAACCAAGATTAAGAGAGAAGTGGAAAACTGGGAAAGAATTTTTACAACCAGTATATCTGATAAAGGCCTCATTTCTAAACTATACAAGGGATTAAGTAAAATCTATGAGAATACATGCCATTCCCCAATTGAAAATTGGTCAAAGGATATGAACAGGCAATTTTCAGGGGCAGAAATTTAAAATATCTAGAAACATATGAAAAATACTCTAAATCACTATTGATTCAAGAAATGCAAATCAAAAGTATTTTGAGGTACCACATCTCTCCAGCCAGACTGGCTAAGATGACAAAAAAAGGAAAATGACAAATGCTGGAGAGGATGTGGAAAAACTGGAACACTAATGGATTGTTGGTGGAACTGTGAACTGATACAACCATTCTGGAGAGCAATCTGGAACTATTCCCAAAGGTCTATAAATAATTGCATACACTTGGACCCAGTTATACCACTTCTGCGGTTGTATCCCAAAGAGATCATGTAAGTGGGAGGAAGACCCATTTGTACAAAAATATTTATTGCACCTCTCTTTGTGGAGGCAAAAAAATGGAAAGTAAGGGGATGCTCATCCATTGGGGAATGGCTAAACAAGTTGTGGTACATTAATGTAATGGAATACTATTGTGCTATATGAAATGGAGAGAAGATGGTTTTCCTATTCACCTGGAGAGGCTTATACAAACTGATGCTAAGTGAGAAGAGCAGAACAAGGAAAAATTTGTACACAATCACAGACACATCATATTTGTGACGACCAACTTTGAGAAACTGTACTCTTCTCAGCAATGCACAGTTATAAGACAACTCTACAAGTTTCAGGATGGAAGGAAATATCTTATTTAGAGAAATATATAGAAAGAACAGAGTTTAAATGGAGAGTGAAGCAATCTACGTGCTAGAGTTCTTTTCCATGTTTAGTTTTCTTTCTTTTTTCCCATTGTTCACTCCATTGGTTATAACTCTCCATTACAACCAGACTAATGTCCAACATGAAAGTATTTGCAGATCCTATGCCACCATGGGGGTTGGGGGATGGTGAAGAGGGATGTGAGAAAATTTGAAACTCAAGCGACTGTGGAACTGAATCTTGTAAACTAAAAGTAAATATATACATCAATTTTAAAAATTAAAAAGAAGAAACAGAAAAAAAGAGTAAGCTCTGTTTTACAGTCCTTTGGCAATAAATTCCAAATTGTTCTCCAGAATGGTTGATTCAGTTCACAACTCTACCACGAGTGCATTAGTGTTCCAATTTTTCAACATCAACAAAAATGTATTATCACTTTTCTGTTTTATTAGTCAATTAGATAGGTGTAAAGTGGTACCTCAGAGTGGGTTTAATTTTCATTTTTATAATCAGTAGTAATTTAGAGGTTTTTTTCATATGACAACAGAAGCCTTTGATTTCTTCATCTGAAAACTACCTGTTCATTTCCTTGAGCAAATATTTATCAATTGAGGAATGACTTGTAATCCTTTAAGACTGAATCAGGTCTCTATGTAATTAAAAAGTGAGGCCTTTATCAGAGATACTTGCTGTAAAAACTGTTTCTGAAGCTGGAGCCAAGATGGTGCCATAGAAGCAGTAAGATTTTGCAGCTCCCACATAGCCACCTCAAATGTCCATTAAATATGACTCTAAACAAATTTTAGGGTTCCAAAACTCACAAAAAAACCCAGAAATCACATCTCTCACTGAAGGCACCTCGGCACGCAGGGCACATTGCAGCAGGCTGGGAACCCAAACCAGCCCAGCCTCAAATACTGGCCTGGCCCCAGGTCAGTCAGGAGGAGTTGCAGCCAGAGACTTCAGGAGAGTGGATCAGCAGCAGCTGTAGTAGTTTCTAGATTTATCAAGCCAGAAAAAATAAGGACTAAGTGAAAGGTCAATAGAATTCAGCTACATTTGGGGGAGAAAAATGGTCTGGCCGAACTGCACAAAGGGCAAGGACATGGCAGAAAGAGTGGCAGCCCTGAAGTGGCTTCCACCTGGCTGCTTCAGAACTCCTGGCCTGCAGAGTGCAGGAGGGCCAAGGAATAATTCAGAGGCTAAGTGCTCTTGTATTGAGCAGCCTAGATCTGGATCATGGTCTTGGGTGGTGGCCCTGGGGTGCGTTTTCAGTGATCCAAAGCTGGTGGGGGCTGAAGCAATCCCATAATAGCTCTGGGAGCAGTGAAAACCCCAGCAATTTGGGACAGAGCTTTCCCCTCTTGAAGCAGAGGACCACAGAGCTAAAAAGACAAATAATTTACTGGCAAGATGAGCAGGAAAAGGAAGCAAAGTAAGAACAGCACCCATACTCTAGAATCCTTTTTGGGGGATGAAAAGGATAAAAGCATTGAATAGGAGGAAGACAACACAGTCAGAACTCCCACACCAAAAGTTTCCAAGAAACACGAAGATTGCCTACAAGCTATATATCAGCTTAAACAGCACTTTGAAAATCAAATTAGAGAAGTGGATGAAAATTGGGAAGAGAAATGAGAATGATGTAAGAAAATAATGTAAAGTCTGTCAACAGCCTGACTGAAGAAAATAATATCTTAAAAAACAGATTAACTCAAATGGCAAAAGAGGAACAAAAAGCCATTGAGGAGAAGAATGCCTTAAAAAGTTGTATTTGGAAATGGATGGATGGAAAAATAATCTCAAAAGTATTCTGAAGAGTATGATTCCTTCAGAATTAGAGTGAAGTAAATGGAAGCAAATGACTTTATGAGATATCAAGATACTATTAAACAGATCCAATCAAATGAAAAAAATAGAAGGCAATGTGAGATATATCCTTGAAAAAAACACTGACCTGGAAAATAGACCGAGGAGAGACAATTTAAAAATTATTGGACTACCTGAAAGCCATAATCAAAAAATGATCTTGGAAAGCATCCTTCTAGAAATTCTCAAGGAAAATTGCACTGATATTTTAGAATTAGAGGGCAAAATAGAACTTGAAAGAATTCACCATTCATCTCCTGAAAAAGATCCCCAAAAGAAAACTCCTAGAAATGTTATAGCTAGATTCCAGAGTTCCAAGATAAAGGAGAAAATACTACAGGCCACAAAGAGGTAGCAATTTGAATACTGTGGAAACACAATTAGGATAACCCACGATCTGGAAACTTCTACATTGAGGAATTGAAGGGCCTTGAATATTATATCCTACAGATCAAGGGAGCAAGGATTAAAACCAAGAATCACCTACTCAGGAAAACTGAGTATAATCTTCCAGGGGAAAACATGGTCATTCAGTGAAGTGGAGGACTTTCAAGCATTCTTGCTGAAAAAAATCAGAACTGAACAGAAAATTTGACATTCAAGCACAAGAAGCAACTTTACAAGGTAAACATGGAAAAGAAATCATAAGGAACTTATCAAAGTTGAACTATCTATATCACAATGTGGAAAAAATGATTATAGTAACCTATGAAACATCTCTCAGTATGTGGATAGAAGGGAATACAAATGTATATGTGTGTGTATGTATGTGTGTGAGGAGATACATATATACATACACATGTATGTATATCTATGTCTGTATATATGTATATATACACATATGTCTATATAGGAGGGTATAAATGGGTATAAATACAAATCTGAGCATGTGTGTATATGAGTTCATAGAGGGCACAAGATCAATTGAATAGGAAGGGATGATACTTTAAAAGGTGAAATTCTGAGGTGGGAGGGGATTAGAATGAGAGGAGAAAGGGAGAGGCAGAATGGAGCTAATCATCTCATATAGAAGAGGCTAGGGATAACTGTTACAATGGAGGGGAAGAACAGGCAGGCTAAAAGGAAAGGGCCAACTTTACTCTCATTGAATTTGGCTTAGGGAAGGAATAACATAAACCCTAAACTGGGTATCTTGCCACACAAGAGAGTAAGGGTCATGGGGATTCAAGGTGGGATGATGGAGGGGAAGACAGGGTGGGGGGGAGTGTAATCGTAATCAGTTCACCAGATACTTAGCACTTAGTAATTTAGGGCTAAGTAGCACCTAGTAACTAAGGGCTAAGTATTAAAGGTGTGAACCCTCTCCACTTTTGAGAAGGCATGAACTCCCCTGTTGAGTGGAAGAAGGCTACTGGCTGAGACAGGAAGCCAGTGCCATATGTAAAGAAGAATTCTAGAAACACAGAGAGAGAATTGGAATGTTGCTCCTTGTGAAGGAACATTCATGAAGACTGAAACCAGCTGAGAGAGAGAGAGATGGAGAGAGAGAGAGAGAGAGAGAGAGAGAGAGAGAGAGAGAGAGAGAGAGAGAGAGAGAGAGAGAGAGAGTTTCTCTCCCAGTATCTGGAAGTTGACCAAGAACTTAATTGGAATTTTTCTGAGACCAGAATCTGGTGAATGCCATCCAGAAGGCCAATATTCCTTCTGGGTCCTAGAGCCAGCTGAACTGCTAGAAGTCTGAAGAAGCATGACCAGAATAAGACTTTGTTTATTCATGGCCTGGCTGATCCTCCAGTTATAGGCAAGGGACATGGTGATGGGTTTGAGATGTGCTGAACCCTGTAAACTTCAGTTTGTGCCAGGGATTGCCCTGAGGACTGTACAAGGACCTGGGAGCTGTCTACCTCTGAGGACTGGATGAGAACCTGGCAGCTGTCTGCTTCTGAATCCAGGTGATTTTTTGGCATATTCAGGGGGGAGCTGGAACCATGGAAGGGGATCCAGGGAATCAGAGAGACCACTCAGAGACAAGATGAAGAAAAGGCCTCCACTTGGACTAAACTGAGGTTTGCTGGAAACCAAGGGGTGGAAAGATTGTGTGGTTTTCTAAGGATTTTATTAGTGACTAATGATATTTAGTAACTGGGAATCTAGCTTAGCAACTGACTGCTAGATGAGTGACTGATTAAGTTAATGATTGCTCCATGAGTGGAAGATTGGTATATTGTGAGTTGATTGATTGAATCTTTAAGTAAGAAGGGTTTCCCCCTTAGGGAAACCAGATGATTCTTCTTTTGTTCCTTGTTCTAAATGTTGTGGCCACTATAGTAAAAACTATGTGGCCATTCTAATGTTAAGCTGTTATAAAAACTACATTGGGACTTTCTGTAATAAGATGTAATATTGAGAATATTATGTTGTGAATGTTGTACTGAACCTTGATCTGTAATGGAATAAACAGTGTTCACTATCACTGTGTAATCTGAATTGTAAAAGCTGTTTATAGTAGCATTCTTTTGGGAATCTACGGGTGCTTGGCTTTACAGGGAGGTCTGCTGGAAGCACACAATTCTGTAAAGGGACAGGGGCAGGGTAGAGAAGGGGGGCAGAATAGGAAGGAGGGACACATAATCAGTCTCTCACAATATGTTCACTGTGGAGATGTTCTGAGTAACTACACATGTACAGCCTGTATTCAATTGCTTGTCCTTCCAGAGGGGGTGGGTGATGATGGAGGAACTGAAAGAATATAGAATTTAAAGTTCTATAATAAAATATTAATATATATGTATATATATTCATTATTATTATTATTATTATCATCATTATTATTATTAACTACATGCAAATGGGAATTCAGATATACCGGCACTGGGGTAGGGAAACTCATTCTGCCCTACCAGAAAGTTAGAGGGGTGTTGGACCAGGATGTAAAAGAGAGCAGATTGGGGGAGGGGCTTTACTGTAGGATCGATGTTTTGGGGTTGTGGGTAGGGGAAAGATGGGGAGAAAATTCGTAACTCAAATTTTTGTGGAAATGAATGACGTAAACAAGAAGATAAATAAAATAATTCAAAAATAAAAAAAACTTTCCCATATTTTTGCTTTCTAATCTTCACTTCATTGACTTTGCTTGTGCAAAACCTACTTAATATAATCAAAATTGTCAATTTTACATCTCGTAAAGCTCTCTATGTCTTCTTTGGTCATAAATTATTCCCTTCACTATACATTTGACAGGTAAACTATTCCTTGCTTTCCTAATTTGCTTATAACCTCACCATTAATGTCCAAATCATGTACCCATTTTGATTTTATCTCAGTATACATTGTAAGATGTTGGTCTATACCTAGTTTTTGCCATACTGTTTTTAGTCCCTTCTCCCCTCCCCCATTTTTGTCAAATTGTGATTTATTTTCTGAAAATTTGGGGGTTAGATAGTTATCAAATATTAGATAACTATGGTCTACTCCTACTTAGTTTTATGCAACTAATTTATTTCATTTATCTACAACTCTATTGCTTAGCCAGTATCAGATATTTTTGCTGATTACTGCTTTTACAATGAAGTTTGAGATCTGATAAAACTAGGCCATCTTCCTTTCCATATTTTTAATAATTCCATTGATATTCTTGACCTTTCATTTCTCCAGAGAAAGTTGGTCTTTTTTTCAAGCTCTATAAAATATTTTTGTAGTTTGATTGGTATAGCATTGGATAAGTCAATTAATTTGGGCATCATTGTTATTTTCATTACATTAATCCAGTATGCTCATAAGTAGTTGATATTTTTCTAATTGTTTAGATGCAAATTTGTGTGAAAAGTGTTTTGTAGAATGTTCATATAACTCCTGGGTTCATCTTGGCAGGTAGTCCCTAAAATACATTATATTGCCTACAATTATTTTAAATAAAATGTTTCATTATATCTCTTGCTGTTAGACTTTGTTAGCAATATATAGAACTGCTGATGATTTTTGAGGGTTTATTCTATATTCTGAAACTTTGCTAAAGTTTTAAATTTTCAAGTATGTTTTAAAAAGCTGATTCTCTAGGATTTTCTAATTATTCCATAATATAATCAGCAAAAAGTGACAGTTTTGTTTCCTTGCGACGTATTCTATTTTTTTCTCTTATTAAGAATGTTATAACTAATATTTATAGCACAATATTTAATAATAATGGTGATTAGAGGCATCCTTGCTTCACCCCAATCTTACTGGGAAGACTTCTTGCTTATTCATATTATGGATAATGCTTACTGTCGGTTTTAGATACATAGTATTTATCACTTCAAGGAAAGCTCCATTTATTCTTATGCTTTCTAGTGATTTTTATAGGAATGAGCATTGCATTTTGTCAAAAAAAACCCCAACCTTTTTCTGTATCTGCTGAGATAATCATATGATTTCTATTGGGTTAGTTATTTCTATGGTGATTTATTGTGACAATTTTTCTAAAATTGAGCCAGCTCTAATTTTTGACATAAATCCCACCTGGTAATAATGCATAATCTTTGTGTGATATTGCTGTAATGTCCTTGCCAATATTTTATTTTTTAATTAATTATTTTATTTATTTTCTTGTTTACATCATTCATTTCCATGAGATTTTGAGTTTTAAATTTTCTCCCCATCTTTCCCGTAAGCCGAACCCCAAAACAGTAATCCCACTGTAAAGCCCCTCCCCCAATCTGCTCTCTTTTATGTCCTCCTTCAGCACCCCTCTAACTTTCTTTTTTTTTAAATATTTGAATACTTGGCAATTTAATTCAAGAAAGGACGTCAGTGGGGATTGCTAGGTGGTACAGTGAATAGAGTACTGGCCCTGGAGTCAGGAGGACCAGAGTTCAAATATGGCCTGAGACACTTAACACTTGTTAGCTGTGTGACCTTGGGCAAGTCACTTCACTCCAATTGCCCTGCCCTCCCCCTTAAAAAAAGCAAAAAAATAAGAAAGAAAGGAAGAAAGGACATTGATGTCTGGCATCTAATCCTGCCAGGTGATCTTTAGAATCTTCTTAAGACAATTCAAATGGAAACCATTCAGTTTTCTGGCATGGTGCTGGTATACTGTTCAATTTTCTTTCTTTCTTTCTTTCTTCCTTTCTTTCTTTCTTTTTTTAATTTAGTTTTTTATTTGTTTTCTTGTTTAGCTTATTCACTTTCATTACATTTTGGAATTACACATTTTCACCCTGTCTTGCTCCTGCCCCAACCCTAAAACAGCAATCCCACTGTAAAGCCCCTCCCCTGCTCTGCTCTCTTATTTTCTGGTAGGGCAGGGAGGGTCTCCCTATCCCAGCCCCTGTATATTTTAATTCCTAGTTGCAAATATTGCAGAACTTTAAATTCTAGATTCTTTCGATTCCTCCTTTGTCACCCACCCCTACTGGAAGGACACTCAGTTCAATACAGGCTATGGATGTATGATTGTACAGGACATCTTCACAGTGGACATATTGTGACAGTGATCATCTGTCTTTCCTTCCTATCCCTCCCCACCTTGTTCTGTTCTCTATCCTGTCCATGTTCCTTTACTGAAGTGTGTGCTTCCAGTATCCCTCACCCAGACCCTGCCCTCCCCTCCGTCATCCCCCCTCTCATCCCCGTGCCCACTACTCTCCTGTGTGGCATGATGCCCAGTTTAGAGTTTATGCCATTTCTTCCCTAAGTCAAATTTAATCAGAGTAATTGAAAGTAAAATTGTAAGAGTTATCCCTTGCCTCTTCTCTATGGGATGATTTATCCCATTTTGTCCCTCCCTGTCTCCTCTCATTCTAGTCCTCTCCCACCTCAGAATTTCACCTTTTAAAGTATCATCCCTTCACATTTAATTCATCCTATACCCTCTATATACACATATACACATATGCTCAGATATGTATTCATACGGATATATAGCCTCCTATATGGTCCTATGCGTAAGTATACATATATATATATACATTTGTATTCCCTCACCTATCTTCATTCTAAGAAAAGTTTCATAAGTTACTACTATTGTTTTTCCATATTGGCATGTAAATAATTTAAATTTGACACGTTCCTTATGATTTCTTTCCCATGATTACCTTCTCATGCTTCTTGTGTTTCCTTGCCAAATTTTCTGTTCAGCTCCAGTTTTTTCAGCAAGAATGCTTGAAAGTCCTCCACCTCATTGAATGACCATATTTTCCCCTGGAACAATATGCTCAATTTTGCTGGGTAGTTGATTCTTGGTTTTAATCCAAGTTCCGTTAATCTTCGAAATATCGTATTCCAGGCCCTGTGATCCCTCAGTGTAGAAGCTCCCAGATCCTGGGTTATCCTGATCGTGCTTCCGCAGTATTCAAATGTTTTTCTCTTGGAAGCCTGTAGTATTTTTTCCTTTAACTGGGTATTCTGGAACCTGGAAATAACATTTCTAGGAGTTTTCTTTTGGGGATCTTTTTGAAGAGGTGATCGGTGAATTCTTTCAAGTTCTATTTTGCCCTCTGATTCTAAAACATCAGGGCAATTTTCTTTGAGGATTTCTTGAAAGATGCTTTCCAAATTCTTTTTTTGGTCATGGGTTTCAGGAAGACCAATAATTTTTAAATTGTCTCTCCTGGATCTATTTTCCAGGTCAGTGTTTTTTTCAAGGAGATATTTCATATTGCTTTCTGTTTTTTCATT
>CM053594.1:190832643-190856231 GCA_028646575.1 Pseudocheirus occidentalis
CTTTTTCAGTTGATGTGTAGCTTCTAGGCATTCTTCCATTGTCTTGGAAGCATTTGGTGTGGGAGTTCTGAGTTCTGGGCTCTCTTCCTCCCGTTCCATGCTTTGATCCTTTTCGTCCATAAAAAAGGATTCTAGAGTTTTATTGGTGTTTTTATTTTGCTTCCTCTTTCTCATGTTGGCCAGTTAATTAATTGATTGGTGTTTTTAGGTCTGTGAAACTCTGCTTCCAAGGGGGGATGCTCTGTTCCAAATCGCTGGGGTTTTCCCAACTGCTGGAGCTATTAGGGGATGTTTCAAGTCCCCCCAGCTTTCCTGCTGAAAGTGCACCCCAAGACCACCGCCCAAGACCACGATCCAGATCCAGGCCGCTCAACGTAAGAGCACTTGGCCCTGATCAATCGATTCAGCCCCCTGTGGAGTCCGCAGGCCAGGGTCTCTGAAGCAGGCTGGTGGGGGCCACCGCTGCTGCTTCCAGTAAATCTCCTCCCCCACTGCTTCCTTGCCCCGGGGGCAGAACTGCTTTATCACCTCCAAATTAATTTTCAAAGTTTCAACTTTCATTAACTGTCTCTGACGGAAGCTCCCCTCAGGCAGGTTCTTTAGATTTTCTCTGAAGTAGACTCACGCTGTGTTTTGGGAGGCTCCATGTGACCCCTGCTGTGGTTTTGGGCTTGCCAGGTCTCTGCTCCACTGTGGTGAGAGCTGCCCCTCTCCCGACCGGTTCCTCATGTCTTGGCAGATGTGGAGGTGCTGGAGGCTGTAGAAACTTTGCAGGCTGGCTGTGGGGCTTGGCTCAGCTCAGCCTGGCTCCTTCCCGCCGTCCCAGGCCTGGCTGCAGTGTCGGCTTCAGGCTGCTCCACCCTTCATTCTGGCTGCCACGATGAGTCCCTGCTGCCGAGCTGCCTTCAGCGAGAGATGGGTTCTCTGTATTTTTTTGAGTCTGAGAATCCTAGACTTTCCTAGACTTTGTCTGGGCTCATATTTTCTGGGTGTTTAGGGTGGCGGTGTAGGAGCTGCGGGACCTTGCTGCTTCTAGCTGCCATCTTGGCTCCGCACCCTGCCCTGATCATAGTGTTCACGCCTCTAACTTTCTTGTAGGGCAGGGTGGGTCTCCCTACACCAATACATGTTTATCTTAATTCCCAATTCCATGCAGTTAATAATAATAATAATTACCTATACATACATATATATACATATATATATTTACATTTGATTATAAAACTTTAAATTCTAAATTCATTTGGTTCCTCTCTCATCACCCACCCCCACTGGAAAGACAAGTAATCCAATACAGGCTGTACCTGTATAATTATGCAGGGCGTCTCCACAGTGGACATATTGTGAAAGGCTGATTATATGTCCCTCCTTCCTATCCCACCCCACCCCTTTGTTCTCTTCTCTACCCTGTCCCTGTCTCTTTGCTGAAGTGTGTGTTTCCACCAGCCCTCCTCCTGAACCTGCCCTCTATCCATCATCCTACCTCTCATCCCTGTCCCCTCTACTCTCCTGTGTGGAAAGACACCCAGTTTAGAGTTTATGTTATTCCTTCTCTAAGCTAAATTCATTTAGAGGAAATGAAAGTAAAGTTGTAATAGTTATCCATTGCCTCTTCTATATGGGATGATTAACTCTATTTTGTCTCTCCCTGTCTCCTCTCATTCTAGTCCTCTGCTTGCTCAGAATTTCACCTTTTAAAGTATCATCCCTTCATATTCAATTGATCCTGTATCCTCTATATACACATATACACACATACTCAGATATGTATTTATACACATATATACCCTCGTATATAGACATATGTGCAGATATACATGCATACATACATACATACATATATATATATATATATATATATACACACATTTATATTCACTTCACCTATCCTCATACGAAGAAAAGTTTCAGAAGTTATTATTATCATTTTTTTTATATTGGCATGTAAATAGTTCAACTTTGATAAGTTCCTTATGATTTCTTAACCATGTTTACCTTCTCATGCTTCTTGTGTTCAAATGTTAAATTTTCTGTTCAGTTCTGCTTTTTTCAGCAAGATGGCTTGAAAGCCCTCCACCTCACTTAATTACCATATTTTCCCCTGGAATATTATACTCAATTTTGTTTGGTAGGTGATTCTTGATTTTAATCCTAGCTCCCTTGATCTGCAGGATATCATATTCCAGGGCCTTCAATCCCTCAGTAAAGAAGCTGCCAGATCATGGGTTATCTTAATTGTGATTCCACAGTATTCAAATTGTTCCCTCTTTGCAGCCTGTGTTATTTTCTACTTGGTCTGGGGATGCCGGAGCCTGGCTATAACATCTCTAGGAGTTTTCTTTTGTGGATATTTTTTCAGGAGGTGAATAGTGAATTATTTAAAATTCTATTTTGCCCTCTAATTATAAAATATCAGGGCAATTTTCTTTGAGAATTTCTTGAAGGATGCTTTCTAAGTTTTTTTTTTTTTGATCATGAATTTCAGGTAGTCCAATAATTTTTAAATTGTCTCTCCTGGATCTCTTTTCCAAGTCAATGTTTTTTTCAAGGAGATATTTCACTTTGCTTTCTATTTTTCAGTTGTTTGTATCTGTTTAATAGTATCTTGGTTTCTCATAAAGTCATTTACTTCCATTTGCTCCACTCTGATTCTGAAGGAATTTTTCTTTTCAGAATGCATTTGAGAATCTTTTTTCCATTTGGCAAATACAACTTTGTAGGGCATTCTTCTCCTCATTGGCTTTTTGGACCTCTTTTGCCATTTGAATACATTTGTTCTTTAAGGTGCTATTTTCTTCAGTCATTTTGTTGCCTCTCTTTTAATGATTTTTTCATATCATTCTCATTTTTCTTCCCAATTTTTCCTCCACTTTTCTTATTTGGTTTTTAAAGTCATTTTAAAGTTGATATATTGCTTGTAGGCAATCTTCATATTTCTTGGAAGCATTTGGTGTGGGATTTCTAACTGTGTTGTCTTCCTCCCATTCCATGCTTTGATCCTTTTTGTCCCCAAAACGGATCCTAGATTTTAATTGCTGTTCTTACGTTGCTTCCTTTTCCTACTCAAATTGGCCAATCAATTAATTACTTGCTTTTTTAGCTCTGTGGAACTCTGCTTCTAGGAGGGAAAGCTGTGTCCCAAATTGCTGTACTTTTCACAGTTGCTGGAGCTATTAAGGGGGTGCTGCAGCCCTCACCAGCTTTGGCTCACTGAAAGTGCACCACAGGACTACCACCCAAGACCACAGTCCATATCCATGCTGCTCAATGCAAGAGCACTTGGCCTCTCATCAATAGTCTTGGCCCCCCTGAAATCTGCAGGCTGGTAGCATGGAAGCAGCCCTGTGGAGGCAGCTGCCACTTGCAGCCATTTATGCAGCTACTGCCACTTCTGCTGCTTCTTAGACCTGGGGGCATTTCAGCCTGACCACTTTTCTCCCTCTAATTTGGCTGAATTCCACTGACCTTTCTCTTAACCTTATTTCTTCTGGCTTGATAAATCTCAAAACTGCCACAGGTGCTGTCGATATGCTCTCCTGAAAACTCCAGCTGTGGCTCCTCCTTATTGCTCTGGGGTCAGGCCGAAGTTTCAGGCTGGGCTGGTTTTGACTCCCAGCCTGCTGCGATGAGCCATTTGTGCTGAGTTGCCTTCAGTGAGAGATGTATTTTCTGTATTTTTGTGAGTTTTGTAGCCCTATAATCTGTTTACAGTCATATTTTATGGATCTTCAAGGTGGCTGCATTGGAAATGTGAAACTTTGCTGCTTCTATGCCACCATCACGGCTCCACCTTCCCAATATTTTATTTCAAAATTTTTCATCAATAATCATTATGAAAAATGTTGTATAGTTTTCTTTCTCTATTTTGACTTTTCTTGGGTTAAGTATCAGCATCATATTGGTAAAAAACCAATTTGGTGAGACTTTTTCCTCGTCTAATTCAAAGTAGTTGTTAAGTACCTATTAGCTTTGCCAATACAAAGGAATCAAATTACCTTACTGTTACAGGAGTTCACTGGTGGCTTATTAAATTTCTTCTTTCTTAAATGGATTTATTTAAGTACTCTATTTCCTTTTCTGTTAATCTAGGTAATGCATTTTTTCTAAATATTCAACAATTCCTCTTAGATTGTCAGAAATATTCACAAACAATTGGACAAAATAGCTCCAATTATTGTTTTGACTTCTTCCTTATTGGTGGTGAATTAATTCTTATTGTTGATTCTGGCAATTAGGATTTCTTTATTTTTTAAATTAACTTTAGTGTTTATTTTTAGTTTACACCATTTATTTCCACATTTTGAGTTACAAATTTTCTTCCCATTTTTCCCCTACCCACCACCCCAAAACTGTGACCCCACTGTATGTCCCCTCTCCCAATCTGCAACCTCCTATATCCTCCCCATCACCCCTCTGACTTTCCGGTAAAGCAATATGGATCTCCATATCCCAGTACCTGTATATCTTATTTCCCAGTTTCATGTAAATAATAATTATAATTATAATTTTTTTAAACCCTTGATTTAAAAATTTTAAACCCAGATTCTTTCCCTTCTTCTTTCATCTCCCACCCTCCCTGGGAATATAAGCAATTCAATATTGGTTCTAGATGTGTAGTTAGGCAAAATATTTCTATAGTGGATATATTGTGAAACACTGATTGTATCTCTCAATCCTACTCCACCCCCACCAATTTGTTCTACTCTTTACTTTGTCTCTGTGCCTTTGCAAAAATGTGTGCTTCTAACTACTGTCCCCCAAACCTGCCCTCCCCTCCATTATCCACCCCCTCATCCCTTTCCTCCCTACTTTCCTGTAGTGCTAGATACCCATTTAGAGTATACGTCATTTCCTCCCTAAGCCAAATTCAATAAGAGAAGATTGACCTATTCCCTTTTGCCTTCCTGTTCTTACCCTTCATTGTAACATTTGTCCCTTGCCTGTTCTATGAGACAATTTTCCCCATTCTGTCTCTCCCCATCTCTTACATATTCCTGTCTCACCTCTCAGTTTCATCTTCTAAATATCATCCCTTCCCATTCAATTGATCCTGTGCCCTCAGTCTATGTATGCCTGTAGACAAATGTACGCACACTCACATATGAATTCATAAGCATATATACCCTCTTATATTGACATATATGTATATATGCATATATATGTGCATACACACATACACACACACATACGCATAAACACACATTTATATTTTATTCCCTTGAACTATGTTCACATTGAGAAAAGTTTCATAAGACACAATAATTGTTTTTCCATGCAGGCATGTAAATAGTTAAATTTTGATAAGTTCCTTACAATTTATTTTCCCTGTTTACCTTCTCATGCTTCTCTTGCTTCTTGTATTTCGATGTCAATTTTTCTATTCACTTCTGGTTTTTTCATCAAGAATGCTTGAAAGTCCTACACCTCACTGAATGACCATATTTTCCCAAGAAATGTTATACTCTGTTATGCTGGGTAAGTGATTCTTGATTTTAATCCTAGCAGAATAACATATTCCAAGCCCTTTGATGCCTTAATGTAGAAGCTGCTATGTCGTCCTGATTATGTTTCCACAATATTCAAATTTTTTCTTCTTGGCTGCTTGTAATATTTTCTCCTTGACCTGGGAACTCTGGAAATGGGCTATGATATTCTTAGGAGTTTGCTTTTGGGGATGTTTTTCAACAGGTGAATGGTGAATTCTTTCAATTTCTAATTTACCCTCTGGTTCTAAAATATCAGAGCAATTTTCCTTAAGAATTTCATGAAGGATGATTTCTAGGTTCTTTTTTTTGATCATTGCTTTCAGGTAGTCCAATAATTTTTAAATTGTCTCTCTTGGATCTGTTTTCAAGGTCAGTGTTTTTTTCAAGGAGATATTTCATATTGCCTTCTATTTTTCATTTGTTTAGATCTGTTTAGTAGTATTTTGATTCCTCATAAAGATATTTGCTTCTATTTGCTCCCTTCTAACTTGGAAGGAATTATTCTCCTCAGTGTGCTTTTGATATTCTTTTTCTATCTGGCAAATTCAGATTTTTAAGTCATTCTTCTCCCCATTGACTTTGTGGGTGTCTTTTGCAATTTGAGTTAGTCTATTTTTAAGGTATTATTTTCTTCAATCAGGTTGTTGACTCTTTTCATGATTTTCTTCCATCATTCTCATTTCTCTTCCCTATTTTTCCTCCCATTCTCTTACTTCAACTCCTCTTGAACACCTTCATGGTCTGTAACCAGTATATATTTTTCTTGGAACCTTTTGGTGTAGGAGTTCTGACTGTGTTGTCTTCTTCCTGTTCCATGCTTTGATCCTTTTTGTCCCTAAAAAAGGAATCTGAAGTTAGATGGCTGTGCTTGCTTTGCTTCCTTTGCTTGCTCATGTTGGCAGTCAGTTACTTAATTTTGGAGCTCTTTGCCACAGTAGAACTCTGCTTCCAGAGGAGAGAGCTTTCCCCCAAATTACTGAGCTATTAGGAGGGCACCAACTCTACAGTCCCCACCAGCTTTGGCTCACTCTTCACGCAACTTAGGACCACTACCCAAGACCATGAACCTGAACCAGGCAGGTTAAGGCAAGAGTGCTTAGCCTTTGAATGTTTGCTTGGCCCCCTCTATGATCTGTTGGCTGGAAGCCCTGAAGCAGCTATGTGGGAGCAGTTGTAGGGCTGCTGCACCTCCACCACTTCTCTGGAGGTAGAGGCTGGACCAAACTCCATCCCCGCCCTCCAGATTTAGCAGGATTCCACTTACCATTTACTTTATCTTTAGCATTTATGGGTTGATAATTTTGGAAACTGCCATACCTGCTGGTGATCCACTCTCCTGAATGCTCCATCTGCAGCTGGTCTAGGCCCTGCTGGGGCTAAAACCATGGGCTCATGTGGCTCTCTACTCCCAGAATGCTGCCATGAACCGGTCCTTGCCACCTGCCAGACTGCCATCAGAAGGAGATTTGTTTCTCTCTGTCACTTTGTGGGTTCTGTAGCTCTAAAATTTGTTTTGAGTCATATTTTATAGGTATTTGATGTGGCTATGGGGGGAGCCATTGTGTTTTACTGTTTCTACACCACCATCTTGACTCTTTCCCCTCTTATTTTTATAAAATCAAATTTATCATTATTTTTTTCAATAAAACTAGCTCCTAGTTTTATTCTTTAGATCAATGGTTTTCTTTTTTTTTCATCTTTTTTTTACCTACTTTTCATTTTTATTAACCTCTCCTTTGAAATTCAGGATTTCCAATTTGGTGTTTAATTGGGGTTTTTAATTTTAAATTTTTTCAATTTTTTATTGCATGTCTAATTCATTGATTTATTCTTTCTCTGTTTTATTGATGTAAGCATATAGTGATATAAATTTTAGTCTAAATGTTGCTTTGGATGTATCCCATACATTTTGATATGTTATCTTGTGTTTTACATTCTCTTTAAAGAAATTATTGTTTATGTATTTGTTTTTTGACTCACTCATTTATTTAGGATTAGATTAGTTTTCAATTTATGTTGATCTATCTTTCCACTGCCCTTTAGTAAATATAATTTTATAACAACACAATCTGGAAAAATATATACAATATTTCTGCCTTCCTGCATTTGATTGTGAGGTTTTTAATGTCATAATATATGTTCAGTTTTTGCATAGGGATAATGTACCATGAGAAAAAAAGGTTAATCATATTTTTTCCATTCAGTTTTCTCTAGAGGTCTATCATACCTACCGTTTCTAAAATTCTTTCTACCTCTTTAACTTCTTTCTTATTTATTTTGTGGTAGATTTATCTAGTTCTGAGAGAACAGACCCTCCAGTAGTTCAGATTTTTTTCTATTTCCTCTCCTTCAACTTTTCTAAAAATTTATATGCTAGACCATTGGTGTATATATATACATATATATATATATATGTATACTATATATGTATGTATATATTTAGTACTGATATAACTTCATTGTCTATGGTACCTTTGAACAACATACAATTTCCTTTCTTATCTCTTTTAATTAGATCTATTTTTGCCTTTCTTTGGTCTGAGACCACAATTGCTACCCTTGCTTTTTTTACTTCAACCAAAGCATAATTTATTCTATTCGACATTTTACCTATCCTCTTTGTGTGTCTCTCTGCTTCAAATGTATTTATTGTCAACAACATAATGTAGGATTCTGGCTTCTAATTCACTTTTCTATTTATTTCTGTTCTATGGATAAATTCATTTTATCCACATTCACAACTACAATTAAATATGTATTTCCCTCCATCCTATATTTTTCCTGTTCATGCTTTTTCCTCCTGTCTTTTCACCATGCCCTTTCTCACCAGTGTTTTGTTTCTGACCACCATCTCCCTCAGTACCTGCCTGTCATCCCCCTTATCCTGTTCTTCATCATTCCTATTTACCTATAGAGTAAGATTGATTTTTATGCCCCACTAAGTATGTATTTTATTTCTTCTTTCAGTCAATTCCAATGATAGTAGGGTTCAAAAAATGCTCACTCCACTCCATTCTTTTCCTCCACTGTAATAGGTCTTTTCATGCCTCATCTTGATGTAAGATAATTTACTTCAATCTACCTCACCCCACCATCATTTCCCAATGCAATATTCTTTCTCACTACTTATTTTTATATCCCATCAAAATAAACTTATAATCACACCCTCTATGTACATTCCTAACTGCTCAAATAGTCATATAATTCATAAAAGCTAAAAGTGTTATTTTCCCATGTAGGGTTATAAACAATTTAACCTTATTGAATAACTTAAGTTTTCTGTTTCCTGTTTAACTTTTGACTTTTCTCTTGAATCTTACATTTGAAAATATATTTTTTTGTTTTGCTCTGGTCTTTTCATTAGGGATGTTTTAAATTCCTCTGTTTCATTTACTATCCATTTTTCCCCTGAAGGATTATGTTCAATTTTGCTAGCTAGGTGACTCTGGTTTGTAATTCAAGCTCCACTCTCATACATAATATAATGTCCTTCTAATCCTTTAATGTAGAAGATGGTAGGTTCTATGTAATAGTGACCATAGCCTCTCAATATTTAAACTGTTCATTTCTTGCTGCTTACATTATTTCCTCCTTGATCTTAGAGTCCTGGGGTTTGGCAAGTGTTTGGGAGTGTTCTCATTTTGGGATAAGTTTTAAGAGGTAGTTAGTGACTTCTTTTGGTTGCTACTTTACTCTCTGATTATAGGCTATCAGGACATTTTTCCTTCACAACTTTTTTTTTTTTGGCATGGCAATTGGGGTCAACTGACTTGCCCAGGTTCACACAGCTATTAAGTGTCAAATGTCTGAGGACAGATTTGAAATCAGATCCTCCTGACCCTAGGGCTAGTGCTCTATTCACTGTACTACCAAGGTAACTTCTTGAAAAATGTGATGCAGGCTCTTTTTTTTTGTAAAAGCTTTTAGGTAGTCGAGTAAGTCTTAAAATATTTTTCCTGGATTTCTTTTCTAGATCAGTTGTTTTTCTAATGAGATATTTTATATTCTCTTCTATTGTTTTGGCTCTTTTGATTTTGTTTGACTGATTCTTTTTTTTTTTGCTTTTTGGAGGGCAGTTGGGGTTAAGTGACTTACCCAAGGTCACATGGCTAGTTTTTGTGTTAAGTGTCTGAGGCTGGATTTGAACTCAGGTACTCCTGACTCCAGGGCCGGTGCTCTATTCACTGCACCATCTAGCCACCCCTTGACTGATTCTTCATATCTCATGGAGTCATTACCTTCCACTTGCCCAATTCTTATTATTAAGGAATTATTTTCTTCAGTTAGCCTTTGTACCTCCTTTTCCATAAGGCCAATTCTACTTTTTAAATAGTCATTTTCTTACTTGATTTTTAAAATCCATTTTGTGCTCTTCCAGGAGATATTTTTGAGTATGAGACAAATTCATACTTCTCTTTTAGTCTTAGCATGTTCATAATATACTAGGGTCATGAAGGAATTAGGTAAAGTTGATTACCTGTTTATCAGTTCATTTGAACTTTGAGCAGGGCATTCTCAGGGAGACTAGTTATGTTGAAACTGGTCAACATCACCCCAAGTAAGATTAAAGTAGTATGATTTAGTGGAAAGATGAGTAGAAGGAAAACAAACAGACAAAAACATGAAATAGAACAATTTTGTCAGTGTTTCCATAGAAATGCACACTCATTATTGAACATTGTAGAACTTTCACATTTCAGCTCCATAATAAAAAAGTGGAAATGATCTTTTATGAAGATAAAGTCAAGGAAGACTTGTTGAATCTTGTCAAATACATTCTATAAAAATCATAAAATTGGAAGCAATACAATGTAAAAGCCACTTTGGGAATTATTTTTAAGATAGAGCATACTTATCAGTATTCTTTAATAAGCACACTGCAAGGAATTCACTTTCCTGTATTGTTTTTATGTAAAAATTAATTATCATTTATACTAATGAATGGGTAAAGAATTTATTAATTTGGAAAGAAGTTTAATCAAGTTTATCTTAGATTTCTCAATACAGGCATTTGGGAAAAAGCTCAAATATCTGACTATGTTGTGTATAAACTATAATGTTTATATGCAAACATGAATACATACGCATGCATATAGATACGTGTGTATATATTTGTATATATGTATATATGTGTATGTATATATGTATGTGTATGTACTTACATATGTATGTGTGTATATATGTATGTATGTATAATTTGGCAAGGCAGTTGGGGTCAACTGACTTGCCCAGGGTCACACAGCTATTAAGTATCAAATGCTCGAGGACTGAATGGAAATCATGCACACACACATATATACACACACACATATATACATATATATGTATGTCCATCCATCCATATATTTAAATATATAAATATAAATAAATATATATATATTCATCCATCTATCTATCTGAGAGACAGAGACAGATATAGATATATATAGATATATAGATATATACACAGATATAAATGTATGTGTGTGTGAGTGTATACACAATACCTTTTCTTCCAAAATCATGCTCTAACCCCTTTTGTCTCAAAAAGAATTCTATTTTAAAAAGTGCCCTTAAACATTATAAGTCTATTATTCATGACAAAAGTCATAGCCACATAAGGTAAAAAAGGATGGCAGGAAGCATCAAGGAAGCAATGACTTGATGAAAATTTGATTCTGTGAAATATTATCAAACACCATTTCAGAAGTCATTCTTTGATAAATGTTATAATTGTTCTGTACAGTGTTTGCTGATGATGAAGCAAAAGTAATTGTTACATGTGAGTTATTGTCTAGCAACCTGATTTTTAAAAATGTGAATGTGGTTCTCCTTGCTATTTTTTTATATTGTCCAATTAGTTAGTCAATTAATGTTTTTCAGTCACATACTAGGTGTCAGGCACTGTACTTATCACTGAGGATAAAGGGGACGGGGAAAAAGAGAGGCCCTGAGCAGAAGGAGCTCACATTATAGTGGGGAAGACAACAAGGAATCCAATATAGGAAACCATTAAGAGAAGGGTGGCAATTAGAAGTAAAAGGGCTCGGGGAAGTCTTCTTGTAGAAGTTGAAATTTTAGTTAAGACTTTAAGGAAGCCAGGCAAGTTAGGATACAGGGAAGATTAAGTAGAACATTCTAGGCATGTGTGACATAGAGAAAATGCCCAGAAATATGAGATAAAGAGTATTGTTTGAGGAACAGAAATGAGGCCAGTGACATTATCTTGAAGGGTACTTGGTGGACAATAAGGGATTAGGAGACTGGGAAAGTTAGTAGCGAGCTAGTTTGTGAAAGGCTTTGAATGTCAAGTTGAATATTTAATGTTTAACCCTGTATGTGACAGAAAAACCACTTGGTGGAGGGGTGTGCTGGGACATGGTTTGATCTGGGTTTTCAGAGAAACACTTTATTAGCCAAATGGAGGATGGGCTGTATAAGGGAGAGAATTTGGGCAGGTACATAAACCATTAGTTTTTTGTAATAGTCCAGCAATTCATTGGTCAGGGACTATACTAGAGTGGTAGCAGTGTCAGAGGAAAGAAAGGGACCTCTTCAAGAGATGTTGCAAAGATGGCTTTGGCAATAAATTAGATATGGTGGGTAAGAGGGAGTAAGGGGATGATTATGACTCCTATGTCACAAAATTGAAAGTCTGGGAGAATGGTGTTGCTCCTGACAGCAAAAGAAAAGTTAATGGTGGGGGGGGGAATGCCAATGAGTGTGTTAATTTTTTAAAGGGTATTATTCCTTCAATACACCGAGTATTCTTTTTTTTTTCTCTCTCAGGAGAAAAAAAAAGGTTTTTAATTAAAAAAGCTTTAACTCATTACCATCTTGTAGTCCATGACTGCTCAGCCCCCTCCTTAGGGGCAAACCCCAGCCAGGGTCAGGGCCCTCATTTTTCCCAAAACCCTCTGGGAGGAGGAAATCTATCAAGCAGCAGAGCCCTGGGCCTCCAGCCAGCCTGCTCACACAATGCACTGGGACCAGGCCAGGAAGGCCTCCGGCTTCACAGCTTCCAGGCTCCCGAGGACACCCAGGCGGGGCTGGGGGTGTCACAGTCTGGGTGCTATCTAGAGCAGCACTGGGGGAAGTGTTTTAACAGCATCAGTGGAAGGGGGTGTGCCTCTTTCCAATTTCCAGTGACAGAATAACTGAGGCACAGAGTGGGTTGCCTCAAGGGGACTTGCACAAGTCAGCACAGTTTGTTGGTAGAAAGATGAGTTGGGCCTGAGACCCAGGAATCCTGATCAGTCTTGCTCTGGTGAGATGAGCTGTGCCCATTTGAGACTAGAAAAAGAGCTCTGTGTCCAGCTTGGCCAGCCCTGACCTCCCAGAAAGAGGAGTCCAACACATACACAGCTCCCTTCTAAGGGAGGTAACCCAAGAGGAAGCCTTCTCTCACCCCACCCCCACCTCACCACTCCACACCACACCTTCTTCAAAGCAGGATGCCCACAGGGCACAGAAAGTTCAGAAGCAGAAGGAAAAAGGCACCTGTTGGATGTGGAGGAGTTTGGGGAAGATGGGAAGAAAAGGGGAATGAAAATGAAAAGGCCATAGGAACCGTTCCCTCCAGGAATGAGCTCCAGCCCCATTACTGCGACAGTGTGGGATTGAGAAGCTTTAAGATGCCATCCACTAGGTGAAGACTGCCAGTGACTAGAATCTGGATGGAGGAGGCTTCCTTGAGGAGGACAGCCCTACTGCTGGCCATGGGGTAGGAGTAAAGCCTCCAGGAAGAGCTAGTGGGCTGAAATTGGGGGTCGCAGCCCTGGCTGATCCATTGCAGGGCATGGGAGATGCAGCTAAGGACAAGGGAGTTAGCACTGAGAGACCAGGGAGCTGGGAGCACCAGGAGAAGCAGGGGTCCACTGCTGGATTCTGGGGCCTGGGCCAACCAGGGGTCGACGCCTGTCTTTTCCTCTGCCAGCTAGTTCCACTGTTTCTGGTTTTCCAGACATCATGTCAGCACGTGGTCCAAGGTGACTGTAAAGTTCTGCTGGTCTGCATTCCCCGCAGGAGACACTTCAGTCAAGTTGGGGCAGAAGACAGCATAGTCAAACTGGCATGGCTGCAGCAGTTTGAGCAGAGCTGCTGAGTCCTGTTATCCAGTGGCATTGAAGAGTAAAACCCGAACTATGGGGCCATTGCTAAGCTTCTCCTGGTCGAGTGCTCCTAGGCAGAACCACCACACCCCAGCTTGAATGCTGCTAATGGTGTGAGCCCCATCCAAGTACCAGGTGAGGGCCCCTAGTCTCAACATCCACATCTGGCCTAGTCATTCTGTGTCCTGCAGCCCCTGCTTCATGGACAGGGTGGGACAGAATACCGGAGCCAGGGGCAGGGCTCTCCAGGAGGTCAGCCTGGTCACCTTCAACTCCCCAATACCCTTGCGGCCCTGTTGTTGGAGCCAGCACTGGGCCAGCTGCAGAGCCAGGCCAGCGTTGCCCTGCTGGTGATTGCCTGCCAACCCCAGGTTTAGGGGCTACACTTCTTCCTCAAAGGCCTCCAGTGAGGGTCACAGGTACAGTGGACACCTGAGCTTTCGGGCTTGGTCCTTCAGTACCTCCAGAGGGGAGTCTGGCTGGGAAACAGTGAAAGCTGGGACTCCAGGTTTAAAGATGCCCCCTTTCTGCCATGCAATCTTTTCAATAGTGTCACCCAGGATGTTGACATGGTCTATGCCCAGAGATGACATGCCACAGACCACTGGCTTCCCGACAATGTTGGTACAGTTGTAAGCACCACCAATGCCCACCTCCACCACTGCTAGGTCCACCTTCTCTTGAAGGAACACGTGGAAGGCCATGATGGTAAGGAAGCGGAAGTAAAGGGGCATGCTGACACAACTACTTTCCTTAGTCTCCTCTAGCCGATTGTAGAGCTGCCAGAAGTATTTGGTAAAGAGCCTGGGGCTGATGGGTTCACCATTGATACGGATTCATTCCCGAGCCTGCACCAGATGAGGAGAGCTGTAGAATCCAGTTTTCAGGACATAGCCACAAAGAATACGTTCTGTAAAGACACAAGTGGAGCCCTTCCCTTTGGTCCCAGTCACGTGGATGATCTTCAGTTGATCTAAGTCCTCTATCTACAGCCTACTTCGGACTAAATAATGCTTCATGGCTTCTAGCTGGACCTGTGGGTCTCCCCGTTCTCGCTTGATCTGCTCTAGGAAGCCAGCAATGGTCTGAAGAGTGTTAAGGGTCCACACAGCATCCTGGTACTCCATCCCAGGCTTCTGCTGCACCAGTTGTGCACTCAGCCCCCACGTCACCAGCCCACTCTGAGCAGGAGCCCCGCTGCGAGACACAGCGCCATGTGCAGAGCTAGGCAACCAGCCTAAGACATCCCACTAAGGAAGCCGAACCCAGGTTCCAGCTGCTGCTGCTCGTCTCTGCAGCCCTGCCTCTACACCAAGTATTCTTGATTATTTCATAGCAAACCCTGCAGCCTATTAATACCTGAGCTGTAATCTTACTGTGACTAAGTAAATAGCTTATCATCATTTGCTATGAATATCACTACCTAAATGGATGACCATTAATAATAAGCCTTTATCAAATTTCACTAGGTTTCCTGTCGCCAAGCTCAGTATTTACCATCTAATAGAAGAAGGTCATGTTTAAGATGCACTTGGTCACCTCAACAAAATTTTAGTGAAAAATGCATGCATACTGTGTAACTATTGCAATAGACCAAATTTGGTTGCATCAAAATGATAGTGAAAAATGTCACTTTGACCAACTGGTTTCCCTGGAATATGTGATTTAATTTGAAATGGAAACAGTCTGAGAAAAGCATCTTTAGACACAATATATATTTTCTTAAATTTGCCTTTGGCAGGTGTGAGTAAGGTTGACCCATTCCCTTTAGCCTTCTTGTTCTTGCTCTCCATTGCAACAGTTTTTTCTTGCTTCTTTTATATGAAATAATTTACCTGATTCTGTCTCTCCCTATGTCCTCTCATTATATTCCTCTCTCACCTCTTAATTTTGTTTTTTAGTTATTATTCCTTCCTATTCAACTGATCCTGTGCCCTCTGGCTATGTATACATGTACACATATACACAAACACCCATATATGGATTTGTATGCACATATACCCTCCTATACAAATACTGTGTGCATATATATATACCTATACACACATACATACATACACACAGAGACACACATACATGAACACACATTTATATTCCTTCCAACTATCCTCATACGGGAAAAGTTTCATATGTTACAATGATTGTTTTTCCATGTAGGAATGTATATAGTTCAACTTTAATAAGTTCCTTATGATTTCTTTTCCCTGCTTACCTTCTCATGCTTCTCTTGCTTCTTGTATTTGAACATCACGTTTTCTATGCAACTGTCTTTTTGTAATCAAGAATGCTTGAAAGTCCTCTATTTTATTGAATGACTATATTTTCCCTTCAAACATTATACTCAGTTTTGGTGAACAGGTGATTCTTGGTTTTAATCATAGCTCCTTTGACCTCCGGAATATCATATCCCAAGCCTTGTGATCCCTTAATGTAGAAGCTGCTAGATTTTATGTTATCCTGATTGTGCTTCCACAACATTTAAATTTTTTCTTCTTGGCTGCTTGTAATATTTTCTCCTTGACCTGGGAATTCTGGAATTTGGCTATAACATTCCTAGGAATTTTATTTTCAGGATATTTTTTGAGAGCTGATCAGTGAATTCTTTCTATTTCTATTTTGCCCTCCGGTTGTAGAATATCAGGGCAATTTTTCTTGAGGATTTCATGTAGGATGATTTTTAGGTTCTTTTTTTTTATCATGGCTTTCAGGTAGTCCAATAATTTTTTTTTAATTATCTCTCCTGGATCTATTTTCCAGGTCAGTGGTTTTTCCAACGAGATAGCTCACATTGTCTTCTATTTTTTCATTTATTTTGATTTGTTAATAGTATCTTGATTTCTCATAAAATCATTAGCTTCTATTTTCTCAAGTCTAATTCTGAAGGAATTATTCTCTTCAGTAAACTTTTGAAATTCCTTTTCCTTCTGGAAAATTCAGCTGTTTAAGGCATTCTTCTCCTCAATAGCTTTTTTTGTCCTCTTTTGCCATTTGAGTTAGTCTGTTTTTAAGGTGTTATTTTCTTCAGTCAGGTTGTTGGCTCCCTTTTCTTGATTTTCTTACATCATTCTCATTTCTATTCCCAATTTTTCCACCATTTTCCTCACTTGATTTTCAAAAACCTTCTCGAACACCTCCATGGACTGTAATCAGTTCATATTTTTCTTGGAAGCTTTTGGTGCAGGAGTTCTGACTTTGTTGTCTTCCTCACATTCCATGCTTTAATTCTGATGGTCCCCAAAAAAGGAATCTAAGGTTTGATTGCTGTGCTTGCTTTGCTTCCTTTGCTTGCTCCTGTTGCCACTTAATTACTTGACTTTTGAGCTCTTTGCCATGGTAGAACTCTACTTCCAGAGAGGAGAGCTTTGTCTCACATCACTGGGGTTTTTGCAACTGCCAGAGCTATTAGTTGGGAGCCCCCCTGAACCCCCCACAAGCTCTCGCCCACTGGCCACACACTCCAGGACCTCCACCCAAGACTGTCATCCAGATCAAGCAGGTTAAATCAATAACAATTACTTGCTGAATGATCACTTGGTCCCTCTACAATCTGCAAGCCAGGAGCTCTGGAAGCAGCCACATAATGCAGCCACCACACCTCCACCACTTCTCACTATGGAACAGGGGCCAGACAGTACTTTTGAGTCCCCTCCAGTTCCAACAGAGATCCACACTGACCTTTTACTTTGTCTTTTGCATTTATGTGCTGATATGTCTGAAAACTGCCACTACTGTTCTTGATCCACTCTCCCAAAGTCTGCTTCAGCTGCTGCTGGTCAGGGCAACCCTGAGGCTGAAACCATGGCTTACATGGATCTGGGTTTTGCTCCTACCCTCCTGAGATGGGCCCTTCCTGTAGGCCTTCCAGGCTGCCTTCAGTGGAAGAATCCTTTCTCTTTGTCACTTTGTGAGTTCTGTATCTCTAAAATTTGTTTAGAGTTATATTTTATAGATTTTTGAGGTGGTCATTGGGGGAGCACATGGTATTTGTCTGTTTTTATGCTGCCATTTGGTTTTGCCCCTGCCTCTCTCTTTTTAATTTTTTTACCTTTATTCAAGTTTTTATTTAGTTTGCATTTTTCTCTCATCTAAGAGTGATATTTTTCTACTTCTTTTCTTGTCTCCCCTCCCTTCCTCACTAAATTATTAATCTTTAGTTCTGTATTACCCCTGCACCTCCCATTCCAAATCCCCTTTCTCCCTGAATATTCTTTTTATTTTTTCCCTTCTCCCTTCTCTACCATCTCACTGTCACTTGCTTTACAATATTGATGCTCTCAGGCTTTATTGCAAAGCAATGTGGTATATGAGGAAGATCATGGGACCTCAAGTTGAAATATCTGGGTTGTAGTCCCTGGATCTGATGCATGTTACATAGGGCAAATTGTTTGACCTTTCTGAGTCTTGTTCTCATTATGTAGAAAATACAAATGACAATACTTGTATCAATTTATTATCCTGAGACTTGGAGAGGATCAGTGAACTTCTTAAGTCTTCAAGTAGCACAAAAATGGCAGCTACTACAAAAATAGACTTTCCAGAGTGTCATCCTTTTTTAAAATTAATGAGATAATTTTACAGAAATATATTAGTTTTCTAAGAGAAATCTCATCACTTCTTTATACATTCATGTCAAAATGCCTGCAATTAGTTTTATTTTTCTCTTGCCCCACAAAAAGTTGTAAAGATGCTTTTCTTTTATTTTCTTTAAAGGTTATATTGTACCAGTTCCCATGGAAGGCCAACCTAGACAAGTGCACCTACATTTGAATAGTTCATCCAAACTTTGAAGCTTTCATAGTTACAGGTTAAAAGTAAAAACCTAAAATGTCCCTAAAGGAATGAACAGAATGCTCATAATGTTTGATCTTAATGCTTTCATTCCTCTTCATTATGATCTGTTTCTCAGGATCCAAATGTTCTGGGAAAGCCATCATTTAAAATACCTACTACAAATAATCTTCCTTTGGCAAAATGGTTATTCTGAGTTCTTTTTGATTCTGTTATTAAAACTTAAGTAGGTCTATGGAGAAATCATTTGGTGGGGCAAAAGAAACAGAAGCTTGTATGGGAGAAGAAAACATACTGATCGGTCTTGTATTAGGGCAGTTTTTTAACCTAGAAATTGAAATGCTGAATTTTTTTTTCCAGAAAAAAGATGTAGTTTTTTTTCCTTTACTGAAAAAACAGTAAGTGTGGCTATGTGAACATTTGTCTTTGTGCATAACTCTAAACTTTATATGTATGTATGTATGTAAGTATGCATGTATGAATATATATTTTTTCTTGGAGTGGTGCCTTTCATATGAGTGTTTCTTTTGTACATTTCCCAAATGTATAAATCTCCATTATGTAGGTAATAGAGATTTTCACCTGACCTTTTCTTTTCCCGTTTCATAGATCTATTTTTTTTCCCATATTGAACAAAAAGCTTTACTGGGTGTATTAAGGGATAATTTTGCTTGGCCCCTACTTCCTTGCCCTTGTGACTTAAGATGGATTTTTGAATTTCTTTTTTTCCCTATAGGACCATATTAAAAAAAAAGATATATCGGTTAATTTAGAGCTTTCTTAGGTAAAGCTTTTTTTTCTGAATTAAAAAATCATCAAAGTTATTATTCAGTTGGGGTTTTTATTCCTACTTAGAAGAGTGCCCTGAAAGTTACAAAGCAAGTGCTGAATCAGTATTTTATTTCTGCAACTCAGGTCATGAGAGATTATGGAGAATTGTCTCTCTTGGATTGGTTGTTTAGAAAGCTCATTTAATAAAAAAAAATGTTGATTGTTGATTTCTCCCTTATTCAAGGACATATTCTTAGATTTTTTTTTTGTAATGCATGGTGATTGTTAAACCACTAAAGATGTTCAATTACTGCATTGCTAATATAAAGCTACTATAGAAATAGATAACTAAAACAGTGATACAGTCTACATATAATAAATATTAAATATTTGCCACTGTGTTACTCTTAGATGTGAATTTAAGAGTGTGATATGCTTTCCTTAGGATCACAATTTTTTTTTCCAATCGAGAAATTTATTTAAACAGGTCAAATAGAACAGGTGTCTCCTTGTCTCTAAACTTAGAAGAAGGTGTTGGGCCTCTTGGTAGTAAAGCCCGGCTTGTGCTGGCGACGCAGAACTCCATGGGGCAGAGAGAACTTGATTTTTGAGTAGTGAAACTGCTTAACTGCGGGCTGGCGGCATTTGCTGGCAGGAATTTCTTCCACTTTCATGATCTGAATGGATTGGGCCCGGGCATGGTGACGGGCTCCCATATTTCGGTAGCAACGAGTGACATTACCAGCAGTGGTCAGTTCCCTGTACTCCCTGTACATGTTGTGCCTCCCACTCCTGGAATCTCAGCGCAACTAGATGTCAAAATTTTTCTGAGAGAGGACTTTTCAAAGATCTGTCCACAGTATACAATTTCTCTAGAAGACTTCTTCATCTTTTTCAGCTGGGAAAGGAAGTACCAGAATCGGGACTTTGCTATGACATGATTAAGAGCAAAGATCCGCATGCGATAAAGAGGCAGCCGGGCTCTTGGGAGTGGGCAGGCAGCGCCCAACTACCTTATACTCTCTCAGAGTGCCCGAGGTCTCCATGGTGCTGCCACCTCGCTCCCCGCAAACCCGGAAAAGCCTTAGGATCACAACTGATCCATGAAAGAAACACACTTGCTGCCATTATAGGAGCAGCAATAGGATGATTTCTATCTATTTATGTGCAAATGTAAGCTCCATGAAAGCAGGGCTTTTTTATTCTATGCTCTGTATGGTACAAGTTAAGAAACATTTAACAAATGTTGTACTATCTCATATTGGTACTGACTTCACAGGAATATTATGCCTTCTTATACACTATTAAAAAAAGAATTAGATTTGAATTAAATATACCTAACAAAGTACAAATTTTAATTATTGTAAGATGATAAGAACTAGTAATTTTTTTGGATTGAAAAGAATTACCTTCTTGCAAGAAGACTTGTGTAACTGGTAGCTTCTGAATATGGTGGGAGACACGTCTGGACAAAGTGGATCTGTAAGTGAGTTATACCAAGGAATATAATTTAAAATAAAGAGAAAAAGTCTATATTTTGCACTTTATTAAGATTGAATTCTTGCCCCATAGTAGAAAGTGGATATTGGATACCATAGAAGTAAAATGAAAAACAGAAAAGAACAACCCCCTCCCCCAGCATCCACCCCACCCACCAACCAAATTACCTTTGTTCAAGTCCATATCTCCTTTCCAGTTGCACTTCAAGTGTGACCTACTTTGTGAAGCCTTTACTAATCCATAGACCTCTATATCATATTAGGCTCTTAATAAATCCTTGTTCACTTGAATTGTATTGTATTCAGGCCCAGAAACATCAATATAACAACTGGTTTTTAGTTTCAAGGAGTCAACAATGTAAATAAACAAAGAAATGAGACATAGTAACATACAATAACGAACAATAAAAATTTGGTGACTAACTGGCAAAAGTGTGTATTGTTTTGATTTGAATTTCTTATATTAATATGTTAATAATTTAAAGTTTATGAAACTTTCTGAAGATTTTATTCATCTTCCTTTGACAACTTACTAATTAATTAATAGACAGCTATTGGAATTGCCTATTTGTGATTATATGTATGTATTAGACAAAGTATTATACACCAGAATTATTTGCTGGGAATATATATATATATATATATATATATATATATATATATATATATGTATATATATATATATAAATTAGTACTTTCCATTTTAATCCTAGCTTCATTGACTTATTTTTGTAAAAAAAAAAGAAAACATTTTATCAATTTATTTAAAACTATCATATTTTATGTTATTACTTCTATTCCTAGTTTCATTAAAAATTATTTCCCTAGTCATAGCTGTTAAAGGTACCTGATATGATTCTTTTAGGTGTTTTTTATGGTGTTACCATTCATATTCAGATTTTTCACTCATTTTAGCTTGTTGTGGCATATGGTGAAATTGATTGCTTCAAACTTAATTTCCACAAGAGATGGAATCCCTATCCATGTCTTAAAAATGTTGAAGGTGATGTAAGTCAACATTACTATCAAACACAAGCAGTCTCCAAAACTGGACATTTTAGCAGAATTATGTTCTTACTGACATGTTTTGCTTCATCTTTCTGTATTCCTGAGCTACATGTTGACCTTGGATGGTGAGTACCGAAGGCTTCTTATCTTGTAGTATCATTTCTCCTCAGCATATGACTCTTTAGCAGTATCAACTGAAAGTTAAAAGGTAGATTCTGGACTGTACTTTTCAATGTATCCCAGTAATTCAAGCAATCAAAAGCCTTTTCTTCAATACAGGATTAGCAGATAATATCACAATTTCTTATACACTCCAAGTTCTAAGTATTATATCATATGCTTATAAGCCATCACTTCATTATACTTGTCTTGTGTTTTGAGCTTCATGCTGACTGAGAGTGAGAGAAGGACAGGTATCTGTTATTAAAAAAATAATTATAACTTCTTCACAAAGCAAAGCAATTTGTTTGGCCCAGTGTAATGCCATGCACAAGCAGCTTCCCAAAATAATGCTACTGTGAATAACTTTTAAGATTCTAATTACACAGTATACTGAACACTCCATTTATTCCATTACAAATCAAGACAAACATCCACAACAAATCACAATATAATGTTCACAACTTTACATCTCATCATAGAAAATCTCAATATAGTGTTCACAGCAGCTTAACATTTGAATGGCCACAGTTTTCACCAAAGTCGTCAAAGAATTAAGAACAAAGAACAAAAGAATAATCATCTGATATCTGTAAGTAGGTTTGCCTCCTCACTCAGTCATTCAGTCATCTCACAATATAATAATCAGTCTTCCACTCATGGGGCAATTATACATGAACTTAATCAGTAAGTTATCTATCAATCAGTCATTAAGTATCATTGATCACTAAATACAATCATTAGAAAAATTACACAAACCTTCCACCTCTTGGTGTCTAGTAAACTTCTATTTCTGATCAGCATTCAATATCCAAGGAGAGGCCTTTTCTTCATCTTTACTCAAGGTGGTCCCTCAGATTCTCTGGATCCCCTTCCATGGTCCCAGCTCTTACCTGAATCCACCAGTCACCTGGATTCAGAGGCAGACAGCTCCCAGGTTCTCATCCAGTCTTCCATGGCAATTCTTAGTACACACTGCAGTTCATAGGGTCCAGCACATCTCAAAACCTTCATAACTTCTGTTGCTGGGAACTCAAGGATCAACCAAGCCACAAACAAAGTCTTTTTCTTCTTTTTTTTCTTTTTAATTTTAATTTATTTTCTTCATTACATCATTCATTTCCACAAGGTTTTGAGTTACAAATTTTCTCCCCTTCTTTCCCCTACCTCCAAGCCCAGAACAGTGATCCCACTGTAAAGACCTGCCCACAATCTGTTCTCTTTTATGTTCTCCTGCAATGCCCTTCTAACTTTCTAGTAAGGCAGGGAGGGCCTCCCTACCCCAGCCCCTGTATGTCTTATTTCTCAGTTGCATGTGGTTAATAATAATTATTATTTATACATACATACATACACACACACACACATATATGTTTGTTTGTTTTAGCATTTGATTTTATAGCTTTAAATTCTAGATTCTTGCGATTCCTCCATTGTCACTCATTCCCACTGGAAGGAACAGCAATTCAATATAGGCTGTACATGTGTAATTATGCAAGACATCTCCATGGTGGGCATATTGTGAAAGGCTGACTGTATGTCCCTCCTTCCTATCCTGCACCTCCCCTTGTTTTGTCCTCTACCTTGTCCCTGTCCCTTAGTGAGATGTGTGCTTCCCAAAACCCTCCCCCACATCCCACCCTTCCCTCCATCATTCCCCCTCTCATCCGCATCCCCCTACTCTCCTGTGTGGCAAGATACCCAGTTAGGATTTTATGTCATTCCTTCCCTAAGCCAAATTTAATGAGAGTAAATGAAAGTAAAGTTGTAACAGTTATCCCTTGCCT
>CM053594.1:190856331-190885231 GCA_028646575.1 Pseudocheirus occidentalis
CTAATCAATTGATCCTGAACCCTGGGTCTCTTGAATCTTCCATTTTCAACAGCTAAGTCTTTCTGCACTCATGAAAAGCAAAAAGAAGATCCTGAAAGACATGAGAGCTGCTATGGCAGGCACTACAATTCACTAGGATTTATTTACAGCAAAATAGTAGATAGAAAGCAAGTCAGAGTCAACATGTCTCAAAATAGGACTGTTTCTAAGAAAGTAAGAGCTTATAGGTTAAACAAACCAGTCATAGAAGTTCATGGAATAATATCAGTGTTTTTCTTAAAGAGTACAAGGATGATGGAGAAGATGAAAATCAGTGGAATTTGCCAACCTCAGGAAACTCATGAAAATTAGTTTCTGAGGCCATTTGGGATAAACACTTTGTCCACTTTTCCCACACTAAATACTACAGTTATACAATTTGTCATGTTCTTAGAGACTGCTAAGACTCTTTACCCACGGAAGTTGTAGAGAGCTGGAGGATAGACATTTCTTAGTCATTGATTCTAAAACAGCATACAGATAATGCCTAGATTTCAGTGGGCTTTAAATAAATCACTGTTCATTTGAATTATATTTAATTCAAGTCCAGAAATAGCAATAGAAGACTTGATAATTGGTTTCAAGGAATTTATAATGTAAAAGGACAAACAGAAAGTCTAAATGAGACATAATTATGTAGTAAAATTAATGAGCAATAGAACTTCTATGGGTAACTAAAGTTAGAATTTTTTATTTGCATCTTTCCTAATGTTAGTGACTTAAAGTTTGTGAATTTTTTCAAAGGTTTTTTTTTACCTTCCCTTGAAAACTTAGTAATTAATTGGTACTGATTGGTCTTACCTATTTCTAAGTACTTGGGTGTATTAGACATAACATCAGATACCAGAATCATTTGCTGGAAATATTTATCCAGTTAGTGCTTCCTCTTTTAATTCTAGGCTAATCGATTAAATTTTTCCCCAAGATTTCAAATTTCATTTAATTAAAATTATTTAAATTTATGTATGATCTCTATTCCTTATTTCACCAAAATTTCTCTCCCTAGTCATGGGTATTAATGGTACTTGATACAAGTCTTTTCATTTTTTTGTGGGGTGACCATTTATATTCAGGTTTTTTTTACTCATTTTAGCTTTCCATGGTATATGATATAATTGGTTCCTCTAAACTTAATTCCTGAAGGAGATGGAATTAGTGTTAGAAGTGAAGTAGGAAAGAAGCAGCATAAATACAGTGCTGCAGTATGGATCTTTTCTGAGGTACAATCAGAACTTGCTCCGAATTTTCTCAGAATGTTCATTCTAGGAGCTCAATATAGCTTTGAAATTCACATATTGAAAGAAACTTTCATCCCTATGAATTCTCCCAATAAGTGAATGGCTTTTCCTACAATGTAGAAAGTCATCCATACTTTCTTAACCATGTCCCTGAATTTGATACCATTTTTTAACTTTCCTTTTATGGATTGTCTTTTCCTATAAGGATATAAACACCTTGGAGCAGTGAACAGAGCATCGACCCTGGAGTCAGGGAGATCTGGGTTCAAATTTGGCCTCAGACACTTGGCACTTACTAGATGTGTGACCTTGGGCATATAACTTTACTCCCAATTGCCTTACCTACCCCCTTCTAAAAAAGTGTATAAGGCTTTAAGAGAAAGAAAAAATGTTTATTTTGGTGGTACTGACATTTCAAGAGGTTAACACAGTCCCTAGCAAAAGGTTAGTGTTTAATAAATGCTTGATGACTGAACATACAATTCTGAAATAATAAGAAATTATAATAAAAAAGTGAGAAATATCTATTCCCTTTGATTCAAAGTTCTCATTGCTAAATACCTACCTCCAAAATATCAACACAAAAAGAAAGTTCCCATATATACCAAAATGGTTATATAACTGAAATACTTTTCTGGTAGTAAAAAAATAGAAAGTCAAGCATAGGAGCAATTGGGGAATCACTAAACAAGTTGCAGTATATCAATGTAAGGGAATATTACTGTACTATAAAAATAACAAATATGAAAACAATCATACAAAAACTTACTGTTACAGGGTATAATAAAAGTATACTATATGACAAACAGTCGTATGAAACAGAATACATTACAACAGAAAAAAATTGGCTTTTTTATAAATCTAATAGTGAAGCATGCACTAGGAGATAGAATGAAAACATGTATCTCCCTTTTTGTAGAGTTGAGGGAATAGGGATGTGGGATATTGCATATACTGTCAGATATCATCATCATTATCATGATAGCTAGCATCTATATTGTACGTTAAATATTATAAAGTACTTTATGTCACATCATTTGAGCCTTTGTTTGAAGAGATGCTCTATTATGTATGTGAGAATATAGGGAAAGATTCATAAATGAAGAGAAAACACTTCTAGTAGCAGAGCCAAGATGGAGTAGAGGAAGCATTATAGGTGAAGTCTTCAAACATTCCCCTTCAAACTACTTTAAAACAAGACCTTGGGGTGACTAGGGGATGCAATGAACAGAGAGCACCAGCCCTGGAGTCAGGAGGATCTGAGTTCAAATCTGGCCTCAGACACTTACCACTTACTAGCCGTGTGACCTTGGGCAAGTCATTTAACCCCAATTGCCCTTCAAAAAGCAAAATAGGAAAAATTAAAAAACATAAGACAAGGCATCAAATGAATTCTGGTGTATCAAAGCCAACGAAAGGTTGAGGTGAGATATTTTTGAAGCCCAAGGCAACTTAGGAAGTGGGAAAAAGAAATATATGACATTATATTGGACCTGACTTGGAATCCACCTTGTAGCAACAGCATCAAAAGACCTTTAGGGCAGTGACAGCAGCAACAACAGCTTCAGGAGCTCTAAAGCCAAATATGGTAAGGGGAATAGGCAACTGGTCAGAAAGAAATTATAGAGGACATCTGTGATAGTACTGAGTGTAGGACTAAGCCCTCCTTGGTAGCTCTGTTACCAATGTTGACTTCTGGATTGCAATTCTTGGGCAAATTTTTGTCATAAAAGATGGGGGGCCCAGAGGAGAAGTATCACTTTTCCTCACAAGGAAGAAAAGTCATTAAAGTATTGAATGAGGTCACAAGGGATCAGGAGCCATGAGGAGTAGTATGACTTGCAAATGAAAGGGGTCATCATTGCCTTTCCTGAGTAAGGACAGGAGCACAGAGCAGGAGAGCAGTGATCATCACTGTATCCAAATCATACTGCCTTGGAAGCGCTAAAAACTCCTCAGAGCTAGCTCTGAAAACAGCACTTTGTTGGGGTTTTTTTGGTTGTTTCTTTTTTTTTTGGAGAGCAGTTGGGGTTAAGTGACTTTCCCAAGGTCACACAGCTAGTTTATTGTGTTAAGTGTCTGAGGCCAGATTTGAACTCAGGTACTCCTGACTCCAGGGCCAGTGCTCTATTCACTGCACCACCTAGCCACCCCTGAAAACAGCACTTTGAAAAAAAAACTTGAAGCTTGGAACAGTGCCTCCTCTGACCCACACCTTCTTCATAGTAACAGATTCTAATGTAAACAAAAGTGGTTTTGCCAAGAAAACTCAAAATGAGGTCACAGAGAGTCAGACCTGATTGAAAAATGCCTGAAAAACCACAACAAAAAAGTTGTTAGAACAGATTAGGCACATAAGAGCTAGAAGAAATCCAGATAAATAAAAAACAACTGTTGGGATAAAGAGTTACTATTTGACAAAATCACCAATAAAAACTGGAAAATAGTGGCAGAAATTAGAGTTAGACCAACAATTCAAACAGCATAACACAATAAACTACAAATTGATATGTAACAGTTAAAAATAAGGTAAAGTGAAGCACCAATTTCTGGGCACAATAAATTTATTAGTAAAGAGGATATTTACCAATGAATAGGATCTAAACTTCCTCAGAAAAGCTAAGGCCTGAAATGAATGAGATATATTTTTCTTTTGTTTATTTTGGGGAATACAGATTAAGGTAGGTGACATGGGGTTAAGAATAACATTATTGGTTACATAGGAATATAATTGGCTCAGAGTTTGGTAATAAGGAGAACTTGGAAAGCCTCCTTCAAGAAATTCTTAAGGAAAATTGCCCTGATATTTTAAAATCAGAGGACAAAATAGAACTTGAACGAATTAACCAATCACCTTTGGAAAAATATCTCCAAAAGAAAACTCCTAGAAATGTTATTGCCCAGATAAAGGAGAAAATATTACAGGCTGCCAAGAGGGAACAATTTGAATACTGTGGTGACACAATTAGGATAACCCAGGATCTGGCAGCTTCTACACTGAGGGATCAAAGGGCCTGGAATATGATATTCTGGAGATCAAGGGAGCCAGGATTAAAACCAAGGATCCCCTACCCAGCAAAATTGAGTATAATGTTCTAGGGGAAAATATGGTCATTCAGTGAGGTAGAGGACTTTCAAGCATTCTTGCTGAAAAAACCAGAATTGAAAAGAAAATTTAACTCAACTACAAGAAGCATGAGAAGGTAAACATGGGAAAGAAATCATAAGGAACTTACCAAAGTTGAACTATTTGCATGCCAATATGGAAAAACAATAATAGTAACTTATGAAACTTTTCTTAGTATGAGGATAGAAGAGAATACAAACATATATATGTACACATATGTCTATATAGGAGGGTATATATGTGTATGAATAAATATCTGAGCATGTGTGGAAATGTGTACATAGAGGGTACAAGATCAATTGATTAGGAAGGGATAATGCTTTAAAAGATGAAATTCTGAGGTGGGAGAGGATTAGAGTGAGAGGAGAGAGGGAGAGACAAAATGGGGTTAATCATCCCATATAGAAGAGGCAAGGGAAAACTGTTACAATTTTAATGTACTCTCATTGAATTTGGCTTAGGGAAGGAATGACATAAACTCTAAACTGGGTATCATGCCACTTAGGAGACTGGGGGAAGAAGGTTGAGAGGCAGGAGGATGGAGGAGAGGGCAGGGTCTGGGGGAGGGTTGCTGGAAGCAAACAAGAGACAGGGACAGGGTAGAGAATAGAACAAGTGAGGGTGGGATAGGAAGGAGGGACATATAATCAGCCTCTCACAATATGTCCACCATGGAGATGTCCTGTGTAATTACACATGTATAGCCTGTATTGAATTGCTTGTCCTATCAGTGGGGGTGGGTGACGAGGGATGAACCGAGGGAATTTAGAATTTGAAGTCTAAAATCAAATGTTAAAAAAGTGTATATATGTATATGCCTATAAATAATTATTATCATTAACTACATGCAACTGGGAATTAAGATATACAGGTACTCGTGTAGGGAGACCTTCTCTGCCCTACCAGCAAGTAAGAGGGGCGTTGGGGGAGGGCATAGAAGACAGCAGATTGGGGGAAGGGCTTTATAGTGGGATCACTGTTTTGGGAATGGGGTTGGGGGAAAGACGGGGAGAATATTCTGTAACTCAAAATCTGGTGAAAATGAATGATGTAAACAAGAAAATAAATAAAATAATTAATTTTTTAAAATGACCTCCTTCTTTTCCCCCTTGACTAAGACATGTTTGTTGTTTTAGTCCACCTGCAAGATAGTGGCCCAGAATTCTTTACACAATAAAGCAGACATCTTGAAGGATAGCTTGGTTCTACATAGATACTGAACTAGACTCCCTATTGTCAAGGCAACCAGCAATTAGAAGGAACCCTCATCCCTCAGGATTAGAAGAATTCTTTGATTCAAGAATAGAATAGTGATTAGCAAGAGAACTAGAATTCTAAACCCATTAACCAGCTGAATTCTGCACTAGGTTCAGAGAAAAGAATGATGACGTAGGCAGCTATGAAATGGAGTAAATTAATTGTAAATAGGATAAATATAAAAGGTTCAGGAGCAATCTTTATCATTTCACATATGCGGCATAAATATAAGAGTTCATCTCAGAGGAGTAGGGAGAGAAATATTTGTTTACAACTATGAAGAGAGGAGGAGTTCTTCACCAATGGACAATTTAATTACATGTAATTGAAAAGATTTTATCCAAACAAAATCAATAAAGTTAGAGTTAAAAGAAAAATAGTTAAATGAGAAAACCACAGCAAATTATCCAAGATGTATAGAAAATTGATAGCAATATATAAGAAAAAGAGTCATTTCCCCAACAGAAAAAAGGTTTGAGTACACAGAGGCAGTTCTCAAAAAAAGAAATAAATGAAGTCATCAACAACCTTAGTAAATAAAATGCTCCAACTGATTAATAAAAAATCCAAATTAAAACAACTCTAAATTTCTATCTTCTACCATTTGGCTAAAGAAAGATGTAAAAAATGGAAAATTAAAATTATTGTAGTGGCTATGAGAGAACAGACACACTAGTAAACAAATGTTTTGGAAAACGATTTTGAACCATACCCACAAACCCCCTAAACTGTGCATGTTCTTTCACCCAGTGGCATCACTAATAAGTTATAACTCAAAAAGATTTACAAATTAAAAAAAAGATGAGCATGAAATGACTCACATGCATAAACACATTCTAGCAACTCTTTGTTGTACCAAAGAACTGGAAGCAAAATGGGTGTGAAACATCTGCGGAATAATTGAACAAATTATTGCATACTAATTTAATCAAATTTTATTGCACTCTAAGAAATAAGAAAACTAGGAATAAATGTGAATTGATGCAGAGTAAAATGATTGGGAATATAGGAAGATAAACAAAAGCAGTAAGTTTTGAATTTTTCTAAGCTGAGGTCACAGCGAGATGGAAAGTTTTCTTCTACCTCATTCTCAGCTGCAAAATGCACGTCTCTCTTTCTCTATCTGAATTTTCTCCAGGACAATCCATTTCTTTTGCTTCATCTTTTCTAAACTGGGCATCCTCGTTAGATTATCACCAGGCTAGTTTTAGATCCACCTATTTGGCCATCTGGACTAAGCACCTTTCCTAATTCTGAAATCTAGGACATCTTCTAATTGCCGGTTATCTTTTAGTGTTCTCATCACATTCTTTTGTAGTCACACAATACTTCCATATTGATCATGAGCAGTAGAATAGGGAAAGGGAAATGTGAACAAAGCAAAGATTATGTTACAGTTTATTCCACCTTTTTATACATTACTCACTGTACTCCATGATACAGTCAAACTAGCTTTCTTGTGATTCCTCACACATGACATTTCTTTTCCTTTTTCACTCTATACTTTCTCACAAATTGCCCTCCATTTAGGAAATGTACTCAATTGCAAACTCCACTTGTTGCAATCCCTAGATTAACCCCAAGCCATGGTTTAAGGATTCTACCCTGCTATGTGAAATGAGCAGAATGAGGAGAACTTTCTTCTCAGTAACAACAATATTGTAATGGGGATCAACTGTGAAGTGCCAATCTACTCCGATCAATACAATGATCCATGACAATTCCAAAGGACTCATGGTAAAAAATACTATCCACCTCCAGAGAGAGAAATAGTGAATTCTTCTGAATACAGATTTAAAACATTTTTTTACTTTTCAGATTTTTCTTGCATTTTTTCACACTATGAGTAATGTGTAAATATATTTTGCATGAATTTCTTGCCTTCTTAATTGGAGAGAGAGGGGTTGGAAGAAGGAAGAGAATCTTGAACTCAAAATAAAAAAAAAGAAAGTCAAAATATAAAAACTAAGCTCAACAATTTAAAACTGATAAAGGATTACTTTCAAAATGAGGCCTTGTCTGGTTTCCCACCTGTTAATTTCTTTCCCCAAATTTTTCTGTATTCATTTTGTATATATTTATTAATTTATATGTTTTTTAATGCTAGAATGAAAGCTCCTCAATGTCAGGGATGATTTATTTTTTCTTTCTATCTCTGTCACTTAGTTCCATGCCTGGCACATAGAAGGTGCTTAATGAAATTCCAAACTGATTGACTTAGGAACATGAGTTATTTCATACCTTCACCAATCCAATTCACCCCCAAAGCTCACAAAGATGCTCCTTTTCATTTCAGTGACATTTAGGCAGTGATGAAAACAATACTTTCTTGGTCCTCTTCTGAAGAATCAAGCTGAACGATTTCCTTATGCTTATTATCAACAAAAGAATTTGGGAGAAGAAATATAGCCCTTCTTCTATGAGAGAAGTCAAAGATCATAAAAAGAAAAAAAAATATGGTCCTTCCACCTTTGATGTTTTTGTGACTATAAAATAGTAGTTGAAGTAAAAGATTTGGCTGAATGCCAAAGTGATACAGTTTTCTTCTGGAAAACTCCCCTTGATTAAGGCATGATGATTTTCAACCCTTTAATGGCTAGCAACTATAAAGGAGAAATGCAAAATCTGGAGAAGGGCAATATAAAATTATTGGCTTTCATCCAAACCAAGCAGCTTCACACCATCAACCTCTTCACATTTGGATCCAAATTAAAATCTAATTTAGAGGGAGCTTAAATTAAAAAAGCTCACTTAATTCCTTCAATTTGCAGAACTATTCCATTCCATTAGGCAACTAATTTCTACCTGTCAGATTTAGAATGGAAGTGGTCTCTCTCAGGACGAAACTTTTTACTTGTAGTAATTAGGTATGGGGAGACTGTGATGATGCCTGAGCTTTGATAGTTGCTAGTGTTTAACTCTCCAAGCTTACAAATCCATGGGGAAATTCACTTGACATGTCAGCTTCAATGCTTTCCCAGTACAGAATGCTGAAATGAGGTTACTTATTTCATAATTAAATAACAAAACTACTTTAATTTTTATTAGAGAATCATGAAAGGTTACCTATATGAAACTCGAGTCCATAAATCCCTTTTGTTGATCTATTATTCTAATAAGCTTCCAGAGACAATCTGAAGAGGTCTTGATTACAATTAGGGCAGATGAGCCAGGAGAGTTCAGGTAATCAACAATATCAAAGCAATAACTAAAACTATCAAGCTAAATGAACTGGAAGGGTGAAGTCAAATTGCTACCCTTATTTCTCTCATCAAAATTGTTGTCTGCATATTTTTCCCTGAGAGCAGAACATTTACAGAAGCAAGTGAGCAACAGACTAAAACATAATTTAACAAAATAAATGAAGTTCTGTACTTGTCACTATAATACTATTTTCATGTTCTCACCATCACTCTTGATTTTCATTTGCAGAAATAAAGTTCATCAGTGGTAGTAGTGATGACAGTATTAGAGGTTATCTTCTTTTGAAGTCCTGACAAAATGAGTTGGGGGAGAGGGAAGTTAATACTCACCTTATCTTTTCATCATCAACACTTCATTTTTATTTTTGCTTTTTTTTTGCTTCATATATTTGTATTTTTTGCCTGCCAGGAAGAAAGAGATGTTGAATTACTTGAAAATTGGAGAGTTTGATTAAATTATTTGATTCTCAAGATAGCATGATAGAATTGCATGTTGAAAGGTTTTAGAACAGTATTTTTAGTAAGATCATTGCAAGATAAAAGGTTTTCTCAGAAAGAATTACTTGTTTTCTAGTAAAGAAGGGATTTTATTTGATACCATTTTTTCATTCTAAACTCTGTGGCAAAATCACCATAAAGCTCCATCAGAATTCAAGTGATACTTCCAAAGGTTTAAGTATAAAAGTTTCTGGGAATTCAAACTTTTTTGAACTTTGTTTTCAGAGTCTTTCTCCTCAGTTTTTGAAAAATAAATTAAACTGATTAATCATATGCTTATGTAGCTCATTTTATTATCATTCATAAATTTTGGAAGCAAATATATTGAGAAGTTTTATGGCATAGTTCAGTAGAAAATTTTATTTTTATTTGTGGCAGTACTATATAGCTTACATACTTAAGAGGTAATAGAATAGAGTGACTTTGTGGGTCAAAGGATACAAATTCAACTTCACTGTCACCGATGTTGGCTTGGACAAGTAAATTAACCTTACTGGACCACAATTTTCCTCATTTGTAAAAGGAAGAGAGAATGCTAGAATATATACTCTAAGGTCACTTGTAGTTCTACATATTTGATCCTATGAAGCCTATAAAATAGGAGTATTCAGAAAGTACTGTAATCCATAAGATTCAAAGAAATCGGTCATTAAAATGTGAAAAATTATTGTTTTTCAGTATGTGGTTATAGTAATCATTAAGGAACAAGGACAAGATAAATTTCATGTCATGTTGAAAATTTTACCTAAGTTTCAAAAATTTGCAAAATTGTAGCAGAAAGAGCGATTGTATGTAAAATCTTGGGAGACCTTTGGATATACCAATCGTAGCACCATTTTCTTGGAAACTGCTACTCATGTTATTTCAATGTCTCTATTTCCCTTTGTGGTATACATAATACAGGAAATCCAGGTCTTTTATCTATCTATCTATCTATCTATCTATCTATCTATCTATCTATCTATCTATCTATCTATTTGTCTGTCTGTCTGTCACTCTTCACAGAGTGATGGATAGACAGACAGACATACAGGTAGATAGAAAGATAGATAGATAGATAGATAGATAGATAGATAGATAGATAGATAGATAGATAGATAAATAGGTGATAGGTAGATAAAGATATTAATACTATGTTAATTCATATATCATACATATTGTACACTTAAGTGGTCATGTGATTAATCAGAAAAGCAATAATTTCAGTAAAGCTTATTTCCATAAATTTTCTTTACATATATTTACAAGAATGGTATCTCTGGCTCCGAAATTCAACCAAATACAGTGCAACAATTTGTATATGCCACAGCAAGAGTGAAGATAAGAAGTTTCCTGATCAAGTTCCTTAACCTCAGTTTTTCTTTCTCTTACATATTTTGTTTCAATAGATTTCTAAATATACCCTAAGGTTGTATTTTTGTTTTTGAAAGTCACATGTATATCTGGTGAGGATTTTCTGGCCATACTTAGGTAGAGATAACCTCAAGATTCCAGAGAACCCTCATAAGTTTGTGGGGTTTGTCTTACTTAGTTCCATTGACTTAAGCCCTTATTCCCTATACCCCTTTATTGTTTTTATTTTATTTTTTTTATTTTTCCTTATTAGAAGGGCAATTGGGGTTAAGTGACTTGCCCAAGGTCACACGACTAAGTGTTAAGTGTCTGAGGCCATATTTGAACTCAGGTCCTCCTGACTCCAGGACTGGTGCTCTATTCACTGCACCACCTAGCCACCCCAATATACACCTTTATTGTTAAGAAGTTAATGAGTAATTTCCAAATTCCATTTAACCGCTCAATAATCAATAGTTCTCTTTTGCTTTACAAAAAGATAATTACTTCAGAAATAGACATGGCTATATATACATCTCTCTCTTTCTGTGTGTATGTGTGTGTGTGTGTTCATAGCTAGCCAAACTGCATACGCACTTATTAGAGCTCTCTATATGCTTAGAGTTCATTTAAAGGAAATAAAAGGTAGCTTTGATGAAGATTTCCTTTCTCAATATAGGTTGCTAACTAGACAAACTGATCTCACTACTGAACTGTACAATTACATATGACTTGGAGGCTATTAAATTGCTTCTCAGATGTCTAAGTCAGGAATTAAGGAAGGAATTTCAAATCTCTAAGTTCAAAAGGCAAAAGCTCAAAAAGTATGTTCATATGTCCCGCACACTTAATTCTAAATTGTCACATTGGTGCTGTTAATAAATATGGAGTTGTCTTTGAATATGTGAAATTAAAAGGGAAGAAAATATCTGCTTATATTTATTATTTTTTTCTTTAATCTTGTCATATGTGTCTCAGATTTTATGCTGATGGTCATTTAAATTGATAAAAAATAAATGAAATTTTTAAAGGTAGTTATAGATTCTTTCTGATCAACAAGGCTTCTTGAAGAGCTATGAACACAGACATCCAATTACATATTTGGAGTGCAACCCTCTTTCTCTGATTGGCATGAGGAAAAAGACAAAATGGATATTATTTACGTGCTTCCCAAAAGAGGATATTAGGAATACAAAATCATTCTCTAATTTGTTGGAAGCAAAACTAACTCAAGTGAATTTGTTATCTCATTGATTTAGGAGTTTCTACAGTGATACAGATTGTTTTCCATCTCTTCCTGCCCATCCAGTGTGAATGTTATTAATTTCTTCCCAAAATTTCTATAGTCATCCTTTATATCTTTTTTTTCCTGACTGGTGGGACTTGGAAATTTTTTTCAGTGATTTCAGATCAATTTCAGGAGGCTCTATAATTTTCTGTGGCTTGATGTCATCATTTCACAACAATGTCATCCACAATTAGCAGTATCTAAATGACATCAACATCCACAGGAAACCTTCTGTGATTTGAATTCTGTCCTAGATCTCTTTAGTTGCAATGTTGAATAAGGTTTTGACCATATATTTCATTGTTTTATACCTCTCCTGAATTTTTTTAATCAGAAGGTCAATAAAGATTCCTATTACTCCTCATATTTTCCAAGGAATCTTGAATAATCTTGAGATATGGACAAGAGACTCTGTTTCAAAAGATTCTGCAAGACAGCATTTTGCTTTACAGATTGAAATACCTTTTCCTTGATCAACATAATGTAAGTATTTGGGATTACATATCCACTACATTTTGGCAAAGACATAGCTAATTGTTGGGTATCATTTATGAAAATATATTTTTCCCCTATAAGATCTTCAAGAATACCCCAGATATGTATATTGATAACTCACACAGAATTTGTATAGTTTGGACACTATGTATATAATTTATAAATATTGTTTTTCTTTTGTTCTTATTTTGTATTTATAGGATCCAAGATTTCCACACCCCCCAAGACCTTTGTCATCTTTACATGCTTCAAATATCTTAAAATCAGTCCTTCAATGACATCTCAATTGAATCATATCTGACACACCACTTCTTTGTCTAGGCGCTTTTTTATTCTTTTATCCTTACCATACTTTTTAATTCCTTGATAATCATTCTTAGAAATGTGATATTAAGATAAAAGTCTAGTGGTTCCACCATCCTTAATGGAGATTAAAACAATTTCCACTTTTGTTTGTACTCGTCCATCCATAATCATCCTTGAAATTCATTGAAATAATTTTATGTAGATATCTTTTCAAGCTTTCTTTAAACTGTTTTTCAATAATCCTTCACTCTGTTTTATAAGATGGTTATGTTCATTATCTTATGTTATCCTTCATTATAAGATTTTTTATACAAATTTCAATTTTAATGTAGTGTTACATTTGGCAATCATCTCCTGCTAGTAGGCAAGTATATCAGATGTTTGCTGAAAAAAGTATTTTATGACTTCTTTCCATATTGTTGTTATGGCAATCAGTTTATATTGATTAAACTTTTGGATGGAATCATTGTAGCCAAATATTATATTTGTTACCCCAAAGAAAGATGATAGATGTTTTTCTTGAGGCTTTAGACTGATTCAACATTCTCCCTGTATGTGTGATATGAAGTAATCTGCATTTTTATTTCACTACCCTTTCTCCTCATACAAATGCTTCAATTTACTATTTATCAGAATATTCTGAAAGGTAATAGAGTAAATTTTATACTGTGATTTTCTTAAGAAGAAAAAAGTACTTTTTTAAAACCACGATGGGATTTAATAATGATATAGAAAAGCACAATCAATCAATTCAGACTTTTTAAAGTTCTAAATAATTTTTTTAACCTGAAAGTCAGATCTCATTGATTATTAACCTATGAAAGCAAAAACCATCTAAATTGAAATTCATAATGTCTTTTCAACACTGTCACTCTTCTCCCTTTTCAAGGATGAAATATCAGGGGATTTCTTTCAACATCTTTAGAGCACTGCACTAGGTGAAGCACCTGCTCTTTACCTGCACACTCAGTTTCCTTCTCATCCTACCTCAACTTAGTAAGGAGGAAAGATGGAGAGGTATGAGCTAAAGAAATCAAACCAAATGGTAACTTCTTGCAATGTGTTTTAATATATATTTCAACTTCTTCTTGATTGGAAACATTTTTCCAATATTGCTAATTAAGTATCTTTTATAAAAATATCTATGTATTTAAGAATTTGAGATTGAGTAGGGAAAAGACAGTTTGTGGGCCTCAAGCTATTGAGGTGAGTAAAAACAGAGAAGACATAGAAACAGGGAACTACAGAGTGAAAAAAAAGATAAAAATAGAGACACATAAACAGAGTCACAAAAGGGAGAAAGAGATGAAGGGGGAGGGAGAGAGAGAGTGAGAGAGAGAGAGAGAGAGAGAGAGAGAGAGAGAGAGAGAGAGAGAGAGAGAGAGAGAGAGAGAGGCTATAATCCTAAATGAGTCACAGAATGATTGTCTGCAAAGAAAAAAAGAGGAAAGTCATTATTAGACACTCCAAAAACATTAATACACCCAATGAGTGCTAATCCTACATGTGGTCTCTCAGTAACACACCACTAACATCCATTACACTTTGCCCTGGGATGAAGCTAGCGAATTCCCTTCTTATTGTTCCATCTCTGGCAACATACCTTGACTTTGCTCTTATTCTGCTTTTTTCAGTTAAGAAGACCTCAATTTTGTCCAGACACTTCAAGAGCAGAGGGTGGAAAAGAAATGTAAGTACTTTTATGCCAGGAGCAGCCATACACAGTCAGAGGAACAGACAGAGAAAACTGGTATATGGTGCCAATGTACAAAGCTGCACCAGGAGTTAAAGAATGAGGAATGACATCCTGCAGGTGCCAATCTTGTCCTCCTACAAGTGGCTTGAGGAAAATACTGAGGATAATGAAGATCAAATTCCACAATGTGGAAACTGGGTAACTTTGAGGTTATATATATATATATATATATATATATATATATATATATATATGTATCCATCTCTCATCTATCTATCTATCTGTCTATCTATCTATCTATCTATCTATCTATCTATCAATCTAAACATAACTTTGCTCACAGAGACAAATGTATTATCAATAGATTGTAGCAAAAAAGGAAAAGAAAAATATAAGGATGGGATAAAGGAATTCATTTTTTTAAAGAAGCTCAGGGGGAGATTCGTCAATTATAAACAAGAGCATAAGCTGAAAAATCAGCAAAAAAGATTCGCATATTAGAAGATGACTACCAAAACTTTCAAAACACTGCAAATGTCACAAAATAACTACTGCAAGACAAAATAAATTAAAAAGAAAACTGATAAAATACAGAGCCTTTTGGATTCTTGAGAAAGGAGAGAACTAGAGTGGGATGACCATATGTGGTTTAAGAGATAAATCAAAATCTTGTGAGAAGTTTTAAAAAAAGGAACAAATGGTACAATATATGACCTGCACAGAAAAAAATAAGTAGTGGAATAGAAAAAAATGGTGCTGTGTTTAAAAAAATTAAAAGAGAAAAGGAAACTCTGTGAATGAAATGTACTGAAATCAATGAAAATCTGAAAGAAGAGAACAAATTGTTAATAGAACACATGATCGTTTTTATTAATGTATGTCTATGCAATATTGTATAAGACAGTATGCAAAGGAACAACTTTGGATAATAAACTTTCCAGAAGAATATGAAAAATCAAAGGTATAATGCAAGAAATAATAAAATTATCCAGAGGTTCTTAATATAAAAAGAAAGTACTGGGGCTGCTAGGTGGCACAGTGAGTAGAGCACCGGCCCTGGAGTCAGGAGGACCTGAGTTCAAATCCAGCCTCAGACACTTGACACAAAAAATTGCCATGGGACTTTGGGCAAGTCACTTAACCCGAATTGTCCTGCAAAAAGCAAAAAAAAAAAAGCGCTAATAAAAATATTCATGGAGTGCCACTAGAAATAAGCAAATGAACCAATTGACCAATAAACAAATTAAATATACTTAAATATAATAAATAATAAAATAATAATAATAATAAAGTAAATATGCTTAAATAAATAAACATGCTTGAAACTCTGAGGTTATATTTAATTATTTAATCACAAACAATAAAGTCTGCAAGTTGGGGGGGAGACCTTCAATTATAAAGGAAATTCTAATAATACAAGACTTTTCTGCATCTACTAGAAAATAGACTAGAAAGGAATAATATACAATGGAAAGCAAAGGAGATTAAAATGCAGCCTGAGATAACTTTTCTTGCTAAATTGAGCTCTATAGTCAATGAAAATAGACATACATTTAATAAAAGTGATGCATCTGAAACACTTCTACAAAAAGAAAAAAAAGTTGGCAGAAAATCAAATAAAAGAATAGTAAATTCACAAGGCGATATCACAGTAAAACCAGATGAAAGTAAAAAAAAAAATTGAACTGGCTATACAGTTATACATAAAACACCCCTGAAGCAAGGCAATATAGTGATAGTTTAAGTCAATTTGGAATCAAGAAAATCTTAATTCAGTCTCAAATACTTTCCTAGCCAAGTGTGGGATCTTGGTTAAGTCATTTAACTTTCCTTGACCCATTTTTTTCAATATAAAATGGAGATAATAACAACATATACCTATTATGGTTTTTGTGAGGATCAAATTAGATAAAAAGAAATAGAACTTGATTTAAAACAAGCACTAAAGTTATAAAAACACCAACCCCCCCCAAAATGACCCAACCCTGCTGGTCCTGATATGATTGATCAATTGATTGATCTATTTGTCTATCAATTATCTATCTATCTATCTATCTATCTATCTATCTATCTATCTATCTATCTATCTGTCTATCTGTAGATATCTGTCTATGTACAGACATATGTGTGTATGTATGTGTGTGTGTATATATATATATAGAAATATGAGTATATATATTTAAAACATATACATATAGGAATCATTTTAAAAATAATTAGTGCTATCAAATACTTTATAATTTATTCGCAAATTTGAGAAGCACTTTAATAAACTTTTGTGAGATAAATTTAGTCTCTATAACCAAACTAGAGAAACTAAGGAAGAGAATTACAGACCAAAATAAAAAACTGAATATAGATTTTACAATGTTAAATAAAATCTGGTCAAATAGATTTCAGCAATGTATCAAAAATACTTTTACAACCATGTTGGATTTATGCTATAGATTTACAGATCATTCAACATTCTGAAAAGTCAACACATATTATTTATATTGGAAACTTATTCCAAATCATACAATTTTCTCAATAGATGCAATAAAATAAATCTTTCAACAAAGTACAATAATCATTGTGCTAAAAAACAAAGCCAACAAAACTTAAAGGCAAGAAAAAATTATATTTTTAACATAAGAAAACTAGATAAAATGAAAATTTTAGCACCATACACTAGAAGGTTTCTAACATGAACATGAGTAGAGCAAGGATAATAACTTTACATACCATAATTTAATATAGTTCTAGAAATAGAAGCAAGAACAATATGAGAAGTGGAAAAGTTAATAATTATAAAAATAAGTATCATTTATACAGAATATTCAAAAACTTTTAGTACAATATTCACTGTTTATGACATCTTGCATAGCATTTTAAGTTTAGCAATTTTCATTATTTATGTTATTTCATTAGATACTGAAACAACAATGTAAAGTAGGTGTTATCCCCATTTTTTAGTTGAGGAAATGGAGGCATTTAAAACAATTTACATAGTATTATTTGTTCAGTAAGTGACTAAGTCAGCATTTGGAGTCTGTGATTGATGACTCCAAGTACAGTAGTGTATATGTGCTACTACCTGCCTTTTCAGATAGCAAAAGATGAGATAAATCTACCCCTATTAAGGACTACATGAGGATTTACAGAGAAAATATTAAGGAATCAACAAAGTAATTATTTTTAAACAATAGCAACGGCAAATTTGGTCTACAAAATAAATCCAAAAACTCCATATTTTATACAATAATGACAAATTCCATGTGGTAACAGTAAAAAATAATGATCCCTTTTGGCCTAACTATGAATTTCATTTTTTTTAAAGAAAAATTGGCAACCTATCTACCAAAATACATTTAATTCTTATATAAATTCCATTATGAAGTTTTCTTTAAAGAATAAAGTTAAATAGGCAAAGGAATATCTGGTGCTCCTGGTGGGGTTGACGCTATTTTTTGTAAAGGACCATTCCCCAAGTTAATTTACAATTGTAAAGCTATAGCAGTTAAACTATCAAATGGGTTAATTTAAATGCATAGGTAAAATAATCACTAAATTAAAAAGATCTAGAAAATCACAGTAAAAGATGAATACCATAGAAATAAATAGAAATAACACTTTTAAGCTTTGTATTATAAACCACTATTAATCTAAAACATTTTTTATCAGTTTAAAAATCGATAGGTAGTACAATAGAAGTGATTAGACAATAGGAAAACAGAAACTATGGAACTCAATAATCTAGTATTGTGTAAAACCAAAAGCATAAATTATTTAAGCAAGAATTTCATATCTGATAAGAACTTCTTGGAAATCAAGAAAATAATCTGGAAGAAATTGCACTTAGTTCACATATCTTATACAATAATTCAATGTATATTCAAAATGAATATGGGACCTCAGTATTAAAGATCACAACCAAAAAATAAATTAGATCAAATACCTTTCACAGATAGGGGCAGCCAGTATATTCTGAATCAAAGACTTACAAAATATTATACACAAAGATATACACATTTACAGCTATATCTACATATGATGTACATATATACAATATACCTAGTAAATATAAAGTTGGTTACATGAAATATGGGAAAAGGAAGGAAGTAGCTAAACTGGAAATAAATTACATCAGATTTCTCAAATGAGGGCTCATTGTTAACAATATTTAAGCAGTAGACAAAAATATATAGGGACAGATGACAATAAGTGGTCAAAAGATAATAACTATTATTTCTCAAAAGAATTGCAACTCATTAATAACCATAAAATGAGTTATTCAAAGGGCAAGTAAAAGAAATTAAAGCAATCTGTTTCCAAAAGATTTATGTGAACCAGTACAAAACAAATTTAATGGAGTCAAGAAAAAATCAATGATTATAATGTAATTCTTTTTTTGCATTTTTATTTATTTATTTTTAATTATTTTATTTATCTTCTTGTTTACATCATTCATTTCCATGATATACTGAGTTACAAATTTTCTCCCCATCTTTCCCCTACTCACAACCCCAAAACAGCTATCCCACTGTAAAGCCTCTCCCCCAATCTGCTCTCTCCTATGTTCTCCTCCATCACCCCTCTAACTTTTAAGTGGCGCAGGGTGGGTCGGCCTATCCCCATGCCTGTATATCTTGATTCCCAGTTGCATGTGGTTAATAATAATAATAATTATGTATGTATGTATATATATGTGTGTGTGTGTGTGTATATACATATATATATATATTAACATTTGATTGTCAAAGTTTAAATTCTAGATTCTTTCGCCTCCTCTTTCATCACCCACCCCCATTGGAAGGACAAGCAGTTCAATACAGGCTGTACATGTGTAATTATGCAGGATATCTCCACAGTGCACATATTGTGAGAGACTGATTATATGTTCCTCCTTCCCATCCCATCCCCCCTTGTTCTATTCTCTACCCTGTCCCTGTCCCTTTACTGAATTGTGTACTTCCAACAACCCTCCCCCCAACCCTGCCCTTCCCTCCATCATCCCACCTCTCATCCCCTATCCCTCCGAATCTCCTGTGTGGCAAGATATCCAGTTTAGAGTTTATATCATTCCTTGCTTAAGCCAAATTCAAGGAGAGTAAAGTTGACTCTTTCCCTTTTGCCTTCCTGTTCTTCCCCTCCATTGTACCAGTTATCCCTTGCCTCTTCTATACAGGATGATTAATCCCATTCTGTCCCTTCCTGTCTCCTCTCATTTTAATCTGCTCACAAATAAGAATTTCATCTTTTAAAGTATCATCCCTTCCTATTCAATTGATCCTGTGCCCTCTATGAACTCATAAAAACACACTCAGACATGTATTCATATGCATATATACCCTCCAAAAGAGACATGTGTAGGTTTACATATATATATATATATATATATATATATATATATATATATATATATATATATTCATTTGTATTCCCTTCACCTCTCCTCAAACTAAGTAAAGTTTCATAAGTTACTATTATTGCTTTTCCATGATGGCATGTAAATAGTTCAACTTTGATAAGTTCCTTATGAATTCTTTTCTATGTTTACTTTCTCATGCTTCTTGTGTTTGAATGTCAAATTTTCTGTTCAGTTCTGTTTTTTTCAGCAAGAATGATTGAAAGTCCTCCAGCTCACTGAATTACCATATTTTCCCCTGGAACATTCTACTCAGTTTTGCTGGGTAGGTTGTTCTTGGTTTTAATCCTAGGTGCCTTGATCTCTGGAATATCATATTCTAGGCCCTTTGATCCCTCAGATCAAAGCTGCCAGATTCTGAGTTATCCTAATTGTGCTACCACAGTATTCAAATTATTTTCTCTTGGCAGCCTCTAATATTTTCTCCTTGATCTGGGGACCACAAAACCTAGCAATAACATTTCTAGGAGTTTTCTTTTGGGGATCTTTTTCAAGAGGTGATTGGTGAATTCTTTCAAGTTCTATTTTGCCCTCTTATTCTTTCAGGGCAATGTTCTTTGAGAATTTCTTGAAGGATACTTTCTAAGTTTTTTTTTATCATGGATTTCAAGTAGTCCAATACTTTTTAAATTGTCTCTCCTGGATCTACTTTCCAGGTCAGTGCTTTTTTCAAGGAGATATTTCACATTACCTTCTATTTTTTCATTTTTTGGAGTTACCAGATAAAAATTGAGTATAATGTTCCAGGGCAAAATATGGTTATTCAGTGAGGTGGAGGACTTTCAAACATTCTTGCTGAAAAAAAAAGAACTGAAAAGAAGTATTTGACATTCAAATACAAGAGCATGGGAAGGTAATCGTGGGAAAGAAATCATAAGGAACTTACCAAAGTTGAATTATTTTCATGCCAAAATGGAAAAAAAACAATAATAGTAACTTATGAAACTTTTCTCAGTATGAGGATAGGTGAAAGGAATACAAATGTGTATATATATATAAACCTACACATATGTCTATGTAGGAGGGTGTGTGTGTGTGTATATATATATATATATATATATATATATATATATATATATGTATATATATACATACATATGTGTGTGTGAGTACATATCTGAGTATGTGTATATATGAGTTCAGAGAGGGCACGGGATCAATTGAATAGGAAGTGATGATACTTTAAAAGGTGAAATTCTGCGGTGAGAGAGGATTAGAATGAGAGGAGACAAGGAATGAGAGAATGGGGTTAATCATCCTATATAGAAGAGGCAAGGGATAACTATTATCATGGAAGGGAATAAAAGGAAGGCAAAGGGAAAGGGCCAATTTATTCTCATTGAATTTGGCTTATGGAAGGAATGATATAAACTCTAAACTGGGTATCTTGCCGCACAGGAGAGTAGGGAGGATGGGAATGAGATGTGGGATGACAGAGGGGAGTGTTGGGTGGGCAGGATGGTTGCTGGAAGCTCACACTTCTGTAAAGGGACAGGGACAGGGTAGAGATAAAACAATGTGGGGGCAGGATAGGAAGGAGGGACACATAATCAGCCTCTCACAATCTGTCCCCTGTGGAGATGTCGTACATATATTACACATGTACAGCCTGTATTGAATTACTTGTCCTTCTAGTAGGGATAGGTGACAAGGGAGGAAGGGATAGAATCTAGAATTTAAAGTTCTATAATCAAATGTTAAAAATATGTATGTGTGTGTATATATATATGTATATATATATGTATATATATATATTATTATTATTATTAACTACATGCAACTGGGAATTAAGGTATACAGGCACTGGGGTAGGGAGACCCACCGTGCCATATCAAAAAATTAGAGGTACAATGGAGGAGGACATGGGAGAGGGCATATTGGGGTAGGGACTTTACAGTGGGATTGCTGTTTTGGGGTTGTGGGTAGGGGAAAGACAGGGAGAAAATTTCTAATTCAAAATCTCATGGAAATGACTGATCTAAACAAGAAAATAAATAAATTCAAATCAGAAAAATAAATAAATAAAAAATTAAATAAATAAATAAATGATAAGGGATTCTTATAATGATGGTTTTACTTGATCTTTTATTTCTCCATGAATTCCCATAATGAAAGACCCAAGTTGCTATCAATTAACATGAAGTATGTATGTAGCAGTATATTCTCTCGATTAAAAAAAAATGCCAAAAGAATTACTCAGATTCAACCCTGGGTGTGATACAAGGTGGTCTTCTAAAACAAGTCTTTTATGACTAAATGATTTTCTGTTTGTCATGTTTATGCTATAATCCATTTTCAGTAAAATTATACTGATGCTATAAATCTTATCATTTTTGTTTTGGAGCTATGTTACATGAAAGTTAAAGTGCAAAAAATTAAATTCCATGGCAGCTTAGAAATTGTTTCCATATAGAAGACCCTTGGTGATAAAAAAAAATGAGTAATAAAGCCAGTATAACTGTGGCTTAGTTACAAAAAAAGACCCACATTTAAATTAATTAACCCCTTTTTATGCTGAGTGAATTACAATAAGAAATATATGTGTGTGTGTGTGTGTGTGTGTGTGTGTGTGTGTGTGTGTGTAATGCTTTCTGGGAAAGCATAAGGATGAAAATTAGAAGTTGTTGCTGTTCTCCTTCATTTTCAAAGGGAACATGACATTGGGAAGGTGAGGCCATGAACTGCAAGTGAATTGGATTTAAGTGAGAGAGGGCTATGCGGTCACCAGCCTCAGTCTCTACTCAAGAGCCAGTTGGGTCCAGTGGTAAGACAAAAATCAGAAAGATTGGAGATGGCTCCATACACAATGGGATATGGGAAAAAATTAAAGGCGTTTACTTTAGCAAGCATATTAACTACATCTTTGTGCATTTACACATGAATATTATTCCTACATATTTTTATTAAAGATAAATCCAAAATCTGTCTTCTTAAAAATAAAGTTTCCTTGAATGTGGTCTTGGAAGATACAAGCAAGGATGTAAATTATAGTGCTACTCATCATATCCTGCATCTGTATATCACTTTATCATTTATAAAGGATTTACTCAAATATAACCTCATTAGTAGTAGCTACATGATGGAGTTGATAGATTTCCAGCTTGGAGTAAGGAAGACTCATCTTCCTGAGTTCAAATCTGACATCAGACACTTACTAGTTGTGTGACCCTGAGCAAGTCACTTAACCCTGTTTGTCTCATTTTCCTCATTTGTAAAATGAGCTGGAGAAGAAAGTGATAAAGTACTCAAATATCTTTTTTTCAAGAAAACTCCAAAGCGGGTTATGAAAAGCACTGGATATTACTTGAATGATGAAACAACAACAACAACAGCAACAACATATGACGTTAAACCCCACAGAATTACTTCATGAGTTAGGAAGGGCAAGTATTTATTGTCTCCATTTTGACAAAAATGAGGTTGAGAAGTTAAATGATTTGCCTGAAGTACAGTGCAGAAAGAGAGAGGGGAAGAAAGAAAGAGGGGGAGAGAGAGAGAGAGAGAGTGGGACAGAGAGAGAGAGAGCAGGGGGGACAGTCTTTACTGTTATGCTTACTATTATGACATACAATATTTCTTTATTTGATTTGATGATATAGGGAATAGAGGCTTGATTTTATACAACAAAAAATAAAATTTAATGTATAAAGACACTTTGTCAAATTACAATCATATTAGTAGAGAATCAAGCTAAATGGATTTGAAAATGATTTAATGGTAGGGCCCAAAGAGTATCATTAATAGTTTAGTCTTATCTCAGAAGGGGTTCTGCCAAAAAATGATGTAAGCATCAGTGCTTTTACCTATCCTATTGGATGACTTGAATAAAGGCAAACATTTTAACCTTAGCAAATTTTAGAGGACAGAAAGCTACAATGAATGGCTAAGATGTTGGAGGAATCCATAGAAGTGAAGTTTAATAATGAACAAAGTGAATCCTGACATTTAGACTAATGAATCCTCTTTAGAACCATGTGATTGCATATGTGTGACTTGAGAATTTTTATTTTTTGCATGAAAAGGGTAGAATTCAACTCAGAAAACATTTAATAAATTCTTACTATGTGTTATGCACTCCTGTGCAGTTGAAATAAAAAAAAAACATTATCATCATGGGACTTGCATTTTGAGGAAAACAAAATGTTAACAGTGAGCAAAATACACACAGAAACATATATGAAGTTAAGTTTCTGAAAAGTAAATAAATTTGAAACTTAGAAGCATACAGAATATTTGGAAACAATATTTACAGGGTCTCTGAAAAAGGCATCATTTCTCAAGTATATAGAAAACTGGGTCAAATTTACAAGAATAAAAGCCATTCCCCAATTGATAAATGGGCAAAGAACAGGAACAGACAGTTTTCAGATGAAGAAATCAAAGCTATCTATAGGCATTTGAAGAAATGCCATAAATCACTTTTGATTACAGAATCCTAATTAAAATAGCTCTGAGATACCATCTCACACCTATCAGATTGCCTAATATGACAATAAAGGAAAATGATAAATGTTAGGGAGTATGTAAGAAAATTGAGACACTGAAGCACTCTTCATGCACACTTGAACTGATTCAACCATTCTAGAGAGCAGTTTGGAACTACATCAAAAGGGCAAACAAAGTGTACATATCCTTAAATCTAGCAATACCACTACTAGGTTTAATATCTCAAAGAGATCATAAAAAAAGGAAAAAGACCTGCATGTGCAAAAAATATTTATAGCAGCATGGTGGCAAAATGTTGGGAAGTGAGGGGATATCCACCATTTGAGGAATGGCTAAAGAAGTTGTGAAATGTGAATGTAATGGAATACTCTTATACAATAAAAAAATGATGAAAGCACTGATTTCAGAAAATCTTGGAAAGATTTCTATGAACTGATGCTGACTTAAAAGAGCAGAACCAAGAAAACATAATACACAGTATCAGCAATATTTTGTCATCAACTATGAATCACTTAGCTCTTCTCAGCAACACAATGATTTAAGACAAGTACAAAGGACTCACAAAGGAAAATGCTACCAGATAAAGAACTGATGGATTCTGAATGCAGATCAAAGCATATTTTCTTCCTTACTTTATTCTTTCTCATGTTTTTTTCTTCTGATTGGTTTCTTCTTTCATAATTGTGACTTATATGGATTTTTTACATTATAGCAATTTAATAATTATATCACACTGCCTACCATTTTCAGAAGAGGGAAGGAAGAGTGGGAGGAAAATTTGGAACTCAAAATATTTTAAAAATTAATGCTAAAAATTTTCTGGACATGTAACTTGGGAAAGAAAATACTATAAAACATCAGTAAAATTTAATATAAAAAAGTACTCCAACTCTTTAAGGTAACTACTTTAATAAAATGAGAATGCATCTTTTGAATCAATAAAACCACAATAAAACAAGTGTGAACAATACAGTCAACAGAGTTGAGAAGGAGTAAGTTCCTTAAGAACCTTACTAACCTGCGCAACCCTAGGCAATTTGTGAACCTCTTTGCCTTGTTTTCCTCATCTGCAAAATGAGCTGGACCAGAAAATGACAAACTGTTTTAATACCTGGTCTAAGAAAACTCCAAATCAGAACATGAAGAGTTGAATACAATTGCAAAATGAATGCACAAAAACAACCCAAAAAAGGTGTATTAGATCATTGCATAAAATGAAATGATACTAAACAAGATGTCTGTTGTGAATGTCTGGAAATTCAGACATATCTGGTGGAATTTATAGCAAGTCAGCTCAGACTCCAGCACTTCAGGTGGTTCTCATCTCATGGGCATAAGAAAATATAAACAAGACTTTTTGAGGGAATCACTTCATAAGAATGAGAAAGGAGAGAGGCTCTGTGGTCTCTTCCCTTAACCTTTTGATCTGATGTCCCTGTAAACTTCAAAAGATTGGAAGATTTTGGTATTCATACCAGTATTCTAGTAGAATCTCTGGGAAAGTGTGGTTGATGGCTCCAACAAACACACTGTGAAAAACAAATTTAGGTCTCTAAAAGGATATAAATTATTGAATCCCAGGTGAAGACATATTATTCAGTGAAACTGTATGAAAACTCTAAAAGGGAAGGAAAAAAGGAAAAAAGCAAGGAGTTAGCAGTTACCCCTTTTGCTTACTAAACTGAAGCAAATTTTTCCTTGAAATCTATAGAAGCTTATGGGAAAGACATCTCAGACTTTAGCAGCAGCTATATTATTATTATCACTGCTACATTTATTATATTTTATTATACAGATTTAAATAGTAATAAAAATTACTACTTCAGGTAAATATTAATTTCTAAAAAAATATTTAAGACTGACTAATTGCTTCATGTGATAACCATTGGGGGAAAACACACCAGTTGGTGTTTAGTAGTTTTAGGGAAAATTACCTCAGAATTACCCACAAAACCTTTAGAAAAAATGATCCAATTGTACTTTTTGAACCCCAGACTGTTAGAGTTTTTAGGAATCAGTAAGTTGAGCCTAAGAGTTTATGCTAAAAAGAAATTCAGTTGTGGAAAAGCACTAAAACTGGGGTAATCAGAAACAGCTTATAAGAAGTGGTCGCTCTCAGAGTGAAGTAAGCTAGGTATACAAAAAGATAGATGTGATCTAAACAGTGTGAGAGGACATCTACGTAAACGAACAACTTGCAAAAAATGCAGTGTTAAGTAAAATTAAGAAATATCTAATATTCAGGAATACAGAAGTGATGGGTTTGCTGGAATTTTACTTGATTAAATCATGTCTTGAGTGCTATTCTAGGTAAAATACAGGAATACCCTGCTATATTAGAGATGATCCCCTTGGAATATTGGCAGGATAATGAAGGCTTTGAAGTTCATGCATTATGACTATCAGATTTTGGAACTAGTAATGCTTAATTAGAAGAAGAGGAAACTTAACAAGAAAATCACAGTTATGGTCAATTTTGAAATTAATTGCATCAAGCCTCTGTTAAGAAACAAAAGATATGAACCCATGTTGCTGACATAACAGGAAGTTGCTGGTGTAACAGGGAGGGGAAGAACAGGGAGGAGCTAATAGGTATATAAGGAGAATCCCTAGCTGGAATTTTAAATCTTCTAGGAACCAGGTCCTGGAGGCTGAGGAACAGAGGCCCAAGCTAGAGAGAATGAATTTTTATCTTGAGAACCTGGAAGAAATGATTTTGATTCTGGGAACCTGCTGAAACTTCTGCTGAGTCTGAGAGCCAGAGCTACTGAAGAGATGCTGAGTGCAAGGGCCAGCCAAGCTGCTAAGGATTTTTGAGGAGCAGCCAGAGATGCAGAAGACTGAGGAAGCATGACTATGGTGCTGGTATTTTGTCCATTTGTGGCTTTGTTAAACCTTGACTTCCTGGGAACAGAGACTATGAAGGATAGAAAGTTTAATGGACACTTCAGAGTGGAACAGGGGTCGCATGGAGAGCTGGACAGGGAGTTGGGCACTGTGTTCCTTTGAACATAGGTGACAGTTTGGTGAATCCATGTGGGAATTGTGAACATAGAAAGGGATCCAGGGAATCTGAGAGCCTACCTTGGGTCAAGATGAAGAGATTTCTCCATGGATACTGAATAGTGACTGTTTGAAGTTGTAACTTACTTCTGACCTTGAAATTGTAACTTATTTGGGACTGAGGGGACTGACCTGTGTATTTTATACCATCCCCTTAAGAGTAGTGACTGGTATTGTAACTTAGTGTGCCCCATTAGGGAAGAAATTTGATTTTTGTATTTTGTGACTCTTTAGGAGGCAAACCTCCTTAAGGAAGATTGAATTATTAAGTTTATTGAATGATTTAGTCACTAAGCAATTGATTGACCAAATGATTGTACTTTGTTCAAAACTATGTGATCACTGCGGTGAAAACTATGTGGCCATCTTAGTGATAAGTTGTTGTGAATGTTGTATTTGATTTTCTGTGAGAAGTTGTAATATTGTCAATGCTGTACCTCAATGTTCTATGAATGTTTTGTTCTTATTTGTTATTGGATAAATAGAGTGTTCGCTATATTGTGTAATCAGAACTTTTAAAGCTGTTCACAGCAGCATTCTTCTGGAAACCTATTCATGCTCTTGGCTTTACAATAATACGGAAGAAATATTAAACTTGTATTTGGCCTTAGAGGGAAGAGCTAGGAACAATTGGTTAGAATTGCAAAAGGGTAAATTTCTCCCCAGGGAACAGAGAATAACATTAACATAATGTTAAAGTCAAGAAATGGGACTGAAGAATGAGAAAATAAGAAAAAAAATAATGTGACAACTTTAAAAAGTTCCTGGATGACAGGGAATTTCAAGGGGGAAAAAACAACAACTGAGAAGATGACAATGTCAAAACAATTATGAGAAAAAACAAATTTGAATAAGACTTCCTAAAAGAGTGGTTAAAAAGATTTTAAAACTCAAAAATAGAAATACAGGAAAATTGGGGAAAGAGCTAAGAATGATGTAAGGAAATTGTAACAAGAAAGTCAAACCTTAGTTAAAGAGGCAGAAAAATCCATGTAAAAAGACCCCTTAAAAAGCAAAATTAGCCACATTTTAAAAAAAAGTAACAAAAGTTCACAGAAGAAAATAATGTCTTAAAAATCCGAAGTAGGCAATGGTAGCTAAGCACTTCATGAGACATCAAGAAGCAAAAAATTAAAAACATGAAAAATATGAAGAAATATGAAATGTCTCATTAGGAAAAGGTATCTGGAAAATAGATCATGGAAAGATAATTTAATAATTATTGGATTACCTGAAAACTAGAATCAAAGAAAGAGCATAACCATCACAGTTCAAGAAATTATCAAAGGATACTGCTTTCATATTCTAGAACCAGACAGTAAAATAGAAATTATAAGAATTGGCCAATTAGTACTGTAAAGCTCTAAAGCCAATCAGCAGTAGATTTCTGAGAGAATGCTACTGTGAGGAGCTTTTAAGATTCGGATTACATAGTATTAGTGAACACTCTGTTTATTCCATTACAAATCTTCATTCAGTACAATGTTCACCATTTCAACAGTTCA
>CM053594.1:190885731-190940378 GCA_028646575.1 Pseudocheirus occidentalis
TGATTTCCAAAAAACCTAAGTTTAGTCCAAGGGGAAGCCTTTTCTTCATTTTGAATCTGGGTGGTCTCTCTGATTCCCTGGATCCTCTTCCCTGGTCCCAGGTCCCTCCTGAATCTGCCAGACAATCACCTAGATTCAGGAGCTGAAAACTGCCAGGCTCTTGTCCAGTCCTCAGAGATAAACAGTTCCCAAGTCCTTGTCCAGTCCTCAGGGCAATCCCCGGCACACACTGAAGTTCACAAGGTTCAGCACACCTCAAACCCTTCAGAATTTCTCTTGCCTGGAACTCAAGGATCAGCCAGGCCACCAACAAACAAAGTCCCATCCTGTTCATATCTGCAGTCAGCCACTCAGGAACCAAACCCAAGGTCTATATTGTCTCTGAAATTCTCCTGCTTATAAAAACTGGCCTTCTCCCAAGTCAACATGGTTCAGGGGAGTGTCTCAGCCAATAGCATTCTTCCAAGTCACAGGGGAATTCACACCTTTTCACCAATGGACAGAGTTCTATACTTAACACTAGGTTACTAGGATCTACTTAAAATCTGATCAAATAAATTAATTACCATTACAAAAGCCAAGCACCAGCAGATTTCCAAAAGAATGCTACTGTGAACAGTTTTTAAGATTTGGATTACACAGTAACAGTGAACACTCTGTTCAATTACAGATCAAGGTTCAGTCCAATATTCACAATATAATATTCTCAATATTACGTCTTGTCACAGAAAGTCAAAATATTGTGTTCATAACAGCTTAACATTGGAATGGTCATACAGTTTTCACTACACTGGCCACAATATTCAGAAAAAGGAACAAAAGAAGAATCACCTGGTTTTCCTAAGGGGGAAACTTAAACCTTCTCACTTAAAGATGCAATCAATCAATTCACAATATACCAATCTTCCACTCATGGGGCAACCATTAACTTAATCAGTCATTCATCTAGCAGTCAGTCAGTAAACTAGATTCCCAATTACTAAACATCACTAGTCACTAATAGAGTCATGAGAAAACCACACACTTTCCACCCCTTGGTGTCCAGCAAATCTCAGTCTCATCCAAGGGGAGGCCTTTTCTTCATCTTGACCCTGGGAGGTCTCTCTGAGTCCCTGGATCCCCTTCCATCATCCCAGCTCCCTCCTGAATCTTCCAAACAGTCACCTGGATTCAGAAGCAGAGAGGTGCCAGGTTCCCATCCAGTACTCAGAGGTAGACAGCTGTCAGGTCCTTGTCCAGTCCTCAGAGTCCAGCACAAACCCTTCACCACTTCTCTTTTCTGGAACTCAAGAATCAGCCAGGCCATTAATAAACAAAGTCTTATCCTTGCCATGTTTCTTCAATCTTCCAGGAGTTCAACTGGCTCTAGGACCAAGAAGGAATATTGGCCTTCTGGGTGGGCTTCACCAAATTCTGGTCTCAGAAAAACTCAATTCACTTACTTTTCAGTCAGCTTCCAGACACTGGAAATTCTCTCTCTCTCTCTCTCTCTCTCTCTCTCTCTCTCCCTCTCAGCTGGCTTCAGTTGCCCTGAATCTTCCTTTATGAGGAGCCACATTCCAGTTTTCCAGTTCTGTCTCTCTGTCTCTAGAATTCTTCTTTATATACAGCACTGTCATCCTGTCTCAGCCAATAGCCTTCTTCCACTCAACAGGAGAGTTCATGCCTTCTCAACGGTGGACAGGGTTCACACCTTCCATACTTAGCCCTAAGTTACTAGGTGCTACTTAGCCCTAAGTTACTAAGTGCTAAGTATCTCAGAAACTGATTACTATTACAACTACTCTAAAGAGGTCCAAAAAATGAAAGCTCCTATGAATGTCATGGCCAAATTCCAGATTCCAAAGTTAAAACAGAAAATAGAGTCAAAGGCAGGATTACACAAGATTCTGTAGTTACATTAAAAGTGTAGAGGAGTGGCAGCTAGTTGATGAAGTGAACAGAGATTCAGTCCTGGAGTCAGGAGGACTTGAGTTCAAATCTGGCCTCAGACACTTAACACAAAATTATTTGTGTGCTGTTAGGCAAGTCACTTAACCCCAATTGCCCTCCCGTTCCCCTCCAAAAAGCAAAAAAAAAAATAGTAGAAGACTTATAACATGATATTTTGGCAGGCAAAAGAGATGGAATTACAAACAAGAATGACCTACTGAGGAAAACAGTATAGTTCTTCAAGGGAAGAAACAGATATTTAATGACACTGAGGACTTTGAATAATTCCCAATGAGAAGATCTGAGCCGAATACATAATTTTAATTTTATATACTAAACTAAAGAAAAGCATAAAAAAGTACATGAAAGAGCACTCATAATGTTGAACTACTTATCATTTTATATGGGAATATGAAAAATGTATATTCTAAGAATTTTAGCAGCATTAGGGCAATTTAAAAGGTTATACATAGAAAGAAGATATAAGAATGAATTGGGATGATATTAAAAAAAATAAAGCATAAAGGAAAGAGATTTTGTGGGAGAAGGGAAAATGGAGAGGAAGAATGGAGAAAATTATCTTATGCAAAAGAAGCATGCAATGAAGAGCTTTTACAGTGAAGGGAGAAATTCTGAGGAAGCCAAGCAGTGTTTGAACCTCACATCTAAATTGGTTTAAATTGGTTCAACTAGTAATAGGAATCTGTCTTACCACAGGGAACTAGGAAAGGAAGATAAATGAAAAGACAAAGGGTAATATGTAACAAAAAGAAAGGAAAATAAGGGGGGAAAAGACTCTGGTTAGACACAAACAGCCTGGAGAGGAGGAACAAAAGAGAGAAAGAGACAGAGAGACAGAGAGAGACAGACAGAGACAGAGACAGAGAGAGAGGTAAATAGAAGAAAATAGGATGGAAGAAAATGGACAGTTAGAAATCATAACTGAATGCAAATAATATGAACTTACCCACAAAATAGAAGTAGATAGTGGAATGGATTATAAACCAGAATACAAAAAACTAAGCTGTGTAGAAGAAATACACTTGGGGGTTGCTAGGTGGCGCAGTGAGTAGAGCACCGGCCCTGGAGTCAGGTGTACCTGAATTCAAATCCGGCCTCAGACACTTAACACAAAAACTAGCCGTGTGACCTTGGGCAAGTCACTTAACCCCAACTGCCCTCCAAAAAAAAAAAAAGCAAAAAAAAAAAAAGAAGAAATACACTTGGAACAGACGCACATGGAGTTAAAATAAGGCATTGGAGCGGAATGTTATGCAGAGATAACAATCATGATCTCAGATTAAAAAAAAACAAAAAAAGACCTAATTAAAAGGAAGAAGTAGGGAAACTACATTTTGTTAAAAGAAACCACAATGAAGAAATGTCAGTAGTAAGTATATATGTGCCAACTGGATTAGCATCCAGATTCTTAAGGAAAAGTTAAATGAATTGGAGGAGGAAATATTGGGGTGACTCAACCTTCCCTTATCAGAGCTAGATAAATGTAACCATAAAATAAGTAAATAAGAAAGAAATGAAGAATGTAAATTGTCTTTTAAAAAAATATGTGGTATAATAGACCCTAGGAGAAAACCCAATGGGAAGAGAAAGGAATATAACTTTTTTTTCCTGAGCTGAATAAGGTACTTTCTCAAAAACTGACCATTCATTTAGGTCATAAAATGTCACAATGAAATACAGAAAAGCAGAAATATTAAATTCACCTTGCTGTTATAATGTAATAAAATTGCACTTAATAAAAGTACATGGAAACTTAGATTAAAAGTTGATTAAAAAATAAAGAGTCTAATCCTAAGAATGAATGGATCAAAAAACAAGTCAAAGAAGCAAATACAAATTTAATTAAAAAGAATTGCAATGAGACAGCACTCAAAAATTTATGGGATGTCACTAAAGCAACTCCGTGGGGGAAATTTATATCTCTAAATACATACATCAATGTAACTCTTAAAAAACTAGAAAAAAATTAAAAATCCCCAATTAAACACCTAGTTGGAAGTCCTGAAACAGAGATTAATAAGACTGAAAGTTAAACAACAACAAAAAAGCCAGTGATTGAACTATAAAATATATCTAGCAGATGGTTTTAAAAACAAAATAGAATGGACAAACTGTTAACTAATTTATTTTTTAAAAAAAGAAGAAAACCGGTTGTATGCACCAACAATGAAGATGCAATTATTAGGAATTATTTTGTCCAACTGTATGCCAGAAAAATTGAAAATCTAAATGAAATGGATATATGTTTACAAAATATAAACTGCAGAGAACAAGAAATAAGGAAATAAAATACTTAAATAGCCCCATGTATGGAGTCTTTATTGTGGAAAAGGCATAAAATTCAGTAACAAGGAAAACTATAACTTAAACTCTGTGAAAGGTGGAAGCCCATACATGGTGAACTGTTAAAATAATAATTCAAGTACTGAATCGTGACTTAGATAATATGTCTAGGAAAAGCCATAATACAAGCACAGTAAATGGTTTGTGATTAGTACACATACACATTTGGGTATTTTACCCAACAACGTTGGCTTAATGCCCAAACTTGGAAGTGATCTCATTACTAAGCAGAAAACACCAAATATCCCCAATCAGTATTGGCGTGTTCTGTCACTCCCTCTCCCTTTGTTTGATTTCTACATTTACCAGTGGGCTTTCCTGAGGTCTTTGTGGGTATTTACTGAATCACCCCAGACTGAAGATTGTTGGTCTTGGCTGGGATCCATCATTCTGCCCCAATGTAAGTAACCCAATTGATTAAACTGCCATTATAATCAATATGGTGTTCCTGGTCTCTTTGTATCAAACTTGTCCAACTCTTGTTTTTTTGGGGGGAGAGGGGATCTGTGGATGGAGTTTGAATATCCTCATGCAGGGGAATTCTGGAACCTACACTATCTTTGAAAAGGAAATGGAGCAAATCAAAATGAGTTGCTGAAGGAAAAAAAATCCCTAAGACCAATTGAATTTATAAATGAATTTTTCCAGACATTTAAGAAATGATTAATATCAATACTATAACAACTACTGAAAAAATAGGTAGAGTCCTACTGAATTCCTTTTATGATACAAAGATGGTTTTGATACCTAAATCAGAAAGAGCAAAAATTGAGAAAAACTTCAATTGATCAATTTCCTAAATAGCAACAAGCAAATTTTAAAATACTAGCAAGGAGATACTACCAGTGTATCAAAAATATCATACACTATGATGAGCTGTGTTTTGTATTAGGCCAAAGGGCTGGATCAATATTAGGAAAACTAAAAGTATAATTTACCCCATCAACAACAAAAAATTATATGGTTATAATCATAGATGTAGAAAAAAGTATTTGACAAAATCCAACACCCATTCCTTTTACAACACTAGAAAATATATGATTTAATAGGGACATTTCTTAAAATGATAAGTATTATCTCTTCAAAGTCAAGAGTGAGCCTTATCTTTAATGTGGATAAGCCCCCCCAATAAGATTATGGGTGAGGTAAGAATGTCCATTATCATAATCATTATTCAACAATATACTTAAATGCTAGCTATAGTAATGACAAGAAAAAATAACTGAAGGAATAAAAATAGTCTTCATGGAAGCAAAACTTTCACTTTTTTCAAGTGATATGGTGGTATAGATGAAGAACGCTAGAGGAAACTAGGTGAAACAATAAACAACTTCACCAAAATTTCAGGATATAAAACAAACCCACATAAATCATAATTTTATGTGAAATAAAAATGCAGCAGTAAAAGGCATATATTTCATTTGAAATAACTGAAGAAAATTTTTTTTAAAATGCTAGTGATCCTAAGTGACAAAACAAACCAAGGGATTATATGAACACAATTACAAAATACGTTTCACACAAATAAAATCAGATCTAAATAATTGAAGAAATGTTAATTTCTCATGACTAGTAAATTACCATAAAAATCTAATGTTTGATAAGTGCAAAGATCTAATATTTGGGGAGGGGAAAAGTTCACTATTTAACAAAACTGCTAGAAGAAAACTAAAACAGTTTGCCAGGCATTAGACAAACATCTCACACTGTATATCAAGATAAAATAAAAATGGCTACATGATTTAGACATGAAGGATGACATCATAAACAAATTATGAGAGTACATTATCTGTCAGATCTATTGATAAGGGAAGAATTTATGGAGAAACAGAGCATTCTAGGATATAAAATCTATAATTAAGTTTATGTTAAACTAAAAAGGTTTTGCACAAGCAAAAACCATGCAGCCAAGATTAAAATAAAAATATAAAACTAGGGAAAACACAGGCTTTTTTTCCTGATAAAGATCTCATTGTGCAAATACATAGAAAATCAAATATTTAGAGGACTGAGTCAAATTTATTGGAATTTACATGAACATATGCTTCTTCCATTGATAAATGGTCAAAGGATATGAACAGCTTACAGATGAAGAAATCAAATCTATCTATAGTTATGAAAAATGCTCTAAATTATTATTGATTAAAGAAATTAAAATTAAAACAGCTCCAAGGCACCACATCATAAATATCAGATAGGCTAATTTGACAGAAAAAGGAAAATAATAAAAGTTGGAGGGGATATAGGAAAATTGGAATGCTAATGCAGTGTTCACTGTTAGAGTTCGGAACTGAACCAACCACCGCTGGAGACAAATTTGGAACTATATCCAAAGGTCTATGAAATTTTCCATAACTTTGACCATTGATACCATTACCATGTTTCTATCACAAAAATATTAAAGAAAAACACAAAGGACCAATATGTACAAAAAAAAAATTCATGGCAAAAATTGGAAATTAAGAGGATATCTGTGAATTGAGGAATGGATAAACATGTTGTGGCTTATGATTAGTATAGAATACTATTGTTCTATAACAAATATAAGTAGGATGGATTTAGAAAAAACCTGGAAAGATGCATATTAACTCCTGCAGTGTGAAGTAACAGAACATGAGAGCATTGTATACAGTTATAGCAATATTGTACAATGATCAATTTTGAATAGCTTAGTTATGTTGATCAATATGAGGCAATTCCTAATGACTTATGTTAAAAAATGATGTCCATCTCCAGAGAAAGAACTGATGGAATTTGAATGCAGATCTAAGCATACATTCTTGCTTTCTTTATTTCTTGCTTTATTTTGGGCTCTTTTGTCTGTTTTCTTTTGCAACATGCCTAACATATTGATATGTTCTCATGATTTCACATGCATAATCTATATCACATTTCTTGCCTTTGCAAGGAGTGAAAAGGGCTGAAGGAAATTAGGGAATTTGCAACTCCATTTTAAAAAATGAAAGTTAAAAATTTTACATCATCCATAAAAATAAAATAATATTTTAAAATAATTAGAATAATTTCCAAATGGAAATGGTTATTTTAGAAGATAAAATGTTTTCCAACCTCTGGATAGATGGTGTATCAGCAAGCACCCTAGCTCATCCAGGGTAGCTGCTCCCACAGGTTCTTAGATATGATTTTCTAAAGGAAAGCAACTCAAAATGGGTTAACAATCTTACTTTAATCAATCAAACAGATATCATTTATCTAGTTCAGAGGAAAAAGTCAGAACCCTGAAATTCAGAGAATGCAAATAGAATACAAACAGAAGTTACAAGCAGACGAAGAAACAGATCAGCATATGGGCTTCCAACCATCTGACCATTACATCCATACCTATTTAGTTACCAAAGAGGGGAGCACCAACATCTGTGTTTTTCTAAGCCAGGAGGCTCAACAGCTTTCCAGAGATTTGTCTGGCCAAATCACACAACTCTTTCCAAAATGAGCCCCAAAGCAAAACCTCCCATCAGGGTATATATAGCCTTCTCCTGGATCAGATAATGTCACAGGCCCCTTGACCCACTGCCCAATCATTTCTGACTCCAAGACACTGTGATTCAGTGAAATATGTGTCTGACCAAATATTTTTTGCCTTTTTCTAATGTTTGTCACTGTATAAGACATCCATAAATTTTTTGAGTTTTGTCCTTCACGTTCAGAGAAAAATAAGTCTCTTTCTGTTTTGCAATTCCATGATTTTTTAGCAAAATCCATAGACTACATTTGAGACAATCAGCATCATCCCTTTACTTTCAGTGCAACTCTCCAGCTCTAGTAATTGTTTGACTAGAGCAAGCAAAAGAAAAGTAAAGGAGAAAATAAAGGAAGAAAAATTAAGGTAAAGTCCTATCCTTACTCCCATTTGGCACCCCTCAGTAATTTTCTTTCCCTCATTTTTCTGATTCTATTATTGTGAGAAAGAAGACAAAGAGAAATAATGAAATAAGCATGTGTTAATGAGAGTAAGAGAAGAAACAAGAGAAACATGGAGATGTGATTAGAAAGAGCTTCAATATATTTCAAACTCAATTTGTCAATAGTGACATCAAATTCATTTAACAAATTCAAGGCTATCCTTTTGAAGTGAATAAATGTATTCAGAGCCATTTTATTACCATTCCTAACTTGGTCCCTGGTCATGCATAAATTGACTTCAAGTAATAGTGACCTATTATTGAATAGGTCACTATTCAATAGTGACCTATATTTAATTCCAAATATATATACATGAATTGATACTAAAACTTTAAAGAACAAAGCTTAAAGTGAATAATTAAATATTTTAAAAAATTCTGCAAGTATCATTGAGTAGGTCAGTTATATTTTAATGACAAATCTTATAATGAAATATGTGGAATGTTAGTATAATAAAGAGCCTCCCAGATACTGTGTCATAAAAATAATTTGATAAGAATTTTGTTCCACTTTTTCCAAATAGTTTATATAATATTGGTATTAGTTGCCTATAAATATTTTGTAGCATTCAGTTGTGAATCCATTTGTTCCTATGGCTTTTTTTCTTAGAAAGCTCATTTGTTTTATTAAATTTCTTTTTCTTTGGTACAGTTATTTAAGTATTCTATTTCCTCTTCTGTGAATATAGGCAGTATATATTTCTATAAATATTTTATCATTTTACTTAGATTGTCAGATTTATTGGCATATAAATGGGCAAAACAGCTCCTAATAAGTTTCTCTAATTTCATGTCTGTGGCTGCTGCAATCACCCTTTTCACTTTGGATATAAATAGTTTCATTATCTTTCTTTTTTAAAATCAAAGTAATAAAGTATCCATTTTGTTGTTTTATTATTTGTCCAAATAGTAGAAGAGACATTGTTGTCTAGAGTTAAGGCCCAGGAAACAAGCTGAGCCCTGAGCTTGGCATAGCAACAATCATTTGTGCTTACCCACAACTGCAACTAAATCACAGAACTGATAGTCTTTGAGTTTGCACAAGCACCAACAGGCCCAGATATGAAGCCATGCTACGAATGGACTTTTTGTCACTAGACAATTCAGCCTCACTGTTGCTGGTGTACCTCACCAGTGTGACTATACTACACTGTTTGATTCTTTTTGACAAGCATATGAATCAAAGTTCATCCTTGGGTCACCCCACTAAGGGTGTGTCCCCAACAATGTGTCTAATTCCCCTCCTAGCTTGCAAGTCATTTCCCTCATTTTGATATTAAACTTCTCTTTGATTCTTGTCTCTCCCATCTCTTGCCTTCTCTGTTCAGCTCCACCTATTCACTGGTTAGAAGGTGGTATGTTCCAGTTGATATTTTTCATAAAACCAGCTTCTTGTTTTATTTTTTAGTTCAATTTTTTTTCTTATTTTTAATTTTCTCCTTTTTACTACTTTCTTCATTCTTCTCACAATTTACCCCTCTTTTTCACCCCTTGATTTTATTTTTTAAAATAAACTAATTATTGTTATTGTTATGCTATATACTCTTTCTAACTGCCCTAATAATGATAAAGTTCTTAGGAGTTACAACCATCACCTTCCTCTAAAGCAGTCGTTCTCAACCTTTGAGGGTCAAATGACCCTTTCACAGGAGTCACAGGGGTTGCCTAAGACCATCAGAAAGCGCATATTTCCAGATGGTCTTAGGAACCTAAACACCTCTCCTCTATCTGTCTCCAGGCAGGACTGCCTGCATGCAGATATGCCCGCACATGAGTATTAAAGGATCGTGGCTTAGGAAGGTTGAGAACCACTTCTCTAAAAGAATGTAAATATCTTGACTTCATTGAGTCCCTTGTGATTTCTCTTTCATGTTTTCCTTTTCCATACTTCTCTTGAGTATTGGGCTTGAATGTTAAATTTTTCTATTTTGTTGTAGTATTTTTGTCAGGAAAGCTTGAAAGTTTTCTATTTCACTAAATAGTCATTGGTGCCCTGAAAGATTATACTCAACTTTGCTAAACAGATTATTCCTGTTAGCAATCCTAGCCTTTTGCTTTCCAGAATATCATCTTTCAATCCCTTTCCTCCTATATAATAGAAACTGATCATTCCTGTATGATCTTGCATCTTGAAAATATTTGAAAGTCCAATATGTCATTAAATACTCACCTTTTACCCTGAAAGCTTATCTTCAGTTTTGCTGAATAGGTGACTATTGGTTGTAATCTTAGCTTCTATTGCCTTTTGGAATATCATATTCCAGTCCAGTCAGTTTTAAAGTAGTAGCTGCAAAACCTCATGTTCTTCTGACTGTAGCTTCATGATATTTAAATTATTTCATTCTGGCTGCTTTCAGTATTTTATACTTGGCCTTGGAACTTGAGAATTTTACTATGATATTTTCATGAGTTTTCATTTTGGGATCTCTTTCAGGAGGTGATTAGAGAATTTTTTAATGTTTATTTCTCCCTCTTTTTTGGGGTGGATATTCAGGCAGTTGTCCTTTGATGATTTCTTGCAAATTGATGTCTAGGTTTTGTTTGGTTGGTTGGTTGGGTTTTTTTAATAATGGATTTCAGGCAGTCCAATAATTTTTAATTATCTCTCCTCAATCTATTTTCCAGGTGAGTTTTTTTTTTCACATGAGATATTTCACATATTCTTCTATGTTTTTACTCTTTTGATTTTAAGTGATTCTTGATGTTTCACAGAGTCAGTAGCTCCTCTTTACCTAAATCATTTTTTTAGGGAATTGTTATCTTTGGTGAGCATTTGTATGACCTTTTCTATTTGGCCAACTCTACTTTTGAAGCACTTATTTTTGCCAGTGATTGTTTCCCCATTTTTATTTTGTTTCTTTTATTAAGATGTTGACACTTTTTTCATTATTTTATGGATTTCATTCTCATTTGTTTTCCCATTTTTCCTCTGCCTTTCTTATTTGATTTTTAAAATTCTTTTTAAGCTGTTTTAGGATTTATTTTTGAACCTAAAATCAATTTATATCTTTCTATGTACAGGTTCTTTTATTGTTGTTGTTGCTGTTGTCATTGCTTCCTCATCTCCCCTCCTATTTCTTGATGTTTACATTTATTTTAACATTGGACACTTCTCCTGAGGTGGAGGGAGAACTGTCCAAAGCTCAAGGATTTTGTTCTGTTCTTTTCAAAGCTAGTTCTATGGTTATACAAGTTTTCATTTCTTCCAATATGGTATGGTCTAAGGAGAATTGTGTTTACTACTCTTCTAGCCTGTGTTCTGGTCTATGAGAGCTCACAAGTACTCTTTTCTGACCAGTGTCCTCAGTCCCCTGTAGCAGTGAACTCTACTCTGCTAGTGCTCATCCCTGCCCTCAGATTTTGCCCCAGAATCATGTATTGGCAATACAACAGAGTTCTGCAACAGGGAACCTTTACACAGTATGGAGTATGGACAATGCAATAGGGTCCTGATCTTAGCATCATCAAAGGGTCACTTTTAATACATTTCTTCTCACTTATCCAGTCACCTTACTGTCTGTGAACTGAGAGCTCTGGAAGTTGCCTTTACTGGTTCAGTCACTTCCTTCACTATCACACATACCCCAGGCCTGAACTGGCTTGTTGTGCATGAGCTGCTAGTGGCTTGACAGGATGCTTCCTATGCTAGACTGGGCTCTACTCCTACATGAGTGAAGCAGACTTTATCACTTAACCATCTAAGTTTTCTTGGACTAGAAAATTATTTTATTCCATCCTTTTGTAGGTTCTGCCATTCCAGAATTCATTTTCATGCATTAATTTAAAGTTATTTGGAGTGGAGTCTAGGAGGGCTCAGGCAAATCCCTGATTTTACTTTACCGTGTTCTAATGCTGCCTCTTTTACCAAGATGATGAATCACTTTTCATAATTTTCTTGCATCACTCATATTTAATTTCCCAAATTTCCCTCTACCTCTCATATGAGTTTTACAATCCTTCTTGAGATTTTCCATGAATTCATGTTTGGCTTTTGTCCAATTTACATTTTTCCCCTTTGAGTGTTTGATTTTTAGCTCTTTTGACATCACTGTCTTCTAAATTTGTGCCTCAGTATTACTTGCCACCATAGTAGTTTTTATATGATAAGGTTATTTTGTTGTCATTCATTAATTTTTTTAACTCCTTTTAACATATGTTAAAGTTGGGCTCTGCTACTGGGGTTGGGAAGGAACTGCCCCAAGTTTCAAGTATTTCTTGCTGTTCTTTTCAGAGCTAGTTCTAGGGGTGTGTATGTTTCTTTTATGATTCTAAGGTGGCATGATCTAAGGAGAGCTGTGATTGCTGCTCTTTTGGATTGTATTCTGTTCCATACCTAGGAAGGTACATTGATTACCTGCAGCCACAAGTGCTAATGCTCCTTTCATCCTTGGAACTAACACCAGGATCTTTTGTCCTTTGTGAATAATCACAAATATCCTTCTTTGCTTTGGCACTGTGACCATTGTTCCTGTTCCAACAACTAGAGATGTTGCTCCTTCTGGCCTGGAGCTGTGACTGCTATCCTAGTTCTCTAGTACTTGCAACTGCTAGGGTTCCTTTCTTGTTTTAAATTGAGACAAGGCTTCTGCTCTCTTGTGAGTGACCATAAATGCTCTTCTCCATTGCAGAGTTGTGTCCAGAGCCTCTTTTCCCCTGGGGTAACTATACTAGTGCTTCTCTTTTCCCTGGAACTGTGGCCAGTACTGAGTACAGGCAATTCAAAAGGGTCCTGAACCACATATCAGCAAAGTTTCCTTTGTAATCTCTTTTTTGTGTAGTTGTATAACCCCTTTAATATCTGTGGTCTTAGAGCTACAAAAGCCATTGATGCTGCTGTTGCAACTGCATATGAGGCCTATTGTTGACATTTCCACAGAGGTGTTGCCATGGTGTGTTATGCACTTTATTTAATATTTTATTTCAAAATGTCTTTTCTTTACTTGAATATTAAAGACTATAAATGTACTCTGTCCTTATAAACATTCAGAAGTTATTTTGTTTTCAATTGCACCCTGTGGCAATAAATGCCTAAATTTTATTCCAGTCATGTCAAGAAATGTTCATAGATCCAGGTCAGTCATTAGAAAGCATTTTTACAGCAACACGTGTCAAAATGGACTAGGATTTTATTTCTTCTCTTAAGTATTTTTATTTTCTTTCCTAAAGTATGAATATACTATAAATACAAGTCAAACTAGAGAGGAAAGATATTATAGTTGATCAAGGATGTTAAAATAAGAAACATCTGACGACAAATTTTACACATATACTGGCTTATTCCCCATGGGAAGGTCACTTAAGCCCATAATTCTCCAAGTATCTTGTTAAGACAATAAAGACATAAGATATATGGCAGCTCTGTATCATTTGAAAGAGGTACCACTTGGGGAGTTATCAACACCAATGGGATTTCAAATCTAGGGCAAAAAAAGCTTGCCTTCAGTTTCAACAATTGCTTTACAAATATCTCATTTGATGTTTACAGGAATCCTTTATGGTAAGTCAGGCAACTGTCTCCATTTTAAAGATTAGTAAACTGAGAATGAGGGATGTTAATTGACTCACCAAAAGTCACCCAGCTTGGAAATATACAAAGCACAATGTGAACTGAGGTTTTTCTGATGCTAAGACAAACACCTAAGCCATTGGGTCATGCTGCCTGATGTCTATTCTACAAACTTGATGTCTATTCTACAAATAACTACACTGTGTTCCTCATTTTAGAACTGATCCAAGTTGCAGAATTATGCCTCTAGAAAATGAAAGTGAATTTTCTTTGTAAACAAAGCAAACTTACAAAAATATGGATATACATTGCAATGTATTCAGAAGAGGTGTGTGTGAGTGTGTCTTCTTGGGGAGAAAAAAATATCAAAATGCAGCTTCCATCTAAACTACAGGGAATCACAAATGATATGATGCAAAGTTTTCAATGAATGTTTCAGCCTCATAATTAAAACCCTGTAGAATAGGGTTTATAAATTGAAATTAGAAAAAGAAATGATACACATCTACTATTTTTCAGCACTCAAATTAAGCTTTAACTTCACTTACTTTATTATTAGCAACTGATAAATTAGAAATTCCCACATAAGGCTCTAACAATTGTTTTTCTTGACCAGGGAAGTCATTATGGTTTCCCACAAATGAGTTACTCTGAGGTCAACACTTCACCCACTTAATAAGGGAAACAACCATTCCTTCAAAAACAGGCAATAACAATGTAACAGCATCGTGAGGTTTTACACTGGTCAGTATGGAATCGTATCTTCATTCCTCTAGAGTGAAACTGGATTTTTGTTGTTACTTAGACCAATCCCCTCCACTTACAAATGAGCAAATTTGCACAAAGTCAAAAGGAATAGGGTCTAGACCTATAATTTAATTAATATGGGGAAGCACCACAAAAGCAAATTATCTCTACCACTGCAGGTCAGTACCTTGTCTAAAACTTTTAATCTTAGAGAGTTGTCTGGGGATTTTGAGGGGTTAAGTAAATTGCCTAGGGTCAGTTTTGCTAGTTTGTGACAGTGGCATGATTTACATCTGGTCTTCCTGAAAAAGAGGCTAGCATTTTTTCTACTATGCCGTGTTCTTGAGGCTACATACAACCCATTTCCCCTAAATAATTTATTAATAAATAATTCCCTCATTACTAAATTTGCAGAACAATAATGAAAAAATTTTTCTTCATAAATCACTTGTACAATAATGAGTAGCTTTTAAGGCTGATTCTATAAATAGGGCATTATATCAAAATGCTCATAGTTCATACCTAGGGTCAAGGTAGGCTTTGTGTGCTCATGAACACCTCTCTATGGGAAAAATAGTCCAATTTCCAAAGACCAGTTTCTTAACTGGGAAATTGGATCATCCTAGAAAGATAATTTAGATAAACCTACTGTTTAGTCACAGCAAAGGTCTATAATAATTTGTGCAATACATAAGGTAGGCCATATTGAGCTTTGATTGTGTTTCCCCACAAAATTTAAAGGAGTTTTACAGGGAAATGACCATGCAATTTTATAAGAGTAAAGTCAGCAGTTCATTTATGAGGTTAAAAAATGTTTAAAAAAGGAAAAAAAAAGACATCAATACATGGATTTTTTTTCTAGTGGCAAGGAATAAGAAACTAATGGAAGTGACCATCAATTGGAAGATGACTAACCAATTTATGGTATATGAAAGTAATGGCATATTATCTTCCTAACATCAATGATGAAACAGGCAATTTCAGAGAATCCTGGAAAGATTTATGTGGACTAATGTATAGTGAAGGGAATAGAGACTCACTGGTGAGAAAGCAATTTTATAATAACAATAGTGTGAAGATAAATAATTTGAAAGATTTAAGGGTGTTCAACAAAGCAAAGACCAAGGGGAGATATATTGTATGAATTCCTAATAAAGAGGTGATGAACTCCAGGTTCTGACAGAGACTTTCTTTTCTCATGGAAGGAGTCAAAGTGGGAATTTGTTTTAATAATTAGTTGTAGAGATTTTCAATTTTTTTCAATGGGGTGTGGTGAAGTGGCAGGGGGAAAAATAAGATTTTTGTTGATTGAAAATGTAAAATTTAATTTTTCCAAAAAAGCAAGTGTAGTTTTATTTTTTTTTTCTGCTTGCTTTTTCACTTCATAAAAAAGCTGAAAGAGGAAGAGGAAAAAGAGAGGGAAGAAGAGAGAAAGGAAAAGAAAGTAAATGAGAAACAAGAAGAAAAAAGAAAGAAAATGAGGAAAGAAGAAAAGAAAGGAGGAAAGAAAGAAGAATGGAAGGAAGGAAAAAGAAATAGGAAAACAAAAATAAGAATACTAAGAAGGAAAGAAGGAAGAAAGAAAATCTTAATCCAGGGTTTTCTTCCTGAGTAGCAGCAACTGTTCATTATGGTAAAGAAAGTAAACAAATAAAAATTGTAAAGACAGCAAGTTTGGGGACCAAAAAAGGTTATGCACCAATAATTAATTTTGTCTATATGAGCCCACTCACTAAATTTTATCTCCTGTGGTCTTGGCTTATACAAAACTGTAAGGAAATTATGGTCCTCAAAAAATTAGTTATAAAAATAGCCATGTTCTTTCGTTTTCTATGTGTTTTTACAGTAGTTCTTATATAATTTTAAATTTAAGAAAAATAAAAACTTTTCACCTCTTTGAAAATAATGGCTGGGGGAAATTTAATTTTTGGCAGACAATTTAAATCTATATCTTTAAAGGCTTAAGTGATAGCTCACATGAGTTGGAGAGCAAAATGTAATGACTGGCAAGCTGTTATTTTAGGAAATCCAAGATAAATCTTGATTCTCATTTGAAGGAAGAGTCATTGCAGGGTTATGCTATAGTTTAGGTCTAGTTTGAGGGAACAGATGAATTGCTATGTATCATCCAGTGACAGGTGATAAAATTGCCCTGAAGTGTCTTATAAATCTTTCCCGCTTTAATGCCTATTGTCTTATTTTAAAAAAAAATAAAGAGCAAATCTCCCAAAATGGCTCAGTTTGGGTTCAGAAGAAAAAGAATCCTTGTCTGATGTGATAATATGTAGGATGAAAATTCATATGATAATTTAGGTCTACAATAATACTTCTATAGTCTTCTGCTACATAGATATTACTATGATAAAATATGTGTAATGCAATGAATGATTAGTTTAGTAAAGAGGTGAATTGATTGGTAGTAAGAGCTGTCATAATCAAAATGGATTAGGTTTGTGAGGTGTAATAGAGTGGGAGTTTTATGCTATCTCTAACAGAAAAAAGAACATCCAAAATACTTTTAAAATATTTAGTAATATTCAGTAATTAATTTCCAACATAAAATACCAACTGTATTTTCCATTAGAATTAAGAATCTTTGTTTAAAATAAGAATCAATCTAGTATAAGAAATGATTAATGGGACCATTCTAAGAGAAATCTAAGAAGACATAGAAGGAAATAGAAAGATACATAGGAAGATAAAAGCCTTCACAATAAGATCAAAGGTAGAACAAGGATGTTTATTTCCACCACTATTATTTAATATTGCATTAGAAATCTTAGCTATAGTGACATGAGAAGAAAAGGAAATCGAAAGAATAAAAATAGAGAGTGAGCAAATGAAATTATCAGTCTTTGTGGATGATATGATGGTATACATAGAGAATTACAGTGAATCAACTAAAAAAACTAGTTAAAAACCAACAATTTTAGCAAAGTTGCAAAATATCAAATAAATCCACATCTATCATCAGCATTTCTATATGCTAGCAACAGAATCCAGTTGGAAGAGATAGAAAATGAAAATTCTATTTAAAATAACAAATGACAATATAAGACATTTGGAAGCTTATCTGACAATACAAACTCGGCCACTATTTGAACACAATTATAAGATACTTTTCACACAAATAATGACAGAGCTTAGTATTAGGAGAAATATTCATTTCCCATGGGTAGGCTAAATCCCAATTCTTCCAAAATTCACTTATTCACTGCCAAATAAATCAAATTAACAAAGAAATATTTTATAGAGCTATTAAAAATAATAAAATTCACCTGGAAGCTCAAAAGTTAAAGAATATCAGAGTAATCAATGAAAAAGAAATATGAAGGCAGGGAATCTAGCAGTGAACTCTGGGTACAGATTGAAGCATACTTTTTGTTTTACTTTATTTTTTCATTTTTTAGTGTGTATTTTTTCAACATGAGTAATTTGTAAATATGTTTTGCATGGCTCTACATGTACAATTGACATTATATAGCTTGTCTTATTAATGGATGGAGGAGGAGACATTGGGAGCAAAAGACTTTGGAACTGAATTTCTTTAAGGGGATGCTAAAAATATTTTACATGTAAATGGAAATTATTTAACAAAATTTTTTAAAAAATTACAGGAGCACAGTTTTCATTATGTGGGATAAACTCTTGTGGAAGAGGTATGGGAGAACATGGGCATGCATCACATAGGCTAAGAAGGTATAGATTGGCTATGCCAGTGGTTCTCAACCTTCCTAATGATGGACCCTTTAATACTCATACATGGGTGTATCTGCATGTGGGCAGACTCACCTGGAGATGGATAGAGGATCTGTGTCTTGATTCCTAAGACCACTGGAAATATGTGACCCTTGTCACCCTGTGACCCCTGTGAAAGGGTCATTTGACCCCCAAAGGGGTCACAACCCACAGGTTGAGAACTACTGGGCTATGCCCTTATCTCCCATAAAAATATTATCATTCTGCAAATGATTCACAGATCTATGTATTTAATGCTAACCTCTCTCTTGACCTTTAGTCTCAAAATTCTAATTCTAGATGTCTGGAAATGTATGTTATTTAGAAATCTTCATAGAGACATTTTTTTAACCAAACTCACTATTTCCTCCCAGCAAAATGCTTTCATATCTAACCTCCCTGTTATTGTCATGAGCACTACAATTGTCATAGTTAACTCAGCTTGCAACCTAGGTGTCATGCTCATCTTCTCACTTTTTCTGACCCAGTACATTCAATTTCTTGCCAAGACCCTCCAATTTTACCTTTTTAACCTCAATTATATCTTCCTCCTTATATCTTCTGACACTGTTCTGAATCTCCTTGAGGTTCTGGTCATCTCATACATGTACTGTTGAAAAAGCCTACTTCTTGGTCTCCAGACCACAAATCTATCCCCCTCAGTCCACATTCCATTCATTTGCTAAATTAATCTTCTTTATGTGAATGTTTAATCATGTCATCTCATTACTGAAAAAGAAAAAAAAAGTGACTCCAAAAATGAAATTTAAAATGCTTAGTGTGACTTAATTTTTTTTAGCTTTTAAAGTCCTTCACAATCTGTTTCCAACCTTTCACCTTAACATTTTCACATACACAGTGAAATGACAGTGGCCTCCTTGATGATCCTCATAAAAGATACTCCATTTGCTGAATTCATTAATTTTTACTGACTATAGTTGAATACTCTTCCTCCTCATGTTAACTACCTATTTTCCTGTATCAGAAAGTACCCTAGCATAGACTGGATGGCTGCTAGCACAGGTTCTTAGATCTTATTTTCTAAAGGAAAGCAATTCAAAACGGCTTAACAATCATACTTTAATCAATTATATATCATTTACCTAGTTCAGGGGAAAAAGTCAGCCCCGTGAACTTCAGAAAACACAAACAGAATACAAACACAAGTTACAAGCAGACAAAGAAATAAATTAGCAGATGGACTTCCAACTCTCTGACCATACCTACTTAGTTACCAGAGAGGGAAGCACCAACATCTGGTTTTTCAAAAGGGCGAGAGGGGGACTCAATGGCTTCCCAGAGTCTTGTCTGGGAATCACACAATTCTTTCCAAAGTGAGCCCCAAAGTAAAAACTCAAATTAGGGTATATATAGCCTTCTCCTGGATCAGAAAGTATCACAGACCTCTTGGCCCACTGCCCAATCACACAGTAATAAGCGTGGGCGTTCCTGAAGAACAAGCCTCCTGCCACAGGCTCCATGTGACCACATTCAACCTCTTAGGTGGCAGAATATACTTTCAAATCAGGGAAGGTTCTCAGAGCCACTTAAGTCTATCAAATGGCCTAGGGGCAGGGAAGATCTTCATATTCCCATAACATTCAGTATTGTTGTGACATTCTATAATTTAGGTGAAGGGCCCATACAGATTCATAAAAATGATAGGATAGTTCAAGTGATTACCATTCCTTGTAAAACAATACCACTTGTAAAAACTGACCTGCTTCCAAAATAACTATCAGAGGAACTCAAGGATTTGGTTCTACTGGTAGAATTAAATTGGGAGCTAAAGTATGGGTAAAACAGAAGCCAGATGATGGTCCAAAGGCTGCAGGGATTGTAGCACACAGGAGGGAGAACACTGTAACTACTGTTTATTCTGGAGAAGATGATTATCAAATTGTACCCTTAACTCATATTTTCTTCCATGATTGAGGTTACAATACTGGGCTCAGGGACTCCAGTAGCATAGCTAATCCAGTATCTACCTTGTTTCTGATTATTGTCTCCTTGCTTCTTCTGGGGTTTTGTCCACCTTGTTTGCTAGATTTGTTTTCAAAGGCTTGGTATCCTCTACCTGTAGATGTCTGATAGCTTTATATGGATGTCAACCCCTATCCACAACTGTGAGGTGTTACCCCAGGACCTGGCATCATTCAAAATGCTGACTAAAGAAATGACCTCTCAAAGGGGACCCGTAGGGACAGGAAAAACTCTACATCCAATTTCAGCAGCAAGTAGCCATTAAAGAAGAGACCTTTGCAACTTTCTCCAAGATTTTGGGACCCCATTTGTTGAGGGGGAGATGATGGGCAGCTTGTGCTCAAGCCCCACCTTAAAATATTCTTTTCTGTGTTTATTGTGTCCTTGTTATATTGTTGTAAAATTCTGTTGACACCAGTTACTCCTAAAACTCCTATTAACCTATGTAACAGTTAATGTATTTTTGCCAAGTAAGGGACATGAAAGATCTTGGGCCCCAATGTAATGGTTATGGAATTTGAAGAGCATTCGTGCCCCCTTGAACTTGCTGACATAGCAGGAAGGGGTGGAGCAAGAAAAAAGCTGGAGCCAAGCTAGAGTCCCTGTGGTGGTGACTGGAAGCAGTGGCAGTGGCAGCGGCAATTGCTGTGGCATGAACATTTTTTTTGCCAGCCAGAATCTCTGCTAAGGGCTTCTGCTGAGGACTTCCAGGGACTGCAACAGAGTGGGGCCAGAGCTGCTTTGAGCAAGCTGTGTGTATGCTGAGCAGTTGCTGTGAGCGAGGAGAAGAGGATCTTCGCCTGACGTAACCTGTCCTGTTTTGAAGGCTTGAGAATTTGGGTATTTACTATATTAACTACATGTGCCAACTTCATAACTACTGTAATGGCTTTACTTTCTGATTTGGGACTCAGTTTTCTGGTATTTGAACAAATGTTCTAGCAATATTTCCCAGGCAGAGAGCCTGTTAAATTTTGTGATTAAAAACCGTATCAGCATATTTATAGTTACTATAGGCATTGTGAATACTTTATTGTTGATACACTTCCCTGACTTCCTTCAGATTTCAGCGGAAATCTTACCTTCTGCAAGAAGCTTTTTCCAGACCCCATTTAATGCTATTACCTCCCATTTGAGATTGCTTCCAGTTTACCATAAAGATCTATCTATCTATCTATCTATCTATCTATCTATCTATCTACCTGTCTATCATATCTCTCTCTCTCTCTCTCTCTCTCTCTCTCTCTCTCTCTCTCTCTCTCTCTCTCTGTCTCTCTCTCTCTCTCTGTATCCATCTGTCTGTCTGCTGTCTATCTGTCTGTCAATCTGTTGGTCTATCTATCCATCTATCATCTATCTAGATGGGAAATATCCAAAAGAACGTAGGTTTCTTGGGGACAATTATTATTTTTTTGTCATTGTTGTCTTTGTATGTCTGTCACCCAGAATAGTGCCTGAAATATAATGATGTTAAATAATTATTTGTTAAATGAATTTACTTTATAATTATCATTCTTTTACATATGAGGAAACGTAGACTCAGAGAGGATAAATGAACTGACACAAATAACATGGCTAGAAAAAAGTAGAGTGAAGACAATAGAGCAGATTTTCTGATTCTGAATTCTAGTAATCTTTCCATTAAAACACAGTAGTTGGAAAGTCCCAGGTTACTTTTGATAAAATGGCTATAAAAAGATATACTTTACTTTGTGCTTACAATAAACTGACAAAGAAATAGCAAAAATCAAACTAATTGTGGCAAAAGGCAACTATTCTGACCAGTTAAAACTTTGTAGCTTTGGGAGACACGAAAGAAGAAAGAGTAGATTTTTTCATTTAACAAACATTTCTTAAAGATGACATAAATTTCTAAAGCAATTTAAAGATAATAACATTTAAGAATATATATGCTCCATTAGAATTCTAGAAAAAGGTTGCTATTAATTGGATATTTTAGAAATGTTTTTCTGTTCTTTTATATCTTTTAATTTATGTTATATTCTCTGTGTATATTTTCATTACTTTAATAAGATGATATTGTAAATTATTTCTTTTAACTGAAAATGTATTTTTCTATAATCTCTAATGATTGCAAGTTATATCACTTTATTCAAAAGTGCTATATCTCTATCTGTATACATTATTCTTGTCACATAAAGAATTTGTATGTGACTCTTACAGCAATCATTTACTCAACCTATATATCTTTAATTCTTACAATAATTACAAATGAATTGGTTCTCTAAATCACCACCTATTCCGGTTTGCCTTATTTTCTCTTACATTAGTGTCTAGAGTGCATAAAGCACTTTTAGATCCCCTACTGATAGCTCTTTAAGAAGAAAGACTATTATTGTGCAATCTCAGGAATGATAATGCTTACACAAATTCTGAAACATATCACTAATCCCTCCTCTTAAAATAGTAGCTTAGATTATTAATTCAGCTTTCTGTTTATTGTCTCCACTTTAGTCAACTTTAGTGACTTATGATACAAGGACCTTGGAATGTTTCTTAAAATTTCATTGGAATATTTCTTTAGCCAGATAAATATATAGATAAACATAAATAGATGTATATGTAGACATGAATTTCTATTTCATCTGTCTGTCTATCTATCTATCTATCTATCTTTCTTTATATCTATCTATCTAGGCTTTATGCACACACACACGTGTCGCAAAAGGCTTCGTACAATTTTAAACTATTTAAGTTCAAATTGCAGTAGGATTTTAAGTACTCTATTCAGGTAGATAAATGTTAAATGGATTTCAGAAAAAAATTAGTCAAGAAACATGTATTGAACTTACAATATGAAAACTATTCTAGGGAACAGGGGCACAAATTATCTTCAAATGTGTATGTATGCATATACACATACACATTCATATGTACCTGCCTATGTGTGTACATATATTCCTTGCCCTAAAGGAGCTTACAACCAGCTATAATTTAAATGTGATTGAATAGGATATTAACATGGTAAAATTTTACTGGCCTACTCTTATTTTTATTCTTATTATTGTCATTATCTTCATTTTCTAAAGAATCTTCCTCAGTTACTTCTAGAGTTGCATATTTTTAATATATAATCATGGAGCTCATGACAGTGACAGTGCAATGGAAGTAAGGTACTTTTCAAAATTAACCAGAAGTAGCCGTGAGCTCATTAAAGGACATGTGATTTTATTTTTTAAGGATAAGGCAATTTTATATTTTCTGATGCTAACAAAAAAACATGGTTGAAAATCAATATACACACATATACATATGCATACATATGTATATGTGTGTGAATATATGAGAGACTGTGTTGAATAGTAGAGAAACCTTGCATACAAAAATAATATTTCGGCTGAGGTTCGGCCACTAAAATATTCTGACTGAGCGGATCTGAGCATGTCATTTAATCTCTTAGCATCTCTATACAACTCATTAATACTCTAAATTGCAGAGAAGATGCAAATCTGAATTGATATAAGCAGTTTCTTATGAGAAACTCCATATCTTCAGTTTCAATTCAAAACAAAACAAATTAAACTGGAAACAAAATGCAACAGAATAACAACAACGCAGACTTGTGCTTGCATGAAAGCCTTAGACACACTTCTACATTTATATTTAAAACAGCATTCAATTAAGTGATGAACAAGTTCCTTGGTGGAGGATTTCAAGTTTGGGAGTCAAAGATTCCAGAGTTGGAACCAGATCATTAGGAAGTATATCTCACAGAGGTATATTTCCATTTTATCTCTCTGTCTGTCTGTCTATCTATCTATCTGTATCTTTATAAAAATGTATTTAGAGAGTTATGATATCTCTATATTATATGTTATTATGTAATATATTAAAATATTATATATTATTACGTATATAATGGAGAGCTATATATTTTTATTTATATACAGAGAGCTGTTTTCTACCTTCTTACTCCATGTCCTCATGTCATCATTGGATAATGTCATCAGAGAGAATGATACAGTAGCTTCCAATGCATCCAGGTATAATTATATAGAGATGGTCAAGAGGAGAAAACACTGTTAGCCATCAGCAGAATGGTACACAAAGGGAAAAAAAAGCATTCAGAAAGACAATCTCCCAATGAAGGAAAGAATATGAAAGAGCATGACTCCATACAATAAAAATGAATGCTATCCACAAACTGAAGAAAAATAAAGCCAAAAAACTGTAGGACCCTGGGAATCTTAACCCTGACTGTGAATGCAGGTTCAGGGAGTGGCTCCAGAGAAGATAATAAACTAATTCATAAATGTCACAGAATAATGAGATTTTTGAAAAGACTTTAGAGTTCATTTAATCAAACCTATAAATAAAAAAGAATAATATTCACTTAATGGGTGGGAAGGGAATAAACATTTGTTTATATAGTGTTTCTACGTGCCAGGTTCTGTGCTAAATCATTCTTTACACATATTTTTTTCATTTTGTCTTTACAAAAACATTGCAGGCTAGGTGCTATTAGTATTTCTATTTTATCATTAAGGAAATTGAGGGAAACAGAGATTAAATGACTTGACCAGTGTCACAAAAAAAGTAAGTGCTGAGACTGAATTTGAATTCACAGAATCCTGAAACAAGCTCAGTGTCCTAACCACTGTACACCTTATGACCTAACCCACAAATCATAACTTGGCCCCTGTTTCAAGATCTCTGAGGAAGCAGAGTCTATCACTTGTATGGAAAGCTCCTTCTGCTTTCAAACACTTCTACTTGTTAGCAATTTTTTCTTGATATCAGTCTTAAGTTGAATCCTTTACAACTTCTACAACCAGAGACAGTTTCTTCACCTAATCTTCATATGTCATGGATTCAAGGTCCTTCTCATCCTCCTTTGGAGACTATCATTATATTGAAATTATAGTTAACAGAACTTAGCACAACACTCCTGTTGAGGTATGATGAGTCAGTAGGATAATCAGATACTTAATTCTAGAAGTTTTACCCTTTTTAATGTAGCCCAAGTTCTTCTTTTGGTTTTTTTGACTACTGCATCACAACATTGGTGAATGTTAAACTTTCATTCTCCTAAAACCTTTATGTGTTTTTTTAAAACTATTGTTTCATCAGGTCTTCCCCATTTTATGCTTATATTATTGGTTCTTTTTTTTGGTCTCAAGTTTAACATTTTACATTTATCTCCACTGAACTTCTTCTAAAATTCAGCATAATGAAGTTTGTCTTGGTCTAGTTTCTGTTGGACCTTGATTCTACCATCCAGTGAATGAATCATCATCTCCCATATAGTTGTATCTTCTACAAATTTGGTGAGCATATCATCTACACTTTAATCAAAGGCACTGAAAAAAATATAAATGGCATGATGTAATAAACATCTCATTTTTGTTAATCCACTTCAGCCCTCTTGTCACATTATCATGGAAACATCAAACAATTGTAATTTGAGTTTAACTATGTAATTAGCTACAAATCCATCTGAGTATATTCTTGAGACATATCTCTCCATGTTCCTCAACAAGAGTATAAGCTATATTATCAAAAATTTGTTAAAATATTGGAAAATATAAGCACAATATGCCCCATATCTTCTAGTTCCTTCATTTTGGTATAGTAATTCTATAAATAAAGAAAATGATGAGAGCCTTGTATGACTTTTTCTTGATGAAGTCATGAGGGTTCTTTGTAATCATTGCATCACTTTCCAGTCACCTCTTTAATGATCCATTCTCAGTTATTTTTTTAGGAATCGAAGTCAAGATAACTGGGGTATCATTTGCAGACTTCATTCTTTTTTCTATTTTTAAAAACAACTTAACTTTTCCCAGTCTTGTAGTACCACTTTTTCTTTCAAGATCTTCAAAATATGACTATCAGTTGTATAGCAATGGTATATTCCACATAATTTAGGATAACAGGATATATTTCATCTAGTGATGGTGATTTGAAAGTCACTTGAAACTAAAGCAACTAGGCATCTTATAACTCATCTGGTACAGCAACATCCTTGAAATATTTTTTACTGTCATTCCTAAAGAAAAGGCTATCCTCATTTGCAGAGAACACAGGAAAAAAATAGCAGAGTACTTGTCTTTATCATCCCACTCACCCCATGCTATGGTCATTTACCTTCTATGCTTTTCCCTTTTATATTGGTATAACTTTAAAAATAAACCACCTTGGAGCAGCTAGGTGGTGCAGTGAATAGAGCACCGGCCCTGGAGTCAGGAGTACCTGAGTTCAAATCCGGCCTCAGACACTTAACACAAAAAACTAGCCATGAGACCTTGGGCAAGTCACTTAACCCCAACTGCCCTCCAAAAAGCAAAAAATAAATAAATAAATAAACCACCTTTCTCCCCCTTAGTTTGTCTTCTGAGTTGCACCACTTTATGAGCTTTAGCATTAATAGTACTCTTTCATAAAATGGCATCACACTCATTCATTATCTTTGTTACTTGGTTTTTCTTCCATCTTCCATTTCTATTTTATTTTATTCAATTTTGAATCTAAGTTAGTTAGAAAATTCCTTATGTAAATTTATTAGTCTTTTTTGAAAAATCCCTTTTATGTCTTCTTTAGAAGTGGTTACATTGCCATTCTAAGGTTTCTAAAATGCTATGTAAATGTCATCTCATGTGACACTTTGATCCTCACAACAACTTGGGGTATTAGTGTGTTTATTGTCCTCATGTGACCCAATGAAAGGGGTCACATGCATTTAAATGCACATCCTTCTGCTTTGCTTCCAGCAAGGTATCAGCTGCCTGACTAGACCAATTTTTCCTAATAACATGATCTTATGTTAATCATTATTTAATATTTCTAAGTATTTCTAATTCCAAATCCTATCATTCTTTTAACTGTATTATCAACACTTCCTTTTTCTTTTGCCTGAGTACACTAAAATTAGAAGTTTTTCTTTTGTTAGTTACTATGCCTCCATTTCCCCCAATTTGTCGAATGATCCAAAAGTTCCTTTTAAGAGTGCTAGGTTTAAATTGAAAATGGTGCTTGGAATCTCTTTTTGGTGCTATAATCTCTTAATAATGACCTAAATATTATTATCTCTTGTATCTTAAAGATATAACTGCTAAGAGTCTGGCACTATTGTTTCACTAACCAAAGCTTTTGAAAATTATTACTCTTGATGGCTATTGTTCAGCTGAGTAGATAAAAGTAAAATCATAATGATTTTTACTACATCTTTGTGTGCGTGTGTACCTACTTAATCCAGAAGAACACAAATAGACTTATTTTCTCAATGCATGAACACAATTGAAAACATAACATGATTCAGAAGAGATCACCATTATGTCCATTTCCTATTTTAAAAAAATACTTAACTTCTATGTAGCTTAAATTGGTACTGCTCTTAGGTACCTCAGTGTCAAAAGAAGATTTATCAAATTGAGGCCAAAGCAACATCTTTCAAAAGTGCTAATAAAGTGCAGAGGTAGGCACACCATAAGGTTTGTTTTCTCAAATCTAATTGCTCAGAACTGCTAGGTAAATCACATTTAAGGAATCAAAGTAATTAGAAGACTGTGAAGGGTGTTACCACTTTAGCTTTCAGACAAATGATCTAATAACAGAAATTGGTCAATTTATCTCCTTTTCTGTCAAGCATTCACCTTCAGTGGGAGCTTAGCATGCATTTTAATTTATTGTAAATTTGTGCATAACTGGATTAGATGTTTCTGGCAATCATTTGTTTTGCTTTTTTGCAGCTATTTTTTAACTGCCTGCTGTATTTGCCTTCTGCTCAAAATATGCTATTGACAGTTACTAATAATGCAGATTAAGTTTGCTTATGATGATAGGCAAAACACTAAGTAAAAACAAAACAATGTTTTTTCTTTCTATATTTAAATTTTGACTTAAAAGGCACAAGTCTCATGTGCCAAGACCATTAGTTAATTTTTACTCATTTCATTCTATTGGTCTAAAATATAAAAAGTGTGGAAAACTTCTTATGGTTAACTGATTTTCAAATGTGATTTTGCCTCCTAAAATGTTAAAGAATGTGCAGCCTAGAATCCTCATGCCTGCAGGTTGCTATCATGTGGGCAGAGTTCATTAGCATTTGCCATTTAGCAGATAGAGATGTTAATAGTAAATATAGCTATCCCAGGCAGCACATTATTCATGGCATTTTCCTCACAGATTGGGGGAACATTCCTCTATTTCTGGTGAATGTATATATATATATGTAACTGATATTAAGTTGTATACAATATGTGAACATGTGTGTATGCATATATCTTTTTCTATGTCGCAATAACTTGTAGCCTTCAAAACAAAATGATGAAATTTTAACATGACACACATTTTGTATCCATTGAAGACAGGGAAAAGTAGCACTGATGGATGTATTAGAAAATTATTTCCCTGTCACTTCTACATCATTCTTAGTTTTCATTGTGAATTGTGGTTGCTCATGTTTTTTTTAATCAAATTCACGTATCCTTGGGTTGCAGTGGTTTGTGTCATAATGATAATTATTGTTTGCATTAATTTTATCTGAGATATCCCTCTTGACCTTATTTGTATAGGAACAATATCAGAAAATTATGTATAATTTATCCTATAAAACAACAGGTCAAAACATAATAGCAAATGATCAAATATTGAATTTTATTTGTTTGTCCTTACAATATGGTTTTGTAATTCAAAGAAACAAACTAATGTATGCTTATAATATGTTAGTGTAAAGCTGAGCACAAGCAGCTTTCCAGATGACTGTTGCTATGAACAGCATTTCAAGGTTCTGATTACACAGTATAGTGAACGCTCTTATTTATTCAGTAACAAACCAAGACAAAACATTTACAATAAACAAAATACAAAATTCAGAATGTTTTAACTTCACAATTATCACTAAAATGGCCACAGTTTTTATCAAATTGGTCAGATAGTTTTAGGTAAAAGATAATATTCCTTTAGTAAGTCCTTCATTTAGTAAATTCTTAATTCAATCACAAAGTACAAAGGTCAAAAGTTTTCTACCCCTAGGTCACAAATAAGTTAAAACCTCATCTGTGAGCATTAAATACCCAACGAGAGGTTTTTTCATCTTGACTCAAGGCAGGCTCTCAGCTTCCATGGTTTCTCTTCCATAGTCCTAGCTCCTGCCTCAATCCACCAAATTGTCACCAGGATTCAAAGGCAGACAGCTCCCAGTTCCTTGTCCAGATCTCCATGCATTTCCTGCTTCACACTTAAGCTCACAGTGTCAGTCCAACTCAAGTCATTCATAGTTTCTGTTCTGGGAAGAGTAAACTTAACAGAGCTACAACAATATCTATACACATCAAGCTTAGCAAAATTACAACAATATTCACACACAAGTTCAGCACTACCATCTCAATTCACTTTCTGCCTGTGAAATCAACATACAATCAACACAACCCTAAACAGACAAAGTACAACACCACAGTCATGCTTTATCTTGCAGCTCTGGCTGGCCCTTGGAAGTCTTTGGCAGCTCCAGCTGGTTCTCAGAAGAAGCTCTGCCACCATTAGCTCCATTCTCAAAATCAAAATCACTTTCTCCAGCCTGGGCCTCTCCTCCTCAGACTCCATGCTGCTTGCACCAAAAAGTTCTGACTCTCCAGCTTGTGCTTTACCTTATATAAAGTATTAGCTCCTCCCTATAACAGCCCCTTCCTGTTACATCAGGAAACCCATCCTACTGTGGGATTCACAAGTTCTAGATCTTAATGTTTAATTTGAAACTGTGTTAAGTTCCTGTTAGCTTGCCAATACAAAGGGATCTTCAAATTCCGTTACTATTACAGTTAGGGTCACCTGATTCTTCATTGATATATAAAGCATTCTATAAATCGATTGCTTTATAATATGCATTGATATTTGTACAATATTTGGTAGATCTAATGGCAACCACCATTGCCAGATGACTGAGATCCTGAAAGTACCTATCACATAGGAATCACATCAACTCAATTAGTCATTACACTTTGACCATTTGATCAATACCCATACTACCAATACATATACATGTGCATGTATGCATGTGTGTATATAACCCAATTAACTTTAATATAATACAATATATGATCATAATAAAATCTTAATATATGACCTTAATATATGATCAACATAAATTCATATGCATGCATGCATATATGAGTGAATATATATATATCTACAGATGTGTATATAGACACATATATACACACACAGAAATATATAAATATACATACACATATATGTATGCATGTATGCATGTGTGTGGGTGTGTGCATGTAGGTATACACACATATGAATTTGATTTGGGCAATCTGATTTGAAGAATAAACCCACAGTTGTCAAAAGTCAAATAGTTAATATATTTTTAACACTTTTTTTGAGGGGGATTTGGGGTTAAATGACTTGCCCAAGGTCACATGGCTAGCTTTTTATGGTAAGTGTCTGATGCCAGATTTGATTTCAGGTCCTCCTAACTCCAGAGCCAGTGCTCTATTCACCACACCACCTAGCCACCCCTGATAGTTAATATATTTATGGTGTTGTGGCATAGTTATGTTTATAAGGAGCAGAATAGAGTTGATTCCATAATTCATTTTGTGGTACAAGAGAAATATTTTCCTACTTTCATGCAGACAAATAAGTGGATAGTAAAGCCAATGATGAGCAGCTCTCCTGAGGAGTGCTGTTGTTAATAACTTTAAGGATCTAATAGTGTAGTACAGTGAACTCTCTATTCAGCAATAAACTAAAGCATAACATTGGAGAAACTAAAGCACAACATTCACAAAAATATTATGTAACAACTTTTGACTAAGGTGGCCACATAGTCTTAAACATCCACCTGTAGGTCACAATAAGTCACAATCTCTACAGTCAATACAGAGCGTCCAAGTAAAGTCCTCTTTCATCTTAAGTCAAGGCTGACTTCCAAACCCCACAGCTCCTCTTTCATGGGCTGATTGTTCCCTGTTCTTGCCTGAATTAATGAGACTCTTACCTGGATTTGCATTTAGGCAACTCTCCCAGCTCTTGCCTGGAATTAATTACACATAGGTAGTTGTCCACTCCTGTTCCATATCCCAGCTCACAGGGACAACTCCACTCCAAGCATCTTCTGTTTCTAGGAAAACAAAGTTTAACAGGGCTACAACAATATTTACACACATTACTGGCACTATCATTTGAATTTACTTTCAGTCCAACAGGGTAACAGAAATCATCAGACAAGGCTTCTCTATGAGAAATCAAACACAGAACAACAGGACTTCTGTAATAACAATAAAGTACTTTTCCTGGACTTCTGTAACAACAGTAAACTCTTCTTTCAGAACTTCTTTCTGAGAACAACAGATATGGTGCTTCTGTCTGACAGAACAATAGACAAGGCTTTTGTCTGAAAGAACAAGAAACAGAGGGCTACAGAATGCCAACATCAAAAACATTCTCTCTCTCTCAGTTCTGTCTGCTCCCAGTTCTGCTGGAGCTTTTCTCTGCTCTGCTCCTTCCTGTTCCACCCTTTGTGTTCTGTTCTTTCAGCAAGTTCCTCTCACCATGGGATCTTTGTGATTATGTTAGGCCTATTAAGGACATGAAAGTCTTCAAACTCCTTTAGGCCTATTAAGGGTAACACAATATATACTGTTTTCAACAACAAAAAAACCTGATACAATAAAAGGCTGAGCTCAAAGGCGTTTGAATAGCCAAAACAAGCAGCAAAGTACAACTTTGCTTTCCATTACATGGATATATTTTGCTAGTGATTTGTATTGTCGTTTATTCCTTCAAAAACTATTATGTTATGTACCTTCTGCATGCTAGGTACTGGAGATAAAAGGATATAAATTCAACTGATTTTTCCCTCAAGGATCTTATACTTTATTTTGTGGAAACAACATGTACACAGATAAATAAATATAAATAATGCACAAAACAATTTGCTGTGGAGTGTGGGGGGTACAAAATGGTAAAGTGATGGGAAATGAAATGTTGTGTATGAGTACCAACACCATTTTTAGCTATAGAGGAAGCTCACATTTGACTATGATGGATTTTCTGATTTTATTGTAAATATTACCAGCTTCATTCATCCTGCATATAAAGGAAGAAAATACTTCAAATGTGTACTTCCTCCAACATAATTAATAGGTTACTAAAACATTTTTATATTGCCTTGATCATAAGTTCAACGTAATTTTTAAAAGTTTTCTACAGTAATTTTACTATTATGACTCTTTCTTTTTTACCAAAGGAGTAGGTAACAAGTAACAACTATTTATGCTGGATGACCATGGAGGATTGGTTTAGCAGTGGAAAGGTAGACACAAGAAATACTTCTTCTAATGCATGAGCAATATTTCCCTTTATGAAAACTACTTCATACAATAAGTAGTACAGCAGGTACTCCTTAAATAACATACATTCTGAACTCATTAATCAAGTTTAACTGAGAAAGGCAATCTAAATAAATTGGAGGTGTGTGAGTTGTAGAAAAGCGAGCATTTTGTCATGGATACAATGCTAGGCTACAGTGTTGTGGAGACTTGGGCTTAAGTCTGGACTTTGAAGAATACTAGCCATATTTAAGTTTCTTTGATATAGTTCAAATTTCTCAAATATATGGGGTATCACTAATTATTAGAGAAATGAAAATAAAAACAACTCTAAGGTACTGCCTCATATCTATTAGGTTGACTTGTATGAAAGAAAGGGGAAATGAAAAATAGTGGAGTCAATGTAGGGAAAATGGGAATCTGATGCATTGTAGGTGAAGTTGTGGTCCAATAATTCTGTAGAACAACTTGGAGCTATTTCTAGAGGGCAATTGAAATGTGCATACTCTTTGAAATAACAACACTACTAATAGACCTCTATCCCAAAGTTATAAAAAAGAAAAGATCCCGTATGGCCAAAAATGTTTGTAGCAATTCTTTTTTATGGTAGTTAAGAATTGGAAATTGAGAGAAATGACTATGAATTGAAAAATGGCTGAGCAAGTGGAGGTATATGATTGTGGTGGGATTCTATTCTTATAAGAAATGACAAGGGTGATTTTTTCATAAAAACCTCAGAAGATTTACATGAACTGATGCAAAGAGAACAAAACTGAAAGAACATTATACGTAGTAACACCAATAGTATAGCAATGACAAGTTGTGAAAAACTCAAATAATCTGGTCAACATAATAATGCAAACCAATTCCCAAAGATTCATAATGAAAAAGTAAATTTACCTCTGGAATGAGAACTGATGAACGAGTCAGATTGAAGCATACTATGGTTCATTCTTATTTTTTGCAGCATGATTGACATGAAAATATATTTTACATGACTTTGCATATATTTTTGCATATATAATTGATATTATATTACTTGCCTTCTCCAATGGATGGGCATGTGACTAGAGTGAGTGATAAAATTTGGAACTCATTGAAAAAAATAAATGCTAAAATCATTTTAAAATAATTACACCCACCACCAATACTAGCTGTGTGACCACAGGTAAGACACTTTACTTCTCAATGAATCCAACCAAATTTCTTAAGACTATCTTATTGTTCAATGTGTTTTATTTATGTTGTTAAATATTTCCTGATTACATGTAAAACGTCCATCATTTTTTTTATAAATTGAGTCTCTCCCCCCTTTCTATCCTTCCTTCATTCCTTAAGGAGGAAAGCAATATGATATCAACTATACATGTGAAGTCATGTGAAACATTTCCATATTAGCTATGTTGCAAAAGGGAAAAACACAGAGAGAAAAGAAAAATAAAGTATGAAATCCATGTTTCAATTTGCATGCAGAGTTTGTTGCTTCTCTTTCTGGAGGTAGATATTTTTTCTCCTGATTCCTTTACAACTGTCCAGAGATATATATTAAAGGGAAATTGTAGACATGTAGGATTATAGAGACTTTGAGGAGTTTCTTCAGACCAATTAAATGACACTAGATTTTTTTTAAATCAGAGAATAATTTAGAAGAAATTTAGATAAACTATTTCAAGTACATAGAATACTGGTATCTAAATTAAGTACTAACAAAAGTCATCCTAGGAATGGTTTGAAAGATATCCATCAATAAACATGCATTTATTGCCTACTATTTGTTAAGTGCCTATCAAGAACTTGGGACATAGATACAATGGAGATACAAACCTTTCCTACAAAGAGTTTACATTTTATCCTGGAGGAAAATATGTAATAATACAAGTATATGTGAAATACGTATAAGGTAATTTGGGAAGGAGGAAGACACTAGATTCTATAGGATAAGTAGTGACCTTGTTTAGGATGTAGTGCTGAAGTGGTGCTTTGAGGAAAATTAGGGATTATTAGCAAGGGAAGTGAAGAAATATTGCCTCCAGGCCTTTACAAAAGTGGGAAATGTGAAATTGTTTCTAATAAAAGGAATAATCAAGCAACAAATATTTATTAAATGACTAATATAATCCAAGAACTATGCAAGATTCTAGAAATACAGAGACAAAAAAGAAAGTGTCCCTATCCTAAAGAAGTTTATGTTCAAAAGAGGGAAATTATGCGTACATGTAGAGGGATAAAAAAAAACAGCAAAGACAGTAAGAGCATCATTGATAATTCATCTGAAGCTAAAGGGTGTGAAAAGTTTTAGTGGAGATTGCTACCAGGGCAAGTTGGAACTAGAATTTGAAGGCCTTTAAATGACAAGCAAAGGGAGTACGAATTTTATCATAGGAGTAATAGCGAATCACAAGAGTTTATTAAGAAGGGAAGTGACATGGTGGGGTTATATTTTAAGGATATCACTTTGGCAGCTAACGTAGAAGTAAAAAATATTTGCAAATACTGTATTGCTTAAAGAAACCATTTTTTCTAAATGATTAAAGACTTTGCAATATATTCAGAGATATTTTGTTTTTATTATTTGTTTTCTTGGAAAGTGTTTCCCTATTCATTCTAACCATGAATAATACAGAGGTAAAACTAGCCCAGCCATCATCTATATAACTTAAAAAACTATTCTGAATTTATAGGAATTTAATTTATTAGAACTTAAAATAATTATTCATCCTTTTACTCTGTAAATTCAATTCAATTCAAACCTTCTTAAAGCCCTTACTATGTCAAACATTATTATTATTATTTTTTGGAACTGAGTGACAGTGTACTAAAAAAGAAAAAAATCAAGTGAAGCTAAATGCATCAGAAACATGTATTTGCCAATTTTACTAGAATAAATGCAGAAAAAACTGCTTAATAAAGCCATACAAAATGAATATGTATGATAAACAAAATAAAATTTTAATTTTTTTTCCATTTTAAACATAGTTTTGCTCTGATTTTGCCCCATTCTGTCTCTATGCCCTTGCTCATGTTCCCCTCTCCCACAATGGGAATGGTTTTCCTTCCTTTTCTCCCTCTCTTGAATTCCTTCCTTTTTAAAACATATGTAATTCAAATCTATACATATACATATATATGCATATGCATACATACACACACACACATACATATATATATATTTTTTCATGAAAGCTTCCCTGTGTCCTCCAATTGAAATTGTTATATCTCACACCAAATTTTCCACAATAGTATGTCTGGATTTCTTTTTTCCCTTTATAGTACTCTCCCACATAAAACAGTTCTTCATACTTTTTCCTTCCTTTGGTCCCTAAATTATATCATAAATTAAAACAAAGTGTGAGAGAGAAGTTCCATGATTACATGCTTGAACGGCTTCTGGAAAACAGACAATGCTCTTTCCTTTTCCCAGTCACCAGTGGAGTCAATCAGGACTATGCACTTGCTCTCATGTTTTCAAGCATCATGTTTTCAAGCAATGTTGCCACAAGTTTTCAAGGAGGACTGAAATTACTTCAAGGTCACTTCACTGATGGTAAATTATTTAACCTGAAAAGACTACGAACAAAGACTAAAGTAGGAGAGTTGGTGCTTCACTTTTTTTGTTTTGCTTTTGTTTGCAGATGATTATTCGTTAAATGTAGCCCCCCCCCCCCAGATGGAGTTTCAACTGAGTTTAAATTGACTCTTCACTACTTGCATTAATTTTGGCCTGACAATTAACACCAGGAAACCAGAGGATCTCTACCAGCAAACATTGCACTACCATATGTAGAAACATTGGTTAGAGCAAATTGAGAAATTCTGAATGCTTTGGATAAATTCATTTACCTCCGCAGTATACTTTCTTGGGGTGTGCACATAGATGATGAGGTTGATGCACTTATTGCCAGAGCAAGCTCAGAGGTTGGGAGGTTTCAAAGCAAAGTCTGGAGGAGAAGAGGTATTAGAATGTCTACCAAAGTGAAAGCCTACCTCATTGTTGTGTGCCTGCTAAACCTAGGCAGTATGCTAGCACCATGCCAGGAAACTGAAGCACTTCCATATGAATTGTTTCAGAAAGACTCTGAAGATCACCTGACAAGATAAGGCACCAGATACTAAGAACCTTTGTTAAGCTGAACTGTCAAGAATTCTGACTCTACTGCAGAGAGTGCAGTTCTGATGGGCTGGTCACATTGTTTGAATGTCAGGTGTAAGTTTGCCTAACAGACTATTTTTAATGCTTTTTTTTTCTTTTTGGAGGGCAGCTGGGGTTAAGTGACTTGTCCAAGATCATGCAGCTAGTTTTTTGTGTTGTGTTTGAGGCCAGATTTGAACTCAGGTCCTCCTTGCTCCAGGCCAGTGCTCTATTCACTACGCCAAATAGCCACCCCCCAAACAGACTATTTTACAGGCAAAGCAAAAAAGGCAAGTGAGTGCTCGGAGGTGATGAAAGTCAGAAGTAGTAATACAAGGACACCCTCAAGGTCTCTCTGAAGAACTCTGGAACTAATTGTGAGACATGGGAGACACTGGCACAGGACTGTCAAGCAAACCATCCCTGCATAAAAGAAGGCACTGTGTTTTATAAGTGAAGCAGAATTGTAATAGTTCAAATGAAATGTGAGATGAGCAAAATTATGGACATCTCTACTCCACATGTTCATATGAACTATTTTTACCTGACCTTCCAAAGTCATTTTGATCTGGTCAGTCCCAGTTAAACATGCTATATGTTGATCCAGATGGGATCTTGTCATTTTGGTCCTCTCAGAACACGAAGGAAAACCAAAGAACCAAATTAGATACTAAACCCCTGCAGAACAAAGCCTGTATTTTGACTGCCTTCCTACTTGCAACCAGTGCAGCAATTTTTAAACAAACCACAAAAAATAATTGGATTCCAGTCCCTTTTTACCAGGTGGTTGCTAGGTGGTTTGGATACCAATATAAAACTAAGGCAGTCCTTATCCTCAAAGTAGACACTGTCTATTTGACTAAGTGACATGTAAACATGGAAGTAAAAACAAGATATATATCCTAAAAACTTATGACCAAATGTTTATTGAATTGATAGCTAATCTTTTTAAATTAAATAATCTAAGGAAATTTGATTCAAACATGAGATAAGTTCATAAGGTGTAATGGTAATAGGATTTTAAGATCTTCCATGACCCTTTTGTTGGCAGGCTAGCAGGTGCTTGGCATTTGGTCTCAAGCACATAATTGTGTCAAGTACTTTAACCCAGAGCTTGTGAGACCCCCAAGGGGATGAACTTGCTGATATGACAGGAGGGTGTAGCATAGGGAGGAGCCAGAGCCAAGTAGGAGCCCACTGGAGACAGCATGGTGACTGGAAGCAGCTGAGAAGCATTAGCAGCATGGACGTATTATGAGAGCCAACCAGAACTTCTGCTGAGGGCTTCTGAAGGAATGAAAACTGCTAGGAGCAAGCAGCATGGAGACTGAGCAGCTATCATGAGTGAGGAGAGGATTTTTTTGCTGGAGGGAGCCTGTTTTGTTTTAAAGGCTTGGGAATGTAGATATTCAGTGCATTAACTATGTGTACCCACTTAGTGGCTACAATAATTACTTTGACTTTTTGGTTTGGGGACTCAGATTTCTTGTATTTGAATAAATGCTTTGCCTTTGTCCCCCATGTGGAAAGCCTGTTACAATTTGTGATTCACAACCATACCAGCATATTTACCAGCATTGTGGTTATTGCATTGTTGTTGCATAAGCTTGTGAAAAGTTTTGAAGTTTTCACTGTAAAAGAGCCAAAATTGGTTTATGGTCTTTAGAATTTGAAACCTTAGGAAAAATTAGCCTAGATAACAAAATTAAGCCAGAGATGTGAAATTATATAGCTACAAATCAAAGATCATGATTTAAATGAAGGTCTTCTTATTTTAGATTCAAACTTCCTATGAATATGATCTTCTATCTGAATTGTGTGAGGATTCAGTGGTGAGAGGAGAATAAATAAATGCCATTAATACAAAATGTATTCAGTTTCTTTCATTTTAGAAATAAGTAGAAATCTGGCCTAGGCATTGCAGGAAGTAAAATGTTCATGACTAATGATAAAGAACAGTTATGCAGCCTATTCTCAGAATGAGAATTATGAAAAGAAAAGAGCAGTAGCCAGACAGCTCTAACTGGTCCTCACACTTCATTTCTTTTTGATGGAGTGTTATTAAAGTATTTTAGCCATATTCATCTTATTAAGCAGGAAACATTTACTATCTATTTAATGCATCATGACATAGAAAAAGTATAGCAGGGGTTATAATGTAGAAATGCAAATAAAAACAGAGAGGAAATGCTTTTTTAAAAAATGACCAAAATTAACAGACTATAGATTTGATGCCATGGGCTAAAGATAAAAACAGACAAAGCAGACTAACACAAACATGCACACACACACACACACACATACACACGCACACACATAGAAATACAAACATCTGGTTATGTCCAATATTAGCCAACAAAGTATCTTGCAATTACTGAGAAGGGGACTAAATCTAATTACAGTTGTAAGTCAACCAGAGAAAATTGAATTATAGGTTCAAGCCATTGAGTCCAAGGGAAATAAAGAAATATTGATTGAAAGATTTAATTCAGAATTAACTTTGTATCTCCTAATGGAAGGAAAGCTTAGAGTCAGTCACCCAGAAAATATCCAAGAAGGATTCTTTTTTTTTTTTTTTGCTGACCATATTCAAGTCTCCCAGTTTAAGGCATCATAATAAATCCAATGTGTCCCTTCTAAATGCATATAAATGCACAAATATACACTTATCTACAATAGTAAAATGGAATGCAAGATACAGCAAAGTAGTTACTGATGGAGGTAAAAAAAGAGATCCTAGTCAGGGAAGGAACAGTAGCTATCATAGAACTATTAAGCCATCCATACTCTATGGATGGGATTATATCCAAGGAGGTTTATGCAACTTCCTAAATAGAAGATCATTGTACAATAAAATTGAGTGGATTTGCAAATGATCAAGTAATAAGAATACAGGGAATCTTTATATGTTGAATATATCATAAAATGTACTTGGTTTGTCACTTTTTCCCTCTATTCAGTTATTAAGATTCTCAGGTCCTTTGACAATGATATCCATATTCATGACTGAATCATAAAATCATCCTACTCATAAAATTGCTTGATTGCCTCAATATCAATGACTTTTACTGCCACTCCATTCATATATCATTAAATTAATACCTCAAACTTCATCTTATAGAACTGTACCACCAATATTCAGAATTTCCTTTCCCCCAAACATCATCTTATCCTTCCATTTGTTACTACTCCTTCAATTGCTTTAAACATAATCTTCACCCTTCTTATGACACATGGAGTTTTTAACCATTTACAATTCTCTCAAATCATGATGCCACTTACTCACATATTCTGCTAAACTTGCTTCGATACAGAATTTATGCCATTTTTTCTTTCATTTTGATCATTCACTAGTCATTGCATAGAAATTCTTCATTGCTACCATTCTCAAGTCACTGATCTTTCTTGCTCATCTCTTAGCCCTGGAGAATATCAGTCATCCGGTATTTGCAATCTTTCCACTGTACTAAGGAAAGGTTCCAAGTTAAAACTAATTTTACCTAATAAAAATTGTTAGGTGTAATCTTATCTGGACTCAGAAATTGATGCTCAGAAATCCTGCATTTCATTATTATTCACTCGAAAACTTATTCCAATTGAAAAATCATAATTTTCCCTCTCTTTTTATACCACCCCCCCAAAAAATGACTCACCCTCACCCTATTATTATTTACAACATACAGATTAGGGTTTTATTTCCATGGCAAGACAGATAGTCCAAAGAAAATACTCTTATCTGATTCTCCACTTCTAAAAATTTCTCAGCACCATTATCAGTTCTCCATTTTTGAGACTACTCACTGAGAGTAATCCATAAAACTTTACCCTTGAACCCATCTAATCCAGGATTCCCCCTTCCCCCACATTTTTATTTTTCCTTCTCCACGGGCTTACTGGCTTCTTACCTTCTGCCTCCAGTCAAAGAAAGAGCTGTCAATTGTTGTGTTTTTTTAAAGTTCATTACTCTTCTACCACATTCAATTAAATACAATTCAGGTAAAATAATAAGGGTCTCCTTGAAATAGTTATGTTAAAGTGTTAGGGATGTAAAGATAAACAAGTGTTTTCCTAATCTTAAAAAGAAACTAGTCTAATGAGGCAAAGATGCAGCATGTATATAAATAAGGTACAGAATGAGGCAGAAATAGTGAAACTTCTAGAAGAAATTTGATGAAGAAGAAATTCCTTTCACCAGGAAGAGGAAACAGAAAATATTTCATCAAGGAGGTAAAATTGGAAGTGGAGCTTTGAATAAGATGATATTTTACTGAACAAGATGAGAGGAAGTCTATTCAAAGCATAGGAGATAGTTGAGATTAACACAGATTAAAAATGAAGCAGCATGAGAATGAGAACAGAAAATAGCCCAGATATAATGCGAGAATGGAATTCATATAAGGAGATTTTTTCCTAGGGAGTTCATTGATGACTCCTTCAACTTCTTTTTCAGAAATTAGGTTATTTAAGCATTTTATTTTCTCTTCGGTGAATATGGGCTATTTGCATTTTTTTGGTAAATATTCATTCATTTCACTAAGATTGTTAAATATGTCAGTATAAAGTTGGGCAAAATGGTTCCTAATTACTGTTTTGATTTACTCTTCATTGGTGGTGAATTTATTCTTTTCATTTCTGATACTAATAATTTGGTTTTCTTCTTTTTTAAAAACATCTAATTAACCAAAGATTTAGCTATTTTATTTATTCCTAAAACCAGCTTTTTATTTTATTCATTTCAATAATTTTCTTAATTTCAATTTTGATAATCTCTATTTTTCAGAATTTCTAAATTGCTATTTAGTTGGAGATTTTTAGTTTGTTCTTTTTCTACCTTTTTTAGTTGCTTTCCTAATTCAATGATCTCCTCTTCCTCTATTTTATTCATGTAAGCATTTAGACATATAAAACTTCTAAAAACCATTTTTGGTGTATCCTATAAATTTTGGTATGTTATTTCATTATTTTCATTCTTATGGATGAAATTGCTGATTGTTTCTATGAGTAGCTGTTTGACCCACACTTATCAGATTAACCAGTATCATAAAATTCTGCATTTCCACATTGCATTGTGAGGTTTTTATGTGCTAGTACATGGTCAGTTTGGGGGTATTGCCAGGTACCACTGAGAAAAAGGTATATTCCTGTCTATCCCCATTCAATTCTTTCTGGGAGTCTACTATATCTAACTTTTCTAAAGTTCTATTCATCTCCTTAACTTCTTTCTTGCTTATTTTGTGGTTAGATTTATCTAGTTCTGAGAGGGGGAGGTTGAGGTGCCCCATTAGCATAGTTTTATTGTTTGTTTCTTCTTGTAACTCCATTAACTTCTTCTCTAGGAATATGATTGCTATACCACTTGGTACACAATATGTGTTTGGGAATGATATTACTTCATTGTTTATGGCATCTTTTAACAGGATGTAGTTTCCTTCCTTATCTCTTTTAATTAGATCTATTTTTTGTTTTTGCTTTGTCTGAGATCAGGATTGCTATCTTGGCAAAGCAAAAAAAAAAGCAAACACTTTTGAAAAGGGATAGGGTCAAAGGAGAAAATAGAATAAATGGATGGCATCAGAGGATGGAGAGAAATATAGTTAATCTTTCACAATATGACCTCTATGGAAATGTTTTGCATAAGAATACATGTATAATCTATATTGAATTGTTTCTCTTCTAAGTGGGGTTGGGGGAGGAGAGAAGAAAGGAGAAAATGTAGAAATCAAAATTTTAAAAACAAATGTTAAAAAATGTTTCTACATGCAAACAGGAAATAAGATATACAGGTAATGGAATATAGAAATCCATCTTGCCCTGCAAGAAAGTAAATGGTTAGGGGGGGAGGGGTTGGGGAAGTATATAAGAGTAGACAGAATGGGTAAAGTTTTATTTAGTATGATTGTCCTCTTGTGGTGGGGTGAAGAGGAGAGAAGGGGAGAAAATTTGTAACTCAAAATCTTGTGGAAATGAATGTGGCAAACTAAAAATAAATAAATAAATTGTGGAAGAAAAGGAATTTTCAATGACAAATGGAAGGGATCCCAAAATAGAGGCATGAGTCAAGACTGAGAAATTAAACATAACAATAATAAATAAAGTTTAAGAAACTTATAACCAAAAGAATAGTCACTGATAACTTCTAAAGTGCCAATAACAATGATATTTTTGTTACTCCCTACATTTCCTGAGATGGTTTTCCTTTCTATAGTCAACCAATGTAAACTGTGTCCTAAACATACAGAAATAGAAAATATTAGAGGAAAAATAATCACAGGACAGAAGAAAAATGCTTCTCACCTGAAATGCATTCCAAGTACATTCAGCCACAGGAATTCTGTGGATGGAGGGACTATGTGGATAAAAGGAGTTGGAGAATTAAAATGCATAACATTTACAAAATATTGTAAATGTGATCAATAACATAAGTATTCCACTTCTACTGGATTCATGAGATCATTTGTTCTCAAGACAGATATCTAAATGTAGACTGTGAAATCAGAATCAGTAATCTGTATATCACCACAGAAGGAATGTTTTGCTGCCATAGTGCTATGTAAAAATTTAGTAGCAAAGTTAATGAGCAGTATTAATCTTTGGTGAAGTACTTGCATAATAACATCTTTTCTTGATTTGATATCTAATAACTACAAGGTTTTAGTTAAATCGTGTAATTTCCTTAGTTTCATGTTTCATGTGTTAAATAAATAATTAAATACTAAGTTAATTGCATTTGTATAGCCTTAGTATATGTGTGTATGTGTCTTTCTCTCCCATCCCTTCTCTTGTTTTTGTCTCTCCATGTCTTAGTGGGATTTTTTTTTCTGTCTAGAGAGACAGAACTGAGTCTGTTTATCTCTGTCAAATCGTTTTTCTTCAGTTGTGCCCAACTAATATCTAATAACTAAAAGGTTTTAGTTAAATCGTGTAATTTCCTTAAAGTTTCATGTTTCATGTGTTAAATAAATAATTACATACTAAATTAATTGCGTTTGTATAGCCTTAGTATATGTGTGTATGTGTCTTTCTCTCCCACCCCTTCTCTTTTTTTATCTCTCCATGTCTTAGTGGGATATTTTTTTCTGCCTAGAGAGGCAGAACTGATTCTGTTTATCTCTGTCAAATCATTGTTTTTCTTCAGTTGTTCAGTTGTGCCCAACCCTTTGTGACTACATGAACCATAGTATGCCAATACTATCCATGGGATTTTATTGGCAAATAGAATTGGTGTCATTTACCATTTTCTTCTCAGTGGACTAAAAAGCAAATGGAGGTTAAGTAACTTGACTGAGTCACACAGTTAGTGTGTATCTGAGTTCTTATTTGAACTCAGATTTTCCTGACTTCATGACTTAGGCTCTATCCATTGAGTAACTTAGCTGCCTCCATCCAATATTAGATTTGACCCCCCCCCCACCAAAAAAACAAGTCATATCCAAACTGATATTTAATCCAAAGTGGAAAAACCAAATAAAAATAATTGCATTTCAGATGATTATTGAATTTGCCCTTCAACATTGTAAAATGAACTTAAAATTCAATATCTTAAAGGATGAAAAGATGAAGCATAGACAATGTTGAACATTTGCCATATTGTATTTAATTGTGCAGATGAATATATTCACACTAAAGTGTTTATTTAGAGTACAATTAGAGTTAAAATGTTAAAATATAAAACATCTGGTATTTAACATGATGGTTTGAATATAACAGTCACTCAACAGATCAAAAACCATTAAGTTACAATGAATCACAGAATGTATTTTGGAGGTGGGAAGTTGTTTAAAAATGAAAATAGCTCATTTCCCATTGATTTCTGTGTTTTAAGAGGTTTTTTAATCACTTTAAGAGAGGTTTTAGTTTGAGTGTGTTTATGTATATTTTATGTAATACAACTTGACATAAAGTATCCATGACCAGACTTTTGTGTAATGGATAACATGACTTTAATTAAGTACCAACACTTTGGTTTTCCATTTCTTTTGTTAATTAAGGAATTTTATAATGTGATTATTTTCTAAAATTCATTCAGACTTAAAAAAATTAAAAATAAAAATAAAATATACTTAAAAATATTGCCATCAAAAGTTGTACAATTTGCTCTTTGCTATTTGTATTGCTGGGCAAAACATTTTACCTCTTACAGATTCCATTTATGTAAAAAAAAACTAATACACATGACTAAATTGTTGTAAGACACAAAGGGAATTATGTATGCAAGTTACTTTATAATATTAAAGTGTTACATAAATGTAATTTCATTATTTCGTTAGAGAAAGATTTCAAGGCATTTTAATGCTTTGTGTTTTGTTCTTTTTTGCATAAAAATAAACTTTTGATTCATATAATTGGTAGACAAGAGGACAAGCCTGTAGGGACACCTTACCCATTGTTCTTTAACACTTCAACTACCTCCCACATTATGTCTCCAAAGGACACTGAAAGAATTCATCGTCCAAAGGTAGGGAAGTGAGTCTTGGAAACTGAAAAAAGAGAGAGAATATAACATAATAAAAAGTTATAGAAAGTAGAGTAGTTTTTATTGGAGGAGAAGCATATGGCATGCAAAAGAAATCCAATCCTCCATTCACCAAAGGTATTTATGAATAACATGTCTCCCTGCATGTAATAAGTGACACTGTGAAAAGTTGATGCAAAGTTATAGGCAATGTTGACAACTATTGGATACACAGCACTTTCTGACTTCCTATCCACCAATACACCTGCCCACCTTGATTGCGTGTAGTCCCTCATTCACACTCCACAGGCTTATGTAGACTCAGCTATTACTGAGATTAGATAACATTACTTGTTAATCTAAAAAAGGATTATTTTGCAAAAGCATTCCTGTTGTCCCACAAATTTTCAGCATTTTTTATAAGTCAGGTTTAATGAGGTCTTGTATTATAGAGAGCTAACTCTCTTAAGAATGTTCAACAATTCATTTACTAGGGTGCTATAAAATATAATCACGAATCATTAAAATTAATCTAGACATGTCAGAATAAATGAGCAATGCACATTTTTCAGTGGGATTTTTTTTCCCCAGCTGCTCACAAAACTTTCAACATTTTGGAAATTTTTAAAAGAATGCAATTGATGATGACTACAAGTTTCATAGTGCCATAATTGACTGGTTTTGGGGTCAAAAACAGTGATCTGCAGTGATCCTTTCTTCTTTGAGGAGGGAAGAAAGGATGGGTTTCAAGGTCAAAGCATAATTTGAACCAAATCTTAGTATTTCATGGTAAAAGTAGGCAGACTTTTGGCAGGCACAAACAGTGGATCATTTATGGAAGCAAAAGATAGTTAGAGGTCACAATGAATAGTCCAGTTTAAACTACATTCCTCTCAAAACTCATAGCACAGTGCATATACATATGTGTGGGTGCATGCGTGCAGGTGTGTTTGTGTTTGTGTGTGTATAAAAATGAACAATCCTTTCTCCTGTACTTCACCCCTTGCCCTGATGTTAATGTATTAAGTCTACTTTACTCTAAAACTTTTTTTTCTGAAAGGGTTTAGCCTATTTCCTACAGAAGCAATAACTGCACAAATGTTTAGAATACAGTCTTTAAAATGGGCATATAGATGTCTATTGAATTGCAATATTCTTTCAACCCAGTAAATGTTTTGTTGTATAAATCTGAAGCCTTCTTTGAAGCACTCTTGAGAATCTTCTCAAGATATCTGTCTGTGTTCTTACCAAATGTTATGGGTGTAGAAAGCATTGCATTTGTTTACTTTAAGTTCTTTGAAATGGGTGAAGTTCAGGAGGTAGGCATTCTTTGTGATGTTTTCAATTGCAAAACTCTTACTATGAAAAATGAAACTTCCCAAAATGGCATAATAGAGTATTATAATAATGACAGAATATATCATATTGTGTTATAGAATTTTTGACCCAGAAAAGATCTTGACCCCACCACCTGTCCCCATACACTACACACACACACACACACACACACACACACACACACACACATTTCATTAAGAGACAGTGCTGTAGACCCAGAATGGGCCCAAGAAATCACTCAGTTTCACTTTCTTAAAAAAAATAGAAATGGCCCCCAAAAATGACTTTTTCCAAGGTTGCAAATCCTGATATTGGTAGAGCTTATATCAAAGTCTAGGTCTCCAGTTTCCTTCTAAACAACTTTTTGCACTTTAACTTATTAAATTGTCCTTTCAACAAAATTCTTGCACTTTAGAATCTCCCGATCTTTCTGATGTGCATGGTAGACAAGAGCTACCATTATCCGCACTTTTGGGACAAGACCATCAATTTCAATAGTAAAGGACAGTCTCATGGAGAAACCTCTATGCTAATGCAAGTACACACTGAAAGTAAAGAGCCCTTCTCTTAGTGATTTGTCTTGGGCAATGATAGGTTAAATTACTTTTCCAGGATTGTCAATAGAGTACATATCAGAGGCAAGACTTTAATTCAGGTCTTCCTGACTCTAATTGCAGTATTCTGTCAGCTCTACCATACTGCATCTCAATGAAAGAAAGGAAAACCATGATTTGTTTTATTATCCAGTGTCGTTCAAAAATATTTCTATTTTCATTTCCAATTTGGTGACATTAATAAAGCCAATTATCCATTCAATCACAGGAAATAATCACTAAGAAATGAGACTGGATCCAGAGAACAAGCTATCCAAGTGCATATTCAACAACAATTTTGTTTATGGTGAAACAATGAGATGATGGCAGTGGAGAGAATGTTAAACATGGAGCACTGAGTGTTAGATAGGAAGACCTGAGTTCAAATTCAGTGTCAGATGCTTACTCTGTCTGATTAAATCAAGGGCTAAGACACTCAAACTTTGACTACTTTAAGTTCCTTATCTATAAAAGAGTATTAACAATAGCACCTCTCTCCTAGGGCTGTTATGAAGATAAAATGAGACAATATTTGTCAGCAGAACATTTGATGTGGAAACAAATTAAATGCCTATTAGATTTCTAAACAAATTTTGTTTCATGAATATAATGGAATATTTCAGTGCAAAGAATCTTTAAAGACTAATCTAACTGATTCAACAGGAAGAAGGCAGAGACAGAAGAACAATGGAATAACAATGGAAAGAAAAATCACAATACAGTCCATGATGAATGCTTTAAATTAAAAAGATTTTTGGGCTCAGAGAAGAGATGTGAGAATTCATTTAGCCAAACCTTTTCATTAAGCTGGGAGGAAGGATGGAGGCAGTTGTGTAAAATTGCATATAATGTCAGAATAGCTTGGTAGATTGATCAGTATCGGTGATTTCCTCCTCAATCCTCTTTTTTTCTTCATTTATTTATTTTTTGCTATAAGGAATGGCTCTTGGGGAGAAAGTGGAAGGGGGAAACACACGAAAAAACTAAACAATGTTATAAGATGATATCAATTAATTTTTAAATGAATGGGCCCTGATTGTTCCAATTTACTTTTATTTCAATGTAAGCAAACATATGACATATAGCATATATACTGTATCAAGCAAGGTTATATATAATAGATAGATAACATTCATCCCTCTTACCCTTTTAATTAAGTTTAAAAATTATTTCCTTTATGATGATTAATCTTTTCCTAGCACTGCAACACTGTGTCATTATAGATTGAGAGCCAACAGTCATGTCAGGAAAATTTTGATTCAGGCCCCACAGTTTGGAGGAATCAGAAAAAGTTCTTCTGCAAGAGGTATCTGACACAGGTTTTGAAAACAAAACAACTTTTAAAAGGCAGTAGGATATGTAAATGAGAGAATTCCACATTGACAAAACACAAGGGAGATTTAAGTCAAATATTTGGATACCATAGCAGGAGAGTAGGGGACAACATTTTCCCCCCTGAATTATCTATATCAAAATGATAAAAAGGTAGGTTTGTTTGTCTATATCATTCATAAGGGTGTAAGGTTTGTTCAGGGAGGACTGGTACTTTTGGTGATAACTCTTGAACCCTTTTCAGGGTTGTTTTCCATCTTTTGGTGTCCACCTATATTACCCAACATTCACCAGTGGCTCCAAGAAGCTGTAGCATGAGCAGTGGCCACACCCCAGTAAACTGTTTAGGCAAATGAGTTAAACCAGGTTGAGAGTAATCAAGGGGTCTCAAATCCATTGGTGAATTAGGGGAGTGTCTATCTCAAGCATGTGAAGACTTTCCCTAATGGAATGGCATAAGAGAACGATTTGTTCCAACCATCATGAAGGCAGCTGAATATTTTGATGAATTTTGAATGTGAATTTGAAGAATTAATGTCAACAAAGCAGTCAAACAAAACAGATATTGTGGAGTGCTTAGAGATTGGTTAGGCATCAAAGACACCAAAGTCATCCACTGCATCCCGGGCCATCCCCCAGTCATCTTGATTCTATCCTGCCACTGGACTGTCATGACTCTGGAGGAGAGGGTGTGGCTGATGACTTCATGCAACTCTGACTCACTTAAACCCAATTTAAGCATGAATCAAGTTATTACCCATACAAATTTACCATTATGCCCATCAAAGTCCTGTGAAAAAGCCAAGTGATGAAGCAGTAGATGGAGATACACTGGGAGCTGTAGTCACAACCGTGTACAGAGGTGGCCTAGGCCACAGGGTTGTTTCTCACTGGAAGCAGCAATTGGATTCAGCAGCCACCTGGATATGTGAGCAGCCTTTTAAGGATCACACTGCTAATCTCCTGGTGTGAGGAAGGGGTTAGAAAAGGTGCCATAAAAATTGCCTACTTTTTCAACCCTGACCAGATTACTGAGAAAATCAGGTAATTACACTCTGCACTTGAAACACAAAGAAAAATGTACAAAAACACCTGCAAAGATGATTCCACCCACCATTGGCACATGGCATGTGGACACATTTACAGACAACACAAAATTCAGTAGACTTGAAAGACAAACAGCTCTTGTTACAAGATAACCCAGCAGCTATCGCATCCACATAGTAGTGAAGGCAAGCTTACTTAAGTCAGAGCTGGATGCACATTTTTCTGGAGTGACTGCAGTGAAAGGGAGTGCTGTGAAGCTGATGTAGGATTTGCAATCAAAACTAATCTAGTCAACAGGTTAGTATGACTGCCAAAAGTAGTGAATAACAGCCTCATGACAGTGAAATTGCCACTTGCAGGAAAACATCATGCCACCATCATCAGTGCCTATGCTCCCACCATGATGAACCCTGATGAGGCCAAAGAAAAGTTTTATGAAAACCTAGAGAACCTTATCATCAATGTGCAAAAAGTGGACAAACTTATAATTCTTGGTTACTTTAATGCCAGAGTGGGCTCAGACTACCAGATTTGGCAAGGAATTCTAGGGAGTAATGGAGTTCAAAACAGCAACAGCATCTCATGACCTTCTCATTGCCAACACTGTCTTCCAGTTACCTAAACACAATAAAATTTCATGGATGCTCCCTTGCAGCAAAGATTGGCATCTAATAGACTGCATGATTGTAAGGAGAAGAGAAAGACGAGATGTGAGAGTGATGAAAGCAATGTGCAGTGCAGAAGGCTGGACTGATCATAGACATTTCCTTTCCAAGCTAAGTATTCACATTCATCAAAAGTGGAACTCCTAAGACAAAATGACCACCAGAAGAATTAATGTCAACAAAGTAGAGCTATTCTCTGAGCATGAACAGTTTGCTGATAACTTGGAAGGCAAGTTGAGTTAACACACAGTTGGCAACTGTGGAACAGGAGAGCAGTGGGCAGCTTTCAGCAATGTGTATAGTACTGCATTTGCTCATCTGGGTCAGAATACTTGCACATACCAAGACTGGTTTGATGAAAATGAATTATAAATTCAGAAGCTGATAAGAGAAAAAATGAAAACTTCACAGGATTTGATAGCAGGATAGTTCATCTACCTCTAAGAAGGCAGCACATAATTCCATCTCAAATAAAGTACAGGCAAAGCTTAGAGAGATGCAGGATCCCTGACTCAATAATAAGGCAGATAAAATTCAGTTTTCTGCTGATAGTAACAATCCAAAGCACTTTTATGATGTCCTGAAGGCTATTTATGGACTGAAGGCCTATGTGCATCTCAAATATTCAGTGCTGATGGAGTCACATTGATTAATGATAAGAACGCAATCCTAGAGAGACTGGCTGAACAATTCCATAGTGTTCTCAACAGAACATCATCAATCAATGTTGAGGCCATTGACTGTCTACCTGAGGTCAAAGCCAATGACTCCCTAGTTGTAGCTCCAAGTGCTGAAGATGTTTTGAAAGCAATTAGGCTCCTTTCACATGACAAAGAACTTGGTTCTAATTCTATTACAGCTGAGATTTACAAGATAATGAGTGAATTGCTTACATAAAAGTTGACTGAAATTTTCCAGGCTGTATGGCAAGAAGAGGTTATCTCCCAGGAGTTCAAGGATGCCTTCATTGCCCATATGTATAAAAGTAAAGGAAATAGGTTGTACTGTGACAATCACAGGAGGTCTCTCACTTAGTCATTGTTAGTAAGATTCTTGCCAGAGTCTTGCTTAATAGGCTGATCATTCACCTGGAAGATGGTCATCTACCTGAGAGCTAGTGTGGCTTCAGATAGGGCCAAAGAAAAGTCAATACTATTATTAGCTGCCTGACAACTCCAGGAAAAATGCCAGGAGCAGAACAGAGGTCCATATACATCATTGGTAGAGCTGAACAAAGCCTTTGCTATGATTAGTCATGAGTTCTTTTGGAAAATTATGCCAAATTTAGTTGCACAGAGAAGTTCAGTAGCACTACACCAATTTCATGACAGCATGCTTGTTTGGGTTGTAGATAAGGAATAATACTCTTGTACTTTTCCAGTTGCCAATGACATAAAGCAAGACTGTGTGCTCACTTCCATGCTTTTTAGCATGATGTTTTCAGCAGTGTTGTCAAATGCTTTTGATGAGGATGAGCACAGCACCAAGGTCAACTATCACCCTGATGGTAAATTCCTCAACTTGGAAAAGCTACAAGCCAAGACCAAAGTGGAGGGAGTGTTGATGGATGATTTTCTGTATGCCGATGATTGTGTGCTTAATGCAGCCTCTGAAGCTGAGATGCAACAAAGTATAGATCAATTCTCTGCTGCTTGTGCTAATTTTGGCCTAACAATTAACACCAAGAAAATGTAGGCACTCCATCCATATGTGGAACCATTGGTTGCAGCAAATGGAGAAATACTGAATGCTGTGAACAAGTTCACTTACCTTGATAGTGTACTTTCTAGGGATGTACACATTGATAATGATATTGACAGAAGCATTGCCAGATCTAGCTCAGTTTTGGGGAGGTTGTAAAGGAAAATGTGGGAGAGAAGATGTATTAAAATGACTACCAAACTGAAGGTCTGAAGAACTGTTGTGCTGACCTCATTGTTATATTCTTGTGAAACCTGGACACACTCTACCAGCCCTATGCCAGGAAACTTAATTGCTTTAATTAGAATTGTCTTAGAAAGATTTCAAAGTTCATCTGGCAGGATAAAGTACCAGAGACTGAGGTCCTTACTTTAACTAAACTGCCAAGCATTCAAACTATGCTTCAGAGAGTGCAGCTCTGATGGGCTGACCACATTGTTCAAAGGCAAAATATATGCTTGCCAAAAAGACTGTTTTATGGAGAACTCACATAGGGCAAGTGTTCACATGGTGGTCAGAAGAAGTATTAAAGGACCCTCTCAAGGATGGTTCTCTCTCAAGAACTTTGGAATTGCTTATATGAAATGCAAGACACTGGCACAGGACCACTCAACATGGCATGTCCACATCAAAGAAAGTGCTGTGCTCTATGAGTAAAGTAGAACTGAAGCAGCTCAAAGGAAATGCAAGATGCACAAATTTGGAGATTCCACCCCAAATGTTCACATGGACTATTCATGCCTGACCTGTGGTAGAACATTCTGATCTCTTATTGGTGTGATCAGCCACAGCTAAACACATTGACACTTAACTTTAGCATAGTGATGTCATTTTGGTCCTCTTCAAGGATGAAGGACAACAACCAACCAAGCATTCCTGCATCTATAGCTGTACTCTGCACTATTTGGTCAAAATAGACAACTGTCACTAATGTTATTATGATTAATGTTTATTTCTTTGGTATTTTAATGGATTCATTATGTCATGAGTGCAGATATTCCCTGTAATAGTACAACTCACAACCTATCAACATGTCCTTATCTTAAAAGAAAAAAAATCTCTCCTTCATATTTTCACATACATTTGCATAAAAGATATATTCAACATACCAAAAGATTTTCCTGAGTGTTATGAAATTACATGGTTACCAGATAAATACTCTAGCTGTCCATCATGCTATTCCTCACTCTGGCTATTTGAGGACAGAACTACCACTGCCAACCCTGCTGTTTTCCAATCATACATTTCCTAGATGATGTCTTTTTTCATCTTCCTATCTGTAGAAGTCCTTGATGACAGTATATGTCTCTTTATCCAACTTGGAATCATCAGTGTTTCTTCAGATATTGCACTCTTCCACAATTTATAGATGTATACAATACAGCAAAGAATATTTTAAAGTGTTTTTAGGCAGCAACTTGTATTTGGTTATTGTAAAAATAGTTAAAGTTAAAAGATTCCCTTCAGCAAAGTGCAGGCTACAAAATAACCTCCTTCCCCTCCCCATTCAAAAGCATTTCCATGTCATAATAAAATCTAACAAGCAACAATGGAAAAGGAAATTCTGTTTAAAAATAGCTATAAAGTAATTGAAAGTCAAGCTACAAATCACACTCCATTGTTCTATAAATTCAATTCTAAAATGTTCTTTAAAAATAAGAAATTTAAGTAGCTGGAAGGATACTCAGGTCTCATTTGCTAGGACATGCCAATATATTAAAAGGACAATACTTCTGAAATGAATTTACATAATTAAATCTAAACATGCAAATCAAACTACCAAAGGACTACTAGATAAAATAATAACAAAGTTCATTTGGAGAAACAAAAAAATATAGAATGTCAAAAGAAGTAATAAAAATTAGAATAAAGAGAGAATATTATGATTGTGTTGTAGGGAGCCAAGATGGCGGCGTAGAAGCAGCTCCCACACCACCACCCTAAACACCCATAAAATATGAGCCCAGAGAAAGTCTAGGACTCTCAGACTCACAAAAATACAGAGAACACATCTCTCACTGAAGGCAGCTCGGCAGAAGGGGCTCATCATGGCAGACTGAACGGAGGCTGGAACAACCTGAAGCTGAGACCCCAGACACGCCCGGGGTGTTGGGAAGGAGCCTGCCTGAGCTGAGCCAAGTGGGCACCACAGCCAGTCAGCAGCTTGTTCCACAGCCTCCAGCACCTCCACATCTGCAAAGGCGTGCTGCGAATCGGAGCTCCGGCCAGCACAAAACGGCAGCCATGGCCAGGTAAGGGCCCAGGGCGGCCACAAGTGGAGCCTCCCAAACCCCAAACCCCAGCTTGAGTCTACTTGAAAGAAAATCTAAAGCACCTGCCTAAGGGGATCTTAAAATCCTCAGAGCTGGTTAGTGAAAGTGAAACTTTGAAAATTAATTTGGGGGTGGTAAAGCAGTTTTGCCAATCTGCCCCCGGGGCAAGGAAGCAGTGGGAGAAGGGAACTGCTGGAAACGGTGGACCCCACGAGGCTGCTTCAGAGCCCCTGACCTGCAGACTCTGCAAAGGGTCTGAATAGATTGATCAGGGCCAAGTGCTCTTGCATTGAGTGTCCTAGATCCAGATCGTGGTCTTGGGTGGTGGTCCTGGGGTGCACTTTCGGCAAGCCAAAGCTGGCAAGACTTTCAACACCCCCCCTAATAGCTCCGGCAGCTGGGAAAACACTAGTGATTTGGAACAGAGCTTCCCCCCTTGGAAGAAAAGTTTCACAGACCTAAAAACACTAAGCAATTAATTTACTGGCCAACATGAGGAAGAGGAAGCAAAATAAAGACACCAATAAAACTCTAGAATCCTTTTTTATGGATAAAAGGGTCAAAGCATGGAACTGGAGGAAGAGAGCCCAGAACTCAGAACTCCCACACCAAATGCTTCCAA
>CM053594.1:190950885-190978972 GCA_028646575.1 Pseudocheirus occidentalis
GATCAAAGCATGGAATGGGAGGAAGACAACACAGTCAGAACTCCCACACCAAATGCTTCCAAGAAACATGAAGATTGCCTACAAGGCATAGATCGGCTTAAAAGGACTTTGAAAAACAAATAAGAGAAGTGGAGGAAAAAGTGGGAAGAGAAATAAGAATGGTCCAAGAAAGAGTCAACAACCTGACTGAAGAAAATAACACCTTAAAAAACAAATTAACTCAAATGGCAAAAAGTCCCAAAAAGCCAATGAGGAGAAGAATGCCTTAAAAAGTCAAATTTACCAAATGGAAAAAGAATCTCAAAAGCATTCTGAAGAGAATAATTCCTTCGAAATTAGAGTTGAGGAATTGGAAGCAAATGACTTTATGAGAAATCAAAGTTCCGTTGAAAAGATACAAACAAATGAAAAAATAGAAGGTAATGTGAAATATCTCCCTGAAAAAAACACTGAGCTTGAAAATAGATCCAGGAGAGACAATCTAAAATTTATTGCTCTACCTGAAAGCCATGACAAAAAAAGGACTTAGAAAGCATCCTTGAAGAAATTCTCAAGGAAAATTGCCCTAATATTTTAAAAATCAGAGGGCAAATAGAACTTCAAAGAATTCACCAATCACTTCTGGAAAAGGATCACCAGAAGAAAACTCCTAGAAATGTTATTTCCAGGTTCTAGAATACCCAGTTAAAGGAGAAAATATTACAGGCTGTCAAGAAGAAATAATTAGAATACTGTAGTAACACAACTAAGAAAACCCGGGATCTGGCAGCTTCTACATGGAGGGATTGAAGGGCCTGGAATATGATATTCCAGAGATCAAGGGAGGTAATATTAAAACCAAGAATTACCTACCCAGCATAACTGAGTATAATGCTCCAGGGGAAAATATGATCATTCAGTGAGGTGGAGGAATTGGAAACATTCTTGCTGAAAAAACCAGAACTGAGCAGAAAATTTACACTCAAATACAAGATGCATGAGGATGTAAATATGGGAAAGAAATCATAAAGAACTTATGAAAGTTAAGCTATTTACATGCCAATATGGAAAAAAGATAATAGTAACTTATGAAAATTTTCTTAGTATGAGGATAGGAGAAGGTAATACAAATGTATGTACATATATACCTACACATATGTCTATATAGGAGGGCATATCTGCATATGAATACATATCTGAGCGTGTGTGTATATGTGTACATAGAGGGTACAGGATCAATTGAATAAGAATGGATGATACTTTAAAACGTGAAATTTTGGGGTGGGAGAGGACTAGAAAGAGAGGAGACAGGGAGAGACAAAATGGGGTTAATCATCCCATATAGAAGAGGTAAGGGATAACTGTTATAACTTTGCTTTCATTTATTCTCATTGAATTTGGCTGAGGGATGGAACAACATAAATTCTAAATTGGGTATCATGCCACACAGGAGAATAGGGACAATGGGGATGAGAGGCAGGATGATGGAGGGGAAGGCAGAGTCTGAGGGAAGATTGCTGGAAGCACACACTTCAGTGTCAGACAGGGTAGAGAATAGAACAAGGTGGGGAGGGTGGGTTAGGAAGGAGGGACATTTGATCAGCCTCTCACAATATGTCCACTGTGGAGACATCCTCTATAATTCCATGTGTATACCCTGTATTGAATTGCTTGTCCTTCCAGTGGGAGTGGGTGACAAGGGAGGAACCGAAGGAATCTGGAATTTAAAGCTCTACAATCAAATGTTAAGAAAAAAAAATGTGTGTATATATTCTTGATTTTAATTCTTGCTCCCCTGATCTCCAGGATATCATATTCCAAACGTTTTGATCCCTTACTGTAGAAGCTGCTAGATCCTGGGTTATCCTAATTATGTTTCCACAGTATTCAAATTGTTTTTTCTTGGCAGCTTGTAATATTTTCTTCTTGATTTAGGGACTCCAGAACCTGTCTATGACATTCCTAGCAGTTTTCTTTTGGAGATCTTTTCAAGAGGTGATTGGTGAATTCTTTCAAGTTCTATTTTGTCCTCTGGTTCTAAAATATCAGGGCAATTTTCCTTGAGTATTTCTTGAAGGATGCTTTCTAAGTTCTCTTTTTGATCAAGAGAATAATTCCTTCAGAATTAGAGTGGAGTAAATGTAAGCAAATGACTTTATGAGAAGTCAAGATACTAATAAACAGATCCAAACAAATGAAAAAATAGCAACCAATGTGAAATAACTCCTTGAAAAAACCACTAATCTAGAAAATGGCTCCAGGAGAGACAATTCAAAAACCATTGGACTAATAGGAAGGGATAATACTTTAAAAGGTGAAATTCTGAGCTGGGAGAGGATTAGAATGAGAGGAGACAAGGAGAGACAGAATGGGGTTAATAATCTCATGTAGAAAAGTCAAGGGATAATTGTTACAATGGAGGGGAAGAACAAACCTTACTCTCACTGAATTTGGCTTTGGGAAGGAATGACAAACTCTAAACTGGGTATCTTGCCACACAGGAGAGTAGGGGAGGTTGGGGATGAGAGAGGGCATGACAAGGGGGAAGGTTGCTGGAAGCACAAACTTCTGTAAAGGAACAGGAACAGGGTAGAGAATAGAACAAGAGGGGGCAGGATAGGAAGGAGAGAAATATAGCCAGTCTCTCAAGATGCGCATACTGCAGAGTTGTTCTGCATAGTTACACATGTACAGGCTGTATTGAATTGCTTTCCAGTGGGGGTCGGTGATGATGGAGGAACTGAAAGAATCTAGAATTTAAAGTTCCATAATCAAATGTTAAATATATATATATATATATATATATATATATATATAAAATTATTGTAATTATTATTAACTACATCCAACTGGGAATTAAGATATCCAGGCACCAAGGTAAGGAGATCCACCCTGCCCCACCACAAAGTCAGAGGGGCAAAGTGGGGGGCATAGGAGAGAGAAGTTTGGGGGAGGGTTTATACAGTGGGGTAGGGCTGTTTTGAGGTGTTGGGTAGGGGAAGGATGGAGAGAAAATTTGTAACTGAAAATCTCATGGAAATGGATGATGCAAACAAGAAAATAAATTAATTATTATTTTAAAATAATTAATTAATTATTTTAAAAGTTCACTATCTAGGTCCAGGAATACATATATACTTTATTCCCTGGGACATAACCTAGGTATATTTGGAGATCATCAGAAGATAATTGTCCTGTGTGTGTGTGTGTGTGTGTGTGTGTGTGTCTTTTCTAGGAGGGGAAGTCAGAGAAATTGGGGTTAAGTGACTTGCCCAAGGTCACATAACTAGTAAATGTTATTCAAACTGAGGTCCTCCTGACTCCAGGGCCAGTGCTCTATTCACTGCTCCATCTAGCTGCGCCATCCATTTTTTTTTAATTGGCCACAGATACTCATGAAGACAACAGCCTGGAAGTGTTATGGTTTGCAATGGTCATCATAATATCTACAAGGATGAAACAATAAAGGATATTGAAGTGCTTAAGTATATTTTCTAGGAAAAGTGATATCTGATATTATTAACAACTGAACAAATAGTTTTGGATTTAGCTCTTCTAATTTAATGACTTAATTTTAGTGAGGAGAATAAAAGAGAGGAAAAAAGAGACTTGGTGATGTCTGCTGATAGAGTTAGGATAAATTAGATGCCTACAGTGGAATATTTGGCATCTGGCAGGAATTATGAAGGAAGTGGGACAATGAAAACTCCAAAAAATAAAATGACAACTAAGATCAAAACAACTGAACTTTGTTGGAGAATTTTTCTTTTTCACATAATTTTACCATTTTTCTTAAGTCTATTCCTGGAGTATAGTTATACAGAATGTTTTATTTTTCTTTCCCTTGTTAAATTTTCTGACATAGAAACAGAAAAACTATAGGTTTCAACATCTTTGATGAGAAGTTAAAAATATGGTTTTCAATTGGGTCAATCTATAGAGTATGTGGGCTTCACTTAAAGCCTGATTTCTAAAATACCTTGGGGGAGCATATGGGAAAATAAGCAACAGAAGATATGAACATTATTCTGAATTTTTTTCCCTTCAAACTTTTCAGCAATTGCTTAACTGTAAAAATCACAGCAGTAAATGTGATGGTTTTTTTTATTATTTGTATTTCTCAAATTGATATGAAAACAAACATTTTTGTTACTTATCAGTGAGGTTTTTGCTGTTTTATTTTATTTTGGTTTGTTTTTAAATAAAAGCTCTAAATCAATACTAATTAAGGGTAAGAAAAATCTAGTTTTTTATTGTTACATTAAGTTTATATAGGTTTTCAAACATACAAGAAGATAAAGACCTTTATTATCAGTTATCCACAATAGATAATTTGATAATTTTACTTACTATAGCCCTTTTCCCTGCCGTATCCAGTGAATCTTCCATTGTAAGTAACAATGAAGTTGTAAGCAAAACACACCACCATATCAACCACCTTTTATAACTCTGTCCTCATAATGTTCCCTTCCCCTACACACAGAAACATACAACTATGCCTACTACTTCAATAAGTAAAGAAAAGTGCATTATCTCCTCTGGTTTCCAAGGCCAAGATTGGTTGTTATAATTTTACAACTTTCACTTTTGTTGTATGACTTTGTTTACAGTGTTTATGTCATTGTGTATACTGTTTTCTGCATTATACTGCAACAGATTATACATATTGTTCTTTTATCCTATCAATTTTTCATACATTTATTTTTCTATGATCCAATAATATTAATATTCCATTATACTACTGTACCAAAATTTTCTTAGACATCCTCTAATTAATAGGTATGAATTCTGTTTCTAATGGTTTGATATCACAAAAAATGTTGCTAGGTTTAGTATTTGTTTTTGTTCAGTGTAGGGATCCAGTGTGAGTCAAAAAGCACCTGTGGTGCTGAGGGTCACAGCTCAGTTGCTAAGCTCACAGGGAGGTTTCTGGAGAAATTACTCACATGAAGAGTGGCAGCTGAAACAGCTGGATTGGCTCCTCCTTCACTGATCAATCTCCTCCCCCATTGGTCAGTTCCCCTCCAGTGCACGTGAGAACCATGCTAGATGTAGGGTTATAGGATATTTAAGGAAGGACACTGCAATGCAATAAAGGCCAGCTGCTGTACACCTCTCTGTTCACTCAATCCTTCCTGAGACTACAGCCTAAGGCTGGCCCTTAGGCTACTAAGAAAAGCAGCTGCTAAATTTCAGTTCTGTGATTTTATTAATATGGAGAACTCAAATTTAAAAAGCTCTTTCCTCCATTTGGCACAAGCAAATTTTATAGAACTTATGATCTTGAGTTACATAAACAATTAACTATCTAGTCAGTCAGTAGTTTAAAAAGTCTTATGAGATGGTGCACACAAAGCATATGACATGAGGTGTTTCAACTTCCATGATAACAAGAAAATTAGGTGTTAAATAATGATTGATGCTGGTGAGTTTGTTCTTCCTGACTTCATCTTGGTCTTCTATAACATCATATTTGTTGAATCTTATCCTTGTAGTAGATACATAAACTGCCACTGTATTCTTCATTAGTACTTTTACATTTTCCTTCTGAAATCTTTAAGTGAAATTTTAAAAAATGAAATTTTTAAAATAGAAAATTGACATCAAAATTTAAAACACTATTGTACTTAATTATGTATACAGTACTGAGAAAAAAGGCTATGGTGGGAATCTGAAAGAACACATCAGAAGGCTTGAAAATAAAACAAGATTCAATTGTCTTTTGAGGTTTTTTTGAGATTCTGAATCTTAGAGGCTCATAATGCTATATGGGATCCCTATATAGATTATGTGATTGTTGTAACCAATTTGCAGGAGTTAGGCCCAGATGAGTAGGCTTCATTGGAGCAACAAAATAAGTCATTTTTAAAAATCAGTTATCACAATCTGAACAACCAAATATAATATAAGGGATGTGGTATGCTTCAGTAGGATTTGCTGTCAATTATGTGTCTGTCTATACATACATACATACATACATACATATATATATATATATATATATATATATATGGATGTATGGATGTATGGATGTATTTGTATATATGTATGTATGTACATAAATACTATACATATCATTTGATTTATCACAAAATGAATCTATAATTCGATCTAAGGACAGAAGTGTCTAATACTATAGTTGTCAAGAGGCACTAATTTTCTTTAGCACCTTCAAACACTGATGAATAGCTCTTTAAAAAAAGCATGCACGACTATTGGACTGTGACTTTACAAATGGTGAAAAAAGATACATTGTTGGAGGTTTTGTAGATCAAAAGTCCTTTTAAGATATAATCCTATATTTAAAAGCATAATGAGGACCTTAGACATTCCATTTCTTTTAAGTTGTAGCTAACATTGTAACATATTTATATTAATGATGTTAAGTAGGAATTAAGGCCCAATTATGAGAAAAGTTTGTTTCTTCCTAAACTATCCACAGAATCGAGAGGAAAACATGGTTACCATGTGACTACAGAGGTGGAGGGCAAGAAGAAGTTCTAGAAGTACCTGGATAAATGTCTAAATATGATCAGACACAAATTGCATGGTAAAAAGGGCAGGGGGGGCAGTTGTTGCTATTAGCTGGTAATCTTATTTAACATTTTGATTAATCATCTAGAAATAGGAAGGATCTTGCTAATGAATCTTGCTGATGAGGATAAATTGTCAAGTGTTGTTAATACTAATTAGTGCAGAAATAACAGGAAGGGTCATGAATTGATTAGAATTAAGAGCAAAGATAAAATGAGATTCAACAGAGAAAAACACAATTTAACACATGTTTGGCTAGATATTAGCCAAGGAAGTGAAACAAAAAAATGACATTTGCCTAAAAAGATACTAGGTCTTAACTACAATTCTGAAAAATATACTAGAAAAAAAATTGTATTATGCCTATCTCCATAAATCAAACCATTTAAGTGGAGGGTTCCATATCTCTAACTTGAAGATTGATGGTCACAATAAATTTGAATTATTTAAGCATGCTTTCATGTAGAATATTCAATATAAGATTCTTACCCACTGTCCAAAGTGAAGGTACCATATTGTTCTTGCTCCTTGTGCTTCCCCACCATATGATTCTGCCTCTGAGGCTCATCCGGAGGCAAGAGAAAGAAGATATAAGGAATATAAAAGGAAGGGAAGTATAATTCCTGCTTGCATCATCTTTTGAAAATTCTAAAGAGCAAACTCAAAATTGCACAATGTAGTTTTAGAATCCTGTTTATTCCACAGGGATCAAGATTAGCCATTTTAAGAGGGACAGTGTTCATGGAAATTGCTTATAATTTGTTCAATTTTTAAAAATCTAATAGCTCCTGCAAACTTTCACAGAATGGTTCAGGAATTGGAATCTCATAATAAAATTCCATGCCAATGGAAATGGTTTCAGGGACTGAATGACAAAGGGAAAATCAGCAAATTTGAATCTCAAGAGCTGAAATTGTTTGTAATAGAATAGTATCTCACAAATCAAGTTTCTGATACTTAAGAGGAAAATGAAATGCCTTCTTTTAAGACATAATGCTACATTTCCCATAATGTCATAGCAAATATGAATTTTAATCAGTATTTTCATGAAACTTTTTCATCAATTTAATCTGACAAACATTATCTGCATTTTTTTTCTACAAAAGGCAAAGAGGGCTGATTTCAAAGCAGCTTTGGCATACTCATGTAACAATCATCTTTGCTCAGTAAATAACTGCATGTCATTTTACTGTTCTGATAAGACTCTAGAATATTTTTTAAATGTAGATGTCTCCCTAATATGATTTCACATTTCAGGTTTTAGACTATTTTAAAGCTGGGTTATACAGAAAAAAAAGGTGCTTGCAATTTAAAAACAAGATAACTTAAGGAGTTTCTCTTCACAGGAATACCCTTTAAGAAATTTCAAGTAATTTTCCTTTACAAAAAGGCAATATATAACTATAAAGTGTTAATAGAATAACCTTATCTTTTAGCCATTAATGTCAAATATAACCTCATTATACTTTACTGCTCTACATAAAAGCATTATTGGTAATTTTGAAACTGAAAATTATTTCACTGGAATCAATAATCTGCTCTAGTATAAAGTTAAGATAGTAGAAAAAGGCTAAATAAATAATTTTGAACAATCTTATTGGAAATCGGTTGAATTGCTCAGCTTTATAACTCAGCTTTGGAAAATATACATCTGTACTGAATCTGGGACTCTAAAAGGGAGTAACTGCTCTATCTAGGAAATCAATCCACAATGGGTCTGATTTACATTCACTTCTGCACCATTGCTCCCATCTCTAATCCATTCATGGTTCTCCTTTTGAAGTCTCTGATAACAATAGATAAAGAAAAATAAACTTTAAAAAAAAAACAATGGCAGATGATAGAATACCATACCTTGAGTTAGGAAGATGCCTGTTCAAATCTGTTTGACTCAGACACTTACTAGCTGTGTGACCCTGGGCAAATTACTTAACTGTGCTTGCCTCAGTTTCTCATCTGAAAAATGAGTTGGAGAAGGAATTAGCAAAGCACTCCAGTATCTTTGCCAAGAACATCCCAAATTGGGTTATGAAGTTAGAAGTTACTATACAATAGCAAAAATCTGCATTTTTATCTCCACCTCAAAATATACATGACTGTACCAAGACTCATAAATTAAAATTATTTTCAGAATAATAATGCAATGTTGTCTCAATTCTGTGAGACACTTAGAGGCATTTTTACACTTCAACAATGATATTTCCCTGAGGTTAGATCTCAGATTGGAATTTGTCTTGAACTTGAATTCTGATTTTTGATTCTCTCATAAAAAACCATAATCAAAATATGACCCCATCTTCATTTAACTTTCCTTAATGCCTGTTCCATACACGCCCAAACCACTAAATTCAGATGTATATTATGGAACCAAAGACAATAACTAATTTCCTAGTACTTTTTTTTAAAGTATTGTCAATTGCTTCAAGGCTACTCTGGACTGTAATGAACCATCAAAAACACTGGACCTGAATTTTGTATCTATTTTGTAACCCTAAGTTGATATTAGATTAATAAAGGTGAAGGTCTTAATTGGAAAAAAAAATCTGTAAGCTCTCATATCTCCAAACCTGAATATCTGCTCATTGGAGTGAAGAAAGAAGAGAATAGATGATTAAGTCCAGACCTTTATAATCTTTTAGAGAAAGGTAGAACCCATGGAATTCTTTCCAATAACCATTCAGAAAATTTTGGATTCTTCAGAGATTGTATAAGTCTTTTTTTTGGCTTCTTTTTGTGGAGGGGGTAAGGCATGGCAATTGGGTTTAAGTCTCCCAAGATTTAACCAAGGTCACATGGTTAGTAAGTGTATCAGGTGTCTGATGCCAGATTTGAACTCAGGTCCTTCTGACTCCAGGGTGGCTGCTCTATTCACTATGTCACCTAGTCACCCCCACATAAGTCTTTTGAATAGCTTCAGGATGAACTCATTTAGGATTGTCCCAATAAAACTCAAGCCCACTCCTTTGGAGTAGTCCAGGGCACCAATGTGAATACACTTCAATAGCATTACCACAAAATTCAATGTACAAGTTCTTGAACTAAAAAACCTAAGAAGATTGCACCTCAATTTGTGAACTATGAGAATTTCAGATATTCTCACAGAAATAATATGGTCTTTTTGTTCTTCAGTTGTGTCCAACATTTTGTGACTCAATTTGGGGTTTTCTTGACAAAGATACTGGAATAGTTTGCCATTTCTTTCTCTAGCTCATTCTACAGATTAGGAACTAAATCAAACAGTGACAAATGACTTACCTGTGGTCACACAGCTAGTAAATGTCTGAAGTAAGATATGAACTCAGGAAGAAGAGTCTTCCTGACTCTAGACCCAGCACTTTTTCTACTATGCCACCTAGCTTCCCCAATGTATGATGTAACCGTGATCAAACTGGACCAGAGTCAGAAAATTTGAAATCCCTAATATTAAGTCAAACAGAAATCACTTAACCATTTTTAACATAATTTTCCTCAGTTGTAAAACTGTATAATAATACTAGTATCACTTAAACCTCTTTCTAATTTAAAAAGTATATGTGACAAATCATTGTTCAAAATCATGTTGTATCATAATTGAACCTTTTCTGCAGTGGCAAAAGATAAAGAACATTCCGTGAAGATTTGTTGATCAGTCACATTTACAGATACAATCCTTCACCAATATCCCATTTCTATGGAGCTATTTGATTTTGTGAAGGTTATAGCATCACGTATATTCTTTCATTCTTCCTGCTAAACACTGACAAAGAGACTAAGTATATGCAATTGATCTGTCATGTGAAGATAAGTCTAACCAAATTAAAGAATATTTGTGATCATAAGCTTAGCCAGAGAACACGAATTTTAAATGAAAATTCTTAATACATTTATGAAGGCATGTTAGAAGTTACAGAATCATATAACCATAGAATTAGACACCCAAAAAGGAACCAAAAGGTGGTGATATCTATCATAAATTCATAGATTTTTTAAATAATGAAAGTACATATAAGATGTGCTCATGTTGTCTCATTTTATTTAAGGAAAATCAGAGAAAGATAGAGAGCAGGCTTTGCAATGTTATATACATGAGATTATTTCCCACCTCTATCACAAATTGGCTATGTGTTCCTGGACAGCTACTGAACTTCTGTATTCTGGATAATTAAAATACAATTTTGCTGAAAATGTTTTGCCTTGCACTGATAAAGGGAATTTCTTGATTCAGATTGCTCCCTATACCAGTGAAACCAAAGGTCTAGTTGTTATCCTTAGGCCCTAAGAAATAAGTATTTTTAATTAATAAATCTTCACTTGTTATCATTTTATTTTTTTCCTTTGTTGAAGAGTGGAAAGACATGTTTACTCCAGAATAAATGTACAGTCATCAAAATCAGGAGATTTCAAATTTATACCAAATTCACTTTGGTTAGTTCAGTTGCAATGAATATTATAACAAGTCATATACTTTATTCATGATGCAATTCAACCAGAATATAGGACATTTTTCTATTTACTACTCTAATTACTAGCCAGATGTTTAAAATGGGCCTTGAGTTCTTTAGAAAGACCAAAGTCAACTATTAGAAATGGAAAATATTTCATGTGTTCCTTCTTTTTTCATTATGTGAATTCTTAGTAAAAGTGTTGAGATTAAGGATGAGTTTCTCATATACAGATTAAGTAAAACTGAGGTATAATCATATAGAAAATGCTTTATCTTTATCCAGTGTTTTATAGTACAAATATTAAATGGCAGCTTTTATTATGATAATGAATACCTCCACAAATGAATAGATAAAAGGCTGTGGCATATTTATTGCATTTGATCAGTCTTTTTAGCCACTCACTTCAGAAAAGGAAACACAAATATAATTTACTTTTAGTAACTATTGGAAATGAGTGACAATACTTCAGCAATCAATGGTCACTAAGTATTTGTTCTTTAAATATCTTACCATCACTATCCCATCCAGAACCAGAAACTCAAACACCTGCAATTTTGCTGTGAAGACTTAATCTAGGGCCAGGACCTAGTTTGTTCATCTAGGATAGGGCCTATCAGGATACTTGGTTTAGTCAAGAGCCAAATATGTGTTGAACATGCAGCTGGAAAAGGCACTGGGTCTGGAGTCAGAAAGACTTGAGTTGAAATACAACTTCATACAGTTATTGCAGTATGACCATGGTAAAATCTTAATCCCCATCAATATCAGTGTCCCCAACTAGCAAAGGACATAATAATAGTACCTACTTCCTAGGGTTTTTGTGAGGATCAAGTGAAAATAATAAGTGTTTAATATATGCTTGTGTCACTGTCCCCTCATACTCAAATAGGTTATCACCTGGCTTGTTAGCTGTTGCCTGGAATATTGAAAAAACAACAACAAAGAACTGTGCTGAGTAGGAGTTTAGAGAGGTGACTGGAGACAGTCACCTTCTTTACCACTGCTCATTATAATCCCTAGCATTCATAAGTTCCAGTTTATCTCATAAAGGAAGCTCTTTTTTGCCATTAGTTCTTAATATGTACAAAGAATTGTAAATTTAGAATTGAAATAGAACTCAGAAGTCATCTAGTTGAACCACTTTATTAAGAAACTGAAGCCCCAGGGGCAGCTAGGTAGCACAGTGAATAGAGCACCAACCCTGGAGTCAGGGGGACCTGAGTTCAAATCCAGCCTCAGACACCTGGCACACTTACTAGTTGTGTGACATTGGGCAAGTCACTTAACCCCCAAATTGCCCTCCAAAAAACAAAAAAAGGAAAGAAACTGAGGCACAGTTGATATAAATGACATTCTCAGTGTCATATAGTTCATGTCTGAGTTACAGTTTTAAGGAAGATCTCAGACTTCAGTCACTTCTCTTTCCTTTGTATCACTCCCCTTTTTTTCTTGAAATGGTAATGCATCATCTTAATTATTAGAGATTATTATCCAATAGAAGGAATTCCTTAAACAGAAGGACTTTTTGATGTTGTCTTCATATTTGCAACTCTTAGTACAGTAATGGCTGATTCTCAAGGCTTAATGAATGAGGATGGAGATACAGGAAGGTCCAAGACAATGATCTAAAACTAGCAAAATACTAAATTTTTAACCTGGGTTGAAAATATCATTTTGTTAAATAAATGATTGAGGAGGGATGAGTAGACTGTAGTTTGTCTCCAAAATATTTAGGAATTTCAGGTAATTGAAAGCCAAATATTTCTCAACATTGATAAAATAACTTAAAAAGTTCATGCCAATTTAAGCTGCATTAGGGGAGACATGACATCTAGATTTAGAGCAGTGATAATCCTTTGTACTTTGCCCTGATTAGAACATTTATGAAGTGCTATCTTCTATTCTGGGAATTAATAAGATAGAGGGTGTTATAAGGAATATGACATGAAAGGTGAAGTCCTGGGAGTTTATATTGTAAATGGATCTTTTGTAGATACTGCTGAATTTTATTCCGAAAAATAAAAGACTTAGTGGGACCAGAAGATTTCTGCAGCACCCCATATTTGAAAAACTATCTTATTGAAGAGGAAGTAGACTTGTTCTTTTACACCCTAAAGAGCAGAACTAAGAGAAAGATGAATCTACTGTAAAACAACAAATTATAGTTTGATATAGAAAATTATTACCAATAATGGGTAGGATTTATATAGTGCTTTGTTTGCAACAATGTAAAGATATTAATCTATTTATAACTATATGATCTGATGTAATCTTCACAGCATCATGAAGAGGTTGATGCTATTTTGTAGATTTAAAATGAGAAAACAAGAAAGATTAATTCACCTACCCAGGCTCTCACATCGAATAAGTATCTGAGACAGGTTTAGAATTCAGATATTCCTGACATGAAGTTGTAAATATCTTACTACCTGAAATCTAGAAGAAGACAATTAAATTTCTCAAAAAGTTGAACCTGTATTTTTGAAAGTATTCACCAAGCAAAGATTTAATGACTTATAGGCCAGTATATTGCATGGAGATATTGTTTAGTTACATGCATAAGAATTCTGGGGTAAGCTCAAACTAGTTCTTGAGAGCTGATCATTAAATTTTCAGCAAAATAAATTTCAGCAGATCTTGATTCATTATATTTCTAATTGTATAAACTTTAAAAAGTGATGAGAAAATATTAATGAAATAGATTTCTTCTTTCTATAGAGCTAGTTGTTAAAAAAAAATTACTAACATATACCTGGGCTGTTAGACTAGATATCTCCCTAAAGTCCCCTCTGACTCTGAGATTCTGAAATTATTATAATGTACATTTTGAAAAAGTAACAAGGGAGTTGGAGAGTAAAAGTAGGGATTCACCTGAGGTCTCCAAAATTCACCTCCAAACAACATTACTATAAGGTCTTATAATTCTGAATGGCAGAACCAGTAAAAGGATAGGATGGAACAGCTTTCCAGCTCAAGTCAACTTGTAAGGTTGACAGGAAAGTTCTGTCTCATTATTGTAATGGTAGAGTGCATTCCAGCTCACAACAACCCAGCAAGCCAGCACCATGTCTTCAACATGACTGAATTTGGAGCAACAGTTTCCAGAATTCTTAGCCCACAGTTGGTAAGAAGTCAGACAACTTGTCAGAAGGTAACTACAAGGGGCCATTTTCTGGCACTGGGAGCAGTACTCTGTTGCATTGTTCACACATGGTTCTGGATCACAGTCAAGAAGTTCAAGCAGGATCAAGACCCTGGATGCATTGTAAGGGGGAAAATAGTATCTATGATTGCTTTCACACCACAGGTCAGCAGAGCATCAACTACACCTCTCTTTAGATCATGCCACCCTGGAAGAACTGAGCACTTGCAGACTCCCAGAGCTATCCCTGAAAACAACCTCATGAAAAACTTTACACTTGAAACATGCCCCAGCAATCCCAGAATGAGACTTAAACCTTGACAAAAGTTAAAAGTGAAGAAATAAGCTGGAAAAAAATTATCAAAAACCAACAGAACAGAAAATGAATTCAGGAAATTATTATGATGACAGAGAAGATCAAAAGAGAAAACTCAAGAAAAGAAAATGAAATTAAAGCAACTATCTACATGCAAAGACACAAAAAAATGCAAATTGACTTCAGGGCCAGGAAGAGCAAAAAATGATTTCTAAAACCAAACAAAAGAGGTAGATTTAAAAAACACTTGGAATATAAATTAAGTGATCAAAGAAAATCACACACATACACAAAGATTCAACAGCTTGGTAAAGGAGGCATAGACAAAAATATAGAAAAAAATAATAGAGTGAAAAATAAAAATAGGCCAAATGTAAGAAAGGGCATAACATCAACTGAAGAGAAGAATCTTTTAAAAAGCTTAATTGGGCAAATGAAAAATAATTTTAAAATTCACAGAAGAGAGGTCCATAAAAATCAGAATTAATCAAATGGAAAAAGAGGTATTAAAAGTCACCAGAAAAAGAATTTCTTTTTAAAAAATAGAATTAACTAAATGTAAAGGCAAGTATACATGTAAAAAACTCACTGAAGAAAATAATTCCCTAAAAAGAATTTGAGAAGCAGAAGATGATGACTCCATGAATCATCAAGACAACTAAAATAAAACAAAAGGAGTGAAAAAGGTAGAAAAAAATGTGAAATATCACATTGATAAAACATCTGACCTGGAAAATAGATTTTAAAAAGATAACTTAAGAATTATTGGGGAGTCAAGACGGTGGCATAGAACCAGCTCTCCCCAATGCCACATCAAATACCTATAAAGTATGACTCTAAACAAATTTTAGAGTTCAAGGCTCCACAAAAATGACGAATAACAAAGCTCCCGCTGAAGGAAACCCAACAGGCAGTCATCACAGCACTGGAATCAGAGCCCAGCCTCATGAGGTTTCAGCCCCAGGGCGTCCAGGAAAAGCCATGGCTATAGCATTCAGGCGAGCAGATGATCATCAGCTGTGGTGATTTCCAGAATCACCAATTCACAAGAGCCAAGGACAAAGGGAAAAGGTCAATGGAACTTGGCTAAATTTGGGGTAGGTGGACCGGGCAAACTTCCTACAGAGCTAGAAACAGGCTGAAGTGGAAACCCCTGCAACTGCATCCATGTGACTTCTTCAGAAACTCCTGGCCTGCAGATTGCAGGGGGGGCCAAACCATCATTCAGAGGCAAAGTGCTCTTTCTTTGAACTGCCTGGATCAGACCACAGTCTTGGGTGGTGCTCCTAAGGTGGGTTTTCAGTGAGCCAAAGCTGCAAAAAATGGCAGCCTCCTAATAGCTCTGACAGTTGCAAAAACCCCAGTGATTTGGGGTTTGGAACAGAACTCTCCCCTCTGAAAGCAGAGTTTTACAACTGAGCCCAAAAGTAAAGTAATTGACTGGCAACATGAGCAGGCAAAGGAAGCAAAGAAAGCCCAGCCATCCAATGTTAGATTCTTTTTTGGGGACAAAAAGGATGAAAGCATGGTATGGGAGGAAGACCACATAGTCAGAACTCCCACACCAAAAGCTTCCAAGAAAAATAGGAAGCAGATAGAGGCCATAGAGAAGTTTTAAAAGGACTTAAAAACCAAATAAGAAGTGGGGGGGGGGAAACTGGGGAAAGAAATGAGAATGATGCAAGAAAATCATGATAAGAGTGTCAACAACCTGACTGAAGAACATCGCACCTTAAAGAAGAAATTAAGTCAAATGGCAAAGGAGGCCCAAAAAGCCAATAAGGAGAAGAATGCCTTAAAAAGTCAAATTTGTCAGATGGAAAAAGAATCTCAAAAGTTTTCTGAAGAGAATAATTACTTCATAATTGGAGTGGAGCAAAGGGAAGGAAATGACTTTATGAGAAATCAAGAAATTATCAAGATATTATTTAACACATCCAAACAAGTGGAAAAAATAGAAGGCAATGTGAAATATCTCCTTGAAAAAAAAACCACTGACCTGGAAAATACATCCAGGAGAGACAATCTAAAAATTACCTGAAAGCCATGACCAAAAAAAAAACCTACAAATCATCCTTCAAGAAATTCTCAAGGAAAATTGCCAAGATATTTTAGAACCAGAGGGCAAAATAGAACTTGAAAGAATTCACCAATCACCACTTTAAAAAGCTTCCAAAAAGGAAACTCCTAGGAATGTTATAGCCAGCTTCCAGAATTCCCAGATGAAGGAGCAAATATTACAAACTGCCAAGAAAAACAATTTGAATACTGTGGAAACACAATCAGGATAACCCATGATCTAGCAGCTTCTACATTAATAGACCAAAGGGCCTGGAATATGATATTCCAGAGATCAAGGGAGCTAAGATAAAAACCAAGAAAACATGGTCATTCAGTAAGGTGGAGAACTTCCAAGGTTTCTTGAGGAAAGAACCAGAACTGAACAGAAAATTTGACATTCAAACACAAGAAGCATGAGAAGGTAAACATGGAAAAGAAACCATAAGGAACTTATCAAACTTGAACTATTTACATACCAACATGGAAAAATGAGAATTGTAACTTGTGAAACTTTTCTCAGTATGAAGATATGTGAAGGGAATATAAATGTGTGTGTGTAAATACACACATATGTATGTACATATATGTGGGTGTGTGTATGTTTGTGTATAATATATGTGTGTGTGCATATATACACATATTTACATATAAATGCATATATACACACACATATATAAATATATCTGTATGCATACACATATGTCTATATAGGAGGATATATGCATATGAATACATATGCGAGTGTAGGTATTTGTGTGTATGTAGACAGAAGGCACAGGATCAATTGAATAGGAAGGGATGATATTTTAAAAGGTGTAATTAAGAGGTGTGAGAGGACTAGAATGAGAAGAGACAGGGAGAGACAGGATGGGGTTAATCATCTCATGTAGAAGAGGCAAGGGATGACTGTTAAAATGGAGGGAAAGAAAAGGAAGGCAAAAGAGAATGGGTCACCTTTACTCTCATCCAATTTGGTTTAGAGAAGGAATGACATACACTCTAAAGTGTGTATTTTGCCCTACAGGAGAGTATGGGGGATGGGAATTAGAGGGAGGAGGATGGAGAGAAGGACAGGGTCGGGGGGGAGGGATGTTAGAAGCACATACTTCAGTAAAGGGACAGGGACAAAGTAGAGAACAGAACAAGGCTAGGGGGTGGGACAGGAAGGAGGGAAATATCATCAGTGTAATACAATATGTTAATTGTGGAGATGTTCTGCATAATTACACATGTACAGCCTGTATAGAATTTCCTAACATTCCACTGGGGGTGAGTGACAAAGGAGGAATGTAAAGAATCCAGAATTTAAAGTTCTAAAATCAAATGATAAAGATATATGATGATGATGATGATGATGATGATAATTTACATGCAATTGGGAAATAAGATATATAGGCAGTGGGATAGGGACATCCATCCTACCCTACCACAAAGTCAGAGGGGTAATGGGGTAGAACATAGAAGAGAGCAGATTGGGGGAGGTGGTATACAGTGGTATCCCTACGTTGTGGTGGTGGGTAGAGGAAAGAGGGGGTGAAAATTTGTAATTAAAAATCTTGTGAAAATCAGTGATTTAAACCAAAAAATAAAAAAAATAAAAGTTAAAAAAAGAATTATTTGACTACTTGAAGCCACAATTTTTAAAAAGTTCCTAGAAATCACATTTCAAGAAACTATCAAAGAAAATTGCCCTGGTATCCTAGAATGCATATAAAACAGAAACTGAAAGAAAACACCAAAATCCCAAAATCATCCAGGAATATTGCAGCCAAATCCAGAGCTCAAAAGTCACAGATAAAATATCATGGAATCACAATCAAGACAAAACAAGGTGTAACAGCTTCTCCACTAAAGAACCAGAAGGTTTGGAATATCATATCCCAGAGGGCAAAAGATTGGGGCTTAAAATTAAAAATCATTTATCCAGCAAAGCTAAGCATAATCACTCAAGAGAAAAATTGATATTTAATTAAATTGAAGAATTAAAAAAAATTGAATAGAAAGTTGGACTTGCAAATATAAGACTCAAGAGAAGCATGAAAAGGTAAACTGGAAAGAAAAACAATAAGGGACTGTATATGGCTAAATCTTTATATTCCTATATTGTAAAATGATAAGAACTAAGAAATTTTCATTTTTATGGCAAGTTAGGAGTATACATATATGCAGTGGAGAGATATGAATTGCCTTTGATGGGATGATATAAAGAAAATATATTAACGGATGAGAAAGAAAAGATGTACTAAGGGATGGGAGGATGGAGAAGTAGAATGGACTAAATTATCTTTAAAAATAGATGTTAAAGAGCTTTTACAATGGACAAAAAGATGAAGTAGCTGATAAGCATTACTTGAACATTATTTTCATTGGAATTGGCTCAAAGAGGAAAAAAAATAGCCACAATCCTTTGTATAAATAAATCCTTCTTATCCTACAGAGAAGTAAAAGGAGTGGGAAATAAAAGAAGGAAGGGACTAATAAAATAAAGGTCATATGTGGGGCACAGTTGTCATATGCAGAACACTTTAGATGAGAGACATTGGGAAAGGAGAAAGATGACTAGGGAAAAAAAACAAAATTAAGGGAAATACAAAGTTAGTAATTATAACTCTGAATTTGAATGTGAGGACATTTCCCATAAAACAAATATAATAGTAGAATGAATTAGAAATAAGAATCTTATAATATATTGTTTGCAAAAGCCACATTTAGAGAGATACTAATAGAATAGGCAAAGGTAAGGGGCTAGAGAACAATCTATTATGTCTTAGCTGAAAATAAAAAGCAGGAGTAGCAATGATGCTCTCTTACAAAGAAAAATAAATCTAGAAAAAGAGATGAGAACTATATTTTGCTAAAAGATATAATGGAAAATGAAGTAATATCAATATCAAGCATATATGCACAAAATATCATAGCAGCCAAATTCTTAAAGGAAAATTTAAATAAGTTGCAGGAGGAAATAGTAAAATTACACTATTGAGGGACCTCAACTTTCCACTCTCAGAACTAGATAAATCTAAAAAAAAGAAACAAAAAATAAGTTATGAAGATAAAATGAATTTTAGAAAAGTTATATATGAGAGGTATCTGTAGAAAACTAAATTGGAGGAGAAAGGAATGTACTTTTTTCCCTCAGCATGAAACTTACATGTTATTTATACAAAAATTGACCATTATTGGACATAGCAACCTCACAACCAAATTCAGAAAAGCAGAAATATTAAAGGAATACTTTTCATATCTGAATGCAATAAAAACTATATTTAAAAGGACAATGGAAAAATAAATTGAGAATTAATTGGAAAATAAACAATGTATTGTGAAGAATGAGTGAATCAAAGAATAAATCATAGAAATAAACAGTAATTTCTTTGAGGAGAATATAGTACTGAGAAAAGACACCAAAATTAATGGAAACTAGCCAAATCAGCAATTAGGGAGAATATTATATGTCTAAATGCTTACATTAATGAAAAAGAAAAAGAGCAGATCAATCAATCAAGCTTTCATTTTTAAAAAAAACTGCTAGAAAAAATCCCCAGTAAAACACCAAATAAGAAATCTTGAATATTGAAGGAAAGATGAATAAAACTAAAATGAAGAAAACCATGGAAATTATAAATAAAAATAGGAACTGGTTTTGTGAAAAAAGGCACAATAAAATAGACAAATCATTGAGTGATTTGGTTAAAAAGGAAGAAAACCAACTTACTAATATCAAAATTAAAGCAATAAATTCAATACCAATTAAGATGAAACCAAAGCAATTATTAGAAGTCATTCATCCAATTATATGTCGATAATTAAAACAATCTAAGTGAAAGAGATTAATATTTTTAAAGTATAAATTGGTCAGATTACCAAAATAGGATGTAGAATAAATAAATGTATATGATTGAACAATCCTTCAATGACTTGCATTAAAAAAATCTCTAGCACCAGATGGATTCACAAGTGCATTCTGCCAAATATTTAAACAATTTGTTACAATATTATGCACATTATTTGGAAAAAATAAACCAAGAAGGAATCCTGCCAAATTACCTTTGCAAAACAAATATGAGGCTCATATTTGGAAAAGGAGAGAGAGAGACAGAGAGAAAGAGAGAAAGAGGGAGATGGAGAGAGACAGAGAGGGAGATAAAGTGGATAATTTGGTTACATATGTGGTGGTTTCCAGAAACATGAACCCATAAAGTCCAAAGACAAAGTAAAAGTCAGTGGAACTCTGTTGAAACTGGGGTAGATGGAGGTACAACCTGGCCTCTGTCTCTGGAGCTCAGGGAGGCAAAGATGCCATGGCCATGCAACTGCCTCCATGTGGTTCTTCAGAGCTACTGGCCTGCAGATTGTAGTGGGGCAAACATTGAGAGGGTGATTGCTCTTGCTTAAACCTGTCTCTATCTGGATCATCCTCTTGGGTGGTGGTCCTGAGGTGTGTGATCCGTGAGCCAGAGTTGGTGGAGGAGGCAGAGATGGTGCCCTCTTAATGGCTCTGGCAGCTGTGAAAACCACAACAATTTGGGACAAAGCTCTCCCCTCTGGAAGCAAAATTCTACTGTGGCAAAGAGCTCAAAAGTCAAGTAATTGAATGGCAACATGAGCAAGCAAAGGAAGAGAAGTGAGCACAGAAACCCAACTTTAGGTTCCTTTTTGAGAGACAAAAACAATCAAAGCATGGAATTGGAGGAAGATAACACAGTCAGAAATCTTGCACCAAAATTTTCCAAGAAAAATATGAATGGATTGTAGGCCATAGAGGAGCTTAAGAAGGATTTTGAAAATTCAGTAAGAGAAGTGGAGGAAAAATTGGGAAGAAAAATGAGAGTGATGCAAGAAAATCAAGAAAAGAGAGTCAGCAATCTGATTGAAGAAAATAACACCTTAACATAGACTAATTCAAATGGCAAAAGAAGCCCAAAAAGTCAAAGAGGAGAAGAATACCTTTCAAAGCCAAATTTTCCGGATGGAAAAAAGAATTTCAAAAGCTTTATGAAGAGAATAATTTCTTGAGAATTAGATTGGAACAAATGGACACTAATGACTTTGTGAGAAATCAAGATACTATTAAACAGATACAAGTCAAAAATATAGAAAGCAATGTGAAATACCTCCTTGCAAAAACAACTCACCTGGAAAATAGATTCAGGAGACATAACTTGAAAATTACTGGACTACTTGGAAGCCATGACCTTAAAAAGAACCTAGAAATCAGCCTTCAAGAAATTCTCAAGGAAAATTGCCCTGATATTATAGAACGAGAGGGCAAAATAAAAATCGAAAGAATTCACTGCTCACCTCTTTTAAAAGTTCCCCCAAAACAAATTCTTAGGAATATTATAGCCAGGTTCTGGAGTTCCCATATCAAGGATAAAATGCTACAAGCAGCCAAGAAGAAACAATTTGAATACTGTGGAAACACAAACAGGAAAACACGAGATCTAACATCTTCTATATTAAGGGGTCCAAGGACTTGGAATACAATATTCTGGAGTTCAAAGGAGTTAGAATTAAAACCAAGGATCACCTATCCAGCAAAACTGAGTATAATGTTTCAGTGGAATACATGGCCATTCAATGGAGGTGGAGGACTTTCAAGCATTCTTGATGAAAAAAAACAGACTTGAATACACAATTTGACATTCAAATACAAAAGAGAAGAATGAGAAAGTAAACAGGAATAAGAAATCATAAGGAACTTATCAAAGTTGAAATACTTACATGCCTATATGGAAAAATGATAAATGTAAACTATGAAACTTTTCTCATAATGAACATAAATGAATACATATATCGGCAAACCTTACATTCATTGAATTTGGCTTAGTAGTTAGAAGCTCACACTTTTGGAAAGGGACAGGGTCAAAGTAGAGAATGGAACAAGTGGGGGGAGCAGGATAGGATGGAGGGGAAAATAGCTCATCTTTCATGAGATATCCACTATGGGAATGTTTTGTGTAACTACATATGCACCACCTATACAGAATTGCTTATGTTCCAAGTAAGGGTCTGTGATGAGGGAGGAAGGGAAAGAATCTGGAATTCAAAGTTGTAAAATCAAATGTTTTACAAATATTATTATTATTATTTTACATGCAACTGGGAAATAAGTTATACAGGCACTGGGGTATGGAGATCCATCTTGCCCTACCAGAAACTGGGAGGAGGGATGGGAGAGGATATAGGAGAGAGCAGATTGGGGCAGGCAGCATATAGTGGGAACACTGTTTGGAGGTTGTGGGCAGGGGATGGAGAGGGAGAAAATTTGTAACTCAAACTTTTGTAGGAATAAATGATGTAAACTAAAAATAAACATAAAATTTAATTTTAAAAAAATATCCAGGGTCATTTGGATTGACATTTGAATTCTATAGGACATTTAAAGAAAACTTAATTCTAATGTCATATAAACTATTTGAAAAAATAATCAATGAAGTAGTCCTACCAAATTCCTTTTACAAAACAAATATAATGTTAATACATAAAACACAAAAAGCTGTAATATAGAAAGAAAATTATCATCTAATTTCCATAGTGAATTGGGTTTATATGAAAATTTTCAAAATAAATACTAGCAAAGAGATTGTCACAATTTATCAGAAGGATAATGCACTATGACCCACTGGTGTTTATAACAACAATGCAGAGTTGGTTCAATACTAATAAAATTATAAGTATAATTGACCATATTAATAAGAAAATCAAGAGAAATCATGTAATTATTTCAATAGGTGTAGAAAACACTTTTTTTTAATAATATATAGTATGCCTTCTTAGAGAGCATAGACATTTAAAAATAACAAATTGAGCATAGAAATAAATGGAGCTTTCTTTAAAATTATTAGTATTATTTAAAACCATTAGCAAGCATTATCTGTAATAAGAATAAGCTAGAAGCCTTCCCAATAAGATAATGGGTGATACTAGGATGTCCATTATCACCATTATTTCTCAAAATTGTACTAGAAAAGTTACCTTTAGCAATAAGAGAAGAAAAAGAATTTGAAGGAATTAGAATAGGCAATGAGGAAACAAAACTATTAACTCTTTGCAGATATGATGAAATACTAAGAGAATCCTAATCAACTAAAAATACTTGAAATAATAACTTTAGCAAAGTCACAGGATATAAAATAAACCCACATAAATCACTATAGTTTCTTTTTATTACCAACAATACACAGCAGCAAAAATTCAAAAGAGAAATTCCATTTGAAATAACTATAAATAATATAAAATATTTGGGAGTTTTCTTGTTCTTGAATTTGAACCCTGATATCAAAACCAATTAATTAACAATCTGGTGACTTTAATTCAGTTGGATGTGTTTTCAAATTGTTTTACACAAAAACTTCACATTCAAGTAAAACTTCACATGAAGTTAATGAACATAAAGCAATCATTATTAACTAAACTAAGGTAACTAAAGCTTTCTTGGTGTCACACAACCAATTAGCTTATCACTAGAAATCAATTACATTCTGGAATTGCACCTACAGAGTGAATGTGTTGATACAAATACCTTCAAATGAACATAAATGCATATTTTCGCTCCTAGCATTCAAAAGCCACTGCAATGTTAGAGTTATGATAATGTTATATCCAACATATGCCATTCATTATATTAAACATTTTACAATCATTATACCTGCTTGATCCCATAACAACTATTATTTGTTCTTTACAAATTCAGGAAACAGGTCAAGAAGAGATAAGATACATTTTTGCAACTAGAACAGAGAAGTGTAGAGTTTACCTGGAGCACAGGCTGGCTTCCCAGTGGTGACAATTCTTGGAGGGAGGGAATAAGGAATGTTTCCCAAAGACCTGATCCATTAACCTCTCCCTTTCCCACAACTGCAGAATTTACTGAGCCTGGGGTAGTTGCACCTGCTGGGTTAGGGTGAGCAGATTGTACAGGACCTGGGTGACATTTCAAAACATTTCCTAAAGTGATAGGCTACAACGTGCCCAGAGGCACAGGAAGCCAGGGCTACTGGCATTCTGCAAGTATTACCAATGCAGTTCTCCTGCATTCTCTTCTCTTAATCTGATTCTCTTAATCTGATACTGAGACCCCCGCTTAACTCTGGGGAGGGAGTGGAGAATTGCTAAGTTATCTCTATTGGGTTTAGGTGGTTTAGTAAGGGTGACTGTCTATCTACAGCCTCTCCAACAATTCCAATATAATCAGTCCCCAGCTTCTTAATGAATACTTCTCAGAATCTTCTGAGATGGTTTTAGTTATATTTAACTTTTTATTGTAATTCTAGGTTGGCCAGAACAGAAACTACAAGGAAAAGAATTTGAAGATGTGTTTGTTTCCCCCACTGCAGCCTTTACAAATGTCTGACTGCTGCCTGTAGTATAGATCATAGAAGATAACAGGCTCATTCACAGCACACATAAAAAAGACACAGAGACACACACATTTACAGAGAAACTGATGGTATAAATACAAATACAATGTCTAGGAGTGAAGAACTTTGACCTTTGTACTTTGTGATTGAATTAAGGAGTTACCAAATGATTGAATTACTAAACGGATATTATTTTTTTTTGTTTAAAACAATGTGATCACTTTAGTGAAAACTATATGGCCATTTTCATGATAAACTGTTATGCTATGACATTGTGAATGCTGTGCTTTGATTTCTATGAATGTTTTGTCTTAGTATGTTACTGAATAAATAGAGAGTTTACTGTAGTGTGTAATCAGAACCTTGAAGCTGCTCACAGCAGCAGTCCTCTGGAAAGCTGCTTATTCTTCGCTTTACACCACCACCCAATAAACTCCAGTGGCTTTCTATTGCCTCCAAAAGCAAATTTTAAAAATTTCTCCATTTGGTATTCAAAACCCTTGTAACCTCACTTCCTCCTTCCTTTCTAGTCTTGTTTACACCTTACAACCAGACATATAATCTTCTACCCAGTGACACTGGTCTCCTAACTACTCCATTAACAAGAAACTCCATGTATAGGCTCTAGATGTAGTCTTTGTCTGCAGCTCCCAAACCGGGAATGCTGTCCCTCCTTCGTTATGGCTACTGACACCATTAACTTCTTTTAACTGCTAAGTAACATTCCCTCTTTTCTTAGAAAGCCTTCCCCAAACCCTCTTAATTCAAATGTCTTCTTTCTATTAATTACACCCTATTAATTTTTTAAATTTTTTTCTTTGTTTTTTTATTTACATCATTCATTTTCATGACATTTTTGAATTACAAATTTTCTCCCCATCTTTCCCCTTCCCCAACCCTAAAAGAGCAATGCCACTATAAAACCCCTCCCCTGATCTGCTCTCTTACTTCCTGTTATGGCAGGGAGGGTCTCCCTATCCTGGCCCCTGTATATTTTAATTCCTAGTTGCAAGTCTTGCAGAACTTTAAATTCTAGACTCTTTCAATTCCTTCCTTGTCCCCCACCACCACTGGAAGGACAATTAATTCAATATAGGCTGTGGATGTGTGATTATACAGGACATCTTCAGAGTAGACATATTGTGACAGTGATCATCTATCTCTCCTTCCTATCCCTCCCACCCCTCTTGTTCTGTTCTCTACCCTGTCTCTGTCCCTTTACTGAAGTGTGTGCTTCCAGCACCCTTCCCCTAGACCTCGCCCTCCCCTCTGTCCTATCCTTCTCATCCCCATACCCCCTATTCTCCTGTGTGGTATGATGCCCAGTTCAGAGTTTATGCCATTTCTTCCCTAAGCCAAATTCAATGAGAGTAATTGAAAGTAAAGTTGTAACAGTTATTTCTTGCCTCTTCTATATGGGATGATTAACCCCATTTTGTCTCTCCCTTTCTCGTCTCATTCTAGTTTGCTCCCACATCAGACTTTCACCTTTTAAAGTATCATCCCTTCATTTTCAATTCTTCCTATACCCTCTTTGTACACATATACACTCATGCTCAGATATGTATTCATACACATATATAGCCTCCTATATGGACATATGTGCAAGTATAAATTTTATATATATATATATATATATATATATATATATATATATATATATATATATATACACACACACACACATATGTTTTCCCTTCACCTATCCTCATGCTTGGAAGTTTCATAAGTTACTATTATCATTTTTCCATATTGGCATGTAAATAATTCAAATTTAACAAGTTCCTTATGATTTCTTTTCCATGTTTACCTTCTCATGCTTCTTGTGTTTGATTGTCAAATTTTCTGTTCATTTTTGGCTTTTTCAACAAGAATGCTTGAAAGTCCTCCACCTCATTGAATGACCATATTTTCCCCTGGAATAATATGCTCAATTTTGCTGGGTAGTTGATTCTTGGTTTTAATCCCAGCTCCCTTAATCTTCAAAATATCATATTCCAGGCCCTTCGATCCCTCAGTGTAGAAGCTGCCAGATCCTGGGTTATCCTGATAGTGCTTCCACAGTATTCAAATGGTTTTCTCTTGGAAGCCTGTAATATTTTCTCCTTTAACTGGGTATTCTGGAACCCAACAATAACATTTCTAGGAGTTTTCTTTTGGGGACCTTTTTGAAGAGAAATTTGGTGAATTTTTTCAAGTTCTATTTTGCCCTCTGATTCTAAAACATCAGTACAATTTTCTTTGAGGATTTCTTGAAGGATGCTTTCCAAGTTCATTTTTTGGTCATGGGTTTCCGGTAGACCAATAATTTTCAAATTTTCTCTCCTGGATCTATTTTCCAGGTCAGTGGTTTTATTCAAGGAGATATTTCACACTGCTTTCTATTTTTTCCTTTCTTTGTAACTGTTTAATAGTATCTTGGTTTCTCATAAAGTCATTAGCTTCTACTTGCTCCACTCTAATTCTGAAGGAATTATTCTCTTTAGAATGCTTTTGAGCTTCTTTTTTCCATCTGGTAAATTCAACTTTTTAAGGCATTCTTCTCTTCATTGGCTTTCTGGACCTCTTTTACCATTTGAGTTAATCTATTCTTTAAAGTGTTGTTTTCTTCAGTCAGGTTGTTGACACTCTTTTCATGGTTTTCTCACATCATTCTTATTTCTCTTCCCAATTTTTCCTCCACTTCTCTTATTTCATTTTCAAACTCCTTTTTCAGTTGATGTATAGCTTCTAGGCATTCTTCAAGTGTCTTTGAAGCATTTGCCGTGGGAGTTCTGACTGGGTTGTCTTCCTAGTCTTCTATATTCTGATTAGTTTTGTCCACAAAAAAGCATTCTAGAGTTTTATTGCTGTTCTTATTTTGCTACCTTTTATTCGTGTTGGCCAGTCAGTTAATTGGTTGCTTTTTTTTAAGCTCTGTGAAACTCTGCTTCCAGGGGGGAAAGCTCTGTTCCAAATCGCTGGGGGGACTTGCAACACCTCTCTAATAGCTCCAGCAGCTGGGACCCTCAATTTTGTGTGTTGTTTTAATATGCCTATTGCCTACTATTTGGGTATATAAGCGTTCAGTAGGACTCTATTTTCCAGTCTGTCTCAGGTAATAAAGCATTCTTCCCTTAAAAAAAAAGGACTTTGAAAAACAAATAAGAGAAGTGAAGGAAAAATTGGGAAGAGAAATGAGAATGATGCAAGAAAATCATGAAAAGAGAGTCAACAACCTGACTGAAGAAAACAACACTTTAAAGAATAGATTAACTCAAATGGTAAA
>CM053594.1:190979472-190996545 GCA_028646575.1 Pseudocheirus occidentalis
GCCCTTGGATCCCTCAGTGTAGAAGCTGCCAGATCCTGGTTTATCCTAATAGTGTTTCCACAGTATTCAAATTGTTTTCTCTTGGTAGCCTGTAATATTTTCTCCTTTAAATGGGGGTTCTGGAACCTGGCAATAATATTTCTAGGGGTTTTCTTTTGGGGATCTTTTTGAAGAGGTAATTGGTGAATTCTTTCAAGTTCTATTTTGCCTTCTGATTCTAAAACATCAGGGCAATTTTCTTTGAGGATTTCTTGAAGGATGCTTTCCAAGTTCTTTTCTTGGTCATGGGTTTCAGGTAGACAAATAATTTTCAAATTGTCTCTCCTAGGTATATTTTCTGGGTCAGTGGTTTTTTTCAAGGAGATAGTTCACATTGCTTTCTATTTTTTCACTTGTTTGTAACTGTTTAATAGTACCTTGGTTTCTCATAAAGTCATTTACTTCCATTTGCTCTACTCTAATTCTGAAGGAATTAATCTCTTCAGAATGCTTTTGAGATTCTTTTTCCATCTGGCAAATTGAACGTTTTAAGAAATTATTCTCCTCATTGGCCTTCTGGGCCTCTTTTGCCATTTGAGTTCATCTATTTTTTAAAGTATTGCTTTACTCAGTCAGGTTGTTGATTCTCTTTTCACAATTTTCTCGCATTATTTTCATTTATCTTCCCAATTTTTCCTCCACTTCTCTTGATTGATTTTCAAAGTCCTTTTTCAGTTGATCTATACCTTGTAAGCAATCTTTGAGTGTCTTGGAAGCATTTGTTGTGGGAGTTCTGACTGTGTTGTCTTCCTCCCATTCCATGTTTTGATCCTTTTTGTCTACAAAAAAAGGATTCTAGAGTTTTACTGCAGTTCTTATTTTGCTTCCTTTTCCTCATGTTGGCCAGTAATTAATTGGTTGTGTTTTTAGGTCTGTGAAACTCTGCTTCCAGAGTGGGAAGCTCTGTCCCAAATTGCTGAGGGTTTTGCAGCTGCCAGAGTTATTGTGGGGTTCTGAAGCCCCCACCGGCTTTGGATTGCTGAAAGCACACCCCAGAACCACCACCCAAGACCATGATCTGGATCCAGGCCCCTCAGTCCACAAGCCCTTGGCACTCATCAATTGTCTCAGACCTCCTGCAAGGTCCGCAGGCCAGGGCATCTGAAGCAGCCCAGTGGAGTAGTTGCCAGTTGTAGCAGATCCTGCCCTTCCCCCACTGCTTCCTTGCCCTGGGAGTAGATTGGTCGAACTGCTTTACCTCCCCCAAATTTAGCTTGACAGCTTCACTTTCACTGACCTTCTCTACTCCTGGCTTAATAGATGTGTAGATTACTTCAGGTGGTGTAGATCTGTTCTCCAGGGTAGACTCATGCTGCAGCTTGGTTCCTCCTGACTGCCCTGGGGCATGGCTGTGTTTTTGGTTTCGGCTGGGCTGGCCTGGCCTCCCAGCCTGCCATGATGAGCCCTTCCTGCTGAGCTGCCTTCAGCGCAAGATGTGTTTACTGTATTCTTGCTCATTTGAGAGCCCTAAAATTTGTTTAGAGTCGCATTTTATGGGTATTTAGGGTGGCTATGTGGGAGCTGCAGACCTTTGCTGCTCCTACGCTGCCATCTTGGCTCCAGCCCCAACATCTATTGATTTAATTATTGAGTCATTGTATGATGTGCTACATATTTAAAGTTTAGATAAAAAATGGAGACAGAAAAAACAGTAGATCTAGAGCAATTATATCCATAGTCGAAGTGTGCTGGAGGCAAGGCACTTTATAGTTATTTGAAGGATAGATTATCAAGATATCTGAAAGAAAAGAGGATATCAAAATCTAAAGGAAAAAATATAGACATCATGAAAAAAGTAAGTGAAAATGTGAGTAGCTCTTGACCAACATTCATCTCTTCCCAAGTCTATCATAATCTACAAAAATATTTTTACAAAATTAATTTATCAAGGATACTTTGATGAAGTTATGAAAAAGGAACAGGCATGATTTTGAAAAAAAGGCTTTTGGTGTAATAGAATAAATATTTCACTTATTTTCATTTTCTCTTATTTATACTTTGAGTTCCAGTTTCTCTCCATATCTTTCCCGTTCACTGAAAAAAAAAATATATGTATATATATATATATGTTACACCTTATACATGTGAAACAAGCAAAACGTATTTCCATTGTAGCCATGGTACAAAACAAAAATCAATAAGGGGAAAATATGCTTCAATCTACACTCAGTTCTCTCCCTGGATGTGGATAGAAATTTTCATTATTATTCATTTGGAATGATTGTGAATCATTGTATCAATCAAAGTAACTAAGTCTTTCAGAACTGGTTATCAATGTAGTATTTCTTTTACTATGTATAATATTATCCTAGTTCTGCTTCTTTCACTTTTCATCAGATCATGTAAGTCTTCTTACATTTTTTGTGAAATCACTACCGTCTTCATTTCTTATAACTCCATAGTATTATACCACAATCATTTATTTTAACTTATTCAACCATTCCCCAATTGAAGGTCATCCCCTAGGTTTTGAATTCTTTGAAATAAAATGCATTCAAAGCAAAAGGATCCAAAATGTGCCAAAAATTTATAAATCTTACATATATCCATAAATATTCCATATGAATTATTTTCCTTTTTTATCTCTTTAGAATACAAACTTAGCTGTGTTACTGGATTAAAGGGTATTCATCATTCTATAGCTTTTTAGGCAGGGGGCCAAACTGTTCTCTAGTGGCTTGGAACAGCTCACAAATCTAACAACAGTGCATTAGCTTCCCTATTTTTCCATTTCTCCTCCAGCATTGGGCACTTTTCTTTTCTGCCATATTAACCAATCTCAAATTATATTACACAGTGGTAATCATCAAAACAACCCAATACTAGGAAATAGAATGATTGATAACTGGATTAGATTAGTTGATAATATGCAGAATTAGATACCAATAGCAACAGGATGTTTTTTAAATCCAAAAATCTAAACTGTGGGGGCACAAATTCATTATTTGACAGATACTACTGAGAAAATTAAAAGAGAATCTGGCAGAAATTAGATATAAACAAACATTCACACTCTATGCCAAGATCAACTCAAAATGAGTAAATGATTTACACATTAAAGGCAATATAAGTAAATTAGAGGAACAAGGGGAAATATACCTCCCAGATCTATGTATAAGGAAGAGGTCACAATGAGGGAAGAGATAATCATGGGAAGTTAAATTGTTAATTTTGATTATACTAAATGTAGAAGATTTTGCAAAGGAAAAATCAACCAATGAAGTCAAAATTAGAAGGAAAAAATGAAATTGGGGAAAATACAGAAAATTTCTCTGTTAAAGATCTCACTTTTGAAACATATAGAGAACTGTGTCCAAAAGAAAAAATAATAGAAGTCAGTCCCAATTTATAAATTGTCAAAGAATATTTCAAAAGAAATCAAAGCTTTCACTAGGCATATAAAAATGTGGCAACTCACTAATAATAGAAGAAATGGAAATTTAAAAAAAACTCCAATATACCACCTCACAATCATCAGAGTCAAAGTTCTCCAACCCTAGGTCACTGTTTTCTTAATCTCTCAGTCAAAAAGTTGTCTTTCTTCTTGATCGGATATTAGTTTCCAATTATCCTTAAGTCAATCATCCTTAAGAGTTACATGATACAAGAGCACACAGTAAATCATGATCTTCTCAGTCAGCACTAAGTATACAAGGACTGGTGTTTTCATTTTGAGTCAAGGCTGGCTCCCAGATCTCATGGTTCCTTTTCCATGGGTCCAGATCCTGCCTGAGTCTACACAATCATCACCTGGATTCACAGATAGGTAGCTCTCAGCTCCTTGTATAACTCCTCATCCAACTCCTCTTCCAGTTACCATGCCATACTGAAGCTCACAATGTCCAGTCCACCTCAAGTCCTTTGAAGTTTCTGTTTTGGGGAAGGAAAGCTTAACAGAGCCACATATAATCATATATATTGCTAGCACTACCATCAATTCACTGTCTGCCTGTGAAATCAACACAGCCAGACCAACAAGGTCTGAAAGCTCAATATTAACCATCAGTATAATTCCAGAACCTCTGAAACCCTCCTCCAGGACGTCTTTAAACAGAGAGCAAGAACATCCCTCTTTCAGAGCTTTCTGTAAGGTCCCAGGTCTTCTGTACAAAGTGTCACAAATAAAAATTAATGCAGATAGAATAGAGAACCAGCCTCCACAACTCTTCACCATCTCAGTGTTTTAGTGTGTTTGGGATTCTCTTTATATGTGGTTATTAGGTCCTCCTTGTTTCAACCCTTCCTGTTACATCAGCAAGTTCCTCCCATTGTGGGTTTCACAAGTTCTGTTTCTTAACAAAGACTTGATATAATAATGGGCAGGGTTCAATTGAAACAAGGTACTAAGTACTTGTTTCCTTGCCAATACAAGCTGCAGCTGAGAAATGGACATCAGAACACTTTACTTGTAATTAGTTTGAAGAGGATTGAGGGCCAAATCAAAAATACATAATACAATGGATGGTTTATGAATAACTGAATAAATTACAGATAATTTTAAAAAGTCAAAGGTAAACATGAAACGCAAGGTAATGAGGTGGAGAAAAACTTGACAGAAGGAAAACAAAATTCAATGAAACTGAAATGACAAAAGACTTTTATATAATCTGAAGATTTTCTTTAAAATCAGGATGTTTGAAGATAAAGATAATGGATCACTCAGGAGAACAAGACAAATCAAAATCATATCATTATAAAAAGAACAAAAAATAAGGAAAACTTTGAGGACTTTTGAATTACCTGCCTTGAAGAACAAGGAACAATTAAGAAATTCAACAAATCATTAACAGAAAAAATACCCCCCAAAAGGAATCTTTAAACCTCAACATACATTGTGGTTAAATTTAATATTTTCAGTGACAAAATATATATGTATGTATATATATATGTATGTATATATATATATATATATATACTATCATTCTTCAATTTTAATATATTTCCTAACCAAAAAAATGGAACTGAAATTTCTACATATCTTGTAAACATTAACCAAAGCATCAGTGGAAAAGAAGTTGAAGATCAGCAAATGTGACATATTCTAGCATGTGCACACAGACACACACACACACACACACATGCACAGAGTGGGGGGAGAGAGAGACAGAGAGAGACAGACAGAGAGAGAGAGAGAGAGAGAGAGAGAGAGAGAGAGAGAGGAGATATTATTTGAGTGGCAAAACACCCTGAAATTGAAGCACAGGAATATAATTGCAAATATCTAAAATAGGACCAAGTTGTGAAAGTGTTGTCTTATTTTTTTTATTGTTGTTCATGCAAAAAGAAAAAAAGGGCAGATTGAACTATGAGGTAACAGGAAGACTATGACAAGATAAAAAGGAATATTGGCCTAAATATTTGATAAGAATTTAAAGAATTAATAGAAGCAAAGGCAGAAGAGTTAAACTGAAGTACTGTGGAATAAATCTCAATGCCCTTACCCTCTGTCCTACCTCCAGCCCACACAGGTAAACAAATTTATCTGGAAGAAAGAATGGTAGAGGTTTCTGTGAAAGGAAAGGAAGAGATAAAAGACAAAATGGGATAGGAAATGCACTTATAGCATGTGCATGATTAAAAATGAAAGAATGGCGATTCCCTTTTTATATATGTAAGATTTTGGGATCTGGTAACTTCTTGAGAAGGAAACAGAGTTTATCTGTAGAGAAATTTCATTATGGAGGAATTGTCCAAATTGGCACATCAAGAAATAGAGGGTTTAACCAAATCTCAGGGGGGAAATGGGGACAAGGAAGAAATTGAAGAACAGGAAAACCTAATCACAAGTTAATCCTATCTAGTGTTTAAAAACAATCCTAATATTGAATAATAGTTTTTAGAAAACCGGGGAAAAGGAGTCCTACAAAATTCTTCCTATTATTCAAATATGGTCTTGATATCAAAACCATAGAGAGTCAAAACAAAAACGAAACTGCTTACCAATAAAACTGATGGAAATTGATGTAAAAATTAATTAAAATATTAGTTAGGAGGCTTTAAAAACATAGTGCAACAATTATATTCTACAATATATTACATATTTACAATATATTACATATTTACCAGGAATACATTACTGGTTCCATATTAGGTTAAAATCAACAACATACACATTATATATAACAGAAACAAAATTATGGTTATATCAATATATCCAGAGAAAAGTGACAAAATACAACACCAATTCCTTCAGTGAAAGCAACTTTAAAATACAGGAATAAATGAATCCTTCCTTATATAATAAGCATTTGCTGCCTAAAATCTAAAAAGAACAGCATTATATTTTATGGAGATAAATTAAAGGACTTTCCAATAATGAGGAGATAAAAAAGAATGTCCACTCCCACAATTATTTTTTGATGTAGTCTTTGAAATACTACTTATACTATTAAGTCAAGAAAATGACATTTTGCTTGCAGAGTAAAGGCAAAGAGAAAATTAAATTATTATTGTTTGCAGATGATATGATGGTTGCTAGAGTCAACTAAAAATTGCACTATATGAAGTAAACCTACACAAATTATCAGTATTTCTGTATATATTATTATCATACTCAGGAGGAAAAACAGAAAGAAAAATTCCATTTAAACTACCTATAGAATATATAAAGTACTTAGGTGTGTACCTGCTATAACAAACACACGAACACCATGAATACAGTTACAAATCACTTTATACACTTTATAATAAAGACCAAAAAGAATATGGAGGGGTCGTTAGGTGGCACAATTAATAGAGCATCCTCCCTGCAGTGAGGAAGACCTGAGTTCAAATCTGTCTCAGACACTTAACAAAAAAATTAGCCATGTGACCCTGGGCAAGTCAATTAACCCCAAATGTCCTCCAAAAAGCAAAAAAAAAAAGAATATGAAAATAAAACAGTAATTATATTGGTTGAAATAATGTAATAAAAATTAAAATAATACCTAAATTTACTTATTTAGTGTGATATCATATAAATCAAACTGCTAAAGTATTACTTTACAGAGCTAGGAAAAAAGTAAGGAAATCTATTTGGAGAAAGGAAAGGTAAAGAATTATCTCTAGGGAAATAATGAAAAACAAGAGTGTGAAGGAAGAGCCCTAGTAGAACCTAATTTTAAAGTTTAAACACAAAACAGTAGTCAACAAAACAATGTTATTGATAAAGAAATAGAAAGATTGATGAGCTGAATGATATGTCAGCCCAAATTTGCTAGCACAAGATCAGAGTTGCCCCCATATGATAAATACAAAGATTCTAAATATTACAATAATATCTCATTATTTGACAACAACAACAAAGCTTCTGGAAAACTGTAATTTAGTCTGACAGCAACTAAGTTTATACCAGCATCTCATACTTTATAACAAGACAAACTGCAAAGAGGTAGATGACAGAAATAAAGGGTTAAATTGTGCATAAAGTAAAGGAGCAAGGAAGAAATTACTTTCTGATATTGTAGAGATTTCATTACCAAAGAAAAGGTCGCTGAAGATAAAATTAGCAATGTGAAATAAAAAATAGTTTGCATAAACAAAACCAATGAAGCTAACATGAGAAAGGAAGCAGCTAACTGCGTAAAAACAAAAAAACAAATAAACAACAACCAAAAAATAGCTACAACTAGTTTTCTTGATATTTTATTTTTAAGATATAAAGGGAACTGTTTCAAGTTTAAAGCATTAGATTCTAAGCCAATGGTAATATGATATAGTCAGTTTTCAAGGGTTAAAATTTAGTATATCACTGACAATTTAAATAATTAGAGAAATACAAATTAAAGCATCTCTAAGTTCCTACTTCAAACCCACAAGAGTCATATTTTTTAAGGAAAAATTAAAATCCTTTAGGAATTATGATAAAGAGCTGTGAACTGGTACAAACATTCTAAGAAGCATTTTGTAGCTATGGGAAAAAGTTGCTAAACTAACACTACTCTTCAACCTGTGCTACCACAATAGGCCTCCAATGCCCCAAAGAGATTTTTAAAAGAGGAAAAGGAATATATGCAATTTTTACATGTATGTATACATATAAATAAATATTAGCAGATTTTTGTAGTGGTAAAGAAATAGAAATTAAGGGAATAGCCACTGATTAGAGGAAAATTACCATATATGATTATAATGGGGAACTTATGCTGTAAACATCTAATGGGAAAGTTTTGGAGAAATCTACAAAGACTTATAGGAAATACTTCAGAGTGAAGTGAGGAAACTCAGGAGAATAATTTAATAAATAATAATAATATTATAAAGAGAAAAACTACTTTGAAAGACTTAAGAACCATGAATCACACTTACATGATGAAATCCTCCCTGCTTCCCAAGAAAGAAAATATAGACAAATATTACAGATTCATATATATATATGAATATACAGTTTGTATTCATATTTGTATTTGTAACTGTATATATATATACATATATATTATATATGTATGTATGTATACACACATATAATTGTTAGTTTCAGCCAACTTGGGAGAGAAAGTTGGAAAAAGAAAAAAAGGTTTTTAGTTAATTAAAAAATAAAATTTAAAAAATAATAATGCAAAACTCCCCTTCCATGCACAGATGGAAGACAATATAGGTAAAAACACCATTTTATTATGTCAGAATAGAACTGTGTGCTAGATTTGGATGAAATGATTTTAGGAAATGTTTCTTATTTTTTGGTTAGTGAGTAGGGAAAAATTTACTAGAAAAGGAATATTATATAAAACCAATAATTCAAATCCACAGGCATTTATTAAGCACCTACTGTAGGTAAGGCACTATGCTAAATATTGGGTGAACAAAGAAAGTCAAAAACATTTTCTGTTCTCAAAGAATTCACAGTGTAGTGGGACAGACACTACACAAATAATGTATAAACAAGAGATATTTAGAAGTCATTGAAGATACTCTTAAAGAGAGTGCAATGACATTAATAGAGATAAAGAAAAACTTCTTACAAAAGACAAGATATTGACTAGCATCAGAATGAGGCCTTGGAGATAAGGTGGAAGAGGATTTCAGAAAGTGTAAGGATAATTTGAGTATTATAAGAGGGGGGAAAAAGAATGCCATTGTCACTGTATGGGATAAGAAGCCTGGAAATGTACAAAAGGACCATAATATGAAAGGTTTTAAAAGTCAAATGGAGAATTTCATATTAGATCCTGACATTAATAGGTAGAAAGTGGAGTTGATTACATGGGGTGGGAGGTGAAATGGTCACATCTAAAGTTTAGAAAATTTCTTTTATACTTGAGATTAAAATAGGTTAGATGGTAGAGATACTTGAAGTGGAGAGACCATACAGTAGGATATCACAATATTACAGACATGAACTCATTAGGACCTGAACAAATGAACTGCAATATGAGAAGAGAAATGTGGAATAGTGTATATGAGAGATGTTATAAAGGTAGAATCTGTAGCTCCCAGCAATTGCTAAGATATAGTATGGCCTGCACTCTCAGCACTACTCCAAATGGGGGAGTGTGAATAATGAGTCTGTGGGCCAGGTGGAGATTGGAAGCATTCTTGCATTTATTGCATGCATGCTAATCAAGTGTCAAATAAGCTTTTGAGGGTTTATGTGTATATATATATATATATATACAGAGAGAGAGAGAGAGAGAGAGAGAGAGAGAGAGAGAGAGAGAGAGAGAGATAGCTAAAGCCCTTACATCATACTTTCTCATGGGAAACTTCATGTTGTTTGCTACAAATTAGGTACCTACTTTGCAACCTTCAGAAGGCCATTCCCATGGGACACTCCCTTGCTCTGTTTTCTCATGCCTTACTACTTTATCTATATCACTCAAATGGCCAGGGTTTCTGGGACAGTCAGAATGTTCAAAGGCCCCATTGCACTGGGGGTGAGTAACAAGGGGTGGAGATTCAACTTCCTGAGATAGTGGTCCCAGCCTGGATTCATGCTTATAGGATACAGACCCCTCATACTGTGCCCATGGAAGACCCCGCAGAGCCCTCAATAGCACCCCCTACAATATAGGGAGGGATAGGTAGTAAGTGTCTAAATGATACAACTTTGAACTCAAGTCTTCCTCACTTCAGTCCAGGCACTCTATCCACTGCACTACCTAGCTGCCTCACTAGGTTTAGTATGCAATTGTAAATATAAAATTTATGGTCGAGAGAGATTAGTTTAGGGTAAATAGATTGTAGAATCATCTGTATAGAGATGGTTATTACATGGAAGCTTATGATATCACCAAGACAAAATACAGAGAAAGAAGAGAAACCAAGACATGACTTTGGGAGACACCCACTGTTCATGACCAGGATGATGATCAAGAAGAGTAAAAAGGAGCAAAATCATAGAAAGATAACCAGGAAAAGTGTCACCAAAATAAATAAATAAAATAAACTAGAGAAGAAAGTATTAATGAAAACAAGGTGATCCACAGTGTCCAAGTCTACAGAGAAGTCAAGAAAGAGAATGATTGAGAAAGACAAATACATTTAGCTATTAAGAAATTATTGCTAAAGTGGGAGAGAATTGCTTCAATTTAATGATGAGTTTGCTAACTAGAATGGAGAGAGAAAGACAGAGAAAGAGACAGAGAGAGAGAGAGAGAGAGAGGGAGGGATAAAAAAAGTCACCAATTACAATCTTCCCGAGTACTTTAGCTCAGTTAATAAAGAGACATATAGAATGATAAAAAAAGGGATGGATGGATCATTGAGTGATTTTTTGAGGACAGGGAAGATGTGGGCATGTTTCTATACAGTAGGGAAGAATTTGGGAGACAGAAAGAGACTGAACAGAAGTGAGAGTATTGGGATGATAGAGGCAACAATCTGCTCAAGAAGATTGGAAGGAATGGGATCATTTGTGCACATAATGGGGTTTGTCTTGCAAAGAAAGGCTACCTTTTGTGAAACACTAATGAAGGAAGAGATAGTAAAATTCAACTGAGCAATATATGTAATGGAAAAGAGGAAGCTCTCAGCAAAAAAAAAAATCTAATTTTTTCAATGTATGAAGTAAGGCTCTCACATAGGAGAGAAAAGGAAATAGGAGGTTTTAGGAGAGATGAAGTTTAGAAAAGCTTTTTTTGAGAGCTATAGTGAATCAATTAAGGATATGTAAGAGAAAAACTTTGAAGGAATGAGGGCCAGGAAGAGTGTAACTCAAATTTGTTATGTATCCAGTCAACATGATTTTATGATTGTCTCCAGTTTAATTAAGACACAGGTAAAAGTGAAGGCAGCAGATGGTGGGAGTAATGCAGTGTCTGACTATGAGTGAAAATAAAATAAATGGCCAAAAGACTCCACAGAAGAGGATACTCTACAATTTTAATGGCTAAGATAGGGAAAGCTAAGAAAGTATAGCTCATATAGGGGTGACAGTTGAGGGAATCACCTGAGGAGTAGAGAACCAGAGGTTTTACTGAGAATAAACAGAAGGTTTAGGAGTTGCTGGGCTGAGGGAGATGTGAAATTAATGGGATATTAATGATGGACCCCTTAAAGCCACTAAATTTTCTCATTTGGCTCAGTCCCTGGCATTCACCTGGGTCATGTGGGCTTTCCCAGTTAAGAATCCTTTCAACTGACCTTTCATTGTGACCCAGCACTAGGCCTACACTCCTTAATTCCATCTAGACCCCTTCTACTACCTCCCAGTCATTCCAGAATACTTGGCCACTCCTAGAACACATCCAGATCTTTTCACAGTGTTCTATATAAAAAGTCTATCTTGCCTCCATTAAAGTGCTCAGATTCCTTAAGAGTCTGACTTGCTTATCAATGCAAGTGTCACAATAGGATGTATTCTTAAAATCTTGCTCCACCTCAACTAGTGTTTTAATAAATCCTATCTATGATTGAAAGAAGACTTGAGTGAATTTTTTTTAAGGCAGGACCCATGTATTTTCATCCTCGAATTTCAGGGTTACCAACAACCCTAGACCACAATACAATGATAATAGTTTGTTATCAGATAAGGGACTTCACATAATTATTGGTGATACTAAAGTCCAAAGTGTGGCCATCTCTGTGTGTAGCTGGTGAGGTGGAAAAGTAAGTCATGTGAAAGATTAAACTGAAGAATTAAGATGTTAGCCTGTTTGAAGGAATATCAGTATGTATATGGAGACAGAGACGGGGGGGGAGAGGTTTGGGAGAGGACAAAAAGATTGTGAGGGACTCATATGATGAATTCCATGAAGAAGGAAGGAGAGTATACCAGAAGTCAGTAGAAAACATCTATCAAAATCTTGATTATGTGATAAGTATGAATTGAATCAACTCCAAGTTAAGCAAGTTTCAAATCATGACAATAAAAATAAATAGCAAAATTAAAAAACATGTCTTATAATAATAATAATCCTATTTTAAATTATTTCTCAGTCTTAGTTCTATAGTAGGGGCTAATCTATGGTCTTTACCTGGATATATCTGAAGGGGTCCATGAACTTAAGAAAAGTTCCATCTTTATTTCAGTACTATAGAAGATTTTTGTGATTCTATGTATTTTATTTTGAGTTTTTAAAACCAGTTCTGAAAATGGGTTCAGAAACTTCACCAGGGTATCAATGGGGACCACAGGACAAAAAAGATTAAAAACTCCAATTCTACCAGTAGAAATTAATCCTTCAATAAAGCCATAAACATGGAGGTGAGTGAGAGCAGCCAATATAAGGCTCTGCTTCTGCTGTTGTTTTCTTAAATAAGCACAAATTAGTCAGGAACACCTGATTGTTGATGCTGCATTTAAGGACATGACTAATCATGTCTATAGAGACTTATCCCCTGGTTTCTCCACTCAGAAATTACCTTTTAAATTACATTTTGGGGTCAGGACAAGTCATTTGAAGAGTGCCCTTTAAACTCTTGGTTGCAGTTCTCTTTCCACTAAAATCTATTTTTTAAAAATATTTTGACTGGTTGTGTCATACACATAAATGATCTGTACCTGAGTATTCAGTATATTGTTCTTTTTTAGAGTGTTAATATTTGGTAATTTTATACAGTGTTAATATATGATAATTATATTTTCTTTAACCAAATAACCTTGTCCTAAAAACTATCAACATATCAGAATGCTAAGCTTCAGTATAAAATTAATATATTTTATTTTTTCCAATAGTCAAAATAAGTATAAGTTCTTGTTAAAATTATTTGAACAATATTTTCATTTAGGAAAGACTCTGGACTTGTAGTCAGAAGACATGGATTCATATACTAGTCTTCCTCTTACTATCTGTGGGATTGTGGTGAAGTGACAAATCATTTCACTTTCCTGGGGGGCCTCAGTTTCCACACCTGTAAAATGAAAGAATTTGAAAAAAGGCTCTCTAAAGTAGTTTACAATTCTCACCTTTAATGGTCCTCCAGAACGTTCTCTCTATATTCTATAAGCTACCAGACACGTCAATGCATTGACTCAGGAATAGCTACCTCCTTCTTGCTCTACCTCCAACCCCAATTCATTCTATCCAGCCATTTTTCCTCATCTTTCCATCTAACTCATTATTTTCACCAGCCTCTGACCCACCCCTCTTTTCACATTTCTTCCTGTTATCCCCAACAATACTTTTTAGACAAGTATAATTTACACTTTTGACTAAGAGAGAAAGATTTTTTTTGTCCATTCCAGTGGTTAGACAAAGAAACAAACATTTACTAAGCAGTTACTATATGTCAGTTACTAAGCTAATGCTCCATTTACAAATACAAACACAAAAGAAAGACTCTGATTCTGAAGACATTACATCTGAATGGGAGAAAATGGAACAAAAAAGGGAGCAGAAAAGGGGAGTCCTCAAAAGTCCAAAACAGAAGAATTATTACTATTATTGAGGGTGCATCAAGGAAGTTTCCAGGGTAAAATATCAGCTGAGCCATAATGGCTAAGTTTGAAACTTCAGAAACAAAGATAGGGAAGTTGTATCTGGGCCCTTCACCAAAATGAGAGTCCCTGAGGAAGAACTTACTCTAAGAGGAGAAAGGTGCCAGAGTGGTTTAGAATATTCTAGGATGAGAGAACCAGAGGAGAGACAGAGGAGAAATTAAGTAACTACAAACACTGAGTTACTGATATGGACCATTTGCTTTTTTGCTACTGCAAATAAAAGAATTTAATAATCATTATCTTGGAGATTCAGATATTCCCTCAGATCCCAACTTTCAAAGTCCTGACTTTCTTCAGAAGGACATTATCTATAATGAGATTGCATTGATTTTCCTTATCCTGGTCAGTCCTCACCCAAGCTTTCAAGTCAAATCTCAAGTAGGAACCCCTATAGGGTTTGGTCCCAGCTTGGGTAGATAGATTCTTCTGTCTAGATATGCCAAGGCTCGGACTGGTCCAGTATGGTTGGGAGTGGTCTGGTATGAGAGACATTTCTCTGTCCAGGGATGAATGAAGATGGGATGACATCATCCCGTATTGGAAATTTATATAAATGATGCCCCCTAACCCAACATGAGCTCAGTTTCAACGTTGCAGCTCCCATGCATGCATGCATGCTGTCAACTTTGAGAAAAATAAATATCTAACAACAACCAATCCCATTCGGCTTCCTTAGGCCAAGCTTTGTGAAGATTACATTATTTAATAAATTAATTGGGCATTCCAAATGTTTTTCAAGAAACATTTATTTTAGGCGCAAACAGTCTTATTTTGAATTTAGCTACTTAGACACAGATCATTTGAGCTAAAAGCACTGAAGAATTGAGGGCACTGCATGGATAAGTCAGACTCCAAAACTTGCTATTGATGACAAAATTGTTGTGTCTGAAATGTTTAACTTTGATTTTCAAGTTGGTTCTACTCATTTGAGCATACTTGTTATGACTATACTGGAAAGGAAAGTTAACAGACTTAGATTCACTAATAAAATAAAATACAGAATGACAGAGAACTGCAGCAAATGTCAGGAGAATGACTATGTTTAATGTTTGTTTTAATCTTTGACAAAATTCAAAAAAATATTTTATCTGCCTGGAGAGATTTTATGCTTGAAAAAATTATTTTATCACTCCCACTTCCCCTTGTATCACAAATTTACATTTTGTTTTTGTTCTTTTTGAAAATGATTGTTTCTCTCATTATGTGCCAAAAACTCATTAAGGTTATTACCACAAAGATGACAGTTCTTTAATGAAAGGGAAATGTGGTGACATGGTGTTTTTTAAATAAAGTAGGAAGTGTATTTTAATTTTAATTTCCATTCTAAATTGTAATAATTCATGACATACTTTCAGAGACTGGGGTTTCAGTTTCCTGGATAAGCAGATACTTAACAAACAATTAATTAAAATAAAATTCTCTTGTGTATAATCAATACATGATGTGAAGAAGAGACAATTGTACAGATAATGAAAGCTATAAAAAAAAGCAAAGAAAAATCTTGAACTGAATGAATAATGAAATTGCATCACACATAGTAGATAATTAATAAATAAAAATCAATAGATGGAGTAAAGAGTCTTATACATCCAAATAATAAAAGCTACAGAAAAATAAACACTAGAGATAATTATTCTAATTATTCAAATCACAGAAATTTCTTCCTTTTCAGTCTTCTCTTTAACTTAATATTCCCTAACATTCATCTAATATGGAAATATGTATTTGCTTACATTGGAGATGGTAAAATGTTCCATGACCTCAGAGTCAAGGATACCTAATTTCAAGTCCTGTTTGTGTCATTTTTGGCTATGTTATCTGTGGCAGATTATGTAATCTTTTGGTTGAATCAGGAAGTTCTCTAAGCTTCTAAATAGCATAGGAAGACTCAATATGTTCTAATAAGTAGAGTTTACTTATCAGAAGTACTCTATACAAATTAAGGGGAACATGAAGAACATAGTATCATTTTTATATACTTTTGTTCATCCAATTCCCTCCCTAACTCTTGTTAACATCTCATGGACTTTGATCTAAGGATATATTTCTACTTCTCTTTGTTTCACAAACCTCCATCTTATATATAAGTGTTGCTGAATAAGTCATGTCTGCTAATGATGGCATCAATGATTTTCAGGTTTTAATTCTTTAGGGAGAAAAGGAAGATGTTATTTTAGAGTGAAACATAAATTTCTTAGAAAAGATGAGATATTTTTTCTAACCCTTCCTCATTAGTCTGTTTGAACTTCAGTATTTCCATCCACAAAATGAGTATCATCTATTTTACAATGCCCAGTATGGGTACTGTTAAAATCCTTGCAAACTACTTCGAAGACCCTAGATATAAACACTGAAGTTGCAAGATTTTTGGACAAAAATGGTATGATGTGGGCTATGCCATCATAGATTTAAGTGAATTCAAAATTGGTTCCATGACCCGAATAATACTCATCAATGGTGAAATGGGAATGGAATATACTAAAACATACACATTAGGATTAACCAGATATTCCTACCTAAGGAGAACTTCTTAAAAATTAAATATCCTCAAAAGAAGCATTGTGCACATTCCTCTTATTTGAGATCTTCAAATAAAGGCAGTATGACATGTCAGGTTTGTTATTGTGGTAACTTGCTGAGATGTAACCAGATAGTTTCTGAGGTCTTTCCCCATTGAGATATTCTACAATGTGTGACATATCTATTTTATTTGTTAACTTCTACATTTCTGCTTTCTACACAGAGCAGCAAAGGGGATTTGAGAAAATTGGGGTAATTCAGTTTTTACTTATGATTGATAAGTGACAATATTTAGATAACAATACTTTAATATTTAGTAAATTTTGTGTTTACAGGAGTGTAGAAAGAAATAAATTTATTTTAATGGGGATAGGACCATTCCTTGTAGATCAATAATATTCCATCAAGAATTTATTGTATCTACAGAATCTTTTCAATTTGATGTAATCAATATTATCTATTTTGCATTTCATAATGCTCTCCAACTCTTCTTTGGTCATAAAGTCCGCCCTACTCCATAAATCTGACAGGTAAACTATTCCTTGCTTCTCCAGATTATTGACAGTATCAGCCTTTATATCTAGATCATGCATTCATTTAGACTTGACTTTGGTGTATGGCATTAGATAATGGTCTATGCCCAGTTTCTGCCATAC
>CM053594.1:190997045-191038288 GCA_028646575.1 Pseudocheirus occidentalis
GTTTTACTGCTGTTCCTAGCCTGTTTCCTTTTTCTCATGTTGGCCAGTCTATTAATTGCTTGGTTTTTTAGCTCTGTGGAACTCTGCTTCCTGGAGGGTGAAAGCTCTGTCCCAAATTGCTGGGGCCCTCTCAGCTGCCGGAGCTCTTAGTGGGGTGCTGCAGCTCCCCCCCAGCTTTGGCTCACTGAAAGCGCACCCCAGGACCACCACTCAAGACCCCGATCCAGATCCAGGCCACTCAACGCAAGAGCCCTCGGTCTCAATGGGTCGCATCAGCCCCCCTGCTATCTGCAGGCCGAGGGTTCTGAAGCAGTCCAGTGGGGCCGCAGGGGCTCTCAACCTTTCCTGCTGCAATGGCCGCCGCCCGCTGCCTCCTTGCCCTGGGAGCAGTTTGGTCAGACCCGCTCTTCTCCTCCCCAGTTAGCAAAATCCACTGACCTTTCTCTTAGCCTGTTTGTCTTCTGGCCTGATAAATGTGGTAACTCTGCCTCCAGTGCAGCTAATCTGCTCTCCTATAGCCGCAGTTCCCCACCCAATGCCCCAGTGCCTGAGGTGGCTGGGTTTTGGCCGGGGGTCCCAGACTGCTGCAAAGAGCCCTGCCTGCTGTGCTGCCTGTAGCAACAGATGTGCTTTCTGTCTTGTGGAGAGTTTTGGAGCTTGAAAATCTGTTTAGCATCCCATTTTATGAGTTTTTTAGCGTGTTTGTGTGGGAGCTGTGGTCCTTTGCTGCTTCTAAGCTGCCATCTTGACTCCGCCCCCTCTATTTCTAGTCCTTTTAATAGAAGCAACCTCTTTGCAGAATGATATGATCATATGGATTTTGTTATACAATGAACATGGTGTATTACAATATTGTCTTCATTATATTGAAGCAGCCTTCATTTTTGGTATAAACACAAACCTCATATTGTGAATCTTTCTGATATATAGTGTTACAAACATTTGCTAATATTTTATTCAATAATTTTGTGTCCATTTTCATTTGCTAATATTTATCTCCAGTTCTCTTTCTCTGCATTTTGTTTTACTGGGTTAATTATCAAGACTTCATTTGAAGAATTGGAAGCACACCTTCTTTTCTTATTATTGCAAACATCACACTTAGTTCTAGAATAAATTGATTGGATGTTTGGTAGAATTCACTTTTAAGTGCATCTTCTCAGAAATTTGTTTTGTTGTTGCTTCTTTTAAGAGTCCATTTATGGTATAATCATTTTTTCATATGCTGGATTATTAAATAGTCTTCTGTTATTCTAAATATTTACAAACTGCTGGAACCACCCAGAACTCCCTGAGAGTGCTCACTGTGGCTAGGCCTTGTTTCAACAAAGGCTAATGGCTGGACAGTGGGATGGATTGAGGGATACTGGGTTCAAGCCAGGAATGCTATGTTGAATTTACCTGAAATGTTTTGGGAATGCCTAAGGTCTGTTTTCTGCACTCTCACCTCAATCTCACCCTACTCACTTTTCCCAGTGTCTCCCTAAGACTTAAGTGACCTGTGTATTCCAGAATTGAGTGAAAGTCTAGAAGTGATCTTCTTTCTAAAGTGGTGCATTGTTAAACCTTGATGATAATTCATTTAAAAAGGAAATAGTCTCATCTTTGTTTAAGCATAACATCATCCTAAATCTCCTAGTGGTTTGATTGACCCAACTTGTCGAGAAAATAATTTAGAATTATATGAAAAGAGTTATGAAACCATGCATAATCATTATCATAGATTCCTTTAATGGGCATATACCCACAAGAATGTCAGTCATAATCTGAATGGCCCCATATGTTATACAATATTAATAGTAGCACTTTTGAGTAGGAAGAAAGGTTATAGATGAATATTACATTTATAAATTGGACGGTTATAGTATTCAAATGTCAGAAAATATTGTTCCATAAATGATGAGTGTGAAGAATTTAGAGAAATGCGAAAAGCCATAGATAAACTGATATAGAAAAAAGATGGCAGAAGCAGAAGAACACTGCACACAATAATCACAATGAATTAAATGAAGCCAATGTAGGGAAATAAAAAAAATTGAATTGGGTATAGTAGTCAACATTCTTTACTGATTACCAATATTAAAGGACATTTTCTTGCTCTTTTGAGCAATGGTAATCATTGAATATATAATACCTAATCAGGTTTGTTAACTGCATTAAATAGTTTTGTATACACACATACAAATATACACATGTATGTATGTACATGTACAGTAATTGGAGAAATATGCTGCACCATATACCTTTTATCTAAGAAAGATTATTGAATAATCATTGTGATACTAAATATGTACATTTTAAAAATATTGCAAAATAAATGAGTAATAAATGAGAAACTTTTGTCAACAAAAATTATTGAACTTATAACAAATTTTAAGATAGGTAAGATCTATAATTTTTATATATGAATGTCAGTGGACAAGGAAAGGCAAACACAATATCACATCAGTAACTAACCCTCTCTTTTCTTCCTCCTTCCACGTGCCCCATCTCTTGCCTCTCCCTTATACCTCTTACTTTACCCTTTTTTCCTTTCTCCCTCTCCTCACTTCCATATTTGTACTCCTTTTCTCATGCCTATCTCCTTATCAACTCTTTTCATACATTCTCTCAAGAGCACTGCATATTATGGATTCCCTACTAAACTTACTTCTACATGTCTTTCCCTACTCTTTATAGAACAAAATTTCCCTGCTCTTTATAGAACAAAAAAGTGGCAGTCCTCTTGAAGATTGTGAATCAAATTAGACATCAGATCATATATATTCAGGCTTCTGGAAAACTCTGACTGTGCATTTAAATAGCTCTACTCAAAATTTTATATTTTCCCCTGTCTTATCTAACAATACTCCTTAAATAGGCTTACAAATTGCTGGCAGCTCATGGACCTTGAGAGGCACAACTGTTCATCCTTTGCAAGCACCTGTAATATCTGACTGTTATTACAAGTGCATATGATACATTTTCACCATAACATAAACAGAGAATTGTCCTCTCTAAGCCTCCCATGAAATGGTCAATACATAATGCTGTATAAGTTGATTTTTAACTTTTTTTTTCAAAGAGAACCAATGACATCACAGGGTGATATCTTGTCTTATGATTTAATTGGATTTAAATGAGGCAGAGTTGTAAGAATTGTCAATCTCACTCTGTTTTTGAGGGTCATTGAAGTCCAGTGGTCAAACAAAAGTCAGGATAACTGATGATGACCCAGGATTCAGTGGACGAGCTTGGTGTCTTCAGTTTCTTACCAAACTTTAGGCACTCTACTGTCCCTGTTTCAGGTGCCTTTATCACTCAGTGGGGTCAGGGGAGAATTGTTCTTTTTCAACCATTCTACTGGAGAAAATCTTCATATACTTGGGGTAGACACCCCACTAACTGACTAAGAGGTTTGAGGGCTGTCAGTTACCCTTAAGCTGTTTTAGCCCATCTGACAACATGGTTTTACCAGAGTGTGTCCACTGCTCATACCGTGGCTTCTTGGAGATATAGATGAAATTTGAGTGTCAGGTAGACACCAAAGGTGAATGAGTAGCCCTGAAAAAGTCTCAGTAAGTCCTTACATTAGAGGTCCTAGTACTCCTTGAACACCACATATATCCCTTTGTGCATTGTCATTGCAAGGAAAGATCCATTGTCTTTTAGAGAGAAGAACATCGCTAAAGAGATATTTTCTAACTTTTCACTCAGGTGAATACCACTTTTGGTAGTCAGAGAAGAAATAAAACGTATGATATTGTTACCAATGGTATTTTAGTTGTCTTAATAAGTATATATGTAGGTTACAGGATTTACTCATTGGGATGAAGAAGAACTCTCCATGGTTATTTTTTGTCAGGCCACAAATAACAAGGATTTATAACTTCAAACTGCTCCAGGTCTTCAGCATGACTCTAATCCCAATTTTCTTCTAAATTTAGGTGTCCTTAAAGCATGACCAGAGAGTGCCCAGGTGTGTCAGTTTATTCTAGGATAAGTATTATTATTGACGACTCTCCTGAGAGGAAAGAGGAAAGCTAAATGTTATTGTATACATGAGAGTATGGGGCATACCTAGTCTGTGCCTTATGTGAGGACCTCTTAACCTGAGGTTCATGAACTTGTCTGTGTGTGTGTTTAAATTATGATCATTGTATTTTAATATATTTCCTTTGTAATTATATTTATTTTATTTAGTGATTTTAAAAACATATTTCTGGGTGCATATGTTCATCATACTGCCGAAGGGTATCACAAAATGATCAAGAACCCCTGCTCTATGCACTTATATGAGAATAGGTATGGCCAAGCCTCTGACTTGATTTAGAGTCTAATGTATTTTTTTGTTTTTTGATTTCTTTTGGAGAGGGGAAGGCAGGGCAATTGGGCTCAAGTGACTTGTCCAAGGTCACATGGCTAGCAATTATTGTGTCTGAGGTGAGATTTGAACTTAGGCCCTCCTGCCTGTGCCAAGAGTGCCAAGAGTCTAATTTGTTAAGGTGCAGACTCAGTGTGTGCCTAACCTGCTCTATGTCCAGAGTGTCATGCACCTTGGTAAGTAAATACTACTTGATAGCAACAATTCCTATGGGAAGGTTGTGTCCACAAAAGTTATTACAAATGAATTATAGCTTGTGAATTATTAAATGTCTATGTGAAAAAGTACAAAACATATAGAGATGAAATATCTGTTGTACATATGTCTTGAGTAGAACTTTGGTTTGGATTTAGTCCCACAAATGACACACTGCACAATTAGGAAACAATATCTATTTTAATTATACACATAGAATAATGCAAGAAGTCCCTATACACACAGAAAGAGGAAGAATAAGGATGATTATAAGGTAAGCAGAGAAAGGAAAAAGAAAACATCACCAATTCAGGGGAGCCCCAACTCGTTCCTCAGAGGCTGGGGAATTCTGGGGTTCAGCCATCAAATCCTGATGGGGGGGTCCCAGGCAGTATGTCTCCGTGGGTGAGATTCCAAAGTGGGTAAGGGACCATAAGAGATTTTTTACTTTGCTAAACAAAAGTGTCTCAAAGCCGAGAAGTTTGGCGTCTGGCTCTTTGTATTTCCCCCTATCAAGGAAGGGCTGCGTATTGCTGCAAGATAATTTATGGCAAGCTTGGGTGAATAGCCAGTTCCCCCTGGCATGCCTTGGCACCAGTAATGGCTAGTTCCTGGGACATGATAAATAGCACCCAAGTTATACAGAGCATATCCTTGATAGGTCATCTTAGGAGCAAAATAAACTTACTCAAGTAAGTACATTACTAGTACAACAAGTAATATTCACTTGGGAGGTTACACTGGTATTTAGGTGGAAGTTCCCTTTCAACACAGCGAAGATAGGGGCAAGTGCTTTATAAAAATATGATCCCTTCTAATAGGCAGTCCAAATGACAATGTTTCACTGTTGATATGCAGGACAGGTATAGTCATCTTGGGATTGTAACTTGGTAGCATTTCTCCATCACAGCCATATATAATCATATGAAGAGGTTAAAGGGACTCCCAGGGTCCAGGTCAATATTTTCATCATCCACAGACAACCTATAAAACACTTTAAGATTGAGCAAACAAATGGTTAAGTGGTACATGATGCCAAATGTCTTCTACTGGGTAACATATTAATACAGCATTATAGGGTCTCTGGCCAATAATTTCAGCTGGCCTAGGTTTGTCAGAGGCATGTCTTTTTACCCATACTTTAGCTCCATGAATCACCTTCAGGGTGTTGGTACTTCCAAATACTTTCAGGCTGGGGGAAAGGGAGAAGCAGTGTTGATGCCTTTATGGCAGGAGGAAAGTGTGACTTTTACAACTTAATTATATAGGCTTGATACAAACTGATGTTACATGCGTAGGTACCCGAACATAAGGGAGGTTTTTACAAATTGAGGCTACAGACAAAAGCATCCCATACCACATCATTTCCCCCTCAAACAGATAGGACCCAAACTCATTTCGGGACAAAGGATGAATTTCTCAGCTTCCTGAGCTCCTTCATGCTGAGAAAGTATGTAGAGCTGTTCCTGCCTCAGAGGAGTCCATATGTCAAGGGGCTGAAGGCTGTTGCCAATGTCTGGAACTTGGTAGACACCATATCCAAAGGGTGTTGGGCAGTGGCTCCAGGCAGTGGTTGGTATTCAGCCTGAGCCATGATCTGAAAGTAGATGTTGCTAAGCCTAGAAGACACAAATCTGGCAAAGGGACTAAACAAACAGGAACCAAACAACATAGGAGAAAAATGACCAGAAGTAGAGTGAGCATGGGTTAGTATAATCCATTATTCAGACTATTTGACTTTCCTTTCTGTTTCTACATGCTACATAGACAAGGTACCTCACAAGCTATTAGTCTTCAGTAACATAACTTTAGACCTTAAACAAAAGAGGTTTCTGACTTTAATTTCACAACTGAATAGGAGACATACATCACAAAGTTTGTCTATGAACTGTATGATTACATTCACTTTAGTAGAGAGAGATAATTCAGAAATTGAATCTTTTCATATACACTCAGTTGCAAATGTTAACTTTTGGTTATTCTGTGGAATAGCTACAAATTCATATTGAAACAGCAAGATGTGTTTTGCTTTATACTTCATTACATCAATTTAGCAATAATTCAATTGAAACCTTTGTAGACCTTTAGAAATTGTCACACAAGACCTTACAAAACATCTTTTCTAACAGTAAGAGTGATCAAGGTAGCACAATGAGAATACAGAGCAATAAGCTAAAGCTGCACCAGTTCCTGTGCAGGCCTGGTGTAGATGTGATCACAAATGGTTACAACATTGCATCAAAAATCCAACTCTTTATCTTATTACCAAACATACTCAAGGTCTGAGTTTCCATGATAGAAAAACATTTTGAAAGCTACTCTTATACAAGCATATTTCTTTGAAGAATTAGTTTGATCCTTAGAATTTTAAAATCCAATTACAAATCTATCTGCTATTCTGAAAATACTTCCACATACTCTTGACATACTTAAACCCTTTTAAACTTGATCTCAACTTTCTGGAGACAGGAAGGGCTTGGTATACCATCATTCATCCTCATACCTTATTATTTGTCTTTCATATTTCCAAACAAACCTTCATCTGTCTTTCCAAATTCCTTCAAGACCATTATTCAGTATACTCAGAATTTCCTTTGCATTTGTTAACCACAAAACAGGATGATACATATCTTTAAATGACTACTTGCTCTGACAATAGAAACTTGTTATAAAAGCACAAAAACAAGGACATATGACATTCCAAATATGACAGAATAAAACATCTTTGGCTCTGTTTAAATTCAGGTAAAGTCACAGATGTCCAACCATGCAGTATCAGTACCACCTCACAGCTAGACTCAGTATTAAGTCAGAAGCATTCCATCAGATAGATCACATCTCAGACAGAGACTGAGATTGTTCTTTGGCTGTTCCCAGGTGCAGACTTCCACCAGTTAACAGTACAGAAACACATTTCCTCTGAGTACCTTGTGGCTTTCTTCCCAGATACTGGTTTATGCAGGCAACTATACCCAAATTCAAATTCAAAACAAAATTTAGTTATGATCCCAGATGCCTTTTACCTCAGACAACAAGTTTAACTAATCACTGCTTAGAGCCAGTTTTTTTCTTTTCTCTTGCAACTGTAACAAGCAGTAAGATTTTTACCAGGTTTCACAAATGCAAGAATGCAAGGAATTCCACTCATTGTCATTCCTTTCCTTTGCAGAATGACCTTCCCTAAGAGATAGTTTCTCAGGGCTTTGGCAGTTTTACAACTTAAGAATTAACTTGAGAAGGACTTTAGGGAGGAACTGGATGCCTCTGCTTTTCAGTTCTCATACATGCAGGAGGATTGTTCAGAATAAGATTTTTTCTTTATCAGTCTCCTCTCTTTTACATATGGTACCAATGAACAACTTTAGGTTTTAGCATTAAAACAGTTGCCCAAAACAACTTAGTTCACGATCTTACAAATTAGCACATAACTTTTCAAAACACCATACTTTAAACATTGCTAAAGAACAAGATTTCTCTTACAACACAGATGATACATGGTTCAAACTTTGAAATAAAATCCAATTAATTACCAATCTGATGACTTTAAAATTCCAAATCATTTTAAACAGAAATAAAAGTTCTCTTAAACAGCAGCATTTGTGTAACAAATCCTGTTCGTGATGCCAATTATGTCTTGAGTAGAACTTTGGTTTGGATTCATTCCCGCAAATGACACACTGCACAATTAGGAAAGAATATCTGTTTTCAATTATATACCTAGAATAATACAAGAAGTCTTAGAAAAGTGAAGACAAAGTCCCTACACACACAGAAACTGGAAGAATATAACTATAAGGTTATATTATGAGGTGAGCAGAGAAAGGAAAAAGAAAACATCATCAATTTTTGGGAGCACCAACTCGTTCCTCAGAGGCTGGGAAATCCTGGGGTTCAGTCATCGAATCCCGATGGGGGTGTCTCAGGCAGGACATCTACACCGTGCGTGTGATTCCAAAGTGGGTAAGGGACCATAGGGGATTTTATACTTTGCTAAACAAAAGTGGCTCTAAGCCGAGAAGTTTGGTGCCTGGCTCTTTGTATTTACCCCTATTAAGGAAGGGCTGCTTGCTGCTGCAAGATGATTTATGGCAAGCTTCAGGGAATAGCCAGTTCCTCCCAGCATGCCTTAGTGCCAGGAATGGCTAGTTCCTGGGACATGATAAATAGCACCCAAGTTACACAGAGCATATCCTTGATAGGTCACCTTAGGGGCAAAATAAACTTACTCACTATAGGGGCATGAATTGTCCCTTCAACATACAAGAAAAGTCTAAAGGGAAAAAAAATGGCTAGTGTCCTAAAATTTTAGTCCAGAATAATATTATGATCGGTTGAGTGCAACATTGCCCTTCCTTCTGAGGAAAGCAAAGTGTTTTACCTCCAGGGCTTGCTGATATTACAAAAATTCTCATGAGGATTCAGCAATTCTCAAAAGAACTGCATTCTTACTACTTATTTTCAAAATCCCTTATTATCATCACCAGGTGAGGAGCATTTCAGCCAGAAAGAATTTTCTGACCTTCAAGTGACAATTTTCATCATGGACATTTTACAAGGAGAAAGAAAGGAATGAAGATCAACTGGCTATTATCTGTAGCAACTCAAAAAATAAGTCATTCAAATAATAAACATATTCCAACTTGGTCTATAGCTTTATAATCTAGATCAAAGGGAAGGAGGGTAAAATAGCCTTGATACCCAGGTAAAAACAATCTTATACTGAATACTCTTTTTATGTTGTATCTATGGGTTTCCAAGTCTTCTACATTTTGGATGTTTTTCAGAACCTTTCAGTCCCTTTGGAGTGTATTCTCCTTGAAGAGAGCCTGTCAGGGGCAGGGAACCTGCAGTCTTGAAGTCTGATGTGGCCATATAGGTCCTCAAGTGCAACTCCTTGACTGAATCCAAGCTTCACAAAATAAAAGTTTGAATTCAGTGAAAGGGTGACACTTGAGGACCTTGAGGACCATATGTGCTCTCGAGGTTAGAAGTCTTCTCAACCCCCCCACCCCCAGACACTATTGTTTACTGAGGAGGTCAGAAACAAGACCAAAATCTTTCCTCTCTGAAACTCTTACCAGTCCAGCACTCACAAAGACATGGAACATTGAATATTATTTTTCTCTATCACACAGTCTTATACAAACGTGAGTGTATGAGCTATGCATTACATATTTGATCAAATTTTCTGTAGGTGGTTTCTCTATTAAACAGTCATGAGAAACATTTCTTTTTCTATGGGCATGCTCCTTTGTCATTCACATGCTCCTTTTTATTCAACCTATTTATCCAGCATGCATTCCTATAATAAACAAAGCTCATTAACTATTTATTTAAGAAGCATTTATTTAATACCTGATATGTGCAATACAGAGCCAATAAGATCAGATAATGTCTTTTTACTCAGGCTCTATATTCTCTGTCACCCCCCTTTGCATGGATTCTTGTTTTGTTTTGTTTTGTTTTTGATGCAATTGAAGATCACATAATTGGTAAGTAGGTAGGATTGTATTTAAACAGGTCCTGCTGGCTCCAGGACTTTTGCTCTGTCCACTGTACCACTTAGTAGCCCTTTCTTATATGTATCCTTGAAAGCTGCAGAGGGCTTCAAAATGATGATAATGTGTTTAGTTTTTAAATGTTTATTAATTGTTGGGTTTTGCACAATAATAAACATATATATAAATAAAAACAAATTAATAAACAAAAATGAAATTTATTTTATTAAATTAAATGTAACAATTAATAAATGAATGAATAAAATTAAAATTAATAAATAGTAAATTACATTTATTAAATTAAAGATATATTACATTTGACTATTTTATCATGATTAAATCCATGTAGGCAGTTGAAGTTGAAAGACTGATCACAATAGATTCAGTTAGGAAGAAATTAGAAGAAAAGACACCCATTTGAATGACTCTGACTTAAGAAAAGATATTGACACTTCATCATCTTTTTCAGAGAATAGGGAGCTGAGAGGTTAGAAGGGGTGTCAAATGCAGTTAACAAGAGATGACTGCATTTTACAAAAAAAAAAAAGACCAAAAAAAACCCCTTCCTTAACCACAAATAATACATATCCACTATTATTGGAAAAAAATGTTCTATCCATAGCATTTTCTGAATTAGAAAATGAAAACTTTGCATTATGCCCTGGGATTACCTGATTGTCAGGAACATTAAGAAAATACTTAGGTAAGCATTATTTTAGAAACAACTCTTAGTTTCTTGATAGTATCTTTGAAGTTATTGATGTTTAAGGCTCACTGTTCCTACCAAGAATTATCTTATGGGTGAATGATCTTTTAACTCCAATTTCAGTTTTAATCATGATATAATATAATGCTCACAAGGAAAAGAAATTTCTAAACACCCCCAATACTCTCTTTGGATATGGGACATGAATTTCGAAGTTTTAAATCTATAGGAGAATCTCAGAATGGAATGGAGATTGAAGCAGCATTGTGTTTTAACAGATACAAGGCAGTTCAATTGGTCAAATCAAAATAGCAAGAAGATTCTATAAAATAAAAAAAATCAGAGATGGTCTTCTTAATGTAGTTTTCACTTTCATATGAAAAATAAATTTAAAAAAAATGAGAAGCACCATGGTAAGAACACTGAACCTACAGGAATGAAGATGGAAGATTGAGTTTGTGATAGATGGTCGGAGTGGGTAGGAGTGAGATGGCAGAAGTAAATCTGTTGCTAGGTATCACAGTAAATGGATCACTAAACCTGAAGTCATGAAAACCTAACTTCAAATGCAGCCTCAGATACTTGCTAGCTATGTACTAGCACTTTGGAGGTCAGTTAACCTTTATCTGTCTCAATTTCTTAATAACATGAACACAATAATAACCCCTTTATCCCAGAGTTGTTATGAGGACCAAATGATGCAATATTTGTAGAATACCTAGTAGGCAACACATTTGTGCCTGTGTGTGTGTGAGTGCACACATACATATACATACATTACTTATTAATGCTGCTAAATATTTCATTATCTTGTACGTATGGTCATTGTGACACTTTTCGCTTGGTTTGGTTGAAATGTCTTTATTAGATACAATGGGTGTGGGGAGAAACCTAGAAATATCTGTGGTATGAAAATAATATTTAACTAAAATTATAATTAGCCTTTAAAAATGCCGTGTAATATGTAGGTCCATGTATATTTAACTCCTCTCAAGAAGAACATGATATGCCCTTTTCCTCTCTACTATCTGCAGAATAAAATTAGACATTCTCCAGGCAAGTTAACTCTTCAAGGAAAGGGAGCTTATCCTGCCTTAAAGTACCTCTTGCCCCATTGAATCACTAATGGGGTTCACAGCTAGTTCATATACTTGAGTTATATCCTTATACTAAAAGTGAATGTGCAGATTATTGTGTATATTGCAGCAAAGCAGTAAAATTGGTGCATTTTTAGCATTATTGACCTTTGTAAAAGCCAGGGTTTCCTAGGAGTTGATTAGTTAAACTATTTTTACCTGAAATGGTCCTTTATACTCAAATGCTACTAGAAGAAAAAATAATGACAGGAGGATACAAAGAAAACAAAGGTAAAATGAATTCTCCAAAGTGCCTTTTGAGGACAGGAAAAAGTTGTCAATTAGTAAAATATAAGACAATCCTTAATATGATAGCATTTTAATACCACAGAAAGCAGTCTAAAGGAACTCAAAAGGATGAAAATGCAGGAATCCAAAATGTCCAAAGCACTAATTACTGAACTGGAGTTCCCATGTATAAAACCCTTCCTCTCTTAGGTAATATTTTTTTTAACCAGTCAAGGTCAACATTTTGTAGGACAGCAAATATATTATTTTATTTATTTTATTTTTGGAGGGCAATTGGAATTAAGTGACTTGCCCAAGGTCACATGGCTAGTTTTTGTGTTAAGTGTCTGAGGCCAGATTTGAACTCAGTCCTCCTGACTCCAGGGGGCGCTCTACTCACTGCACCACTTAGCCACCCCACAGCAAATATATTATTAACTCTAGAAATAACAGGTGACTAATTCAGTAGAGGCTGATACCAGAGAAGAATTAATATTTCTTTCACATTTTCATAGTGAATGCTAAAGAGATGTGCTGAAAAATTAATGACTTTCAAATACAAACACAGGAAATAAGAAAAATTGAGACAAGTAAAGACATCAGCATACCTAGATGATGGTGAAGTGCATGAAAAGAAAAGAATAGAATTCCACCATCCTAAAGCATCCAGCAGAGAAAAGAAAAAAAAACACAAGCTCAGGGCATAATATTTGTTTTTGTTTAGTTTTATTTTAAAGATAGAAAAAAGAAAGAATAGTAGAAAATGAAGAATGTAGGAACAATTGTTATTTTTCATAATTGAGTAACAATAAGAGGTGATTACAAAAGCATGCTCATTGAGCTGTCATTCTAAGCAAATCTCTCATTTCTTCTTAAGAGTAGTTAAGTCTTTGTAGTTGATGTGTATTTTTTTCTTTTTTAAAAATTTATTTACTATTAGTTTGCAACATTCAATTCCACAAGTTTTTGAGTTCTATATTTTCTCCACCACCCTTTCTCTCCTCCCCATGGTGGCATGAAATCTGATATAGGTTCTACATAAACCTTCACATTAAACATTAGTCAAATTGTAAAGAAGAATTATAACCAATGGAATCAATACTTTTAATGATACATCTTCTCTACCTTGACTCTCAGGTTTGCAAGACAAATTATTTCTGTTTTTCTGTTTATTTGCTTGCCTTTGTATATAAAACAGTGCAAGTTTTTCTTTTCTTTCTTTTTAAATTTTTTGCTTTTCTTTGGAGGGGGCAGGGCAATTGGGGTCAAGTGACTTGCTCAAGTGATTTGCCACATGGCTAGTAAGTGTTAAGTGTCTGAGGTTGGATTTGAACTCATGTCCTCCTGACTCCAAGACCAGTACTCTATTTACCTAGCTACCCAAATTTTCTTTCTTTACCTAGTGCAAAATCTATAGCAGTCTTAACTGCAGTTTTTTGATATTTAATCTGTTTCCTCCTGACTTCTTAGAGTGGTCAGCCAAATTTGTGAGTGATATGTGTGTGCACACACATCCTTATTTTTCTTATGACATTGTTTATTCCAGTTCTTCTTCAGAGTTCTCTCTTCATTATATATTACAGATTCTTCAAACCCCTTATGAACCCCTCCATCATTGTCTATACTATAGTCATTTTTTAGTTCATTGAAGATTGCTAAGTTTAATGTCTCAATCAGATAACAACATGGAAAGAATAGACCTTATATTTAGGAATTTGAGATAACTAAAATATTTTTTCCAGTTTCCTTTAGACAATTCAATCTGCTGTCCTCCTATTTATTTCAATACCAACCTATCTATGCTGTGTCCCAAAGTGGTGCAAATACTCTGTGTTGTTCAGATAACTTCTTAAACAGGATAATAGATATCCTTTATAATTAGTGTTTTTATTTTCCTGTGTGTGTGATTAACACAAATAATTTTAAGGGGTTAGGAAATTTTTGAGACATTCCGTCATGTTTCAAGAATTGAGAAAGAAAAAGCAAATGTCATTTTAAAAACAAGAACATCTGGAAAAATCTCATTTCTCAACTTGCAATATGTACTGAAAGTAGACTATTACAATGATGCATTACTTTGGTTAATTTTTTTCCCTGTTTTTGGCCTTATGAAATATGTAAAATCAGCACATGAATGAATAAGCTTGTAATATTTTGTTATTCAAGAAATCTTGACTTTTATTTGGGTGGGAGACCAAAACTCATAAATCCAGATTAGAATACATTGTCTTATCTCCCCTCCACCAAACCTATACCTTTTTTCTTAAAAAAAACAATTACCTATTTCTTTTGAGCTTATCACTATCTTTCCAGTCAACTAAGTTTATCCCCCAGCTCAGTCCTCAGATCCTCACTCTCACTAGTCCCATATATCACATCAATTGGAAATCTTATTTCCATTTTCAAAACATCTCTAATTCACTCTTTTCTTTCTAGCTCAGTAGTCAAAATAATTATTTGGGCTCTTATCACTTCTGGTCAAGGTTACCACTTAATATCCTAATTAGCCTCCTTACTTCAAGTCTTTTCCCCCTAAATCCATTTTTTTTTCATACTGATCTGACCATGTCAGATCCATACTCAATGAATTCCAGTGATTCCTTTTTACATCTATGGTACTTCTAAACCCTTCAGTTAAGCATTTAGATTCTTTCAATCCTGGCCCCATGCAATCCTTCTGAAGTTCCTGCATATGCTCTATGCTCAAGTCACACATGTCTCCTGCCTTTTTCTCACACAAAGCATCTCTGAAATTCTCTCTTTTGGTTTTATTCTTTTACTCTACACCAGTGGTTCTCAACCTTCCTAATGCCACGACCCTTTCATACAGTTCCTCATGTTGTGGTGACCCCCCCAACCATAAAATTATTTTTGTTGCTACTTCATAACTGTCAATTTTGCTGCTGTTATGAATTGTAATGTAAATATCTGAAATGCAGGATGTATTTAAATTGAACATAAGCCACAGGTTGAGAACCGCTGTTCTACAAACAAAAAACAGAGTTCACTCATATTCTCTATTTCTATTATTCAATTGTGGCATTATAAAAATGTGGTAGGGTATGGAATATTCAATTGGTTTGTGTTTACTTGATTCTCATTTAAAAATTTCATATAGATGAAATTAAGCATATTGATGAATAGTTTTTGATGACATTCTCTAGGACAACTTTGTGCCTAATAATAAGGGCTGGGTTTTTTTTGTTTTTTTTTTTTTGTTTTTTGCTTCTTATACTTTTTCAGTCACTTTATTGAAGGGGGAAGGCATAAGGCATGGCAAATGGGGTTAAGTGACTTGCCCATGGTCACAGAGCTAGTTAGTGTTAAGTGTCTCAGGGCAAATTTGAACTCAGTTCTGTCTGACTCCAGAGCCCATGCTCTATTCATTACACCACCTAGCTGCCCCTTTCAGTCACTTTATGAAGCAATATCTCAATGGTTAAAGCATTTTGTCTCCAACAGCAAAGATTTTTCTTGGCCACATCTTTATTTTCTTTAGGGCCTCTTTCATCTATTCATAAGCACATCCAAGATGTCATCTTAATATGATTCCAAAGTTCGTATGATAGTATTATCCTGATAAAAAAAAAGTTTGTCATAAAAAGTTTATAAGTATTTTCTGTGCTCTGTATCCTTCTCTGATTTATTGCAATCCTTCCATGATCATTCTTGTATACCTTCGGGGTGGTTTTTCTTAACTGAGTCTCTCAATAATATTTATTTATACCAGTTTTACCTTCAGTTTCTTTTCTTCTTTATGACTTGACCTTAATCATAAACTTTTTTTTAGAAATTTAAAAAATGGATTCTAAATTGTTTGTCTTTGCCTTCCATCTCTCTATTTGGCAAGTTAGTTGAGAGTTTTCTGATGAAATCAATATCTAGGTTCTTTTTTGTCTCTATTTTTGGAACAATACATTTATTATCAGTCAAACATCTATATAAATGCATCAGATTCTGTGTTTAATTTCTTTCTTCTGTCCATTACAATTATTTCATTAATAATAGCTTACTTGAATAGACCATGATCAAGTTGTTTTAATTGCACAGTCATTTTTGTCTCATTTTTATTCTTTGTTTTTTGTCTCATTTTTATTCCTTGTTCCACCTTTGAATCTATTTTGATCTTTGCTCTAACAAGTCAGTGACCTGAATATACATCTATAGCTGAATTACAAATGACACCCATATGAGTAATGCATTGCTTAAAGTATAGTTCATTTAAAATCTGCTTGCCATGCACAAAGCAAATATATAGAGATTTTTCTTGAGAATATTCATGATGTAGCTGCATGAAGCTTCTGTGTGGTCTATAAGTATTTGAAATCTCAAATATTGTTTCTTTTTTTCTTTGTAGTTTTTCATAATATTTTAATGTATCTTAGGCTTAAATATGAAAGAAGAAAAGAAAAAAAATTGCCACCCACACAGCAGAAGATGAGAAGATTCGGTATAAAGCAATAAATCAAATACTGTTTCTTGACCAATAATTTCCATTATATGTTTCACCATCCTCATATATTCCCATCTTTACATTAAAGTCACCATGTGTTTTAAAAAGGAAAATAACCAAGTCTTTATTTTTATATATAACTTCATTTTATTAACATATTACAAATTTTAAAAATTATATTGAAAGACTTTAATTCTTTTAATCAAAGATACTCTTTTACATTTTGGCAACATGTTTATTAAATGAGAATACTGATGGACTGTTTGTCAGTAAGCATGTGTGTATGTATATGCATATTTACAGGCATGTGTATGTAGGTGCGTATATGTCCATATGCATATATACATATATGTGCACAAATAATATGTGTGTATGTATGCATGCATTTAGTCTGTGAGTGGGATGCTGGCTTATATCTCTCTGTAAACATTCCATTTCTATTGAGTGACATTTCCAAAGTAAAAATTTTGATTGTACTATATGCAGTTTGAGACAAGTTCATGGTTGTAAAGTTAACAAAGAATGAAAATTGTTAAAAGGTAAGACAAAACAAAGAGTCCAGATGCCCATGTAGAATGAAAAACTGCAAGAGCTTCAAATTGCATTTTTAATATAGTCCAATTAGACATCCAAGGTGCATTTCTTCTGTGTTAGGAACTATACTGAGAATATTCTGTACACAAATGACTGAGTTAGTTAACACATATTGATATGAAAACCTCTTAAATGAACCATTTTGAACAAACATTATACAGCTATTCATCTTGTTTATAAGTGAAGAGGTGAAAAGTTTTTCTTCATATTTCCTATTTTTTCTATGCTTTTCAAGATGAGAACTTCCAAAGAAACCTTTAATTTTGTCTTTCTCTGTATCTGTTCATCAAATTTATGAAAGCAGCCAAGTCAATTCATTGTGCTGGTCACCAAATCTTTGCTTTCTATGACCCTGATCAAGAGTTTGAGTTTTTCTTTTAGCTTTTCCCTCTCCCTCCCAGGTAAGATGAAGAGAAGCCTCATATGGACCCCTCAGTCTTCATGTTTTCTTTCAATTGTTTTATTCTTTTCAAAGTCTGCTGTTTTTATACTCTCATTGGGTTTGACTTAATAGTGGATATCCTTCATTAGTCTTTCAATGAAGATGACAGTGTATAAACTTTGTTTCAGAATTTACACATTCATCTGGTATAATTATTGAAATACCTCTAAACATCTGCTCCACCTGTGCATGTTATTGTTTATCTGATACTTAATACTGCTCCTTTTGTTAAAAATCTGTTTAGAGATTTCAGTCTAAACATTTTTCCAAAAGCACCTGTAACATCCTTCTTTTTTAAAAAAGTATACTTTGCCTTAAGAAATATTTGCAAACATGGAATGGGTCTGTAAAGCTTCACCAAGGTCTTTTTCCACACCAGCATTCTTTCCCTATGCCAAATTCAATGAGAGTAAGGTTGACCTTTTCTCTTTTGCCTTCCCGTTCCTGTTCTTCCCTTCCATTATAACAATTATCCCTTGCCTCTTCTATGTGAGATGATTAACCCTAACCTGCTCTCCCTGTGTACTCTCTACTCTCATTCTGTTCCTCTCCCACCTCAGAATTTCATATTTTAAAGTACCATCCCCTCCTATTCAATTGATCCCATGACTTTCCTATAGTAAGCCAACTGAAAATACTTCTTTGTGAACTTCAAGCATACCACTGCCACCTTCTTCTGGTGTATCTGGTTGGTGGGTGGAAAAATTGACTTCACAGCAGCTGCTCCTCAAGGCCTGTGCAAATAGCTGAGCCCACTACCTGCTAAGTACCCTCAACATACATGGTGCAGAATTTTCCTAGAAGGGCTATGTAGCAGCTTCAGCAACAACCTCCACTTGTTATTAGTTGTTGTTGTTGTTGTTGTTTTTGTTTTAAGGTCCTAATCATATTCTTCACAGAATTTTTCTACCTTTTCATCCTCTTCAACAAATGTAGATAAATAAGCTGTCATTATATTCATGGTTGTCTTTGGGGGAAATATTGTTGGGAAAGGTACATTAAGATATTAACAGGCACTATGAAATGATATTTCTTCTTTCCACTGTACACATCATAAAAAACAAATCTGCCATTTATTTTAGTTTTCTAAAATTAATTATTTTAAAGTCATGTGTTGCTTGGTCCCTTAATAACTTTTCAATATAATTTACAACTTGCTTCACATATTTTACAATAAAGTAACCCTGGCTACTTTGCCATTCTTTACAAAGCATTTTACATGTCTTTCATACATACTTGGAGTGTTCTTCCTAATCTCTGCCTTCTGCCCTGCTAAAATTCTACCTTATGCAAGAAGTCTTTGCTAGCCTTACTTAAATATGTGCCTTCCCTCTAAGTTTACCTCCAATTTATACTGTATATATATCTTCTTTGTGCACAGTTTTTTTAATGTTGATTCCTCCATTATACTGTGAGTTACTTGACAGTAGGGAATCTTTGCCTTTATTTGTATTTTCATTCTTACCACATTATCTGGCACATAGAAGGTCTCTAACAAATGTTTGTTGGTTGGACTTGCTTATTTCTCTGAAGAAATCTAGGTTTTGATTTTTGTCTGTCTTCTAGATCAATTTATAATGAGAAAGAACATCAACACTGATATATGTTAGTTTATCTAGTACTACAGTCACTTATCTATTTTAGTATAGGAAACTTTTTTTATATTTTAATTAATTAATTTTCTTGTTTACATCATTCATTTCCATGAAATTTTGAATTACAAACTTTCTCCCCATCTTTCCCCTACCCACCCCTCAAAACACCTCTATCCCACTTTTTAACCACTCCTGCAATCTGCTCTCTCCTATGCCCTCCCCCAACACCCCTCTGGCTTTCTGGTAGGGCAGGATGGATCTCACTACCCCACTGCCTGTATATCTTAATTCTCTGTTGCATGCAGTTAATAATAATTAGATAGATAGATAGATAGATAGATAGATAGATAGATATGCACACACATACACATACACACATTATGTGTATACATAGTACATATACATATATGTGTATATATATTATATATTACATATATATATAAATATTTTAACACTTGATTATAGAACTCTAGATTCTAGATTGTTAACCTTCCTTCCTCATCACCCTTGCCCTTCCCTCCTTCATCTCACCTCTTATCCCCATCCCCCTCCTCTCTCCTGTGTGGCAAGATGTCCAGTTAAGAGTTTATGTCATTCCTTCCCTATGCCAAATTCAATGAGAGTAAGGTTGACCTTTTCTCTTTTGCCTTCCTGTTCCTGTTCTTCCCTTCCATTATAACAATTATCCCTTGCCTCTTCTATATGAGATGATTAACCCTAACCTGTTTCTCCCTGTCTATTCTCATTTTGTTCCTCTCCCACCTCAGAATTTCATCTTTTAAAGTATCATCCCTTCCTATTCAATTGATTCTGTGACCTCTATCTACACATATATACCCATACTCACATCTGTGTTCATACACATATATAAACCCTCCTATATAGACATATGTGTATGTATATGTATATGTATATGTATATGTACATTTGAATTCCCTTCACCTGTCATCATACTGACAAAAGTTTCGTAAGTTACAATTATCTTTTTTATTCATGTTGGCATACAAACAGTTCAACTTTGATAGGTTCCTTATGATTTCTTTTTCATGTTTACTCTCTCATACTTCTTGTATTTGAGTGTCAAATTTTCTTTTCAGTTCTGATTTTTTCAGAAAGAATGTTTGAACATCATCCACCTCATTGAATGACCATATTTTCCCCTGAAACATTATACTCAACTTTGCTGGGTAGGTGATTCTTGGTTTTAACCCTAGCTCTCTTGATCTCCAGAGTATCTTCCATTCCCTTAATGTAGAAGCTGCTAGATCCCGGGTTATCCTAATTGTGTTTCCACAGTATTCAAACTATTTTTTTCTTGGCAGCTTGTAATATTTTGTCCTTGGTCTGGTGACTCCAGGATCTGGATATAACATTCCTAGGAATTTTCTTTTGGGGATCTTTTTCAAGAGGCGATTGGTGAATTCTTTCAAGTTTTATTTTGCCCTCTGTTTCTAAAATATCAGGGCAATTCACCTTGAGAATTGCCTGAAGGATGCTTTCTAGTTTCTTTTTTTGATCATGGCTTTCAGGTAGTCCAATAATTTTTAAATTGTCTCTCCTGGATCTATTTTCCAGGTCAGTGGTTTTTTTCAAGGAGATAGTTCACATTGCCTTCAATTTTTTTCATTTGTTTGGATCTGTTTATTAGCATCTTGATTTCTCATAAAATCATTTTCTTACATTTGCTCAACTCTAATTCCAAAGGAATTATTCTCTTGAGAAAGCATTTGAGATTCTTTTTCCATCTGGCAAATTTGACTTTTTTAAGGCATTCTTCTCCTCATTGGCTTTTTGTGTGTCTTTTGCCATTTGAGTTATTCTATTATTTAAGGTGTTATTTTCTTCAGTCAGGTTGTTGACTCTCTTTTCATTATTTTTTTTTGCATCATTCTCATTTCTTTTCCCAATTTTTCCTCCACTTCTTTTGTTTGGGTTTCAAAATTCTTCATAAGCCACTCTATGGCTTCTAGGCAGTCTTGGAAGTTTCTTGGAAGCTTTTGGCGTGGGAGTTGTGACTATGTTTTCTTCTACCCATTCCATACTTTAATCCTTTTTGTCCCCCCAAAAAAGAATCTAGAGTTTGCTTTTCTTACTTTGCTTCTTATGCCTGCTCATGTTGCCAGTGATTTACTTGTCTTTTTAGCTATGTAGAACTCTGCTCTGCTTCCAGAGGGGAATGCTCTATCCCATATCACTGGGGTTTTTGCAGCTGCCACATCTATTACAAGGTCCCTGCAGGCCCCACCAGGTTTGGCTCACTGAAAACAAACCCCAGGACCACCATCTGAGACCATGATCCAGATCCAGGCCACTCAACACTAGAGCACTTAGCCTCTGAATGATTGCTTGCCCCCCTGAAACCTGCAGGCCAGGAGCTCTGAAGCAGCCATAATAGAAGCCACTGCAGGGCTGCTGCTTCTGCTGCTTCCTTGGCCCGGAAGCTGTTTGGCTTTGTTTATACAGAAACTTTTCAATTTAATATAATAAAGATTATTCATTTTGCATTTTATAATGCTCTCCAATTGTTCTTTGGCCATAAATAAACTCTTCCCTACTCCATAAATATTACAGGTAAATTATTCCTTGCTTCCCCAGATTATTTACAGTATCAGCCTTTATACTTAGATAGTGTACCCATTTAGACATGACTTTGGTGTACGGTGTTAGATGATGGCCTATGCCCAGTTTCTGCCATACTATATTCCAATTTTTCAAGCAGTTTTTGTCAAATAGTGCATTATTATCCCAGAAACAGGAGCCTTTGGGCTTATCAAACAGTATATTACTATAATCATTGGCTACTGAGTCTTTTGTACCCAATCTATTCCATTGATCCACTACTCTGTTCCTTAGCCAGTACCAAGCTGTTTTGATGACTGCTGCTTTATAATACAGATTAAAATCTGGTAAGTCTTGGTCACTTTCCCTAGCATTTCTTTTCATTAATTGCCTTGATATTCAGGACTTTTTGTTCTTCCAAATGAATTTTGTCACATTGTTGGTGGAGCTGTGACCTGAAACAACCATTCTGGAGAGCAATTTGGAACTATGCCCAAAGCTCTATAAATAATTGCATAACCTTTGACACAGTAATACCACTTTTGGAGCTGTGGGAAGAAATGGGAAGGAGATGGACTTCATAATTACCTGGAGAGGCTTGTACAATCTGATGTTAAGTGAGAAAAACAGAACCAGGAAAAATTTGTGCAGAATTACAGACACATTGTATGTGTGATGACAAGCCTTGATAAACTGGACTCTTCTCAGCAATGCACAGCTATAGGACAAATCTATAAGTCTCAGGATGGAAGGAGATATCTACATTCGGAGAAAGATCTAGAAAGACCATAGTTTAAATGAAGACTGAAGGAATACATGCTGTCATTCTTTTTCATGTTTTGGTTTTGTTTCTTTTTTCCTATTGTTGACTCCATTGGTTACAGCGCTTCTGTACAACCAGACTATTGTACAATGTGAAAGTATTTGCAAATCCTATACATGATTGCATGCCACCATGGTGCGGAAGGAAAGGGAGGGGAGAAAATTTTAAACTCAAGGGATTGTGGAACTCAATCTTCTAAACTAAAAGTAAATAAACAAGTGAATGGGAAAAAGTGATTAATGAATTCTTTTAATTTCTATTTTAACCTCTGGTTCTAGAATATCAGGGCAATTTTGCTTGAGAATTTTTTGAAGGATGACTTCGAGATTCTTTTTTGATCGTGGCTTTCAGGAAGTACAATAGTGTTTAAATTTTCTCTCTTGTGCCTATTTTCCAGGTCAGTGGTTTTTCTAATGATGTTTCACATTGTCTTCTATGTTTTCATTTGTGCGGACCTGTTTATATTATATTGTTTTCCCATGAAGTCATTAGTTTCCTTTTGCTCCAAATGAATTTTGAAGGAATTTTTCTCTTCAGTGAGTTTTTGAAATCTGTTTTCCATCTGGTCAATTCAACTTTTTAAGGCATTCTTCTCCTCATTGGCTTTTTTGGCCTCTTTTGCCATTTGAGTTAGTCTATTTTTAAGGTGTCCTTTTCTTCAGTCAGGTTGTTGACTCTCTTTTCATGATTTTCTTGCATCATTCTCATTTCTCTTCCCAATTTTTCCTCCACTTCTCTTACTTGATTTTCAAAATCCTTCTTGAGCTCCTCCATGGCTTGGGTCCATTTCATATTTTCTTCAGAAGCTTTTGATGCAGGAGTTTTTACTTTGTTGTCTCCTTCTATTTCTGTGTTTTGATCCTTTTTGTCACCCAAAAAAAGGTTCTAGTCTCTGACTGAGCTTCCTCTGTTTGCTCATCTTGCCTTGACTTTTGCGCTCTTTGCCATGGAAGAACTCTGCTTCCTAAGTAGAAAGAGCTGTGTCCCAAATTTCTTGGGTTTTCTTAGTTGTCAGAGCTATGAGGAGCATTCCCTCTCAACAGCTACCACAAGGTCTGGCACACTGGCTTTCCTCACCCCAGGACCACCACTGAAGACTGTGATCCAGATCCAAGCAGGTCAAACAAGAGCTATAACCATCTGAATAGTCTTTTGGTCCCCCTAAGATCTGTAGGCTGAGAAGCACTACAGCCACTCAGAAGCAGCTGCCATCAGCCACCACCTCTGCCGTCCTAGGGGCAGGAGCTGAACTGAGCTCTTCCCTTCCTCAGTTCTAACAGAGTTCCCTACTGACTGTTTACTTTCTCTTTGGAGTTCATGGGTTGAGAAGTCTGAAAACCACCACAGCTGCCAGTGATTTACTCTCCTAAACTCTGCTCTGGCTGGTCTGTGCTGTTGGTCAAGGCCTCCCCAGGTCTGGGCTGGCACAGCTCATGTAGGACTCTACTTGGTTCCCAACCCTGTGAGACAGACCCTTCCTCTTGGCCTGCCAGGCTGCCTTCAGCAGGAGATTTGTTTCTCACTGCACTTTGCGGGTTTTATAGCTCTAAAATTTGTTTAGAGTAATTTTTTTACACATATAGTAGGTGGCTTGAATGGGAGCCTAAGTAAGTTCCTTCTTTTACACTGCCATATTTGCCCCTCCCCAAATCTTTTAATTTTATAGGCTACACACTCTTTTGGGGAGTACCTTCCCTTTGTCTCTGTACCATTTAGATTCAGTCACATGATTTTCTCTCACAGTGATCTCTGTATCTTTTGCTTTTCATAAAAGAAAATTAGTGAAGCAATTGTTTCAGCTATACAAGCATCTGTGTAAACTCCATACTATGTGTGAAATACTAATCTCTGTTACAAAGGTAATGTGACCTTTTAATGGATGAAGTGCGTGGTTTTTCTTGTTAAATATGATCAGAAAGATTAAAAACAAAAATTTGTGGTGGGAACTAGAGTTATATGAGATTTTTCATACTTGTAGGGATGTTGTGACCTACATCCCCACATATTAAGGGACAATTTTATGTCTATAAATCAATATCTCTTTATATACCTGTATGTATAGTACACAAATGAGGACTCAGATTGTGACCTAGGTAACTGGGTTGATGGGGTGTCTTCAGCAGTAGTATGGATGTTCAAAAGAGGAGAGGTTTAGGAAATAGATATTAATTTGAGGTTTCCTTCAGACACCTAATTGAAAAGATCCAATATGAAGTCGATGATGTGTGATTGGAGTCCAGGCAAGACACTAGGGAAAGATCTATGGATCTCTTTATTGTTTGCAAAGAGAGATATCCCTGGAAGATGATGAGATCACGAATAGTAAATTTATATAAAAAAGAGTAATGGTTCAATAACAGAGCCTTGGAAGTTGTACAGAATTAGTTAAGAAGGATGAAGAATCATTTTGTTCTTTTCTTAATATCAAGGATGTGAATAAGAAAAGTTCATTGGATCTTGCAATTCAGTGTCAACTGGTAACTCTGGAGAGAACAGTATGAAGTCAAATATCCCACCAGGCTTTACTCTTCTGGAGATTTCCATTATGCTGTTTAACAATCTGTCACCCTCCATCCCTTTTCAACTTCTCTATGCTGTGGTCTTACATATGGAATATAAACTACTCAAAGGCAGGGATTGTTGTTTTTGTGTTCTTAGCATTTGTCAAAATACTGGGAACATATTAATCACTTAACAAATATTTGACAACTAACATGTTAACTTAAAAAAATGGAGTCAGAAGCCAGACTCCATAGGGTATACAATAGAGAAAGAAGAGAGAAAATGCAAGCACTGTGTCTGTATGTCTTTTAAACTTTAATAAAGAAGGAAAGGTGAGATTATATTATAAAAGCTAATGAGCATGGTAGGGTCAAATGAAGGCTTTTTTAAGAATGGAGGGACATGGTAATATTTTTTGGCATGAAGCAAAGAGCTAGGAGGCAAGGTCTGATGACTAGAGAGAGAGTGAAGATTATATTGGCTTAATCTGCTGGAGAAGACAGGAGGAAGTATGATAAGGTATACATATAGAATAGGTTAGGCTTGGCAAGGTGGACTACTTCTTAATCATGTTTGACACCTAGAGCAAATTTGCTTGATCAGGAAAAGATATAATGGTGTGTTCATGTTGTGTATACACATACACACAATGCATATGTATGTGCACACACATGTGTGGGTATGTGTTAATATATGAATGTGTATTATATTTGCATAGACCATGTGCATGCACACACATATATGTATATGAATGAGACTAGAATTTGGGATGAAGAGACACAATGGAAAATTATCTAAATCTGGAGGCAGAAATCCACCTTCTGTCACTTTTCACTTTTATGACCTTTGGAAAATTCCCCAATAGTCCTAAACAGTCAAATGAAAAGATGAAACTAGAGAGTAAAAGTAATCATTTTGGTTGAATTTTTTGCTCTTCTCTTTTTTATTTTTTACAATGCAAAACAGTTTTCATAAAGTGAATATAACCTCTGAATTTCAGATTTGGAAGCTATCATTCCAGGATCATATGGTATATAAATAGATAAGTGACATAACAGGTAGAGGATTGAACTTGAAATCAGAACAATCTAATTTGAAACCTGCTTCACACACATACTAGAGAGCTGCATGACACTGACAAGTCATCTAACTTCTCTCAGACCCATTTTCCTCATCTGTAAAATAATGACAACATTCTATCTCAAAATGTTGTCATGAGGCCCAAATGAGGTTACATATGGAAAACACTTTGCAAAGACTAAAGTGCAATGTAAATGTTAGCTAATCACAACAATCACTACCACCATAATGCTGACGATAATAATGGTGATGATGGTGATGGTGACAATGATAATATAATGGTTAGAAAACATTAATGAATTTGGATAACAGAGATCTAAATTCAAAGCCTCTTTTTGTCCCTATTCCTTCTGATATTGGGAATGTCACAATCCGTCCCTGCCTTAATTTTCACATCTTTAAAACAATGCTAATAGACTAGATGACCTCCAGGATCTCTCCAGTTTTAAATCTATGAGGCTATGATGATACCTGGCATTTATGTAGCACTTTGATGTTTTCAGAGCACTCACCCCTCATCTGATCTCAGGATAATCAATGAGATGTGTTATTATACCAATTTTATGTAGAAGGGAAATGCAACTTCGAGAACTCCAGCAACTTGCTGGTCAGATAAATCCTACATGCCAAAGGGAAGATGCAAGTTGAAACATACCATGTCTCTAAATCCCACATACTTGCTCCAAAAGTTTCAGGAATAAAGAGAAAAGAGCATCAATAATAAGAAGATCAATGGTAACAAACATATGTGAGGGGTGAGAGTTGGGAGGTTGTGGACAGAGAAGGCCATTTCAGAGTAACACTTCTCCCAAGTAGGAGCAGTTCTAATTTGTAAGACCTTCACTATCATCAAATCACTCTGATAGTTTTGGTTGGGTGAAAGGTTCATTTCTTTACAGTAATTACACAGAGGCACCTGAAGGATATTTTTGGCTCCCAGAAAGACATGTAATGAAATACTAAACTAGACTTCTTTCTGCATAAAGTTACCCACAATAAAGCAGCAAGATGGATAGATAACATTATCTCTTCTGTATATAGTCAGTCAGCTGTAAGCATTTCAAATAATAAATGTGGATGGAGAATGATTAGTATGAATAAAATAGAAAACCGTTCCCTCCCCTTTGCCTTGTGCTAGCTGTAATTTTTCCCTAAAGAACACATCACTTCTTTGAAAACAGTTGTTGTGAGCCCAGCAGGTAAGCCATACATAAAAGAGAAGACAGACACCTGCAAAGTTATGTGTGCTAAAATAATAATAAAAATAGTATAAATAATTATGCCAATGAAAATTTATATGCCATCTTCCACCTGGAAAGATACTAAGCCATTTAAAGTACATTCCAGATGGGATCACTTAATCCATGCCTGAAATAGCATAGCTTCATGGGCAGGATGTCCTTGCCATGGGAGAGCTTCAATAAGACAATATGACACAATTAGCATTTCTTATAACTGAAACTAGAGGATATTTTAGTTAGGAATAATGTAATTCTCTTACTGGGAAGTTGCCTAAGCCACAAGAGGGAAACAACAAATCATTATTTATTCATGATAGATCCTTAATTGAAAGGCATTTCAATTTTTTTTTAATTTTTACCTGGTTAACTGTCAATTAAAAAACAAATTCCTGCCTGAAAGTAAAGTGCCTTGGGAGGAAAAGGAACCCATTCAGACCACTTAACCACCATTTAGTGCCTTCAAGTAGCAACTTTCAAATAACTAAAATTTCTATAATGTTTGCAAAGTTTAGTTTTCAAAAAGAACTTGTAAGCATTATCTCCTTTGATACTTTTATAAAAACTCTCCAAGGCAGGGACCCGAGGTGCTATCATCACTATTCTAGAGATGATTCAACAAACACTATGAGTGTTTACCCTGTAGCAGACACTGTGCCAAGCTTCTGGAACAAAGAAAGGGGAAAAAATACAAAGTCTCTACTATTGCAGAGCTCATAGTCACCAAAGGACACAACCTGTGAGCATGAAGACATGTTCACACATGTAAATATGTACAAAAAGATACAAAGAAGAAAAATTTTATAATAGATTCAGAGGGGAGGTAATAAGATTAAGTAGGACATGGAAACACTTCTTTCAGATGGTAGGGCTTTAACTGGCAAGCAAAGGAAGTAAAGGATGCTAGGAAGAAGAGGTGATGAAGCAGCGTATTTCATGCTGCTGAACACATTAAGAGGTGGGAGGTATAGAGTGCTGTGTAGAAGGCATTAAGAAAGTTACTAGGTCACAGTGGACATGGAAGGGAGTAAGGTGGAAGGAGATTTAGAAAATAGAACTGGCTAAAATTATGAAGGCCTTCCAAAACCCAAACATTATATATTTGATCCTAGAGGTAATAGGCAGCTACTAGAGTTTATTGAAATTTATCAAAAATGAGGAAAATGAGTCTCAGAGAAGTTAAGTGATCTGTCCTTATTTGCACAGTGAATTTTAATCCCACATTTCCTAAAATCTGGATTCAGGACTCTAGTTACTAAGCCATGTAATAAACACCTCACCACATTGCCTCTTCCAAATGCCATTGGGAGAATAACTTCAAATACAAATTGCCTTTGCATGTATCATTTTGTACTCAGTATCTTACAAAGCATCTCACATGCTTCAAAACTGAAATGAATGATGAAATCACCAAAATCGAATACCATTAGCTCAAATGATACAAACTAAAAGATTTATTTTGATTAAATTATTTATTTTTATCAAAAGCAATCTATTAACAGACCCTTTGTGCCAAGTTCTTTAGAATTAATTAAAGTAATAGTTCTACTTCCCAAGAAAAAAAATTTCTATAGATTTTTTTCTCCTATAGTTGAATAGAAAGGTTCCTCATTTGTTTTCTATTGCATCAGTCTTTCCACTTTTTAAAATAAGCTCTTTATTGTTAGTTTGCTGGGAAATATAATATTATTTTTCTTTTTTTAATTAAATTTTGTTTATTTTAGTTTACATCATTCTTTTCCATGAGACTTTGAGTTACAAATTTTCTCCCCATCAATGCCCTACACATCACCCCAAAACAGCAATCCCATTACATAGCCCCTCCCCAAATCTGCTGTCTCCTATATCCTCCCCATCACTCCTTTGACTTTCCAGTAGGGAACATGGATCTACCTACCCCAGTGCCTGTATATCTTATTTCCCAATTGTATGTAAATGATTACACACACACACATATGTGTATATATACACATATATATGTGTGTGTATGTATATATATACACATGCACACATATATTTAAATATTTTATTTTAAAGCTTTTAATTTTAGATTCTTTCCTTTCCTCCCTTGTCATCCATCACCACTGGAAAGACAAGCAATTCAATGCAGGCTTTATATATGTAGTTACACAGACCATCTTCACAATGGACAAAATGTGAAAAACTAACTGTATTTCCCTCCACCCTAGCCTGCCCCCCACTTATTATATTCTCTACTTTGTCCCTGCCCCTTTACAAAAGTGTGTGTTTCTAACAACCCTCCCCCTACCCTGTCCTCCCCTCCATCATCCCCATCTCACCCCCATCCTCCTACTCTCCTGTAGGGCAAGATACCCAATTTAGAGTGTATGTCATTCCCTCCCTAAGCCAAATTCAATGAGAGAAAGGTTGACCCAGTCCCTTATGCCTTCCTGTTCTTCCCCTTCATTGTAATAGTTATCCCTTGCCTCTTCTATATGAGATGACTAACTTCATTCTGTCTCTCTCTGTCTCCTCTCATTATATCCCTCTCCCACCTCTCAATTTTACCTTTTAAAATATCAACCCTTCCTATTCAATTGATCCTGTGCCCTCTGTCTATATACACATATATATACACACTCACGTATTCATATAAATATACACCCTCCTACATGGACATGTGTGTATGCATACATATATACATAAACACATACATATTTATATTCCCTTCACCTATCAACATACTGAGAAAAGTTTCATAAGTTGCAATGATCAGTTTTCCATATAGTCTTGTAAATAGATCAACTTTGGTAAGTTCCTTATGGTTTCTTTTAAATGTTTAACTTCTCATGCTTCTTGTATTTGTATGTCAAAATTTCTCTTCAGTTCTGGTTTTTTCATCAGGAATGCGTGAAAGTCCTCCACCTCCAGGAATGGCCATATTTTCCCCTGAAACATTATATTCAATTTTTCTGGGTAGGTGATTCTTGGTTTTAATCCTAGCTCCCTTGATCAACAGAACATCATATTCCAGGCCCTTTGATCCTTTAATGGAGAAGCTGCTAGATTCTGGGTTATCCAGATTGTTTTTCCACAGTACTTAAATTGTTTCTTCTTTGCAGCTTGTAATTTTTTTCTCCTTAATCTGGGAACTCTGGAGCCTGGCTATAAAATTTCTGGTTTTCTTTTGGGGATCTTTTTCAAGAGGTGATTGGTGAATTCTTTCAATTTCTATTTTGCCCTCTGGTACTAAAATATCAGGGCTACTTTCCTTGAGAATTTATTGAAGGATGATTTCTAGGTTCTTTTTTTGATCATGGCTTTCCAGTAGTCCAATAATTTTTAAATTGTCTCTCCTGGATCAACTTTCCAGGTCAGTGTTTTTTTCAATTAGATATGTCACATTGGCTTCTACTTTTTTCATTGGTTTGGATCTGTTTAATAGTATCTTTATTTCTTATAAAGTCAGTCATTACCCTTTGATCCATTCTATTCCTCAAGGAATTATTCTCTTAAGTGAGCTTTTGAGATTCTTTTTCCATCTGGTCAATTTGGCTTTTTAAGGCATTTTTCTCCTCATTGGCTTTTGGGTCTCTTTTGCCATTTGAGTTATTCTATTTTTTTAAGATGTTATTTTCTTCAGTCAGGTTGTTGACTCTCTTTTCATGATTTTCTGGCCCCATTCTCATTTCTGTTCCCAATTTTTGCTCCACTTCACTTATTTGGTTTTTAAAGTCCTTCTTACACTCCTCTATTGCCTGTAAAAAATTTATATTTTTCTTCAAAGCTTTTGGTACATGAGTTCTAGCTGTGTTATCTTCTTCCCATTCCTTTGATCCTTTTCGTCCCCCAAAAAGGAATATGAAGTTGCATTGCTGTGCTTGCTTGGCTTCCTCTGCCTGCTCATGTTGCCTGTTAATTACTTGACTTTTGGACTCTTTGTCACAGTAGAATTCTACTTCCAAAGGGGAGAGCTTTGTCCCAAATTGCTGGGGTTTTCACTGCTCTCTGAGCTATTAGGAGTCCACCATCTCTGCAGCTCCACCAGCTTTGGCTCACTGGTCATGCATCTCAGGACGGCCAACAAAGTCTACAATCCAGATCCAAGAAGGTTAAGGCAAGAGCATGTAACCTCTGAATGGTGACTTGGCCCCCTTGAAGTCTACAGGCTGGGACCTCTGAAGCTGCCATGTGGAGGCAGCTGCAGGGCTGCCTCTTCCTCCACTTCTGGCTCTGGGGCCAGAAGGCCAGACCAGCTCCTCTCTCCCCCACCAAATATAGGCAAGTTCTACTGACCTTTCACTTTGTCTTTGGCATTCATGAGTTGATAATTCTGGAAACCACCACAGCTACCAGTAATCCACTCTTCTGAATACTTTCCAGCCAGGCTGCTCAGGCCACCCTGGGGCTAAATCCATGGGTCCATCATGGGCTGTGTTCAACTCCCAGCATGCTGCCTTGAACCCATCCTGCCAGCATGCTGGGCTGCCTTCAGTCAGAGATTTGTTTCTCTGACACTTTGTGGTTTTCAGAGATCTAAAATTTGTTTAGAGTCATATTTTATAGGTATTTGGGGTAATTGTGGGGAAACTCATGGAGTTTTCCTACTTCTATTTTTCATCTGTCTTCTAAAAACCTATTATTTTTCATCTGCCTTCATGCTCTTCTGTGTAGGAGTTTTCATCATAATCTTCTGGTCCAGTTCTATGGAGCCCTGTGATGCCAACTGCAGTTGACATGAAGATTCAAAGTTTCATTCTTTCAATCAGTTTTCTTAAACATGATAGGCAGCAAGAGATGTCAACGTCACCATCAGGTTTTTTGAAACAAAGTTCTGGAGCAAACACATTGGCTTCATGAGCACAGGATACATCCAAACCTCTTTCCAATACCACAGCTCCTGAGAACCCAATCCTGAGCACACCCTGTGGAAAGGGTTTTTGCTGGTTTTGTTGCTACTGCTGCTGCCACTGTTTCCAAAGCTATCATTTCCCCTGCCCACTGTGCCTCAAGCAGGGAACCCCTTCCCCACCCAAGACACTCTAAAGCACAATGGGCAACTTCCCTCAGCACTCCACCTCCTTTCCTTCTTCTTTTCTCCAGTCTCTACACTTTTTCAGAGAGCACCACTAATGTCCTGCTTTGAAGAATTCAATTTTTATTGTTATACTCAACTTCTTGGCATTATGTTTAGAAGTTTAAAATAAAACATGGTTCTATACTAAATGAACAATTGAGAGTGATCTCATACTCTAACCCATGGTCTTCAAAGGATATTTTTAGTATCATTCCTCAAATTGTAGCATGCAGGTATCTGACTACTCTGCTCTCACAGAGGGCTTATAATGCTTGATGTTTAATTAGCATAAGGTTTGTAGCCTTACTCCTCTACGGAAAATTCTTTGTGAAAATTTTACACACAAGGAAAATAGGTATATATCGTATTTATTCTGTCAAAATGAATGCCCTTGGGAGTAGTGGATAACTCATATTATGGTCACTCTACTTCCTAATTAGTATAGTTCAAGGTTACTTGGCCTTTGATCATGTAAGTACTGTCTTACTGTCCCAATGTCCCAAAGTCACTTCTCCAGGAAGATGCCCTCTTCCATTCCCCAGGGAGCAGTAGAGGACCGTTGGTCTCTTGTTTTGAAAAAAATGTATATGTTTATGGCCTCACTTTATCTTTACAGTTGTGTTTTATTTCCTGGCATTTCATCTAGATGGTTATATATTTTTTAAATTGTTAATTATAGAACCCAGGATTCTGGACTTAATGGAGTGTTGCAGTAGGTTCATTAGAGCAGGGCCCATTTTCAGTATGCTACAATCTATGTCTCTAATTTCAAAATAATGGAAACTCCTAAAAATCTGCTTTCAAACTCCAACAGCCCTTGCTGCCATTTCATAATGCACAATTAAAGTATCATCTCTCTGGCTGCTGATCGAGCCAACTTCACCTTATTACCATTAACCCTCAAGCATTGATGAAACACTAATGTGACCACCAAGGCAGTTTCAACTACAAGTCTTTCTCTTTCTACAGACCTCATGCCTCCAAGGCTATTAAGCCAGACTATTCTTCTCTTAATTAGCTGAAATGTTATTAATTTGATGTATAAAACTCATAGACCTTCTTCAAAGCAGCTCTACAATGACAGTCAAATTGAACTTAAAAATATAATTAAGAGATTGAAGAAAGATATTCCAGTGATTAATTTGCAGACTACCAGACCTTAGCACGTACTCCATTGTCTCTTCTTCTATTTATCTTTCCTTGCCTAAAAGAATCACATTTAAATTATGAAATTGTAGCTACTCATTCAAATAATGAAAAAGATTTACATTTTTAGAGGAGAAGAAATATAGTTAGAACCTGACACCCTTAGCAGTTGTAAATCACAACTAATTATCAATAATATTGCCATTTGCAATTCAGACATGCCATCAAAACTGCTCTGCTTGTCATTGTTTCCTTCTGAATTGCTACTCCTGCATCTTGAGAAGAAGATTGAAGCACATCAAAGCCCATTATTTTTTATCATCTTAAGGGGAAATATGAATCACTGTACTTTAATTTATTGTTCAGAGATAGCATGCTATCTGCAAAATATATGGGTAAGCAGTCAGTTAACCAGTAAACATTTATTAAGGATGTGCTATATGAGACACTATATCAATATCTTGGGGAAAAAAAGAAGTAAAAGATAGTCCCTGCCCTCAGAGAGCTCACAATCTAATGGGGAAGGCAGTAAGTAGAAACAGAAGAAAGAGACTAGGATTAAGAAAAATTGAGAGAAGTTTTCTATAAAGGATGGGATATTAGTTGAATCTTAAAGGAAGCTAATTGGAAAAGATAAAAAGAGAGGATGTTCCAGGCATGGGGGATAGCCAGGAAAAATTATTGAAGTCTAAAGATAGGAATGTCTCATTCATTCAGTACCATTAGTTAAGTGCTTACTGCATGACAAGATCTGGGAATAAAGAGATAATTTTTTTAATTGCTCACATTTCATTGACAGAAAACAGGTACACAGAAAAATAAACGCAAGGTAACAGCTGATAATTAGCCATTCTGTAGCACTTTTAGTTTGCAAAGCTCTTTTTGTTACCTAATTTTATTCTTATTATAACCCTATTATGTAAAATATTATTATCACCATATTATAGATGAGGAAATTGTGATTCATTTAAGTTAAGTAACTTGCCTAATGTTACATAGTTAAATGTCTGAGGCAGGATTTAAACTTAGATCTTCCTTCAAAACATAAATAAAATAAAAACAATTTAGTTTACAGGATGGGATGGCATTGACATCTACAAATATTAATACAGGCCTCCTGTATGAGATGTTATGTGAATTAAAATATACTCACTCTTATAGGGCAAGGTATGAGTGATTATTTAGCAGAAATATATTGAAAAGAAATAGAAGGGAAGATAAAGAATTAAAGAACTCTCAATAATAAATCACGAATTATGTCATAAAATTGTAGAAAAAAGAATCAAGGACAAAAGAGTTATAAACTGTTTCAAAAATAAAAGAGAATGTCCTTCCAGTGGGGGTGGGTGAGAAGGGAGGAATCAAAAGAATCGAGAATTTAAAGTTCTACAATACCTGCAACTAGGTATTGTAGAACAGGTATGAACTACCTGCAATTAAGATATACAGGGGCTGGGGCAGGGACACCATCCCTGCCCTACCAGTAAGTTAGAGAGCAGATCAGGGGAGGGGCTTTACAGTGGGATTTAGGGTTGGAGCAGGGGAAAGATGGGGAGAAAATTTGTAATTCAACGATCTCATGAAAATGAATGATGTAAACAAGAAAACAAATTTTAAAAATTATTATAAAAAATAAAAGAGAAAAATTGAGTTAGGACTGAGAAAAGGCTACCAGATTTAGCAATTAAGAAAAAGAAGACTTTTAGTCAAATGGTAGTACTTAACATCATATAATAAAAGAATTCAAAATAGGTATCTCTCTGAGATACCTGCACTTAATGAATTATCGAGGGGAAAAGTATATTAGTGATGATAAATAATAAATAAATAAATAAAAACATAACTTGCTTTGCATAGAAAAAATGAAAGGAAAAATTTGCAGCTGTACAATTAACAAAACATAATAAGACTGGAAATGAAATTTTAAAATTCATCAATTGGAAGGGGGAGCAGAAACAATGATATTGGAAAACATAATTCATTTTTTTAAAATATGTATTTTATACCCATCATGTGAAAGGTACTTTTCAGGATGTAAATATATTTTAGAAATAATCTAATTGTTGTGATGTACATATCTTAAGTTCACCACTGCCTGTGTGACTCTTGAAAAGTCACATTACCTGTCTTGGCTTCATTCCCCAGATTTATAAAGTGGTATAATTGTCTCTAAAGTGCCATCTGGTTTAAAACCCTATTTATTTACACTTAAATAAATTTCTCTATTACATCAATATAATTATAGTTATGTTTATAATAAGTTGCCTACATTCTCCTCTGCCCCCTTTCTACACAATACTATCACCATATTGATAAAATAATTTTGAAGTCACTTCATTTTCTGCATCCGAATCAGACCCAGCATTATGTATGTATGTATGTATGTATGGGTATATGTGTGTATTAATTTCATCACCCAAAATGAATTGCATCTTAATGTATAGGCACAATGAATTAAGGTATTTTGGCCTTTCATAAAATCTCAGGTAGTTCAACCCATAACTAAAAAATAATTCCTTCCAAAACAAACCCAACAAATTATCATCAAACCACTGCTTAAAGAGTTCTCTGCTGTCATCTAAGCTATCATCTATTATACTTGTGTATAATATTGAACTCTAGTCCTATACTATGGGAAATATGTGCTAAAGATCCTGCTCACATACAAAGGGCTATAGATCATGTTATTACTCCAGAGGAATTGGATTCACGAAACTTATCTATTTCCTAATTATTTCAAATTTAGCTGTCAGAATTAGACAACTAGAAATTATAGAAATTATCACAAGATTTAAAAAAGTAATCTGGAAGTACATTACACTGTGATTAAAACCTTAACCAAGCTTTACATAGCTATATGCTAATATTACATACATATGCATTATACTATATGTGAAAAATATATATGCATAAATATGCATATGTTTATGTGTATGTGTATGTGTTTATATATTCATATGTCCCAAACTCATATAAATGAAGAACAAAACTCCAAGTTGGTATCTTGTCCAATTTTACAATAGTCCAGAGAAAAATATATGGTTTTTTAAAAAACATTTTCTCACAAAGGAAAGAAATCTCTAACCCATTAAAAAATCTGGTATATATTGTGTGACTTCCTCCATAAATTGAGTCTGTGCTAATTTTATACATGGGCAGCTAGATAGCACAATGGATATAGCTGTAGGACTGGAATCAGGAAGACCTGAGTTCAAATATGGACTCAGAAATTTCCTAGCTGAATGAACCTGGGCAAGTCACTTAACCATTTGCTTCAAATTTTCTCATCTGTAAAATGAGTTGTAAAAGGAATATCTTTGCAAAGAAAATCCCAAACGGGATCACAAAAATAGAACACGTCTAAAACAATGAAAAAAATACACCAATTCTAAGCACACACATACAAACACAAATAATGCATACATACATACATATTATGTGATGTATTTTAAAAATCTAGAGAGATGTAAGTTCTGGGTAATTTAATCACTTTATAAATAAACATTTTAATAAAAGGAGTGCCATTTCATCATCCCCTTCTTAGACTGGAGACCCCTATTGGTGGTAGCATCACAGTTTTTCTGAGTATGGCAATCACTAGTTAGCAATTAATTGGAAAATGAATATTAATATGAAAGGGGGGCTATATTGAAATGAGAGCTTTGGGGTACATGACTTGAATCACCCAAATCTTGCTCAAAGAAACAACACTTTCCATGTCACCTTTCTCACAGAAGGGAGAATCAATCATTTTGAGACCAGTCTGAGTAAACACAGAAATGAACGCATTAGCCCAAACTTAGAATTTATTTTACTGTCTTTGATTAGATTTTTTTCATCATGGTTGGGAAAGTAATTCAAAAAGATTTTTCATGCCATTTGATTTTGGATGAGGAAAAACCTTGGCCTTAATAAAATAATAAAATTTTAAATAGAAATAATCATTCTCACAGTTGTGATTATGTGCATAAGATTTTGCCTTTTGCCAACAGAAAGTAAGTTTCTAAAGGGAAGAGATTATGTCTTTTACTGTCCCAGGATCTCTATTGCTTAGCACAGTGTCTTCAACATAACATATGCTTAACAGATGTTTTTGAATAAATAAATTATGAATTAATAAATGAATGAATGAATCAATGCTCATCTAAAATAGAGAATTGACAGCAGAAATAGAAAAAACTTAATTACAGAAATATGGTATTAGATTTATGCATTATGACCATTGATTGATTTTGAGGAGGAAGAGAAGGAGGAGGAGGAGGAAGAAGAATAAGAGGAGGGGAGAAAGACAGAGACAGATAGAGAGAGACAGAGAGTAAGAAAGAGACAGAGGGAGAGAGAGAGAGAGAGAGAGAGAGAGAGAGAGAGAGAGAGAGAGAGACAGAGAAACTAAAGCTATCTATAGTCATATGAAAAAATGCTCTAAATCATTATTGATTAGAGAAACTCAAACCAAAACAAATTTGAGGTATCACATCACACCTATAAGATTAGTTAACATGACAAAAAAAGAAAATGATAAATGTTGGAGAAGATGTGGGAAAATTGGAACACTAATGCATTGATGGTGGAGTTGTGAACTGACCCAACCATTCTTGTGAGCAATTTGGAATTATGCCCCAATGGCAATAAAAATATGCATATCCTTTGACCCTGTAGCACCACTTCTAGGTCTGTATCACAAAGAGATCATAAAAATTGGAAAAGGACTCACATTATATATACACACACACACACATATATATACATATATACATATATATGTGCATGTGTATGTATGTATATGTATGTGTATATGTATGTGTATGTGTATGTGTATGTGTATATGTATATTTCAGCTATTTTGTGGTGGCAAAGATTTGTAAATTGAGGGAATGTCCATCAATTGGGAAATGGCTATACAAGTGGTATATGAATGAAGTGGAATAATATTGTACCATAAGAAATGATGAGGAAGTGATCTTCAGAAAAACCTGGAAACACTTATATGAACTGATGCTAAGTGAAGTAAGAAGAACCAGGATAAAACTGTACAAAGTAACAACCACATCATGGGATGACTGACTTAGACAGACGTAGCCCTTCTAAGGAATGCACAGATCTAAAACAACTCTGAAAGACTTATGAAGGAAAATGCTGTCCACATCTAGATAAATAATTTTGGAATCTAAATGTGGATGGAAACATTATATGTCTTCCTTTTTTGTTGTTGTTTTCTTGTTTCTTCTTTCTTGTGTGGTTTCTCCCATTAGTTCCAATTTCTTTTTACTTCATGACTAATGTGAAAATATGTTGAATATAAATGCATAAGTAGAGCCTGTATCAGATTGCATGCCATCTTTGGGAGAAAGGAGGTGGGGTGGGGAGAAAATATTAAATTCAAAATCTTATAGAAATGAATGCTGAAAACTAAAAAAAAATGCTTAATTGATTTGAAAAAGAAACACTTATTCATTGAACCTAGCCTATTTTTTCACTCTCAATGTACTTTTACTCCTCTCCTTACACTCTATAATCTAGCCAAACTGGCATCCTCTGTGTTCCTATAAAGGACATTTCATATCTTGTCTCTGTGCCTTTTCACAGGCTAATCCAGTATTTGGAATAAACTCTAATCTTCACCTCTGCTTCGTTGAGTCCTTTCCCCTCAAGATGTAGTCTAAACTACATGAATCCTTTCCTTATCCCTCCACTTGTTTTCCTCCCTCCAATCATCTTGTTTTGACTGCATATTTATTTTATCATTATATTATATATGTATATAGATATATGTGTGCATGTGTGTGCATACGTACATAGAGTATGCATGCATGAATATGCATGTATGCAGATATGAATATATTTATCTATCTCTATGCCCTTGCTATTTTCCCCATTAGTAGGTAAACTCCTTTTTAATATGCATTTTTCATTCATTTTATTTTTGCCCTGAATGACTTGAAAATTCCCTGTCACATATTAGGTGCATAAGAAATATGTGTTGGTGCATCTAGGTGATGAAGTAGATACAATGCTAGACCTGTAATTAGGAAGACTCATCTTCATGAGTTCAAATCTAGTCTCAGGCATTTAATAGCTATGTGACCCTGGGCAAGTAGGTTAATCTTACTTAAGTTAATCAATTGCTCATCTGTAGAATGAGCTGGAGAAAGAAATGTCAAACCACTCTAGTATTTTTGCCCAAAAATTTCAAATGGGGCCATGAAGAGTCAGACACCACTTAACAACAACAAATATACCTTAATTGAAGAAAAACAGTATCAAAAACTAGATTAAAGCTAGTAGTGTGATGACTAAGAAGAGATGATTACATTTGACAAATTAGAGCAAATAGAAGATTGGCTTTGGAGTCAGGAGGACCTGAGTTCAAATCTGATCTCAGAAACTTGATACACTAGCCATGTGACTTTGGGAAAGTCATTTATCTGCAATTGCCCTCTGTAATGATAACCAATTTGTTGGATATTTAGGGCTAAGTGGATAGGATACTTAGGGCTAAGTAGCACCTAGCAACTTAGGGCTAAGTATAGAACTCTGTCCATTGGTTAAAAGATGTGAACTCCCCTGTTGACTTGGGAGAAGACTATTGGCTGAGACACTCCCCTGTTGACTTGGGAGAAGGCCAGTGCTTATAAGGAATAATTTTATAGAGTCAAGACAGATTTTGGATTTCGCTCCTCAGTGAAGCTGACTGAAGACATGAAGAGGATGGGACTTTTTTGGTGGCCTGGCTGATCCTTAAGTTCCAGGCAAGAGAAGTCCTGAAGGGTTTGAGGTGTGCTGAACCCTGTGAACTTCAGTGTGTGACAGGGCTTGCCCTGAGGACTGGACAAGGACCTGGGAACTGTTCATCTCCGAGAACTGGACGAGAGCCTGGTGGCTTTCAGCTCCTGAATCTAGGTGATTGTCTGGCAGATTCAGGAGGGAGCTGGGACCAGGGAAGAGGATCCAGGGAATCAGGGAGACCACCCAGAGTCAAAATGAAGAAAAGGTCTCCCCTTGGACTAAACTGATATTTGCTGAGGACAAGGACCTGGGAGCCGTTTTTCCTTTGAGGACTGGATGAGAACCTGCCAGCTTTCTGCTTCTGAATCTAAGTGATTGTTTGAGAGACTCAGGAGCAAACTGGGACCAGAGAAGAGGATCCAGGGAAGTAGAGAGACCACACAGAGTCAAAATGAAGAAAAGGCCTCCCCTTGGACTAAACTGATGCTTGCTGAGAACAAGGACCTGGGAGCTGTTTTTTCCTTTGAGGACTGGACAAGAACCTGTCAGCTTTCTCCTCCTGAATCTAGGTGATTGTTTGACAGACGCAGGAGGGAGCTGGGACCAGGGAAGAGGATCCAGGGAATCAGAGAGACTACCCAGAGTCAAAATAAAGAAAAGGACTCCCCTTGGACTAAACTGAGGTTTGTTGGAAATCAAGGGGTGGAAAGTTTGTGTGGTTGTCTAAGAATTTTATTTGGAAACTAAAGTTAATGGTTGCCCCATGAGTGGAAGATCAGTATATTGTGAATTGTTGGTTGCATCAACTCCCTCTTAGGGAAACTAGGTCATTCCTTTTGTTAATTGATTGATTGAATCTTTAAATGTGAAGTTAAGCTAGTTCCCCTCTTAGGGAAACCAGGTGAATTGATTGATTGAATC
>CM053594.1:191038788-191095246 GCA_028646575.1 Pseudocheirus occidentalis
TACAGGAAATTAAATAAAATTTACAAGAATTCCAGTCATTCCCCAATTGATAAGTGGTCCAAGAACATGAACAGGCAATTTACAGAGGTAGAAATCAAAGATATCTTTAAGTATATGGAAAAATGCTCTAAATCACTATTGATTCATGAAATGCAAATCAAAACAACATTGAGGTACCACATCTCACCAGTTAAATTGGCTAGGATGACAAAACAGGAAAATGACAAGTGGTGGAGAGGATGTGGAAAATTTGGAACTCTAATACATTGTTGGTGGAGCTGTGAACTGATACAAGCATTCTGGAGGGCAATCTGGAACTATGCCCAAAGGGCTATAACTGCATATCATTTGACCCAGTAATACCATTTTGGGGATTATATCCCAAAGAGATCATAGAAGTGGGAAAAGGTCAGATATGTACAAAAATATTTATTTCAGCTCTCTTTGTGGTGGCAAAAAACTGGAAATTTAAGGGATGTCCTTCAATTGGGGGAATGCATTATGAATGTGATGGAATATTATTGTTCTATAAGAAATGGGAAGGACACGGACTTCATATTTACCTGGAGAGGCCTATACAAATTGATGCTAAATGAGAAGAGCAGAACCAGGAAAAATTTGTACACAGTCACAGATACAACATATGGGTGACGACCAACTTTGAAAAACTGGACTCTTCTCAGCAATGCACAGTTAAAAGACAACTCTACAAGTCTCAGGATGGGAGGAGATGTCTACATTCAGAGAAAGATTCAGAAAGACCAGAGTTTAAAAGGAGACTGAAGCAATGCATGCTATCATTCTTTTCTATGTTTGGCTTTTGTTTCTCTTTTCTCACTGTTCATTCCATTGGCTACAACACCTATACAACCAGACTATTGTACAATGTGAAAGAGTTTGCAGATCCTATACATGATTGTATGCCACCATGGCGGGAGTAGGAGGTGGGGTGGAAGGGGAGAAAAATCTGAAAGTCAAGTGACTCTGGAACTGAATCTTGTAAACTAAAAGTAAACAAACAAGTCAATAAAATAAATTTTAAAAAAACAAAAACAAAACATCAACAACAACAACAAAAGAATTTATTGTATCATTTGACTGTTGTATTTCTGAATCTGAGGCATAAGGAGACACAACATAGAAGGTTCAACCACACAGAATTTCGAGTCAATTTAAGCACCGTTTTTTTTCTGTTAATAATACTTACATTATTTCCTATGCTAAAGAATAGTATTATGGATAAGCCAAAATGAATCTTTTAAAAGCTATGTTTGAATATGTTTTTATATATTTACCTATATATGGATTGTTTAGATTGTATGGATAAATGTGCAATTAAATGTACACTTATCTGATTTTACACACATATAAAAAGGAATACCTATGTTTAGAATTTGTTTACATGTCTACACACACACACACACATTCGAAAGCCTTCTGTATCTTATGTATGGAGCAACTGAACAATGCTATGTACTTCATAAGCTTTTTCTCAGACTAGCTACAAAAATGACTTATAAATATGCTAAATTTGGAAAAATGTTGGTACTGAATGTATTTACAATTAAAATATTGTCACCCAAATGAATATTAAAATTAATGACTTTTTGAATAGTACTAATGAATAGGAAGTAATTCTATTCAAAAAGTTGAAAGACTAGAATATTCATACATCAATAATTGATGAGTCTTACTTTTCAAACTAAGTAGCTTCATTACCAGGAACAATTCAGAGAGTACAGATTGCTGTTAGCTAGATTTAATTGCCTTTCATAATGCCCATGGTATCTGGCCATCAGAATAACATTTGTTTTCAGTTCATGACCATAAAAAGGATCTGAAAACTAGCAAAACAACTTTGGTGTATAAAATGTAATTTTTATCCTTTTATAAACTTAGGGCATAATCTATTTTTGCTACTTATCTTAGGATTACTCATATGATATGCTTGCATTGTTATTCAAAGGGTTTTTAATTACAGCATCACTATTTAACTTTTCATATACTGGTGTGTTTTCTGCGCCATATACTATTGTAAACACCCTGAAGTTGGGAGACTATATTTTATTTATTTTTTATTTTATCAAGTCATTTAATAAATGTGATGACTGGTTAACTAAATACTCCCCCCCCATATTATTTCTCTCTGGGTCCCACTTCTAATCTTCTAGACTTCAACCTCAATTATGATCTAAAAACCTTTTCACCTTGGAAGGCCATCCCGTCTTTGTAGTCTCTCCTTGGACTGATTGATTTCTTCTTGAAATTCCATTTTAAGGGAAGTGTGCTGGCTATTCATGTTCACTTATTTTTTTCCTCTATGGGATTTAGTCCTAGCTTTCATGATTCTACCATGTGATTCCTTCAAATACTTCCTCCCCCTCCACCAATTTTCAGCTTCCTTTTATGAGTTATCTTCCCCTGTAAGAATGTAAGCTCCTTACTATGCCCAAAGGGCTATAAATTATTGCATATCCTTTGACCCAGTAATATCACTTCTGGGCTTGTACCCCAAAGAGATAATAGAAATGGGAGGAAGACCCATACATATAAAAATATTTGTTGCAGCTCTCTGTGGTGGCAAAAATCTGGAAATTAAGGGAATGCCCATCAATTGGGGAATGGCCAAACAAGTTGTAGTATGTGAATGTAATGGAATACTATTGTGCTATAATAAATAGGTAGGAGATTGTCTTCATATTCACCTAGAGAGCCTTATACAAACTGATGCTAAGTGAGAAGAGCAGAACAAGGAAAAATTTGTACATAATCACAGACACATCATATGTGTGATGACCACCTTTGATAAACTGGACTCTTCTCATCAACACATACTTTTAAGAACTCTACAAGTAACAGGAAGGAAGGTCACATCTAAATTCAGACAGAGAGAGATCTAGAAAGAACAGAGTTTAAATTGAGACAGAAGCAATCTACATGCTATCATTATTTTTCATGTTTGGTCCTCTTTCTTTTTCCCATTCTTCACTCCATTGGTTACAACCCTTCTATACAACCAGACTAATGTCCAATTTGAAAATAATTGCAGATCCAATACTTGACTGCATGCCACCATGGGGGGGGGGGAGGGTGAGAGAGAGGGGAGAAAATTTGAAATTCAAGAGGTTATGGAACTGAGTCTTGTAAACTAAAAGTAAATAAACAAATAAAATTAAAAAAAAAAGAATGTAAGCTCCTTGAGAGATTGTCTTACCAAATGAGTATAGTGGGAAAGCAATGATTTCTCCTTTCTCCAAAGTTGTTTAAATAGAAAAGTTACATTTAGTAAAGTTGTAGGAAATAAAATAAATACACATAAATCATCATCATTTCTATATATTACTAACAAAGCCCAGCAGACTATATAAAATATTTGGGAGTCTACCTGCCAAGACAAATTCAGGAACTATATGAACAAAATTACAAAACACTTCACACATAAATGAAGTCAGATCTAGACCATTGGAAAAAATATCAGTTGTTCATGGGTAGGATGATCTGCTTTGATAAAAGTGACAATTTTACTTATATTAATTTATGTCAAGGGCAGCTCAGTGTCCAGCACTAAGCATGGTGGGAAGTGTGTATAAAAAATGACCAGACCATGTGGGTAGTTCAAGGAAGAACTATGAACTCCATTTAAAGATTATTTGAGCAAGGTTTTTAAAGATCAAGAAGATAAAGATTTAATTAACTCTTATCATTATTTTAATTGGTCATATCCTGGAAGTAGTACAGAATTTGATAAGGCTTTGTTATGTAGGGGCCAAAAAGCCTTAGGAAAAGTCAGTTTACTCAAATTATATGCATTCACATAACACAGGATGCTCTCCAGACCAGGCTTCAAGGTGGAAACCAAAGCTAGGCCTATCAAGGACATCTGCATAGGGGTATACCACCCCAAAATCAAATATTTTGGCTTTCAACAAATTTACCACACCAATGAAGCTACCAAAAAAAATCTGGAGAACAAAAGGGTCAGAATATTGAGGGAATTAGTGAACAGAAATGCAAAGGAAGGTAGCTTAGCTGTACAGAATTAAAATTGTATCATAAAACAGGATCATCAAAACTACTTGGTATTGAGTCACCAGCCAAGGCTAGCCTGCCTGTTAGTCAGGGAAGTAGGCAGACCAAATCAGGAACCGGTGTGCCTCTCCAACCTCTTTGCCCTGTTTCCCCAAGAGCCTGACAAAGTGATTCCTTTCCAGATGCTGGAGGCATACTGTTGTAGGCCAAGGCTTTCAGGGGCCTTGGCCACATTAGCTCCCCAGTTCTACAAAGGTCATTAGGCAGATATGCAAAGAGAGTATAATCTTGTTGGGTGGATGCTCTCATTGGTTTCATGAATATCTAAAGAAAGTATTAAATTAATTTGCAAGTCTTGATTGTGACACCCTGTTTGTTTGTGCCTCTGGACATTGTCCTAGGATAAAGAGCTTAATAAGTGATTGGCTTTGGGCTGGGGTAGAGAAAGATAGAGACCAAGGGTGGTTCCTTGCATTCTGCTAAGGGTATACAAACCTTGTATCTTCCATGTATCTTTGGCTCTGTATGAAATGGTTCTGCAATAAACAGACTGTGGAATACATGCCCCTCTCTCTCCCTCTTTCTTTTATTCAGCTAGAAGTTCTCTCTCTGCGTGTCCCTTTATTTCACTTAGCTGGTAGCTAGGCCCAGACTGTGCTAGCCGCAGCAGCACATACCTTGATGTCCACAAGTGGGCCTTCTGCTTCTGGTACTGCCTCTGGAAGAAAGCACAGTCTTCAGCAGGCACAAAATCAAGTAGATGAGGTAGTGGACATTATGCAAGTCAATGCAGACAAAGTTCTGGTGCAAGATCAGAAACTTACTGAGTTGGATGACCACAATGGCATCCTGCAAGCACAGGCTTTCCAGTTTCAGAGGAGCACAGACAAATTGAAGAGGAACTACTGATGGAAGAATTGTAAGATATAGGCAATAATAATTATTGTTGTGATTGTCATCCTCATCCTCATCATCATTGTGTGGAATATTTCTTCATGAACATGTAATGGTAATGGAATTTGGAGATGCCCCTGTATTGGCTTGATTTGGGGGTTGAGCGTTAAACCCAGAGCTTGTGAATCCCACATGTGGGATGGACTTGTTGACATGAAGAGAGAGGGCTGAAATGGGAGGAGCCTTGAATTGGAAGACTGGTCCAAGCCGAGAGAAGGCCAGAAGGACTTTTGGAGAGCAGTATCCAGTATCATGGAGCCTGAGTTGCTGAGAGAAAGACTGCTGAGTGCTCATTGGAGCTTCCCAGGACTTTTGAGAACTGCCACCCAGAGCTGCCAAGAACTGAGGAGGCATGGCTGTGATGCCAATATTTTGTTTGTCTGTTTTGACATTGTTTGGCCAGATTCACCTGCTGGTGAAGGATAGTGCTGCTCTTATAGAGGTCCTGAAACCTTGTTCTTGGTTCAGAAGCCCTAAAGAAGGATGTTTATAGAAATGGAAGAGGGCCTTGCTGATGTTTTCAAGGGTTCTGGGAGTGTTCTACAGGCAGAGAGTGACTTGATGAGGACACTGGCTATGGCTTTGTTGAGCCTTGTCTCCCTAGGAACTGAGATTGCTGAGGGCTTGCCTCCAATGAAGATGAAAGAAGGGCCTTTCCTTGGGTTTTCAATGCTTAGATGCTATCTCAACCTTGCTTTACCTTAAGGATAGATGGCCTTTTGTGCTCTCCTTCCCCTTTTGAGAAAGTGCTTGGTGTTAATGGATGGTATTGTAATCAGTAGTGTCCAGGGGTGGGAAACCTTTGGCCTTTTTGTGCTCTGTGATTGACTAAATAAATGTAGTTTGCTTATGATTGGAAACTATTCTCCATTTGAGAAGAGACTAAATTAATGTACTTCCGTGGTATGGGCTACTTTGACTACTGATCCAGGAATGGGAAACCTGGACATTTGCAATTGAATTGAGAACTTACTTGCTATATTAATGAGTTACACTGTATTTTGACTTTCTCTGTTCTGTGAATGTTATGCTGAATAAATGGGGTTTGCTATGCTGGTAATCTGAACCTTGAAAGTTGCCTTTCCTTGGCACTATAATACCTAGGTCTACCTACCATAGAGGCATCTTGTTCTGTAGAGTTGAAACCAGAACAGTAGAAAATGCAAAGTAAAGTGAACCAAAAAGTCCAATTTCAGCCACCTATAAAGAAAAGCATTGTTTGGGGTTTGATGTTATTCTTTCCAGTCCTCCAAACAGACAAAAAAGGAGACTGAGAGAGGTGGAGTCAATCACTGTCTTTGCTTGGCATTACAGAACACTAGTGAAACTCAGTCCTGTGGTTTGAGAAATGTCATTACATCTTTTGACTTAAGTCTGCTTCATTTTCAAATTCATGTAGTGCTATTTATAAAACAAAATCATTTTTTGTCAGTTAATGTGAAGTTCAATTTATAGGAAATTCATGTGTGTATGTGTGTGTATTCATATGCATATATATATTATATCCCTAATTAGAAATGTCAGTAGCCTATCTTACATTTTGTACGATGCCTTGATAAACATTGAGCTTTCTAGAAACAAGGTTAAAAAATTTTGTTCAAGCCTGCTTTCCTTTTCACGTTAATTTCACGTTAATTTTCTAATCCATATTTTAAACCAATGAATAATCAGATGTACAATATGTGCCTTCCTGAAAGAAAGCTAAACTATCACTTAGCACAAATCTGTCACCTTGAATGGGCTATGCCTTATTTTGATAGTTTTTGAATTCCTTATCAAATAACACGCTATCCTTGGTAAACTCTACTGAATGTGTTTCATCATATATCACCTGAGATAAGTCATAAAATGTGATGGTATGACTGACCTTTAAAACATTGACAAGAGGACTTTTGAGTCATTGGTGATGATGTATAAGATGCACTGAGGGTAGTACCAAAAATTCTATTTTTGCCAAAAGCTGAAATGCCAGTAAAGATTCTCAGGCTCTTCCAGTTAAGGAACATTTGCGATAGCTTAAGAAAATGTCAAATGAAAGTCAAAGTTTCAGGAGAATTAGAATATTGACATTTTGTTCAAACTTTGTGTTATCTCACAAAACCTTTCTTTCTTCAAAGTACTTTAGTTACTGTGTTTCTGTTTGTGTTTTCCCCTAAAAAAAAACCAAATCTGAAGTGAAGTGGACGCTTTCCATTCCTCTGTACCTCTGCCGTATTCTCCATCCACATTATTTTTTTTCTCAGAGTCTGCAGTGAGAACAACCACTTTTGGTATAGCCCTAAGAATTAGGTGTGAAACAACTTGGCAGCACCAATTCGGACTATTCAAGACTTACTTGAATACTAGACTGTGTTCTTGGCCCCAAGTTACCAAAACTGATTGCGTTGTTTTGTTGTTTTTCCCAGTTCTCCCTCTAGTTCTCAAATCAGATTCCTAAATTAAGCTTTCTTCTTTCCCTTTGTGGTGGCCAGTGGCACTCTTTACATGGAAGAGATACATAAGAAATTGGAATTTTTCATATACCCAATTGTGTGTTCAAAGGGTATTTTAAAATAGCTTGTCATTAATTAATTAATCAATCAATTAGTCATCTAATCTATTCATTTATTTGTTTATCCATTTATTTGTTTGTTATCTCATATTTCACCCATCACACATGCACCAGTTACTCTTCTAAAATACATTGTCTCTTTCTGTGTCAGAATTCATGATCTGAACAGGAGATTATATGGGTAGAAAAAATAACCACAGGAGATCTTAGGGCAAAAATTGAGATCTCAGCATGTTATTCATTGTTCTGAAATTGTGATTCAATTTGGTGCATATAATATAACAAAACTTGTGACATAAAGGGCAAATGAGAGTTAAGTTCAGTCTTCTTAATTTCTGTTCTTCTGCTATCACTGCAATATTTTATCTTTATGTAGAAACAACTTGTGCTCTGTACAGCTCTAGCAGGAGAGCAGCTGTCAGATTGCCAAGTGTCATCAATACCTTTGCAGACACTATACTGTCTTGTAGCTTGAACACTTTGGTGCTCCTTCCTTTGCCTTAGTATCTAACCTTATTTAACCCAGCAGTTACTTTCTTAAACCAAGAATGCTTTGCTTATCTCTGACCATGTGTTTAAATTGGGAGTCACACACACACACACACATACTGTAATGTGTTGAATAAAATGTTTGTAAATGTAAAAAAACTACTTGGTATTGGCTAAGAAATAGAGTGGGAAATCAGTTAGAATAGGTACACAAGATTATAATAGTCACATGTTTGATAAACCCACATTTACTCCAACTTCTTGGATAAGGAGTCACTAAACTGCTGGGAAAACTGGAAAATAGTATGGCAGAAATTAGGCATAGACCAACATCTTATACTGTACACTAAGATAAGTTCAAAATGGGCACACATTTTAGACTTAAAAAGTGATACTATAAGCAAATTAGAAGAGCAAGGAATAGTTGACTTGTCATATCTATGGAGAATTGAAGAATGTATGACCAAACAAGAGATAGAGAAGAACGTTATAAAATACAAAATGGATAATTTTGATTTCAACAAATTGAAAAGTTTTTCACAAAGCCAATACAGCCAAGATTAGAAGGAAAGCAGAAAGTGGAGAAACAATTTTGTAAATCCACTGTCTCTGATAAAGACTGATAAAGGTCTCATTCCTAAAATATAAAGAGAACTGAGTCAAATTTATAGGAAAACATACGGTTCCCCAATTGTTAAATGGTCAAAGGATGTGAATAGACAGCTTTCAGATGAAGAAATTAAAACTATCTATTGTAATATAAAAATGTTCTAAATCACTATTTATTAGAGAAGTATGAATTAAAATAACTGAGGCATCAACACACACAGATTGGATAATATGACAAAACAGGAATATGATCAATGTTGGAGTACATGTGGAAAAATTGGAACACTGGTGCATTCTTGGCGGAGTTGTGAGCTGATCCAACCATTCTGGAAAGCAATTTGGAAGTAGGTCTGAAGGGTTAAAATCATGTGCATACCTTTTGATCCAGCAATACCACATCTAGGTATGTATTCCAAAGAAAACATACAAGTGGAAAAAGGAACCACATGTACAAAATTATTTGTAGCAGATCTTTTTTGTGGTAGCCAAGAATCGGAAATTGAAGGGATGTATATTATTTGGAGAATGACTAAACAAGTTGTGGTATATTAATGTAATGGAATACTATTGTGTTGTAAGAAATGATGAGCAGGAGGACTTCAGCAAAAAAAAAACCTAGGAAAGACATATGAACTGATGCTGAGTGAAGTGAACAGAAACAGGAGAACTTTGTGCACAGTATCAGCATCATTATGTGATGACCAACTTTGATACATTTAGCTCTTCTCAGCAAGACAATGATCTAAGGCATTTCAAAAAGACTCCTGATGGAAAATTCTATACATATCCAAAGAAAGAACTATGGAGATTGAATGCAGATTGAAGCATATTATTTTCTTTTTTATTTTGTTTTGTTTTTCTTTCATGTGGTTTTTCTCTTCTCTTCTGATTCTTCTTTTACAACATGACATGTGGAAATATGTTCAATAAGATTTAACATGTGTAGCCGATATCAGATTGCATGCCGTCTTGGGAGTAGGAGAGGAAAGGGGAAAATTTTTGAACTCAAAATCTTAAAAAAGTGAATGTTAAAAACTAAAAATAAATAGCTTCAGAAATCTAAGTTACAATAGTAATGCTTTCATAAGATATAAAAAATCATCCCAAAACAGAAAAAATATATCTGACCAAAGACGATATTAAATGTTACTTTGGAAACCCCAAGAAGTGATACAAATTAATCAAGAAAATTAATAGCTTAAATAGGGTAGTAATATTCAAATATTAATAAAAATCATCAACATATCTTTACAATTGCCAAAAAGTAGAAAATAATAAAGAAACAAATTATTTTCACACTGATAACAAAGTTATAAAATATCTTTGTGATGACAAGACAAAATTTAGACTAATATGAACACATCTCTTACAAACAAATAGCTGTAGAAATAAGAAAACAAGTAAATGAACAGGAAATTAATAACATTTAAATTATGGAAGTTTAACAAAAATTACAATGCCTAGAAGAATTTTCTTTTTCTTTTTTGTCTTTTTGGATTTTTGGAGGGGGGAAGGCAGGGCTATAGGGGTTAAGTGACTTACCCAAGTTCACACTAGAATTTTGTTTACAGGAATAGATAAAAAACGAACTCATTTAAAGGATAAAAGTATATAATTTCAAAGGACTTTGTAAAAGTGTAGGAATAAATGGGACAAAATATCCCTGTATCTAGAACTCATATAAATGAGCAAACATAAAACCTATCTGAGATTGGTTAAAGAAAATAGATCAGTAGCACAGGCTGGAAAAGCAATACCCAGAAATAAATCATCCCACAAGATAATTACTCAGTAAGCCCAAGAACCCAAACTATTAAATAAAAGAATTTCTAATTGACAAGAATTGCTAATAAAATGGAAGGGAATATGGCAGAAAATTAACTTAGAGAAGTAACTTGTTATATTATAAAATTGTCCAAATAGTTAATCAACATAAATATAGAAGATCAAATGTTTAACCCATCTGAGGGTAATGCAGTGTTCAAGGCATTATTCATAAGTGGATAGAATTTCTGACTAAACAAAATTAAAGATAAATGTAAAAGATATTTTTTAAAAAGCTTTATATAATTTTTAAAAATTTATAGAACAAATTCAGTGCAGCCAGAAAATTATTTTAAATGGCAAAACTAAAATAAATGAAAATAAATTGAATAAATATTTTAATATACTTCAAACCATATTGGAAAATGACACAAATATAAATGTGACCAGTGGATATAAGGGCAACATTTTAAAATCTTTAATAAAAAATAAACAAACCAAAATGCTCAACTTTCACCTTAAAATTCACAAATTACAAAACATGGAAAAGACATGGAAATATTCATAACTGAATGGACTTTATGAAGAGAAACATATCAAAGAACTGTTAGGAGAAGAGTGAAATGTTCCAGGCATTCTGGAAAAGAATTCGGAGTCATTCACAAAAAAAGTATAATCTGTTCATGACCTTTGACTCAGCAATGTAATTTAAACAAATATCCCCCAAAGAGGAGAGCCTGTGTCTCTTGGAAGCTAGAGAGTCAGCTTTGGAGTCAATATTGTTTATGTTTAAGTCTGACCACTGACACATGTTGGCTAAGTAAATCTGGTCAAATCAAAGCATCTCATTATCCCCATTCTCTTCCCCCAGAATAAAAACAATTAGATATCTGCTTTAGTAAAGAGAATTTCCTTTTTCTGTGTGCATTCCACTAACAGAATCACAGGTTTGTACAGAAACAAGTATTTGAATGTAAAAAACAGTAAGGACCTGTAACATACTGAAATTTTAACTAAAGTGTTTTTCACAAAACCAACAAACTGGAAATTGGGTATGTGACAATTAAAAGGTGAATGATAAAATAAATTCTGGTGTTAAACACATATATGTATGTAGGTACATATATCACAATATATAACACATATATGATAATATATAATCTATGCTACAAAAATGAATTGAAGAATGAGAAACACAAGAATATTTATATAGTAAGGCAGAGATAGATAAGTAGAATCACAAAGAATGTGTAAGTAATACTACCAAAAAAATAGTCAAACCATACCAAAAGAAGGCAGCTAAAGGTAATATAATTTCAACAGCCTATTTCAACAAACTATCAGAAAACACGTAATAAGACATATTTCCCTCCTTTTTGCAATATAGAAGAGAAAGGATGAAAGATCTATCACTATATAATGTGGAATAAGCTGACATTCTAGTCAGTAATTTAGCATAATTTTTAAATTGCATTTTGGTATGGAGAATACTGGGTAATGACTATATTGTAAAAAGCAAAAGGAATCAATAGAAATATGAAAAATAGCTCTGCATTCATTGAATAGCTATTTTGTTCAAGGGACTGTTTTTAGACAATTAGAGTACAATGGTAAGAACAAAATGTTCCTTTCCCTCAAGGATCTTACCTTCTATTGTGGGGACACATCAATCAATTATCAATAAATATTTCTTAAGTGGAAACTCTAGGCCAGAAAAAGATAAGAAGGATAAAAATTCAACATTTCTTTACCTCAAGGAGCTTATGTTTTATTGGAGAAAACAATAAAGACACAAATGAAGTAGAATATTTAACAAACATATGGAACATAGATATAAATTAATTTTTTAGGATGAATCATTAGCACCTGCAGGATTCAGGAAGGGCCTCATGTACAAGGTAGAGTTTCCACTGAACTTTGAACCAATTTAGAGAACATTGAAGGCAGAAATGAAGAGGAATTGCTTTACAAGAATACAGGACAGCTTGTGCAATGATCCAGAGACAAAAGGGAGAATATGTTCTACGAGATTCAGCAAGCACGATGATCAGGAACTCATGTATGTAATATGTTATAAATCTGGAAATACCAAACAGAGGACTTTTAATCTTATCCTGGTAGCAATGGGAGTTACATTGAAAAATGAGAGTTACATGAAAAAGGAAATATTATATACACAATTGAGGAAATACAAGATAAGTGGGGAAAAGGAATGGGGAGAGAAAATTAGTAACTAAAGGGACCAGGAAAGACTACAAAGAGTAGATGGTAACTGAGCTCAAACTTCACAGAAAACAGAAATTCAAAGGGGGATATGAGGAGGAACTACACTCTTAGCACAGGACATGGAGGTAAAAGAAGGGTTTGAGGAAGAGTAAGGAAGACAGTTTACTTGAAAAGTAGAGTATGTAGAGGGAAATAACGTGAAAAAAATCTGGAAAGTCGGCCTGGTTTCAGAGTGAGAATGGATATCATCTCAGTATGAGGATTCTGCATGTTATCCAGGAGATAATATGGAGACATTGCAGAATTTTGAAAAGGTGAGTGACATGATTAGATCTGTGCTTTAGGAAGATTTTTATTGGCTGTACAAAATACAAATTGAAGAGGGAGGTCCTGGAATCAGAGAAACCATTTAGATTTTCCTGAAATAATTGAGTTGGGAGGTGAAAAGGTTCTGATCTAAGGTTATAATGGCCTTATGCTTGGAGAAAGGGGCATTGATATGAGATGATCAATGAAAGTGTTGGAATCTGATTGAACACTTTAGGGTGGAATTTTGGACTGGAAAGAGTGATGAATGACTCCAAATTTTGGAATCTTCATGGCTGAAAGTATGCTTATTTCCTCAACAATGGCAAAGTTTGGGTTAGATATTTTTATAAAGAAAGATGTTGAGTTCCATTTTACACCAATTGAGTATGATATATATATATATGTATATATATATATCATATATCATATATGTATATGTGACATTCAGGTAGGATTCTGTCTAGTATAATGAACTGGAATAAGAGTTTAAAAGGAATATTACAGTTGAATAAAATTTCATAGTCATTCATTTAGAGCAATTATTTCCATTCTTTGGAGCTAACAAGATCACACAGGTAGAGGACATAAAGGAGAAAAGGGCCAGGGAGACAGTCTTCAAAGATGAGATATTTAGTTCATGTGGAATGGATGATGATAAAAAATAATAATAAGACAAGTATCAGTCAAGTAGGTGCAAGGAGAGCCAGGAGAGTGCTATGGCATGGAACTGAATGGGGGAGAGAATATCCAGAAAGAAGATGTGTTTGATGCTATCAAAAGCTGAGAAAAGCCCATTAGACTTAGTCATTAAGAGAAAAGGTTTAAAGTATCATTGGTAATTGTGATTTAATTATAAAAGAAAAAATCAAAATATATTTAAAAGATCTTTGAGTTATATATCTTGGCTTCCAGCTCATTTAATTTCAGTTCAAAATAATTGCACACTAGCACTGAACAAAGTATCAACTTCTTGGTTTGTTAATGTCTTGGTTACTCATGGGCTAGATTTACACTTAATATATCCTCTTCAACATCTATATTGCCTAACATAGAGGCATTTTAATGCAATTTTTAATGATCATGGCAAAATAACATTTTTTTATATTTCACAGCTTAAATCCATTGAACAGAGGAAACTATTAATAAACTTTAGTCTGAGACTACCTTCTGTTTAATGAAATATGAATTTGGTAAAACTGAATAATTAATTTTACTATTCTCAGTCATAAAACAATATTATCATTATAAATTCATTCACTGAAAATTTAATTATTTAAATAGGAGATCTTTCCTGGACCACTCCATTTTGCAGGGATAAAACCATAGTATCATAATTTTATAAATGGAATAAGCCTGAAAGGTCCCCTAGAGCTAGTGTCAAACATGTTGCCAGCAGGCTGTATGAGTCCCACAACATTCTGAGAAGCAAATAAGATTAAAAAGTAATTAAGAAGCATTTAATGAAATATATAGAATACAATGCCATTGATTATATATTAATGCGTGGTTTTTGCATCAATATTTGACCTGCAGGGATCATTATGTATGGTTTAGTGTTCCCCATTTCTATTTCAGTTTAACACCACTGCTCTAGATTCTAAAACAATCATTTCATTTAACAGTCAAGGAAACTGAGACTTAAAGAGATTCAATGATTTGCCCAAGGTCAAACAGATAGTAGATAAGAAATCTGCTGTTCCAAAGACATTACAATATCCATTGCACACACCATCTCATTATAACCTCATATAATATCAGAGTTGGAACAGACCTACAAAGGCATCTAGGTAACTCATCTGTGAGGAGGATTCCATTCTAAAATATTTGTAATTAGTCCATCAATTGCTCCCTGAAACATTCCAGCATGAAGGAACTCACAGAATCTAGAGATAATCCAGTCTAGTTATGATAATTTTATTAGTCATATATTTGATCTGTGTTCCCATGCTAATAATAATTTTTTAGTATTGCAAGATTTAACTATCACTTTCTTCACGTGATCTTTGTGCTATAGATAGGTGATTCCTGTAATCATAATCTCATTTTATTTTATTTTATTGCTTTTTGGAGGGGGGAAGGCTGGGCAATTGGGGTTAGGTGACTGGCCCAAGGTCATATGGCTAGTAAATGTTAAGTGTCTGAGACTGGATTTGAACTCAGATCCTCCTGACTCCAGGGCTGGTGCTCTATTCACTGTACCACCTAGCCACCCCCATAATCTCATTTTATAAACCCCAAAGCTAAAGTTTATAGCATTTAAGTAATATGAAAATTATTACAGAGCTAATCTCAGAGACAGGTTTTGAACCCAGGTCTTTTTAAAAAATAATTTATTTTTAGTTTTCGACATTCACTTCCATCAATTTTAATTTTATTCACCTCTGTCATCCAATATGGTGTGCAGGAACTCAGGTCTTTCGACTCTTTCTTATGTAGTATTCTTCCTCCATTTTTATAGGGACCTCTTTCTTCCTGAGACCAAGCAAAATAACTATAATTTCTCTCCTACTTGGTGTCTCTTCAATATTTGAAATCAGCTCTCACAGTCCCCATAAGTACCTGATCTGGTACCTGATCCCATCAGGTGATCTTCATAATCTTCCTAAGACAATTGAAATGGAACCAATTCATTTTTCTGGCATGGCACTAGAATACTGTCCAGGATTCATAGGCATACAACAATAAGCTCAGCACAATGGCTCTGTAGATGTTCAGTTTGGTTTCAGTCTAATATCTTTCCTCTCACTTTCCTTCAGAACCTCCTAAACACTGAGCTAGCTCTGGAAATGCAGGCATTAACCTCATTGTCAATGTGTACATCCCTGGAAAGTACACTACCAGGGTAAGAGAACTTACCTGCAGTATTCAAAACTTCTCAATGTGTTGTAAACAATGGTTCTATATAAGGATGATGTGATGGTGGCTGATGGAGCAACTGTGTTTTCTTGGTGTTAATTTTTAGGCCAAAATTAGCAAAAGCAGCAGAGAAGCAATTCATACTTTGTTGCATCTCAGTTTCAGAGGCTTCATTGAGTGTACAATCATCTGCAAACAGAAAATCTTGCACAAATACTCCTTTTACTTCAGTCTTGGCTTGTAGCCTTTTCAATTTGAAGAATTTAGCGTCAGTTAATTGCTTCCATTTGAATTGTTTTAGTAATATTATGAAGATCACCTGGCAGGATAAGATACCAGACACTGAGGTCCTTCCTTAAACTAAACTGCAAAGCATTTGAACTCTGCTTTAGAGAGCACAGCTCTGATGGTTTGACCTTATTGCTCAAATGCAAAACATATGCTTGTCAAAAAGACTATTTTATGGACAAATCACACAGGGCAAACACTCACATGGTGGTCACAAGGATATTTTGCAGGTTTCTCTTATGAACTTTGTAATTGATTGTGTGATATGGGAGACAGTGGCAGAGGATCACTCAGCATAGTATGCCCACATCAGAGAAGTTCATGTGCTCTATGAGAAAAGCAGAAATGAAATAATTCAAGAGAAATGCAAGATGAGCAAACTTAGAGATTGCATTCCAAATATTCACAAGTACTATTTGTGCCTGACCTGTGGTAGAACATTTAGAGCTTATATTTGTCTGATCAGCTGAAGTTGAACACAATGAAAGTTAGCCCTAACATAGTGATGTCATTGTTGTCCTCTTCTAGAACAAAGAACGACAACCAACAAATGATGCTGTATCCCACACTTATAAGAAACTTTTCATCAATGCTATTGTCAAGTTTAAAAAGAGAGGAAAAAGTGATAGTATCTTAATAATGTAAAAACTTTCAGAGTAACTGTCTTATTCCAGGTATTTTTCACACTTGCCCTGTATGAGTATCATTAAATTGCAATACCCTTTAAGAACAGGGAGAATTTTAAATTTTTATTTCCATAAGCTTATATACTCCAAGTTCATGCACTTCATAGAGAAGAAAACAAAGGCCACAAAGAAAAGACTTACTGAAACTCACAAAGACAGGAAGCTTCAAAGACATAATTTGAAACCAAGTCTTCTGATTCTCCCTATTTTCCCTATACCAATTTGCAACTGTACCTCAAATGTCCTCCAGTGCAATACAAAAAGCAGGTGATTAAAAGATGTTGTTATATGTTATAAATGACTGAATAAATGAGTGTGAAACCTAGAGTGGTAAAAAGAATTATGGGTGGAGAATTGTAAACCTAGGTTCACATCTGGGCTTTGGATTTATTATACTAACCTGTTCTTTTGAGTCTACAACTTGACTTCTCCTGACTCAGTGTCTTCATGTGTAAAATGAAGGAGTTAGTGTAAAAGATCTTTAAAGTCCTTTAAACTTTGACATTTTGTGGATAAATGAATGAATGGATGGATAAGGAGAAAGAGATCAGATTAGATTGCATTTCGGAAATTATTCAGTGCTTTCAATTACCCCAAGCTTCTGCCTGAAATAAAAATCTGTCTTTTCTTAAAGAACACTGTGATTTCACTAATATTATATGGTTATGAAACATGGCAGCACAATCTTTAAAGAATCAAAATTCTGAGTCATTCAAAGGGCAATGGTTAAATGTCTGGTGAACAAAAATAGGATACAACATATTATCAAAGAAATATATGAGGAGAAAAATAGTTTAAAAGACATCAAAGTGATATATGGCAAGAAAAGGAGGTAAATTGATCATTTAGCAAGAGTCAGGTAGAGGAGATTAGCAACAAGAATGTCTCTGCCTCCTCCTAAAAGAGAGGGTCACTGAAGCAATTTTATTTATATGTACTAAACAGAAATCCAGGAGGAAACAGAGCAGAAAGACAGTTTTGAAAGTAATGTGTTAGAAGGCAGAGTCATGATAGCAGTATAAAGAAGAACTTTCTAACATTCCCCTCCAAACAACTTAAAAATTACTCCACAAAGCAAATTTTGGAGTAGCAGAGGGAAGAAAAGTCAGAGTCAGAAATTTTTCCACAGGTCATCAAAAGGGGTCTGTGACAAAAGGGTAGAAATCATACAGAAACATCATAGCAGCAGTAGAAAAACTGGGAGTTCTCAGCAAGGAGAGAGTAAGTGGGTTAAAAAACTTATCAGAAAAAATTACATGTGACCTTTTTCTGGCACTTGGGGCAGGAACTAGCATAGTTTACCAACTCTATTTCCCATATGCAATTCTGAATTGCAATTCCAGGGCAGAGTGGAGCAACAGTGCTTATTGCTGAAGGAGAACAGGGAGTAAAGACCAGGAAAGAGATAATCACACCTCTCTTCAGATCACACCATGCTGCAAGTACAGAAAAGTTGCAGACCCCCAGAACTAGCTCCAAAACCAGAATGATATACAAGTCTGAAACTTGGAATAGTGTCTGGTCATCCCAGCAAAAATTACTTTAATATAGAGTTCAAGGTGAAAAAAAATAAGTTGGATTAAGGAGCAAACAAAGACAGCAACAAAAAGAACATGACCATAAAAATCTACTATGGTGAAAGGGAAGGCCAAGGTATGAAATCAGAAGACAACAATATGAATATAGCTACAAGCAAAGCTACAGTAAAAAATGTTAAGTGGACACAAGCTCAATATGAATTACAGGATGTGTTAAGGAAAGACATGCATGGTAAAGGAAAATTGGAAAAGAAAAAAGATTAATCCAAGAAAATAATAAAAATAATATTAAAAGTTTGACAAAATAGGCACACAAAAAAACTGAAGAAAAGGATTCCCTTAAAAGTTGAATAGGCTGAATGGAAAAGGAGGCACAAAAATACACTCAAGAAAAGTACTCCAGTGGTGGCTAAGTGGCACAGTGAATAGAGCACCAGTCCTGGAGTCAGGAGGACCTGAGTTCAAATCCAACCTCAGATACTTAATACTTACTAGCTTTGTGACCCCACAGGCAAATCACTTAACCTCAATTGTCCTGCCTTCCCCTCTCCAAAAAAGAAAAATAAATAAAAATACTCCTTTAAAAATATAAGTGGTGGGCAGAGTCAAGATGGCAGCATAGAAGCAGGAAACCTCTGTGTCTCTCCCCCATAACCACTGGAAATACCTATAAAATGTGACTCTAAACAATTTTAGGGCTACAGCACCCACAAAGTAACTAAGGGAAACAAATCTCCCACTAAATGCAGCCCGGCAGGAAGACAGGAAGGGTTCATCAGACCACACTGGGAGCCAAGCCCAGCCCCATGATAAGCCCACAGTTTTAGCCCCAGGGCAGTCCAGACCAGCCATGGGTGGGACATTTGGGGGAGTGGATCACCAGTAGCTATGGTGTATACAGAATTATAAACCCATAAATGCCAAAGACAAGGTAAAAAGTCACTGGAAACTTGCTTAATCGGGGGGGTGTAGGGGTGAAAAGTGGTCCAGTCTCTGCTCCTGGAGTGAGAACCACAGCAGAAGTGGTGGCCTTGCAACCACCTCCACATGACTGCTACAGAGCTCCTGACCTGCAGACCATTGGGGGACCAAGAGACCATTCAGAGGCTAAGCCCTCTTGCATTAACCTGACTGGATTGAGATTGTGGTCTTAGGTGGTGGTCCTGAGGTTTGTGACCAGTGAGCCAAAGCTAGTGGGGTCTGTAGAGACAGAAATTTTGGACAAAGCTTTACCCACTGGAAGCAGAGTTCTACTAAGCAAAGAGATCAAAAGACAAGTTATTGACTGGCAACATGAGCAAGGAAAGGAAGCAAAGCAAGCACAGCAATTGAACTTTAGATTCCTTTTGGGGGGACAAAAAAGGATCAAAGCACAGAAAAGGAGGAAAACAACACAGTCAGAACTCATGTACCAAAAGCTTCCAAGAAAAATGTAAACTGGTTACAGGCCATGGAGGAATTCAAGAAGGATTTTGAAAACCAAGTAAGAGAAGAGAAGAAAAATTGGGAAGAGAAATGAGAATGATGCAAGAAAATCACAAAAAAAGAGTCAACAACCTGACTGAAGAAAAAATATCTTTAAAAAATAGATTAACTCAAATGGCAAAAGAGACCCAAAAAGCCAATGAGGAGAAGAATGCCTTAAAAAGTTAAATTTGCCAGATGGAAAAAGAATTTCAAAAGTTCACTGAAGAGAATAATTCCTTCAGAATTAGACTGGAGCAAATGCAAAGTAATGACTTTACGAGAAATCAAGATACTATTAAACAGATCCAAAAAAATGAAAAAAAAATAGAAGGCAATGTGTAATATCTCATTTGAAAAACCACTGACATGGAAAATAGACTCATGAGAGACAATTTGAAATTATTGGACTACCTGAAAACCATGACCAAAATAAGAACCTAGAATTCATCCTTCAAGAAATTCTCAAGGAAAAGTGCCCCAATATTTTAGAACCAGAAGGCAAAATACAACTTGAAAGAATTCAGCAACCGGCTCTTGAAAAAGATCCCAAAAAGAAAACTCCTATTGTAACCAGGTTCCAGAATTTGCAGACCAAGGATAAAATATTACAGGTAGCCAAGAAGAAACAATTTGAATATTGTGAAAACACAAAGAGGATAATCCAGCATGTAGCAGATTCTACATTAAGAGACAGAGGGGCTTGGTATATGATATTCTAGAGTTCAACGGATCTAGGATTAAAACAGAGGATCACCTAATCAGTAAAACTGAGTATAATATTCCAGGGGAAAATATGGTCATTCAATGAGATGGAGGATTTTCCAGCATTCTTGAGGAAAAAAAACAAAAATGAATAGAAAATTTGACATTCAAATACAGGAAACATGAGAAGGTAAACACAGAAAAGAAATCATAAGGAACTTTGCAAAGTTGAACTATTTACATGCCTACATGGAAAAACAATAATTGTAACTTGTGAAACTTTTCTCCGTATGAGGATAGTTGAAGGGAATATAGATGTGTATGTATTTATATATTTATGGATGCATACATATATATATCTATATGGACAGGTATAAATGCATATGAATACATATGTGAGTGTGTATATAGATCTCTACAGGTATACATAAATAGAGGGCACACAATCAAATGAATAGGAAGGGATGATAATTTAAAAGGTGAAATTAAGAGGTGAGAGAGGAATGTAATGAGAGGATATGGTGAGAAACAGAATGGGGTAAATTATTTCATAAAGAAGAGGCAAGGGATAACTTTTAGAATGGAAAGGAAAAACAGGGAGGTAAAACAGGTCAACCTTACTCTCATTGAATTTGACTTAGGGAGGAAATCACATACACTCTGAATTGGATATCTTGGCGTACATAAGGGGGGGAAGGGTATGAGAAAGGGTATGATTAGGGGAGGGCATCTTGGGGAGTGGAGGGTTGTTAGAAGCACACATTCTTATAAACAGACAGGGGAAAAGTAGAAAATAGAATAAGTGGAGGTGGCATAGGATGGAGGGAAATATAGTCAGTCTTTCACAATATATCCACTATGACAATGTTTTGTGTAATTACACATGTACAACCTATATTGAGTTGCTTATCTTCCCAGTAAGGCTGGGGGACAAAGGAAGGAGGGAAAGAATCAGAAATTTAAAGTTTTAAAATCAAATGTTTTTAAAAAAATATATCATCATCATCATCATTATCATCATCATCATCATCATCATTATTTACATGCAACTTGGAAATAAGATATAAAGGCACTGGAGTGTGGAAATCCATCTTGCTCTACCAGAAAATCAGAGGGGGTATGGAGGAGGATATAGGAGAGAACAGCCTGAGAGAGGGGGTATTCAGTGGGATTGTTGTTTTGGGGTGGTGGCTGGGGGAAGGATGGGAAGAAAATTTATAATTTAAAATCTTGTGCAAATGAATGATGCAAACTAAAAATAAACACAAAAGTTAATTTAAAAAATAAAAACAGAAGTTATCAAATGGAAAAAATGGTACAAAAACTCAATGAAGTAAATAATTCTTAAAAACTTAGAATATAACAGATGAAAGTTGATGACTCATAATATCTCAAGAAACAACAAAAAAGCAGTCTAATCCTAAAGAATGAGTGGGTCAAAAAACAAATCATAAAAAATATAGTTCTTTCATTAAAGATAATGGCAACAATGACAAAATAACAACAAAAATTTATGGGATGTGGCCAAAACAGTACTTAGGGAAAAATTTAATATTTCCAAATGCTTATCTATAAAATGGAGAAAGAGAAAATCAACATATTGGTGTTGATTAAGAAAACATGTAAAAGAAAAAGTAAAATCAACAGTTCAACCACAAAATTGAAATCCTGAAAGTCAAAGGTGAGATTAATAAAATTGAAAGAAAACCACTGAACTGATTTAAGACTGGAAAACTTACAAGGCTGTATGTTGTCACCTTATTTATTAACCTCTGCCCACAACACATAATGCAAAGTGCCAGACTGAAAATACAAGGTTGGAATCAAGGTTGCCAGGAGAAATATCAACAATCTCAAACATGCAGATGATACCAGATGGAAAAAAGTGAAGAAGAATTAAGAGGCTTCTTGATAAGGATGAAAGAAGAGAGTATAAAAGTTGACTTGGTGCTTACCATTAAAAAGCTACGATCCTGGTAAGTGTTCCCATCACTTCCTGGCAAATAGAGGAAGAAACAATGGAAGCAGAGTTGGATTTTATATTCTTGGGCTGAAAGATCACTACAGATGCTGACTATAGCCCTGAAATTAAAAAAATGCTTGCTTATCTGCAAAAATGCTTTGACAAATCTATACAGCACACTAAAAGTAGACAAATAACCTTTCCAAAAAGGTCCATAGAGTTAAGCTTATGTTTCTTTATTTGTTTTTCTGGTAGTAATCTATGGCTAGGAGGGAGGATCTATAAGAAAAGCTGAGAGCTGTATAATCAACACTTTCAAGTGGTACTTGAGAAGACTTTTGGGAGTTCCTTGAACAGAAAGGAGATCAAATTATTCAATAGTTAAAGAAATTATTTCAGACTACTCATTAAAAGGATACATGCTGATGTTGGACCTTAAAATTATTGGCCACATAATGAGAAGACAAGACTAATTAGAAGTTGGGTAATAAGAGATTGAGTAATGGATCAGCAAATTAAATTAGGTACACAGTATAGAAGAGTAAATGACCATAGTAATCTAGTGTTTAATAAATCCAAAGATCCAAAGATCAAGTTTTTGAACAAAATAATCATTATTTGATAAACTTGCTGGGAAAATTCTGAAGCAATTTGACCAAAAATATATAGAAATAGAACCGCATTCATAAAAGATCAAAATGGACATAGGATTTAGACATAAAAATTGATGTCTTAAGCAAATTATGGGAGTATGCTCAGCAAAATGCCATATGAGTGTTAAATATTATTAACATTATTAATCTCTTTAGCATTTTAAAATTTGACCACCAGAACCTTAGGAAGAAGAGGGCAAAAATGGTTACTTATCTCCTCAGTGACAACTCTTTCAAGTATAATAAGGAATGGAAAAATATATTGGAAGATATTACTTAATATAGTTATGATGTAAAAATTTAAATATATCTTATGGAATTAATCTTCACAGAATGACAGAAGGAAACTGAATGATACACAGAATAAATTGAATTTGACAAGTTTCAAGTGGTCAATTCATCATTTGAAAACTTTAAGTTGAGAAGTTGTGAGGAGAGTAGATCAATGGATTGATTAAGCAATTATATGCACTATTATTCTTTTGTTAATTATTATTAATTTCCAACTAAACACCAAATTGGAAATTCTGAAAATTAAAGATGATACTATTAAAATTTTATGTAAGAAAACCATTGAAATAGTAAAATTATGAGTTGGTTTTCTGAATAAAAAGAAACTATTAAATAGGTAACCCATCTATTTATATGATTAAAAAGGAGAGAGAAGAAAATAATATCACTAATAACCAAAATTAAAATGGTAAATATATCACTGAGGAAAACGAAATAAATCTGTTATTATAGTTTGTTGTCCTATTATGTGTCAGTAAATTTAAAAAATTTAAGTGAAATGGAAGAATACTTACAAAAATACAAACTTTTCAGATTGACAGAAGAGGGAGTAGAATATTTTAATATATCTACTTTAGAAAAAGAAAGTGAGCAAGCCACAAATGAGGACAAGATGGATTTACAAGTGAATTCTACCAAACATTTAAATATTAACAAATGAATTTTTTGAAATATTCATCAATGTATTCCTACTAAATTCCTTTGACAAAGCAAAAATTGTGATTATATCTAACCCAGGAAGAGCAAAAACAGAGGAAGAAAATTATAGACCAATTTGAACTAATGCATATTGAGGCAGAATTGTTAAGTAAAGTACTAACTAGGAAACTATAGGAATTTTACACAAAGATTACATCTTGTGACCAAACAAAACTGGAAATCAACATGGCAGAAATTTGGTATAAACTAGTATCTTACATCATTTACCAAGATATACTATCTACCATGTCTGTCAATAGAGGAACTTTTGAATAAACAATAAATGGAGAACTTTTGCATTACAAAATGGATAATTTTGTTATATTAAATTTTTAACATTCTTTACAAACAAGTTAAACAATTACAGCCAAGATTAGAAGGAAAGCAGATAGTTGGGGAATTTTTTTACACAATTTCTGGGATAAGGGTCTCATATCTCAAATACAGAGGCAACTGAATCAATTTTTTAAGAATCAGTCATTCTCCAGTTAATAAGTGGTGAAAGGATATGAATGAGTACTTTGTAGAAGAAGAAATTACAGCTATATGTAGTTATATGAAAAAATATTCCAAATTATTATTTATTAGAGATATACAAATTACAACATTGAAGTAGCATCTTATACCTATCAGATTAGCTAAAAAAAATAGAAGAGGAAATGGCAAATGGTGGAGAGATGTTGAATATTTGGATACTAAAACACATTTTGTAGAACTGTGAACTGATCCAATCATTTTGGAGAGCAATAAGGAATTATGCCCAAAGAGTTTTAAAACTCTATAAGCTCTCTGACCCAGCAATATCACTATTATTTTTGTTTATCTAAGCAATCTGAGATAAAAGAAGAAGGAACTGTATGTTCTAAAATATTTGTAGTACCTCTCTTTGTGGTGGCAAAGAACTGGAAATTGAGGGGATGCCTATCAAATGGGGAATGCCTGAACAAGTTGTGGTATATGATTGGGGTTGAATACTAGTGCATTATAATAGTATTATTATAATATTATTATAATAGTATTATTATAATAGTATAGTATAATATACTATATATAGTATTATAATACTATAAGAAATGACAAGCAAGTGTATTTAAGAAAAAATGGAAAGACTTGCATAAAAATGCAGAGTTAAGTAAGCAGAACCAGGAGAACATTGTATACAGTAACAGCAATATTCTTCAAAGAATAACTTAGAACAACTAAGTTACTCTGAGTAATATGATAGTCAAATCTACTACAAAGAACTTATGAAGGAAAATTCTGTCCAGCTCCAGAGAAAGAACTGATATATGGATGTATGTATTGTAGTATGGTCCCACATTATCTATCTATCCAAAATTCTTACCTTCTCTAATGTGGTGTTATAGGTAAGTGCTATATTTAGGAAGACACGAATTTGAAATCTGCCTCTGAAGCTAGCTATGAGGCTATAGACAAGTTATTAATACTTTCATAATAATAATAATTAGATAGAAAGATAGATAGAGATAGATAGATAGATATATAGATAGATAGATAGATAGATAGATAGATAGATAGATAGATAGATAGATAGATAGATAGATAGATAGAAATATAGAAGGATAAACAGGAAACACTAAGTAGAAAGAAAATCTCCTTCTTCATTCCTCTCTCCTACTTTCCCTGGCTCACTTCATATATCAGCTAAAGTCCTACCTAAAACAAGAAACCTTTCTTGGAACTCTTTAGTTCCTTCTTTCTGAAACAATTTATCTGGTATATTATAAATTTCTATTCAAATGTTTTCGATTAAAAAATTCAGATAACTTCTCCTATTAGATGCTAAACTCCAAGTAAGCGGGGACTATTTTTTTTTTGCCTCTGTATATATTCCTTTACTCATGGCGTTACATTTGGCATTGGTGTGTGTGGTGGGGAGGTATATCTGTTACAAGTTGAGAGGGGATAGCTACGCTGTTACAATTAAACTTTGAGGATCCACAGAGTAACTCTGAATTCAGGAAAGGAGTACACATTTAATAATTACAGCATTAACTCTTCATGCCCCATTGATGTGCTTCCCATTTTCACAAAATGAGACACCATTGATTGGGTATTGGGGTGCCTTTGTAACTTTGTTTGTAACATTGCTGTAACTTCAGTCTGTAAAAATCTCACTTGTATTCAGTTATCTGTGTCTGTAACATCAGCCTGTGCAATTAAGTTGCAAAAGTCACACTTCTCCCAGCATTAACTCTGCCTCACCACTTCCCCCATCCTAAAAGCATTTTTCCTGAAACCATTAACTCTGCCTGCTATAACTATTCTTGCTTGGTATAATAACAAGCCATACCTATGAATCCTTCAAAAGCATTCTATGGACAAATCCTTATACCTCCTTTGTTCTAGTGGCCAGGTGCAAACTATGAATCTTTCAATTCACTATCAGTAAGGTAACTTCTTACAAGTCTTACATACTGAATCCCCAATTAGCGCAGCTTCCCAACATCCATCTTGTCAAAAGGGACTTTGATGGCTAACAGACTGGGCACCTCTCAGTCAGAATTGACCACTGGCTCACTCAGTGATGTTTCAAGGCAAAAAAACACACCTCCTGGTACCCCCCCCCTCGGACTTTCTCCCAGTGAAGTATGGGAAATATGCCTGCACAGTTGATATAAAAAACTGCATGTCCTTTTAAGCACTGACCACTCCTTAACTCCTCCCAAATCCCTCCTTTACACACCTAGTTAGCATAATGGCTATCAGATTTATGGTTTTATTACTATATAATCAGTATTCCTAATTCCTGCAGGTTGCAGGCTTTTTCTGACATTCCCCTGCCCACTGAAAAGTGTAATAAAATTTACAAATTTGTTAAGATTGCTTGTACCTCATAATTCTTTCAGACTATGAACCCTCAAAGGATTTCCTAGAAATCCATTCCCTCTTACCCTCTTCACTATGATACCATTAACTCTTAAACATGAATCATTTACTAAACAATGTAAAGCAAAAACAATAAAAATCAAACATTAACTCAATAGAAGATAAAATTAGAGCTAATAACAATAAAATAGCTCTCCCAGAATTATGGTTGGCACTCTCCCAACAATGCAAGAAGTATCTTTGAAGAAAAGTGTGAATAGACATATTGAAACCTAACAGAGATGTAAATGACTAGGGAAACCTGTGTGCTAGGATGATGTAAATCTCTGTGCTGTAAGATATGATTTCCTTGATCCTTGTAGAAAATGGCCTACATTATTTGTCAACTGATTCTTTTCTTAGTCTGTTAAAGCAATACTTTAGTCTTCTAACATATCTCCACCCTTTTTTAGGGTTATGAGAAAATTGTATTCTTTTAGCAAAATTATATCAGCATAACTCTTGCAAAAACAGGTGTAAAATCTGTCATTGATTTTGACCTCATTATTCTCTTAATTGCAGAAGACAGTGAAAGGAAACATAGCCCCCATGGGATTTCCTCCCCCCCCAAACACACACACACATTTAGATAGGATGAAAATAGAATTAATTCAGACAACTATTCAAATGGCAGATGATTCTGCTTTGATCCAATCTGTTTCTATCAGATACAACAGTCTCATAAAGTTAAAAAGCTTTCTGCCTCAGTTGCAAACCATACCTGTCAGCAATACCTAGCTCCTGTCAGATTCTGTGTTTGTTCTTCTACAAGCAGAATCTCTTATGATCTTCTGTATCTTCTATTCCTGATTCTTTCTGACTCCTGTTACACATAGCTTCTTTTATGTCTTCTACAACTACTAATGCCTCATGCCAAGGGCTGCTCTTATTCAACAATCAATCCCTACCTTAAGATATGAAACCAAAAACAAACAAAACGCTTTCCTAAATGGTGTGGCCTTTAATCATTCCTCATTTCTTTGATTTATATTTATTCATTTGTGACCTTCAAAAACCTCTAAGTAGTCATATGTAGATTATCTCATTGTCAAAATTGCCTTGAAATCATCCATCTCTTTAAGTAACATGTTTAACACCAAGAGTGACTGTTTTCTTTTGATTTTATTTAGAACACTCTTATTTAACTAAAGCATTTTTCCTGGTGGGCTATGCAAAAATTGGTTTGCAAACCAATTTTATCATCATTCTACACACAATTTCCTCACATAAAATTTCTATGCCATTTCAGTAACTTCAATATTCATATAACAAAGAGTCAGTATCATATATCTAGGATTTTTCATCATAATAGTTTGTGTCAACTCAGTGGTTAAACAAAGTTTGGAACATTTAACAAAAACATCCACAGCAAAACGAAGATGGTTGAGTAGAAAAAGCACTCAGCTGAGCTATCCCAAGAATTCCCATCCAAATAAATGAAAAATAATACCTCAAATTTATTCTGGGATGGCAAAGACAATGAGTAGGTCAGAAGAGACATTGTTCTAGTACAAGACAGCAAAAGAAGTAGGCAATAGAGATCTGTAACATGGAGGAGGGGCTGGTCCGAAGCCTACATGAATGAAACACCAGTGGTAGGACTAGGTGGTGGCAACAGATACTTTAGGACCTATCAAGGAAGAAACCATAAAGAGACCTGGAAAATTTTCAGAAAGAGATTACAGAGTACCATTGTGCTAGCACTGGAGTCAGAACAAGATACTATTTGTCAGTTCAATTGCCTATAGTCATTTCTGGGTCAAAGTTCAAGGGCAGAGAGGAGCATTTTCAGTTAAGAGGGAGTGATACCCCTGAGAAGCAACTGTTAGGCAACACATTGCTATATCCACTTCTGGGCCATAGTTCAAGGCCAAAGAGAACTATTTTTTGATCCAGAAGGAATGGAAACCTTCAGGATACAGTCATTACTGGCCCCAAGGTAGGAGAAGCCCTGAGCCTTCCTGTGGTATTTGGGGCAATACCAAGTGATCAGGGGCTCTTCTTAGGTAACAACTAGAGTAAAGAACAAGAGAGCAGTGACCACATTTTTCTCCAGATGACACTACCTCAGAAGCATTGAAAACATCCACATCTCCAGAAGTAGCTCTGAAAATAATAGTGCAAAAAAGCCTGAAGCTTCAGAGAGCCCTCTTTCTAGCTCCCCACTACTGGGAATAGAGTACATCATTAACATAAAGTTTGAAAACTACAAATAGGGTAGGAAAATGAGCAAATAACAATAAAAATAATAATGATAATGATAATAATAATAATAATAAACTTGATCATAAAAACCTACTCAGGGTTTTCACTCATTCTTAGCTGAAAGAATTTCTCTCTGTCATTGAAGTATAACACAGAACTAAGAACAGACAATAGAGTTACCAAATAGCACCTTGTCCTGACCCCAATGGCAGCACTGTATATATGTAATCTCTTTCTGACCAGTTGCCAGGCCCCTTTACTGTTTCTGCCTTAAAGAATCCTGAAGCTTCTATTGCCACCACCTTGATCCACCACTAGTTTTTCATCCATATAGACATAAACTTATAAGAAAATAATGAAATCAAACCCAAAGAACTCTCGCATTTTCATTGCCGTGGAGTATCCTCCCCTAATCTCCTTTACAAATGGGTTCTGTGGCCTAGCGCCCCCTTCCCCCGAGCCAGGTCATTGGTGATCGTCTGCCACAGCCCACTGCCTGACAGGGGCTGCTCCGGAGCCGCCACTAAGGTTTACATCATAAAAAGAACAAGCAATATGGCAGCAATCCCGTCTAGCGGTTCACTTGTAGCAACCCATCACTACTACCGAAGGCGTCTGGGTTCCACTTCCAGCAACAGCTCCTGTCAAAGTGCTGAGTACCCTGGGAAAGAGATCTCCCACCCTCCTGGTCTTCCCAAATCAGACCAAGGCCACTAATGGGCAAGCTTCTTCTTTGGCAAGACAAGTCATCCATTCATGACAACTGTAATCCCCAGAGCACTCAGGAACTTTCCAGATTGCTCATGGCACGACCACCTGTGACCTGGCTCAGGAGGCCACGAGGAAGTGGCATGCCAGCGAGCCCAGCAAGACCAGCACTGGGCCTTCTGCATGAGCAGCAGCACCCTCCTTGCTGCTCCCCTGGTTCTGAAGTGTGCTAGGCATCAGAGTCCCTTTCCCCCTACCCCTTCCCTCTCCCACCTGTTCCTTTAGAATAGATAGGCTGCTTAAGTGTAGAAGTAGTTGTGGGGTGTGTGTGTGGCTTTTTTTAAGGAAAACAAAAGCAAAACACCAAAAAATAAGTAAAAGAAACCACACTGCTATTGTTTGTCTTTTTACTATCTGAATCACCTGTGTGCTTTTAAGCAGCCTCACTAAGTGTTTACTTTGCACTCAGCTGAAACTAATAAACTTTGAGCAGCCTTTTTAAAAAAAATAATGAAATCAAAACAGCTATAAAGAAAGCCACAAAGGAAAAAAATTAGACACAAGCATAATAGGAATTGCTTGAAGAAATAAAAATGATTTTAAATATCAAATAAGAATGGTAGAGGGAAAAGTAGGGAAAGAAATTAAAGCAAAGGAAGAAAATAATGGAAACAATTAGTAATTTGGAAAAGGAGGTCCAAAAATAATGAGAAAAGAAAACCTTTAATATTGGTTAAAGAGAAAAAGTACAAATTTCATTTACAAAAATAACTCCTTTAAAACCCTATTTGGCCAAATAGGGAAAAAATAAATACCCAAGTTTACTGGAGAAAATAATTCCTGAAAAATGTAAACTGGGAAAGAGCAAAAAAAAAAAGAAACAATGAAAGTCAACAGAATTTTTTAAAAAACAGAAGAAAATGTGAAATATCTTGATAATCTTTTAATATCATATTTTAGCTATAGTCTGATTTAATCAAACAAACTGCTCTGATTAAAAGTGCCTTTCCCTGTGTCTGCAGCTTCAAAAATGAGAGGTGAGATACCTCTTATCTTGGGACTTACTCCACATGAGAACAAAACAGATATCCTGAGACCATAAAATGTAAATAGACCCTGCTATGGTCATTGTCAATTTTCATTTAAAACCAAGGAACTCTGTATCACATATAGATGGTAACAAACGGAAGTGATAAAGTTTTGTGACATAGTCATCCTGAACTGGCATGGCTCTAAAATATATAAATAGTCTTATGATTTCTGTGTTCATCAGTCAGGACTTTAGTTCTATACTCCTTGAGCAACTAATACTAATCTTAAGGGAATAATAAGGAATAAATAAGCTAATATTTATGTTACTATCTGTCTCTTTAACCAACTAGTGGTTGACTATCTCATTGGGAAAAATAACAGATATGGGGGGGGGAGATCAAGGTGAGATAATTAAGAATTAAAGAAAGTCTTGGTCAAAGGAAGATACTAGATACCATACTTCAAGAGATTATCATGGAAAACTGTCCCCATAGCCTAGAACTTAAGAGTAAAACAAAATTTAAAGGAATCCATTGATCAGTAACTGAAAGACATACCAAAATGAACACTAACAGGAATATTATAGCCAAATTCCATATCTCCCAAATCAACGAGAAAATTCCTGAAGAAATAGAGAATCACTAGAGATTTACCAGCTGTCCCTTAAAAAGTGTGGTGTTAAGATTACAATAAAGAATAATTTATCCAGGAAAAAAATGAGAATTTACTGAAGTAAAGCACTTTCAAGCATTCCTAGTGGAAAGATCAGGGTCAAATAGAAAATTTCACTTCTAACTAAATATAAGACTCAAGAGAAACATCAAAACATAAATGTGAAGGACAGATCAATAGACTGTTTGCCTTTCTACATTTATGATTCATGCCTCTAAGAACTTTATTACTACTAGGAAAATTACATGGATTTGATAGAGAAAGAGAGAATGGGAGTAAGCTGATTATGTTTAGATGATATAAAATACTGGATAGGCAAGAAAGAGGGATGCCCTTGGAGAAGGGGAAGAGAAAGATTTAGGAAAATTATCCCACATAAAAGAGGCATGCAAAGAAGAGGTTTTATAGTGGAAGGGGAAATGGTAGGGCAGGGCATGTAATGCTTGAACCTCACTCACATTTCAATTGGTTCAAAGAGGGAAAATATATATATACATACTCAAGTGGTGATAAGAATTCATGTTACTCAACAGGAAAGTAGACCAGGAAAGTCACAAGAGAAAGGGAAGGTTCATTAAAGGGAGGACAGTAAAAGAAGCAGTGGCAGAAGTAAAAACAGATCATAGAGGAGGGACAAAGTAAAGGAGAGAGAGAAGCAAAAACAGAAGAAAACAGGATGGAAGGAAATGCTCAGTTGGTATTTATAACTGTGAATGTGAATGGGATGAACTCACCCATAAAATGGAAGCATATAGCAGAATAGATTAGAACCATAATTTAACAATACACTGTTTAAAAGAAACATACTTGAAACAGAAAAAACCCAAGGTGAGTTAAAGTAAGGGTCTGGAGCAGGATCTATTATGCTTAAGCTGGTGTGAAAAAAGACAGCAGTAACAAACTTGATCCCAAACAAAACAGAAACAAAAATAGACCTAACCAAAAGGTATTAGCAGGAAAACTACATCTGCTAAAAATCTACCATAGACACTAATGCAGTGTCTATACTAAAATATATATAAACCAAATGGAATAGCATCCAAATTCTCAAAGGAAAATTTAAGTAAATTACAGGAATAAACAGAAATAAGATTATACTAATGTGGAACTTCAACTTTCCCCACTCAAAGTTAGAATAAATCTAACCATAAAATAAAAACAAGTCCAAGGTGATGAATAGAATCCTTGAAGCATTATTGTACATCCATTATATATGATGGATCCTGGAGAAAACCTATTGGGAATAGAAAGATGTGTACAATTTTCTCAGATATGCATGGAGTTTTAAAAAAATTGACTCTGTACTTGAACACACACACACAAGCCACAACCAAATGTAGAAAAACAGAAACATTAAATACACCTTTTCCAGACCATACTGTAATAAAATTATATTTAATGAAATCTAATTGAAAACTAAATAATCTAATCCTAAAGAATAAGTGGGTCAGGGACAGCTAAGTGACACACTGAATAGAGCACCAGTCCTGAAGTCAGGAGGACCTGAGTTCAAATCTTACCTCAGACATTTAATACTTACTAGCAGTGTGACCTTGAGCAAGTCATTTAACCCTAATTCCCCCTATATTCTCCCCTCAAAAAAAGGGTAAGTGGGTCAGAAAATAAACCTTTGAAACACACAATAAATTCATTCATTAAGGTACTAAAAACAATGAAACAACATTCCAAAATTACTGGGAATCTACAAAAGAAATGCTTAGGGCAAATTTTATATCTTCAAATGCATACACTTAAAAATAGGAAAGAACAAATCAGTTAATAGGGCAAGTCATTTAAAAACAAACAAAAAACAAATTTACAATCCTCAATTAAACACCAAAATGGAAATCCTGAAAGTCAAAAGCAACGGTAATAAAGCTGAAACAAAAAAAAGCAGTAAACTAGTAAATAATGCCAAGAGTTGATTTATGGAAACAACAATAAAATAGACAAGACATTGGTAAATTTAATTTAAAAAAAGAATTAAATCAGAGCATTGCTACAAAAAATGAAAAGGGTGAATACACCTCCAGTGAAGATGAAATTGAAACAATTAAGTTATTTTGCTCAATTACATGGTAGTAAAACTAAAAATCTCAGTAAAATGGATAAATATTTACAAAAATATAAACTTCCCAGATTAGCAGAAGAGGAAATAGGTGGCACAATCGAGACAGCATGAGTTCAAATCCAGGATCAGATACCTACTAGCTTTGTGACCCTAAACTAGTCACTTAACCCTGTTAGCCTCAGTTTCTCATTTGTAAAATGAGCTAGATAAGGAAATAGCAAATCATTCCAGTATCTTCACAAAGAAAATACCCAAATAGGATAATGAATAATTGGACATGACTGAACAACCACTACAATAACATCTTAGAAAATGAAATTGACTAAGTGATGAATTAGTTTACCAGGACTAGATGGATTTATAATAGAATTCTATGAAAAAAATAATGAACAATGAATTCTAACATTTATGAACTATTTGAAATTAGCAAATAAAGAAGTCCTATCAAATTCCCTTTATGACTCAAATATGTTGCTGATGATACCTAAACCAGACACAGCAAAAACAGAGACAGAGAAGCACAAACCAATTTCTTTAATTAATATTAATGCAATTAAAAATACTAGCAAGGAGATTACAGCAGTAGATCACAAAGATCACTATAAATGGGTGAGATGTTTATCAGAAATTTAGGGCTGCTTTGATATTAGAAAATTATTAGATAATTGACTGTAACAATAATAAGAAAATCACATGATTGAAACAGTAGATTCGGAAAAGTCTGATAAAATACAAAACTAGTTCTTTTAAAAAAATACTAGCACTAGAAAGCATATGAATCAATAAAACTTGAAGTGAAAAGTAGCATCTTTCTAAAACAATCATCAAGCATTATCTCTAATGGTGATAAACTTGAAACCTTCCCAATAAGATCAAGAATGAAGTAAGGATGTCCATTATCACTACTATCACTACTATAATTCAAGATCTTACTTGAAATCCCAGCTATGGCAGTAAGACAAGAAAAAGAAATTGGAGGAATAAAAGTAGGCTATGAGGAAATAAATCTTTCACTCTTTGCAAATGATATGGTGGTATACTAAGGAAACTTCAGAATCAACTAAAAAGTAGTTGAAACAATTAACAACATTAACAAAGTGACACAATATAAAATGAATCCACATAAATAATCAACATTTCAATATACTATCAACAAAACCTAGAAACAAGAGATAGAAATAGAGATTCCATTTAAGATAACTACAGATGATATCAAATAGTTGGGAACCTGGCAAGACAAACCCAGGAATTATATGAACACAATTAAGAAACACTTTTTGCACAAATGAAAAAAGAGCTAAATGATTTGGGAAATATTGATTGCTTATTGGTAAACCAAGTCAATGTAAAAAATGGCAATTGTACCTAAGTTGATTTACTTATTTAGTGCCATAAAAGCTACTTAATTAGTTTTATAAATCTGGAAGAACAGAAAGTCAAGCATTTCAGGGTAATCAATGAAAAAAAATCTTAAGGAAGGCAACATAGCAGTTCAAGATTTCAGGCTATACAACAAAGAAGTAATCATCAAAACCATCTGGTACTTGCTAAGAAAAAGAGTAGAGTGTGAGTGGAACAGTTTAGATACACCATAGATATTACTAAATGACTGTAGCAATCCAGTGTTTGATAAATGCAAGATATAACTTTTTACTGTAAGAATTCAACATTTGACAAAATTTTCTGGGAAAACTAGGAAAAAGTTTGGTACAAACTAGGCATAAATCAACATTTCACACCACATACCAGAAAAATGTAAAAATAAAACGGGATGGAGCCAGAAGGGTGATATTATAAGTAAATTAGGGGAGCATGGAAAAATGAACCTGCCAAAGCTACAGATAAGGGAATAGTTTATAACCAAACAGGAGATAAAGGGGATTATAGAAAGTACAATAGATAATTTTGATTATATGAAATTTAAAAAGGTTTTTCACAAATAAAACTAATGTAGTCAAATGGAAGAAATAAAAGGAAATAGGAAAATGTTTGCCTCGGGTTTCTTTGATAAAGAATTAATTTCTCAAATATGTAGGACATTTAGTCAAATTTATAAAAATAAACCCTTCCCCAGTTGATAAATGGTCAAAGGATATAAAGAAACAGTTTTCAGAAGAAAACAAAGGTATAGTTACATGGGAAAAAATGGTCTCAATCAATTCTTTTTAGAAAAAAAAATTAGAGCAATTCTGATATATCACCTCATATCTCTCATATTAGTTAAAATGACAGAAAAAGAAAATAATAAATGCTGGAGGGAATGTGGAAAATTTGAAACCCTAATGCATCATTGATGGAGTTGTGAACGAGTACAACCAATGTGGAGAGCAATTTGAAACTAACCCAAAATGGCTATAGATTTATGCATAATATTTGACCCTGTAATACCACCACAAGGCCTGTGTTGCATAGAGATTAAATTAAAGGGGACAGGACATCTTTGTATTGCAATATTTATAGAAGCTCTTTTTGTAGTGGCAAAGAATTGGAAATTGAGGCTGCAATGCCCATGAATTGAGGAATGGCTGAACAAGCATATACTATGATTACAATGGAATCATATTATACTATAAGAAATAATGAGCAGGATGGTTACAGGAAAAAAACTGGGTAGATGTATGTGAACTCATGCAAAGTGAAGGGAGCAGAACCAAGAGAACATGTTACACACTGATAGCAATATTTTAGTGATGATCAATGTGAAAGACTTTGCTACTCTGCTCAAAACAATTCTAGAGGATGCATCACAAAAATATTGTATACCTCCAGAGGAAAAAAAATGATGAATTCTGAATACAGATTGATGAATATCTTTAATCTTTATTTTTATTGTTTTGTTTTTTTAACTTAGATAATGTGAAGATGTTTTGCATAACCTCACATATATAATCAAAATCTATTTGCTTGTCCTCTCAAGGAAGTGTAAGGGGCATTTGGGAGAGGAAGAATTTTAATCTTAAAATTCCAAAAATAAGTTAAAATTTTAATACATAATTGAGAAATATTCAACAAAGTAAATAAAGATAATTTTTAAAAGATAGTTTCAGATATGTCAGGGAGCTAAGTGAGGCAATAAATAGAGTGCTGAGGCCTTGAATTAGGAAGACAATTTCCCCCAGTTTAAATCTGGCCTCACAGACTTACTAGCTATGAAGCCTTGAGCAAATCACTTCATCCTGTTTACCTCAGTCTTATCATCTATAAAATGAGCTGGAGAAGAAAATGACATACCAAGGTCAGCTAAGTGATACAGTGCACTGGCCCTGGAGTCAGGAGTCAATTGCCCAGCCCTCCCTCTCCAAAAAGGAAAAAAAATTGGCAAACCATTCAATATCTCTTCCAAGAAAACTTTAAATGGGGCCACAAAGAGTCAGAAACAATGAAAAATGACTAAACAGCTTTTCAGATGTGTTAGAGCTCTAGGCATATATGTTACCAACCCTTGTCAGATTAACTATAGACATTGCTAAGAGAAAATCATTCTGTATTTTAGGCCAGAGTTCATAAATACAAAGCTTGTTCTCAGATAACATCTACCACTTCCTACATTTGTCTTTCTCGGTTAAAGCCCTCTAGGCAGTGATCAGTAACAGTGTTTATAACAACATGTGTACTCCTATTCCTTTCTTTCCCAAAAAAACCTTTTCATACTTACTCAAAGTATTTTCCTTTTTGTTATTTAAATTAGTGCAATCATGAAGATAGGGTAGTTGATCTATGGAACAGAAAGGTATCAGCTAATAATAATAAACTTATTGAGGACATGAGGCTTTCTCTCTGAGTCAAAATATGAAAGTAGAGAAAGGGTGATTCTTTGGGCTGATGTTGTTTTTCTTTATATGAAGGTGAATATGAAACATTGTGCTCTTGGCTGGGTTCTAAGCTGCCCAAGATCTTCCATCCAGAGAATGTCAATACCTCATAACTGAGAGGTGATAACACTGTGTTATGAGACCATCTGTAATTGTATCTTTGACATTTTTTGAATCTAACCCGAATTTCTCAGGCAGATGAAATGACTTACTGATATATGGTTCCACTTCCCCTGGCTTCCCATATTCAAGGAGTTGCTTCAAAGGATAGTGAAAGCATGATTATTTAATCTTAGTCAGATGTGTTTCTAGTATTCTGTTCCTATGAGGGCATAAAGGAGCTTTGTGATTATAATTAGGTTTTGATTGTCATTGTAATTTTTTTCTTTATTCTTTGGAGAGTAGGACAAGAAAGGTTAAACTTACACAATAAGAGGCATCAAATGAGACTGTTAAGCAGTCCAAGAATACTTATGAAGTTATTTTCATCTATATTCTAGAGTCACATAATTATAAAGGGGAGATTATTAGTTTCATATATGTATGTCCTGTTCTATGATCATGAAAGAATGTAAGATTAAAAAATATGTATGCTAGTCAAGCGGCAAGAGTAAGGGTAACAGGTGCAGAGCATGATTATTCCATTGATATATTCTTGATATTACAAGAAAATGAGAAGCCTTCTGGTCTATGGGATGATGCTCTATGCTAAACTTAATGAAGATTATGGTCAATAATCTTACAGAATGGACAGATATAATTGCATTGCAATTAGCTTCATTAGAGGAACTACTCTTCATATTTCCAGCTGGGTATCATCTTTCATGCCCCATTGCCAGTGTCCATATGAGAAGATTCTCAGTTATCAACTTTTCACTAAAATTAGATTGAGAAAGTGTTTGCACTGTCAAGTGTGCCTTGAATGTGTTTTTCCACCTCCTGTATTCTTCAGCCCAGGTTAAAGCTAGGTGGAGGATTTGCACAATACAGGAGAGCTGATCATTTGATACTAATGTAAAATGTTGATGATCTCATGCAAATATGGGTTGTTCATGAATAAATGGAAATAATTTTGCTTTGGTAGTTTTTGTAAGTTATAAAAGTGAGTGTTGGTGGGAAGGGTATTGATCTTACTATTTTAGGGGAAGGAAAACTTGAGTCATTAACCCTGCTGAATTTTCAAAAATTATCTAAGTATGGGACCATTCAACTATCTGAGAGAAAAGTTTTTTGGACTAATAAGACTATTTGCAGACCTTCTTGGAGTTTCTAAGAGAATTTTGGAGGAGCTCAAAAAAGATGAAAAGAAACATCTAGCATCTGTGAGTCTACACATACACACACACACATTTATATGTGTGTATATGTGTTATTATATATATTTGATTTAAAAATAACTTCAAAATGGGGATTCAAAAGGAGTTTTATTACAGGTCAGTGAAATATTTCCTTTATTGACTCAATAGAAGATCACTTGATATACAGATAATTTACATTTTAACTATTAAAAACATCATTTTCTGATCATCTGTATTCATTTTTTCCCTATAAAGGATCATGCTAGGTACATTTACTGCTAAATAACTAGCAGTTTGATCACTATGTGTAACATAATTCAGGATGCCACAGAGAATAATCACAACAGTGAAACAGAGATAATATCCCTATAACAGAGAGGGTATGTTAGAATGTTGTCATAAAGAATATATTTCAATTCCATTTACTTCTTTATTATAGATTATAAGCAATGACACCAGAAAGTAGACATTTTGAGAGAAAATTTTTAGCTTTTCAAAATTTTGCATTTTACCAGGGGAAGAGGAAATGGAAAATTTGAGAATTACCTTGTGTGTGGAATCCCCATTTGAACAGAACAACTTCCCCAATTATGCTTAACCCTTCTGTGTGTGTTCCTTCATTTCTAAAATGTTGAAAGCAGAGGGATAAGGAGAAAGGAGAAACAGAATAGAAAAGAGAAGCAAAGGAGACAGCTGAAGGGATGGAAGAGAAGAGAAAAGTTATACTTGTACTACCCATTTCAGGGGGCTGTTCTGAGACATGCACTTTCTCAACATTGAACTCTGTAAATGTGAAATGCTTGTATCTGTTATTATCACCATTAAACTGGGAGCTCCCATTTTCTGCTTTAAAAACCCATTCAAACAAAAAAAAACACATCCTATTCTTACTCCTTCCAATAAAGCTAGTTTTCTCCTATATTAATATAAGACAGAGATTGTTAACTTGGGGACCATGATGCTTTAAAAATATTTTCCTAACTATTTCAATTTGATTAGTTTCCTGTGTAATCTTTTCTATTTTGTTTTATGCATCTAATAATATTATTCAGAGAAGTAGATAAAGGTGGTACCAAATTTCCAAAGAGGTGCAACATGCACACACACACACACACACACACACACACACACACACACACACATACTCATACATGGTAGGAGCAGGCAGGGGCCAGATTGCAAGAGAAAATTGTTAATTTTTTGGTGTGAGTATTACACCTCAGGAAAATAGTAAATATTACAAATAAAGGCTTGATTTACTTTTTTATTGAATGTCCAGTCTTAAGAATATGAAGGGGAAAATGACTCAGATTATATTTAAAGTTTCATCATGTATATACATTTTTTTGAAAACTGCCTGTTAAAAATTTACTAGCATATCCCCAAGGATCCCTAATGTATTGAGAATTTAAAAATACCTTGTATGATTAACCAATCGACAACCATTTATTAATCAGTTAATATGTACCAAATGCTACACTAGGCAATGGGGCTATTTGAATAAATTGAATAAATGAAATAATATGTACTTAAAAATTTTGAATCAAGAGAACTGGGGGCCACTTTTGGGCCTGCAATTAATTAGCTGTATATGCTGTCCAGAATATGCTTAACAATTGATCATTCAGTCATTTCCACCAATGGGTGCTCACTATTATCTTAGGAATTCAATTCTACTTTCAATCAATTCCAATTCTTCAGTTTTTCCTTCCAGTGAGTCCAAACCTACCTTCCTGTCACTGCTTTTCATGTTCTCCACGCATGTCACTTAATATCTCTGATCTTTCAGTTTTTAAATATACAAATATAAGGGATTTAGAATGTATTTAGTAATGTTACTTACAGCTCTTATAGTCTATAAATCTAACACTTACGGTTTCTCCATATTAAGAGAGAGTAGAAGAAAAATTTGTTGTGTTTTGCTCCTAGAAATCAGAATTAGGCCCAATGAAAAGTAATGACAGAAATGTTTGAACTCACTACAAGGAAAAATTCCTGAAGAATTAGAGTTGCCTGAAAATAGAATTAATTTCCTAAGGTGAGAGTGAGCACCAATTGCTAGAAATGGCTGAATGACCAATTATTAAGGATGTGCTGCACAGGATTTGATATCTGAGCAGAGGTTGGATGAGTCAACCTCTGAAGTCCAGTCTATCTCTGATATTCTATGAGTCTATAACTTTCTTATTACCCAGTGGAACCAAGGACCTATAAAATCAGTTGTCCAGAAATGAATAAGCATTGACGCAGCTGTCTTGGAGACTCTGCCTTAGGGAGGAGGCATTTACCCACTATGGAGTTTAAGAAAGCATGATGTTTCTGGCTTTGGCATTGGATGAGTGTTCTTCCCAGCATTTTGCATGGAACTTTAACCATTCATCACCAACTCTGACATGAAGTCAGAGATAGAGTTGTTGCTGCTATTGTTTTAACCTGTCTGTTTTACATGCTGAACAAGTCAGACTTGAAGCTTAGGTATGTCTTCACAGACAGCACAAGGATAATCTTATGAAGAGAGCATAGATTTACAAGTTCTATTTTTCCTTTCCCCTTGAACTTTATTTATATTCTTAAACTGGATATAACAATACTGTGATTCATTGCCCCCACCCCATGGGGAAATTATATCTACATTAAGTAGATATTTTAAGGATTATTTAATATTGGAAAACCCTTCTGGCTTCAGTGTTGAAAGGCTAATTTATTTTATATTTGGGAGAAGAAAGATATGACAATATAAAGGCCTTTTCCCTCCTTACAACAACAAAAAAAATACCACACGGCTTTATATTAATAAGATTTTTATTCTTCTGAGCTCGACAGTTTTCCAATTCCAGGCCCTTAAGAGATAGTTTGCCAAGTCTCTGTCAAATCTTACAACATACCTATTCTAAATCTCTTGTCATAAGGACTTTGCTGGTATAAACATGCCACAATACATTCACATTTACCTACAGAGATGCGGATTTAATCCTTTATTCCCATCCCTGGACTCATAATATCTTGACTCTATATTTGAGCAGAGCCCCAAAAGGGCTGTTCTAAGCCAGGGTTTGACCCAGAGACTATGTACACAGAACTAGTTAAAGCTGTAGAATTCAGTTTGCAAACTTGGCTCTGGTGCAAACTACTATGTAATATTGAGCTATTCTCTTAAATGTAATCTCCATTTCCTTATCTATAAAATGGGGATAATTGTCATTTATCCTTCATTTTCAAAGAGGACCATTGACATCACAGGTGATATCTTGACTTATGGGTGAATTGGATTTAAATGAGGAAGAATTGCATAAAGTCATGAGCTTCACTCTCTTCCAGAGCTATCAAAGTCCTGTGACAAGACAAAAGGCAGGATGCCTGTCAATGTCTCTGTGTGCAATGAATGGTTTTGATCTCTTCAATACCAGATGAAGCTCTAAGCATGCCACAGAACCTGTTTTAGCTATCTTTATGGCGATTGGAATAAATTGTTGTCATTCTCCCATTCCACTGGGGGAAGTCTTCACATCCTTGGGGTAGACATCCCCCCCCAACTCAAAGATGTATTTAAAGTCCATTGGTTACCCTCAATCTGGATTAGCTCATCTTCCAAGACAGTTTACCAGGGTGTGACCACTGTGATCTACCAGAGTGTGGTTGCTATGTGTACTAAAGATTCTTGGAGATACAGGTGGGAGTTGGATGAAAAGTGGGACACCAAAGGTAGCTGAACAACCCTAAGAAGGATTCAGTAAGCCTTCACATCAGAGGTGCTAGTCTTCCTGAAACACCCCATACACCAAGGGTGAGGAACCTGTGGCCTTGAGGCCACATGTTCCTCTCTAGGTCTTCAAGTGTGGCCCTTTGACTGAATTCAAACTTCATAGAACAAATCCATAGAACAAGTCCACATGTACACACACACACACACACACACACACACACACACACACACACATATATATATACATAGTTATTTATTCTGGCTTGCCTCCATCCCTGACTCTGAGACCAATCTATCCATCTAACGATGAAAATATAAGAATTAATATATTAACTACTCAAGTGGTTTAGCAATATTCCTGTACCAGCCTTGACTTTAAACCCTGGTTCCAGTAACTATGTCTGTGTATTATTCTCCTATGACTAGATTGCATAGTAGATTATCTGTTGGATATCCTAGTATTTCCATAATTTTGGCTTCTGCTTTGCCATCCCCACAAGAAAAACAAATTTTGTGCCAACTACTTGTTTCCCTATTTCCTATAGGGAACAACTTTGCTCCATCTCCACTGTAAGCCCAGCCAGTGCCATCCATTTCTCAGTCTCAAAGGACTTCTGAGTAGGAAAAACACAATGGTGTACTGACTGGATTTGATATCTCCTCTTGCTTCTTCTTTCTATGAGATAGGCATTCTATGGCCTAGAGAAAGTAATAATCCCCATCTTCCATAAAATTAGAACTTAAACAGCAATCATATCTGCCTAAAAGAGCCTTTATCCCACTACCGATTTCTATGGCTAGACTCATTCCTAAATGTTAGCATGCACTCATCCCCTCATACTTTCATATTCCAATGATTTTGAACCACCCAAATAGAGCATGCAAAACCTTCCCTCGTATTCAACTACCCATCTTTCTCTCCTTTCCAATTCCTGTTCTCACTAAGAAATTCCAATATACACATTGATGCGTTCTCAAACATTCTAACTTCCCAGGACCTCAATCAAGTTGTTACCTACTCTTCTACTCTTTCTCATTTAAACAAAGATGTCCATATCCTAGACCATGACACATAATATTTCACTTCTGTGAAAACTGTGAAATTTATGTTATAAAATATTTTATTATTAATTCTTTCCCTATACCTTAGTCTTTGTTTCATCTTTATCAGCCACTCAATAAACATTTATTAGGCTTATCTGTTATGTGCAAGTCCTGTTCTAAATGTTAGGGATACAAAAAAAAAGAAAGGTAAGACTATCCCTGCCCCCAAGAAGCTTACAATCTAATGGAGGAGACAATAAAAAATGAACAAGCATGTACATACAAGTTATATATCTATATATAGATATCTTTCAGATTCAGAGGAATTGGGAAAGGATTCTTATAGATGATGCAATTTTCACTGAAATTTAAAAGTATTAAGATAATTCAGTAATCAGATATGAGGAAGGAGAGGATGCCAGATGAATGGGCTATATCCTTAGCCCAAATAGGTTCCTCTATTCTCTATTATGTCCCCTTGATGAATCAGCTCTGCACTGTACTCTGTATTCTTGAATCCCTTGTATTCTTGTCCTATCACCAATGACACCTTGCCAAATCCCAACTCTGGATTATTGACACTACCCATACTCTTCACTTATATCCATATGGTATTGAATAGAGGTAGAGGAAGTCCAGAAATTATGCTGACTAGGTCCGCCACAGCTTTTTGTTACCTAATCTCAAATGAGCTCTCAGTGTAGCAAGTCATTAATTCTACCATTCCTTAAAAGACTCACTATTAAAATCTTTACAGTAGCCATTCTGAACCTTTTTGTCTCTCCCCAAGCCTGTCTCACTACCTACACACACACACACACACACACACACACACACACACACACACACACACACACACACACTTAACCCCTCCAATGAGGACCATGGTCTATATTTAGCTAGATTTTCATACTTCACAAGAAAATAATTGAAGTAATGTGAAGAACTCCTCTTTCTGTCACTCTTTACATCATTTAAGCACCTTCTCCCAATATTTACTCCTTCACTCCTAAATCTTATGAATGAGTGGCCCATCTTTTTTGCCAAGCTAACAATACAATAGATACCTTTAATATTATACAATCCCGTGTGTTCCAACTGATAACCCCCACTATCAGCACCACTCTGTGTTTTGTCTTCCATGTGTTCCTATTTACTGATGCCCTTCCTCTCTGTTGTCAATTTTTATTGCACTTCACTACTACTAATTATACTTGTATTCAGGGTTCTGTCCTTAACTTTCTTCTCTTTTTGCTTTGTAACACCTGCCTTGATGATATAGTCAGTTACCATGGTTTTAATGATATTCTCTATGCAGATAATTCCCAGATACCTATTTTTAACCCTTGTGTCTCTCCTGAGCTACAGTCCTCCATCACCAAGTTCCTTTTGGACCACTCAAGCTTGATACTCTAGTGAGGAATATCCAAACATAACTTGTTAACTGTACTACCAAACCCTGCCCTCTTCTGAGATTCCATAGTACACATGAGGACTCCACCATCATCCTCCCAGTGACCCAGAATTGCAATCTTTGTGTCATTCTTAATTACTTATCAAATTCACCCACATATTCTGTGTGTTTACGCCTTTTTTACCTCAACTTTTGCAACATATCTTGTATATATTACCTCTTGTCCCTTTGTAGATGCATCAAGCTGCTGTAGGCTCTTATCAGTTCATGCCTAAACTATTAACAGAAGACTACTGCTTGTTCTCCCTGACTCAAATCTCTACTCACTCCAGTACAATAGTCACTCACCTGCCAAAGTGATTTTTATGAAGAGTAGATCTATTTCATACTCCCTATTTAATAAACCCCAGCAGCTCCCTATTACCTCTAGGATTCAACTTGAAATCTGCTAGCATAAAAAGCTAACTACAAACTGAAGCTTTATTACCTTTCTTTTCTTATGATACTTTGTTTATTTTCAAATAATCTATGTTCCAACAAAACTGGCCTCCTTGTCATTATTTACATACTTGCAAAGGACACTCAAATTCTTATATGCATGTCTTTTATCCAAGACTTCCATGCTTGTAATGTTAACCTTCCTCTACTCTATTTTAGTTCTCCTGGCTACCTTCAGGACTTACCTAAAATTCCTTGAAGAATTATCTCAAATCCCACTTTAAATGAGAGGTTTTTCATGGGTTTCCCACTTCACTCTGAGATAATAGTCCATCTGCTATGTATATATCTTGTATGTACCCAGTACCATATGTGAGAAGAATCATGTGTATGGCCCAGTAATCTACACCTTTACTGATGAGTGAATGAGGGGTCATCTGGACTAGAGAATGCTGAAAATGAAGATTACTCCAATCTATGGGTTTTCTACCAAAGGAGACTATCTCAAGAAAAAGTGAGAGTAGAACAAATTTGAATGATGCTGATAATTTTATCTTTATATTTATTCTTTCATATAGAGAGGCATTTGGGTATCATAGTAGATAGAATGCTAGGCCTGGAATAATTAAGTACTCAGTTCAAATATGGCCTCAGACTAACTTGTGAGTCTTAGAAAGTCACTTAACTTCTGTCTACCTTAGATTTCTCACCAATAAAATGGGAATAATAATAATAGGTTCTATGTCAGAGGTTATTGTGAAAACCAAATGAGATAATACCCATGAAGTATCTGGAACAGTAAATAGCACACAGTAGGTGATTAATAAGTCCTTATTTCCTTTTTTCTCCTGCTTTCCTTCTTTTATGATAATTTTTTATTTCTTTTTATTCTTTCTTTATTTTTTGGTTAATATTAACTTCACCTGACCAAAATCTTTTCTAAAAAACACAAAATTTTACTTAAAAGCCTTAAGCATTCCTTCAATAAGAAGCCAGAAGAAGAATTTTAGTTCTCCCTTCTTCTTTGGTTATATCTAAATTCTCCTTCTCAGTCTATTTGTGAATCCTCTAAACATTGCTACTAATTCAACTAATTGAATTAGTAACCTGAAATAGTTTAGTTTATTTCATGAGGTTTGTTTCTTCAGGACATATTTGAAATTATGACTCTGTTTGAATAAATTTGTTCAACTTTTATGACATTGAAGTAAGTATGGGATTATGGCTGTTTGGTTTCTTTTTTACTTTTATGACCTAAGAGGAATGTACAAGATTACAACATGTAAATGAACTATTTCCATGTACCTTTGCTGTAATTTTGCCTTTAAGAAGCCTTGTCAGGATTCTCATAACTGTTTAATTTCCACCCCACAGCCCATCTTAAATCCATGCTTGAGTATAATAATAAAACTTAAGTTTTTACCTTCATAACTGTTACATTGTGATGAGTATATATTTGCCAGTACTTATCTACAACATGAATGCAAAGAGAAGATAATTCTCCCAATACACATTTGGTAAATGATAAAAGGACAAGCAGTGAGATTGGAAAGCCTGGAATTTCTACTTTAGAAGTTCTGTGCAAGGATATATGTTTCAGAGAGGTGTTAAAGTGGAATGAATACTCAGTCAGACCATAAAGAATGCTATCAAAAAAAGAAAAAAAAACAGAAATGGAGGTAAGTTTTTCTTCTAAGTGCATCCTATGCGCTTCTATGTATGGTTTTACATTTTGTTTTTAGTTCCCTGTACTTGAATAATCAGTCCATTGAAACTTTAGTATGTTTAGTCTGCTAGCTGCCCAGACATTCTGATGAGCATGCTACTGTAATTCAGGTATTTAAAGCAATGGCTGGATTGAGAACTTATGAGTTTTAATAGGCAAGACAAGGAATTTCCTCCAAAACCTGGTGCTCTTTTTACCCCCAAAATTTGTGCCATATTTAGCCATTTTTTTTTACTCACACATAAGCAAGAAAATTGTGTGTTTTGGTCATTGTCTCTGGTTCTATTCTGGGTACAATCTAGCACCAAAGTTCTATCTGCTAATTAATCAGTCCTGCTTCAGACTATACCTGCTTATAGTCCGCAATAAGTTATTCAGAGATCCTCTGTCTGTTCTGGTTCTGGTTCTGACTAGACTTTGGAAGAGACTAGACCTGTGATTTGATCTCTGGTTAAGAGAAACTGGAAATAATGCACTTCTGACATTTGTCTCAGTGTTATTTTGAGAATGGGTCAGAAATCACCTGGGGAATCTTATTCTTTCAAAATTCTCTGTTTTATGCTGTTGTTGACACAAACAAAAGTGAATCCTGGACTGACAGAAAAAAATGATTTTGAGGCATTTAGTAAATTGAGTTTAGTACATTGATTTCAGTTAAATGGTTTCTATGAACTGGTTTCAGTGATTCTGGTTTGGTAGAAAAATTTGGTTCCAAAATCCTCCTTCTTTGGGTCCCCCAGATTCTGGGTCAAATATTCCTGGTATTCTTTTCTCCAGTAATCAATTCTGCCCTGAAATTAAAAGACAGGCTACCCAACAATTGGCTTTGACACATCTGAACATATGTCTCTACATAGGCTTTTATAATTCAGAAAAACCCACATTTTTATTCTAGTATACAGTCCTGGCCCCAACACTCAGCATAATCCATTACCCTAATTCTTCCCAAGAAAAGCTTTTGTAAAATAATAAATTGAACCAAGTTGAGAGACCTTAATAAGTTTTAATCCCAAAGATATGAAAAAATGTTTGTATTAGGGTACCTAGGTTATATTTTTAATAATATAAAATGAGAGCAAACTTCAGATTAACTCTTCCATTTAATTTTTTAGTTCTTTACCAATTTATTTATAGGAATGAAAGCCTAAAACATTTCAGCAAATATTGTTGGGAGTGACTTATTAGAACTGTATCTGGGTGACTTTTGTAGACCAGTTTCTACCATCTTATAATTCTTTCTTTTTCCTCCATTCCTGGCTGAGATATTTCATACTCTGTGCCATTATTGGGTCATTCAGCCCTGCAGGCAGCAATTCAGTTCAATTACTTGGCTTTCTGTGGTTGAAATTACCTCTTTTCTAGTAATGATTCTTTTCTAAGATGTGAAAAACCCAGATGCTACAGTGATGAGCACCATTAAAAATACCTGAGTAAACAAATAAACCTAGCCAAGGGCTACCATTTCTTTATGTCACTTCATCAATTCCAGTCTCATGAAAGAAGCACTTTTGTTGGAGACTTTGCAGTATTCCAATTCACTTTCTTCTAGAGAAGTATTTTTTGGACATCAAGGGAAAGATATAAGAATCATGCTGATACCAACCCTCTGTCCTATTGAAAGGGTGAGAGGAGGAAGGGACAAATTCTTGGTGCAGTTATCAAATCCTGAATGCTCTTAGCAGGGAGGCTTCATTGAAAAGGAATAATTCTGACCATCAATGTCTGGCCCTACCTTTTCAGTGAATCACAAAAGCAGCAGACACAGCAGCTGCTGAAGGAGATTGTGACTTTTGTCTGCTTTGTGTAATTAAGAGCCACCAACATTCCTAAAAGGGATTAGAACTTGCAAAATTGTGATACATTTTTCATTTTCAGGTATTATTTGACTGACTTCTTATAAGCAAATGATTACATGATTGCATTAGCATCTGCTATGTATGATTGTGTTAGCCAACTTTAACAATTCAAACATATACAGAATAGGTGAGAATACTTCTCAGGACATTACTGCTTGTTATGTGGAAATAGTTATGATCAAAACACTTTTTTTCTCATTTTCTTATCCCTAATATTAATGCTTTCTCTGACTAGTTGTCACCTGTAAGATAACAGATTATTACAACTACGATGCACACAGCTGGAGAGACAGAAATCAGCACAATGAGCTATGAAAGTAATATATTGAATCCATTATTTGGTCACCAGCTGCATTTCAAAAGGACAAGTTTTAGGAAGGCACAGCTCTCTCCCTGCTGTTAGTTTTGATGATAAGGGATATAGAGAACGACCCTTGCTCTACAGAAATCATCTTCCCATTCTCTTTCTGCAAGATAAATAAGGGGCTTTGGGCTGAGAGAGCAAAAGAGAAAAAAAATATGACAGCAGTATAGAGGGTAATGGTAAAAATCAATGTAACAGGATCATAGATGCCTCCAAGAGTCTCATTGACAATGGCAGGAGTGCTCTTTTCCTAGGCTGGTGGCTAATTCCACTAACCATAATGAGTTAGCTATAGCCAGATAAGGTCCCTACTAAGAACCAAATAAATTGCCAAACCATCTGAACTTCATCTTGCACCAGATGTCAAGTTCTAGTTCTCATACACCCCAAGTGACGGAGGTACTAACTCTGTAATTCCTCTAGACTTCATGGCCAATCCAATGTAAAGTGAGTCAGGCATACTAAAGAAAAGGGGATATCTCAGGCAAGGACCTAGGACCCTAGAATTCTTCATTCTTTGCCAATATTTTGGAACTGGGAGGGGGGAAAGAATATCTAGGGTTTGAGAAAGTGGGAGATCACACTGAATTTGTTAAGATTTATGTTTTGTGATAAATTTTGTACTCTCTTCATTAAGTATTATTGATTGATTGATTGATTGGTTCTATACTCGGCAGAGAAAGACATTCTGGACTCAAGGTTTTTGTATCTTCTGTGGGAAAGCAACTTTTATTAATCCAAGATATTATAACTGGTGCCCACTGAAAATAAACATGACAAAGGAGGCATGATTAGTCAGATAATGTGGGTCAGTATTCATTAGATCTATAGATGTACACATTTTTAGACACTCAATAGTACTTTCCCTCAGAGATAAAAAAAGGCACAAAAGACAATTTACTCTCAGTTAATCACATTTTATGGGACTGTGGTATTTCTACTGTAGTTTACTGCTCCTACTCCTACTCCTCATACTCTTCCTCTTCTTCTTCCTCCTTCTCTTCTTGTAATATTTCTACTGTAGTAAAAGGTGTGCTCTCACTTCCAGGGTGGGTATGGAATTCTCCATTAAGAAACTATCAAAGCTTTCTGGTGGCTAAATAAACATAACCTAATGTCTCTTACAAACCATGGATAACTTGGTCTAAATTAAGTATGCCCAAACATTTTTCAAAATTAATTTGTATCCCCACCCTTGCCAATTTAGTAAGGATGGAGACAGAGGAAAGACAGTTCAAGAAATGCATAGCTTACTGTTTGTAATAGTATTTTTAGTAGATCAAATCAGACCTTGGCTTGAATTGACAGGAGGGAAGAAAGCACTACCTCTGTCATTAAGATCTTCAGTGTACAGAATTAAAATGATAATATTCACGAATGCTGCCTGATACTCTTTTGGGGGATTCATTTATCCCAAAGTAAAGGGTTGGTGAGTATTAAATGGTGGCCATTAATTAAATAAATACTGGAATTAGTAGAGCTAGTCACAGAGGCTTCTCTGTCACCTTCTTTGATAAAGAACAGATGTCTATTCTTACCAGTAAGTCAATAAGAAGACCAAAAAAACTTGCTTCAGTAGCTGTTTTTAAAAATTTAATTTATTTATTTGCTTTTAGTTTACAACATTCAGTTCCACAATTCCTTGAGGTCCAAATTTTGTTCCTCACCTCCCTTCCCCCCATGGCAGCATGCAATCGAATATAGGTTCTACAAATACCTTTGCATTAAGCATCAGTCAAGTTCTAAAGAACCAATAGAGTGAACAATGAGAAAGAAGGAACAAAACACAACAAAAAAGAGAGAAAGAGCAAGTAGTTTGCTTCAATCACCATTTAGGGTCCATAAATCTTTCTCTGGATACAGATAGGCTTTTCCATCATGAGTCTTTTGGAATTGCCTTATAACCTAGCATTTCTGAGAGGAGCTCAGTCTCTCAAAGTTAGTCAGCAAAGATACAATGTGCATGTACTTGTGTACAATGTTCTCCTGGTTCTGCTCCAACTCAGCATCTGTTTATATGTCTCTCTGGGTTATTATGAAGTCTGTCTGCTCCTCATTTCTAATAGAACAACATTATTCCATTACATTCATATACCACAGCTTCTTCATCCATTTCCCAATAGAAGGGCATTCTCTTGATTTCCAATTCTCTGTCACCACAAAAAAAGAGCTACGATAAATATTTTTATACATAGTGGTTATCTCTTAGAATTCAGTTAGGAAGTGGTGGGGATACAAAAGAAACACAAAACAGAGCTTGCTCTCAAGTAGCATCCTCTTTTACAGGGAGAGCTTCACATATATTAGGGAAAGTGAAGAGTGACAAGCATTTTTCAGATGTCTCATATGTGCCAGACATTGTGTTACATACTTTATAGATACTATTTGATTGTTATATCACTTAGCTCAGGAGTTCAGTGGTTCTTATTCCTCTCTTCTTCCTCTGTCTCATTCTTCCAATCCCTCAGTTCAGTTAGACTTAAAAATGTGTGTGTGTGCTTTTACATGTATGTGTGTGTATATATACATACATATGTATATATGTAGTATCTTTCCTTTTGAAAAGAAAAAATCATTTTCTTTTATACTCTGAAGAGAAGTGAGGAATACATTAACTCTTTTTAAATGCTCTACAAGAGAGGAAGAAGTCTACAGTTGAGCATAGACAATGGTTACTTTTTCAAGGCCAAAGTACAGACATTATGGACCTGCTGTAGGTCCATGAAAAAAAAATTCCTATAAACCATACTCCTGCAAGTAAGCATTTTAATTCTTTTGTATCTTGTTAGTTCTTTGAACCAACTCAACAAGTGAACTGCTATGGCAAAGAAATGAAACCAGTGGTATTTATCTGTTCTAGCAATTATCCTTCAAACCCCCTTGTATTAAAAGACATAATATTTGAAGTCCTCCAATTCTCCAAAATAGTTATCCATTGTAACAAAATTTTGCACCTGTTTTGCACCACAAATTATGTACTTGAATTACATCACAAAACTTGGATCCATTTCATCCTACTCCATTATATACATTTACTTTTATATGGGGCTTTTGGCATCTTGGGCATTGCCCACATTTTAATTTAATGTCTCTGATCAATCTATATCAGGGAGTGAAGATGGCCCTAATGTTTTGTTCATGACAGGCTATGACATAGAATTTATTCATCAAGTCAATCAACTGCTTCTTACCCACAAAATACCCAGTGATCTTCTGGATCTATAACTGGCTTTCTTTCATACATTTAAAGAATGTAATTAATTTGTAGCCAATTGATTGTAACCAATCAATGTTTTCCCATCCAGTTTCTTAGAGTTGCCACCTGATTTACCATACTTCATATGGAAAATATACTTTTTTTCTTTTGAACTAACTTTTCATTTATGGAAAGGTATCTTTCTTTTGTAGTAATGCCATTGACCCTTCCAGATAGGTATGTAAAGGGAATTTTTAGCTTTTGCAAAGGCATATCTATACCGAAGATGTGGCAAAAAAAAAAAATTTACAACCATTTTCTGCAACAACTTGAGGGGGGCCTACTTACTATGACTATGTTATGACACTTACTATGACTTACTAGGACACTTTAAAATTGCTGTTTGTGGGTTGGAAGAATAGGAAGATAATCACTTAGCTTCATTCCTACAGATCACTCATTCCACTAAGGTCATATTCAGATACAATATAACTGATGAATTAATCTTTATCGCTCTTTTCACTGACCTGAATCTAGAAGATCACCTTTGCTTTTTAGGGCATAGATATTATATTTCTGGAAAAACTCTGCATCAGCTTTGACTCCCAGATTCCTCTGAACTGTTCTCCTGACCTTGCAAAACACAAGATTAAAGATACCATTCCCTTCACCAAATTGGAAAAGTGCAAATTCCAAAGACCACATCCTATTTCTTGAGTCCACATTGCGTTAGAGAGGGGAGAGCCCCTAATCCTCTCCCTTTACAGGATATTCTTCTACCTAATACCTTGAACAAAGAAGATTTAAAAAAATCTGGAAGGATTGTCATAAAAGAGTTTAAGAAAAAAAATTTTAAATACCTGGTTGTTTCAGTATTTGACATTCATTTTGTCTGGGGTTCAATAAAATGTTTTTGAATAGTCTTGGAGTATCTTCTGGGTTATTAACTTTTAAAATTCAACATTTTGATTTTCTTTTTCCTCAAATAATGGTAATATTTTGCTCACCATTTTTAATTCCATAATTGAATGCCTTTATGGCAGACTTGGGGAGAAATTTCCCCATTCTTTTAAGACGCTAAATAAAATGATGCATAATCACCACTAAATCTGGGGAAAGGAATGAGACCTGTGGAGATTGATTCATTAATATGAAGAATTCCCAGTAAAGAAAACATTTTTTGCCAAGGCAGATCAGCAATTCTTTTGCAATTTATAATCTTTGAGTAGCAAGGAGCTCTTAAAATGTAAGCAATTCACAGAAATTATGTCAGAGATTCTATGGAAGCTTTTTACTATGACATAACATTAGTAAAGAGCTACTATCATTTCTATTAATTTGTGGTTCATCCCCAGTCATTTTTTTTGATGAATTTCAAACATTAATCAGGATCTATCCCCGTATATTTTCTTTTGTCCTGTATTTTTGCTTTTACTTCTCTTATTGATATATGCTTTCCCTAATCACTATCTGTCTGAGAGGAGATAGATGAAGATGTTGTAGGTGGGTGCATCTCACTCTATAGTACTCTACTCCCATCAAGTATGGAGGAAGAACTGTTCTTAATAAGTTGGCACTACTAGAGAGTTAAGCTCATATTTAACCCGAAATACTACTTCTAGAGAAAAAAATAAGTAGAGGAATCGAAATGTCAGCATGATTAAATATCCCAGTCAGATTGTAAATAGACAGTAATAACAATACTAATAACATAATTACACAGTATCTTTCTCTGAGGAGTTCAAAGCATTTTAACAGCCTCATCAAATTAATCTTTCCACTGAGGAAGGAAGTAATTAATTTACAGATGGGCATAGAAAAGAACAGAGGCCAATCAGTCTGTCAGGTCTAGATCTCAACCTATGCAACTAGCCTGCTCAAACATTCCATCCAAAACACTGCTTCACACTGCTGTCTGTTTCCTGCCTATCTGTTTGGTAGGTCAATATTTTCTGTAGGCCAGTGTGAGTCTTTAATGCAGCAAAAACCCACTGAAGACATTTGTCTCCACAGTGGCCAGAAGTCCTTTTCATTTTAAACCAAAGTTGTTCAAATATTCATAAAGTGTGAAAACATGAGCACTTTGCACAGTATCCATGAAGCAATTTTGTCTCTGTTTTGAAAAGCATTGCTCATGGTAAGTGAGCAAAAAAAAGCTAATAAGTAAGAGAAACTGTGAGACATTAATGAGCAGGGGGTGGTGTTCTCTGTTGAAAAAATAGCAAGCCGTCTGACTTGTCACAGTGTTATTTGTAACCAGGTAAATAACTGTTTATCATTCGCTCCCTAAGGGATCAATTAGAAATGAATCCTAAGTGATAAAATACAACTTCAGGAACTGAAAGAGGCTCATTACACCTGTTTTCCCACTTAGTTTGCACACATATACTCACCATAAATAGCAAAATTGGATTTTAAAACTTCTCCAAGATTATATATCACAGATCTAAAATAATAAAGGGAAAGAAATGAGGGAAGGGAAGAGGAAGGGGGTCGAGAGAGAAACAGACAGAGAGAGAGACAGATTGACAGAGACAGAGACAGAGAGAATCATATGACTTTAACAGAGTCACAGATAAATTTTAACATTAGATATGTTGCTGATATACTGAGATGCTTTGAGCTAGTCATTTTAATATATTAAGTTTTGAATTATTAGGTAAGCATGAGATGGGAATCAATGCTGTTTTTCTGTTTGCTAAATCACATGTGCAGACCAATAATTCTGCTTCTTAGACTGGATAAAAGAGAACATTGCTAGGTTTTCCAGAATATAGTGTGGACATAGAGAAGAGTAAACTGCTCTGAAAAATCTTTCTTGGAAATAAGAGTTATAGAATTTTAGAGGTGAAACCAACCTTTCAGGCCAATCCAGTCCTTTATCAAAATAAGGATATTGAGCCTGAGAGAATTTCCCAAGGTCATGCTGGGAAGTGGGAAGTGACAGAGTTTGGATTTGAATCAAGCTCTTCAGAAGTCCGATACAGGAGGAAATAAAATAAAGACATATAAAAGCATAAACACTTATTAAGAATTACAGACACTTTCACAAATTAAGATTTTGTCTGTTTGACCTAGATCAGATGAAAACCAATGTAAGTACAATAATCAAATAGTTAATTAAGAGTAAAATGGTCCCTTGATTTTATTCAGAATGCCAAGCACTTCATGTTCTTGACAGTAACATTGGTTTTATAATAGCTTTTTCTCCTGTTGGACCTATCTTAATAACTGTATCATTCCTATATTTCATCCTCAAATTATCTCTGCATTAATCTCCACTGAAACTGTCCAAATTACAGGTCACAAAAATACAAAGGAGAAACCTTCCTCTTCTGCCTACACCTCAAATTTACAGCTATTCAATGCCCCCCAAATTAGTGTTTGAAATGAAAGTCCTCTTAGCCTACTACCTTTGATCTTTCTATCATTCAGATAATAGCATAGTCCTACTTCTCCCCAATCCAATCCACTCCCGTTTACCTCTCTATAAATCCTCATATCCTTTGGAAACCCACCTTCTGCCATATTCTGTTACATACATTTTATTTTTTACTTTTTTTCTCTTACTAGTATTAAATTAAATCTGACTCTCTGTAATGTTAATGAAATCAGATGATTTTCCATGGCCCTTTCTATTGACACCTAGTAACAGCACTTAGCTCCTTACTTCAAGTTAACTCCTTGGGAGTAGTTAAGGGGCTGAACAGGGAGAAGCTATACTGTATATAAGGAAGAGAAGCAGGAGGACCTTCAGTTTTTCTATCAGTCACCACCTGGAGACTGCACCTTTTGCTGAGATCCTCCTTCTGCAGCTTCTACTGAGAACTTCCAATGACCAGGCTGAGGAACTGTCATGAGTCTGAAAGGGATCCCTGCTTGAGGGAGCCTGTTCTATTTATGAAGGTTTGGGAATGTGGGTGTCCACTGCATTAACTATGTGTATCAACTTTGTG
>CM053594.1:191095346-191113005 GCA_028646575.1 Pseudocheirus occidentalis
TCCTTCTGGTTTTGGGACTCAGTGTTCTGGTTTCTGAATAAAGACCTTAGTTCTGCCTTACATGTGGTGAGTTTGTTACATTTATTGATCCAAAACTATACCAGCATATTCATCACCATCATGGGTGTTGTGAATATCTCATTATTGATGCACTATCTTATGAATGATTATACTCTTTTCACTTTTTCTTCATATCCTTGGCACTTGGCAATATATGTAACACATCATAAACAGCTGATAAACATTTACTTATTGATCGATAAATATTTCTGCTATGGCTTCTTGATTCAGGTTAGTCCTCTTTACAATGTATTTCCTGTATTGGAATAAAATGAAACACCCACAGGTAATTCAGAAGTTTTCAAAAAAGGAATTATACTTCATCATATTGGGGAAGGATATTCAAATATGATAGGAAAAATAAGACACTATATGTCAATTCAGCTGATCTTAGCTCTCCTGCAACTACGGCTGGCACTCCTTTTGGCATATTTATTCAAGCAATCAGGAAAAAATGTCAATTTTCTGAGTCTTTAGTCCATTGGGCCAGTTAAGTCTTGAGGATGGTTTCAATGCATTTTAAGGAAAATAACTAACATCATTCACATGACAAGGGTTTCAGGAAAAAAAAAGTCTTCCTCTAGCTATTCTGTCTACAAGGTGTTTTCAATTTAGCCTCAGGAGGCAACATGTAAATATATTGATATGCATAGTCTAGATACAGGATTTTGAAAGGAAATCACTAGTAGTTGGGTGTCAGGAAATGCATCATGTTGAAAGTGGCACCTGAATTGACTCATGAGCAAAACAAAATGAGATGAAGAAATGCAGAGGAGAAGAGTGAGTTTTAGACACAGTTATGGGAGGTGGTATTTCATGTGCAAAGCAAGTAATGAGTTTAGGTTGACTATAGTGTACATAAAAAAGAAAAATGGTTAGTGGCCCTGGAAAAATTGATTGAGCAAGTTTGTGATGACTTTAAATGCCACACTGTGGAGTTAGTATTTGATTCTTAAGTCAAGAAGAGGCCCCTGGACTTTGTTGAATTTAAGAGTGATTTGATAAGTTCTATACTTTGGGAAAATTATTTTGGAAGCTGTGTGGAGTATGGACTGGAGTAGGGAGATATGAATTAGACCATTAATTAGAAGACCATTGAACCTGACCAGATGAGAGGATTCCTTACATTTCTTAAAATGTAGATGCTTTGGAACACACTGTGTTTTCACCTCCAGTTCCACTCTAGCCTCAATTGCTATTTCCTGATTGAGTTGATAAAAAGTGAATTTTATTGAATAAAAAACTGAAGTCTGCTGAAATTTCACTTATTTATCTTTAGTTGTATCTACAGTTTAAGAGAGGCAAAGTCACTTGAAGGTACCTGCTACTTTCTGTTGTCACCTCAAGTATAAGAAAGTAAAACAGAAAGAGGAAAAGCAGACCTTTTACCTCATAAGCTTTTGTATAAATGTCTAATTATTAATTAAATCATTTAGAATCCTAGTGAGTGAAGAATTAGATATATTTGTCTACTTTGTTGAGAGAAATCCAAACAGGTAAGATTTGTAATTCCCTGGTTTAAAAAAACTCACTATCACATAAAAAAGTATAATATTTTTAGGATGCTTTAAGCAGTGGTTCTCAACCTGTGGGTCACAACCCCTTTGGGGGTCAAACAACCCTTTCACAGGGGTTGCCTAAGACCATCAAAAAACATGTATTTCCAATGGTCTTAGGAACCATGACACCACTCCTCTCTCTGTCTCCAGGTGAGTCTGCCCACATGCAGATACTGTAACATATGAGTATTAAAGGGGCCTGGCATTAGGAAGGTTGAGAATCACTCTTTAAAGGGTTATTATGAATTAAAGGAGCTTTCCAATGTTTCATCAATTTGAGAAGGGGGAGGAAAAAAATGTACCATGCAGGGAAAAGAAGAGAGCAGTTGGAAGAAAAATGTCATCACATTGTGCACATTAGCATCATAAAACCATAACAGACATTAACATCTGCAGATCAGACTTCTGATTTTCCCCAAGTAAATTTTCCTTACTTGGGTGTATCTCTGCCATTTTTCTTTGTTTCACTCTTTCTTGAATAGACTGAATACATTTGTAGAAGAGTGTGACCTAGGTTTAGGTGTGGACTGCAATATATTGATTATTCCATCATTTGGCTTATATTATCTATTGTGTTTGGATTATTATTTCTTTTGCCTTATTGTTAAGTAAATATTTTAAGATCTAATGGTATCATCATTACAAATGACTGGTTTCATTTAAATGAAACAGTCTAGTTGGGGCCCAAAAAATATAATGGTGAGAAGAGGGACTACATTCCCTAAAAACATGATTGTTTCTACTATTCCAAGTTAAAAAGGAACTTGGAAACCATCAAATTGAATCTCATCAATTTTATACATGAGGGAACTGAGTCCTTAGAAGTTAAAATGATTTACTTAGATTGACACAGGTAGTAGCTAGTTAAACACATGTTCTTGGACTCCAAATGTAATAGTTGTTTTGTTTTTTCCTTATATTAAGTCACCTTCTAGAGATATAGACAGAAAAGTGAAATGGAAAAACAAGGTGGAAAAGAATAAGGAAGCAAAGTGAAAACAACACGACAAACATCGAAACTTGAAGGATGGTTTTACCTCTTTAGAGAAATATGGTATTTCAGAATGCATTGTAGTGGCAAAAATGAGTTCCATTTTGGACATGTCAAGCTTGAGATACCTCCAATATAGGTCATATTTTTTATAAATGGTATGTGTAGGACAAACTCCTCTCTTACCATATTTTTAATTGTAAAGAGGGGAGAAGGCAACACAGACAACAAAATATATACAAAGACAAGAGGAAGATAAAGAATTAACAATTACAAACATGACCATTAGTTGTATGAACTCACACTTTAAAATAAATAGGGTAACTGAATGATTTCAAAAGTAGAATCCGACAATGTGTTTCTTACAAAAAATATAATTGAAAGAGTCACAAAGAATTAAAATGAGAAGTTGATGCAGGATAAAGGTGAAAGATAAACAGTAAAAACGGCAGTTAAAAGATACATGACAAAATAAGCCAAGCAAGGAAAATACATCTTTCCTAAAAGCATAATAGATGTTCAATGAATATTAATAATTAATACATATGTAATACATAGCATCTAGATATCAAAAAAAACTTTATATTGAAGGATAAAAATAATAAAACTTCAGTAGTGGGGGACATCAATGTATCTCTTTCAAATTTAGACAATGCTACTAAAAGATAAAATAGAGGGAAGTTAAGGACATGAATAAAACTTTAGAAAAATTAGAAATGATAAAATGCCTTATAATTACTGATTTGAAACAGAAAATAGTTCCTATATTATTTCATATGTATGTACATATATAGTATATATGTAGTATATGTGTATTGCACATTTAGTATACATATATATTGCACATATACAAAAATTGGTTATGTCATGGGTCACAATAATCTCACAATAAAAAGTAGAAGTGCAACAGTTCCTCAACTTTTGCATTCTCTTTGATAGATATTAGTATGTATGTTTCAATTATCTTCATGGTAGTCTCTTTGCAAATAATTGTTATGACCATTACAATATGAGATGACCTAATATTTCATGAAGAGATCTTTGCTGCCATTTTATGTATGATTCTAAGTACAAGCAAGGTTATTTTTTTTTTTTTGGTAATTTTTTCTTGGATTCCACTTTCCAGGATCTGTGGCATGACAATCTCTTGCTATGCATCAGATGCTGAGATTCAGTGCTACACACGTGGGCTCTCAAGCCTTTCTGTGTTGAACCAGTCAGTTCCTGAGTAAAACTAGTATAATAGAGAGTGTTGAGAAAAACCGAGTGTGAAGAAGAAAACAAGCATGGAGCATTGAGCATTGAGAAAACTAGCAGCAGTACCAGCAGCAAAAGTGGCAGGGACTTGCTATACAGCAGGAACTCTCTAAGCAGTAGGAGCTTGTATAGCAAAGGGACCTCTGCTAGCAGAGAAGAGAAATCTGATAGCAGGGAAGGAGACCTCTAATAGATCAAGAGTGAACTAAAGGAAAGTATGGGATTTCATGAGACTAGAATAGTTGTCTTGTTTCCAAGTCATTGTTTAGTGAGACTATGATAGTTGTCTGTTGTTTCCTAGTCATTGTATTAGTTTTTGTAGCTAAAGTTCCTATAGAGATAACAAAGGAGTTAGGGGATACATTTCTTTTGAACTTCTCAATGCCACAGCTATGGCTGGAGGCAGCGTTTGAATGGAGTAACCCTGCCCAGAATTGTGCCCAAGGAGTGGGGGCCCAGGAAGTGTGCCATGTCCAGAGCTCAGATCAGAACAGACCCTCCCAATGTGAGGCTGGGGGGATGAGTTGCTTTGGAGTTGGGGTGCTGTGTGCCAGAGATGGAGGCTGGAGTTTGGAAACCCCAGACCCTGCTGTGCTGGACTCGGGCAAGAGCAGAGAGCTTAGAATGGAAAAGTCTCTTTTCCTTTGAGGTGAGACGTGGAGCATGAGTAGGGAGCTGCCTGTGTGTGAACCCAGGCAGAAGCTGAACAATCAACCCCTGGGCCTGCAGGAGGAGGAACCCTACAGCCCAGGATTCAGCCCCAAGTTGAGATGGAGGCTTTGCTACATTCCCCTAGAATGAGTTAGAGCACAGGAGGTGGAGTTGTCTATGGTTGGAGGGGAAAGTGCTATACCCCCTGGGGAGCCACCCTGTTGGTTTTGTTGTCCAGCTTCCCCTCAGGACTTGGAAGTGATACTGTAGCAGTGTTAGAACTTGAACTCTTTGGTTCCTTAGAGTATGTGTGCACCTGAGAATGCCAGGCAGGAGCCTGCAAAACAAGCATGGAAAGGATACACCCCCAAGAAGACTTTGAGGATTTGGACACTCTTTGGATTGAGGGGAATGTAACTTAATGTGACCTAGGGGGGCAGTGTGTTATTTTCTCTCTTAACCTTGGGGAAGTGCTCTACTAGTGAAGACCCTGGCCTAGGACCCCATGGTTGTATAAGCAGCATTTTGGACAGTACCTGAGTGAGGAAGATGCTCACTCTCTAAAGATTTTGGCCCCTGAAGAATGTATAAGGTGGGGAGCATGCTATGTTATATGCTGAATACAATGATATATACTTCATGTCTTGTTACACACTGAGTGTTATATTATCTACTGAATGATATGTTTTGATTAAGGCCATGTGGCCACCCTGGTAATACGTTGTTATGCTGTTATGAATCATGAATACCTTAGTTTCTTGAATAAGGTATATTTATAAACAAATAGAGGGCTTATTTGTACCGTGCAAGTCAATCCCTTAAAATATAAATATATATATATATATATATATATATATATATATATATATATATATATATACTCACAGCAACAACCCTCAAGAGTGCTGTGTTGATTCCCATTACTGCCAACTTTTAAATTTCCTTTCCAAAGAGATGGTGATTTACATAGATGTAACTTTTTTCACTTCTGTTTTCACTTATAGAAAGCAATTAATTGTGTGATTATCATTTATTCAATAGTTTCTATGTGTCAAACACTGTCTAAGGCTGCAAAACTAAAAATTAGAGATTCTGTGCTCTTAAACTTATATTCATTTGGAAGAAAAAACAAGTACACATGGAAACTATGCATATGTTGGGTTTTTTTTGGGGGGGGGCAAACAGTTATACTAGCAGCTGGAAGATTATCAAAGCCCTCAAGCAGAAGGTGGCACTTGAGTTTTAAGCAGGCTTGAAATATTCAGATGATCTGAAAAGGCAAAGCATTCTAGGAAAAGAGGGTAGACTTAGAAAGGTGTGAAGATGGAAAACAAAATGACATGTGAGAAACAGAAAAAAAGACTAATGCAGCTGAATCATACTATGACAGATAGTAATGTAAGTAATAGTAATAGCCCAGAAATTTATGGTAATAAGACCAGTAAGGTAGCTTAGAGGCAGATTGTGAAGGTCTTTAAATGGCAAAACAAAAAAAAGGTTCATATTTTGTCTTGCAGGTGATAATAAAAATAATAACAAATTAATAATAATGGTGTAGCTACAATTTATCTAATGTTTAAGGTTTCCAAACACCTTATAGAAACTATTTTATTCTATATAATCCTGAAAGGAATAAGTTATTAATATTCCAGTTTTACAGATGAGGACACAAAGTGACTTTTCCCAGGACTGTACAACTAGTAAGTGTCTAAGACTGAATTTGAATTTAGGTATTTCTGACTCCACATCCATTGCTTTGTTCATGGAACTACCTAGTTCTATGAAATGAATGATTGAGTTATTAAATGATTGTGCTTTCTTTAAAACTTTGTGACCACTTTGGTGAAAACTATGTGGCCATTTTAGTGATAAGTTGTTGAGTTGTGACATGGTGAATGCTGAATTTTGATTTTCTGTGAATGTTTTGCTCTCATTTGTTATTGAACAAATAGAGAGTTTGCTATACTGTGTATTCAGAACCTTGAAAAGTGTTCACAGCAGCAGTCCTCTGGAAAGGTGCTCATGCTTGGCATTACACTGTCTTAGGATAACAATACCCTGGAATTTGTTGAGCAGCAGATTATAATGTTCAGGTTTTTTTTATTTTAGAAAACCCCTTTGGCAGCCATTTGAAGAGATTTAAGACATGAAATACTTGAAGCAAAGAACCAAATTAAGAGGATATTGAAGTGCTCTAGGATAGATGTGGTAACTAGGATGGTGACTAGTGGATGGTGGAGAGAAGAGAGTATATACAAAAGATGTTGAGGTAGAAATGAGCTTTAGTGTTTGACTAGATATATAGGCAATGAGAATGAGGAATCCAGAATAAAAATGAGGTTGAAAATCTAAGTGGCTGGAGGCATATTGGTGCTTCTAGTAGCACTATTGAGTACAGAAAATGGATGGGTATATGGGGAAAAGTAATAATAAGCTCTGTTTTAGACATGTTGTGATTTAGATAGCTGCAGAACAACCAATTTACAATGTCCAATAAATAATAAGAAAAATATGATTGATTTTATTCATTTTTTGTTTTTGTTTTGGGGGTTTTTTTGCTATGCCATTTTAAGGAAGAGAATTAGGTCAAATGAAAGAGCAATTAATTAGCATGTCAGAGGCAATATGGTCAAAGATCACATTTTCTAAAACTTTGGAAGATGTTGCACATTGTGTATACTGCATTTTGAGTCAGAAAAAAATCAAATAACAGCCCTGCAACTAATTACCAAAGTGAACCTAGTCAAACTCCTTTGTGCTATATTTTTCTTAATTTCTTCATTTACAAAATGAGTATCTCTCTTCCTTTCAATGATAGTTCAAATACCACCTTCTATATGAATTTTTTCATGATCTTACCAACTTCTAATGATTTTTTCCCAAATTTCCTTAGATGTAAGTACTTTATATGGATTTTCTCATATATATACATATATATATATATATGCATATACACACACATACACACACACATATATATGTACATATATGTATATAACTTTTTTTAAATACATACTTGTCTGCCATTAGAATGTAAGTTCTTTGGAGATAGGGTTTGTGTTATTCTTTATATTTGTAGTTCTGGCATCTATCCCAGTATTTGGTACATAGAATACAATTAAATGTTTTTTGATTGAGAGATTGGCTAATTAAGAGATTCTCACTTGACTTCTAAGATATCTTTAGGATCTAAAAACATGACCAAATTATGTAATATTTATAAAGTGCTTATCCTTTGTGCACAGCATGGATTTAAGATGTGTTTTCTTATTTTTTGAAACAAGATATCTTAACAGAACTTTGAAGTAAACTTGTCTTAAATTGAATCTATTGAGAGACCATGACTCCAACAGAATAGATGTATTTAATTAGAGGATATTTGGCCAGAGACCATCAAGGAAACTGCTGTACCTAAGTTTTTTTAAAGAAGAAAATACATGATTTGGGAAGACTAACTTTTGAGGTATTTTCCAACTCTCAACCTATAGTGCCCTGTATACTCATGTAATACTGGACAAAGATCTGAATCAGCAATTAAATTAGTACTTACAGGCATATAAGAAAACTCTAATTTTTCTCACACTAGGTCACCTTTTCCCCCACCAAATCCTAGTCCATGCAAAAGCAGAATAGAATCACACAGGACTGAAGTCATGTATAATTTCTCTATTTCATAGATTGCTATGACTATGGTAAAACTTTTATGACCATAAAAGTAGTCATCTGCCTTTCCCAACCACGCCTTTTTAGTATATATCATTATTTCCTATCAAAATTAGGTAACAGTGCCTTACCTTTTTAATACATATTTTCATAAACACATTCTTCCTTCTTGGAGAAATTATATGCTTCTTGGTGCCATGTACCTCTTTGCAAAATGAAAACTTAGCAATTATTATATATTTAATATAAAAGTGGCTGCTCTGTAAAGAGTTTGGCTGACAATGCGCTGCTATTGTGCCTGAATTTGACCAGTGTAAATTTACAGTAAATGTCTTGATTTTAATGCTTGAGTCTTATTCTCAATCAATATTTGGTAAAGAAAGCACTGCCTTATACTTAAGCTAATATGTGATTATTTGTCATCATCATGGCTCTACAAAGAAGAATTAAAAATTATAAAGCAAATTATTGAAATATTTTATTTTTATATCACCTTTTTGCATATTGAACACCCATGAATAGCTATTTTTGGTCTTAAGAACAAAAGAGAAGCAAATTGGAAATAAAACACTTAAGCATGGGTAACCAACACATAAACTGTGTCTGAGAATATGTACAATGTACCCTAGCCATAGCCATGCTCTGCTTTGCTGAATCAATGAAAAGTATACTCTTTCTGCTCTTCCTTGAAACTAACATTAATCAAATTGCACAAAGCTTTTAATTGTTATTTTGCTGGGTCTTTCCATTTTTGTTGTTTTAGTCCTTATATGAATTGTTTTCCTGCTTTTTAGCCTCATTGTACACATCTTTTCATATTTCTCTATATTTTTCTTATTCATTATTTTCATGTAACAGTGCTATTCATTAATTTATTTAGTCAATTACCATTTGATGGGCACCTGCTGTTTCCAGTCTCCTTGATGTATATGCCTGACAGTGGGATCTCATTAAATGAAACAAGCCTTAAGTCTACGCTGTGTATGAAGCACTGTGATAAACTGTGAATTTAATAGCTATTCACTATTAGGTCAACAATCTAACATGTCTTTAGCTCCAAATACCAGTACCATAATGTGCCAAATGCTCTTAAAAATGTAAAATTTAAGAAAGATATAAGTTCCTTAGATGGTACAAAAATATGACTCAAAATAACATTATTTTTATTAATTTATAATGAATGTTAAATAAGCTCACTGGTTAAAAACATATTCACTCAAGGTTAAAAATTTATCCATAAAATAAATGACAAAGACTAAAATCTACATTTGGCAATTTCATAGGCTATTTTACCAAATTATTCTTGTGCCTTATTACAGTCATCATACTAGTCAGATTAACATACGGGTAATATGTACATAATTAATATGTATGTATATGTAAGTAGGAAATTTATACATTTAAAGTATTTAGTACAATATACACAGAATTATATATTATAATCATTTATATTATTACATAAAATATGATATAATATTTTTAAAATTTATACATATTTCCTGTTGAATAGGTAGGACATATTTTCCAATAAATAAAAGGTAACATACAGTTATCATCAATCAATAAGTATTTCTTAATCTCTTAGCATGTTTAAGGAATTATACTTGTCATTGAACATATAGATACAAATAATTCCATTGCCAATAATTTCAAGGAGTTTAAATTTTATGATTGTTTCAAATTTCATTTTTTTAATTGCCAATGCAATGCATGAAACACATTATTTCACAAAATTTTTCTGCTAAATTGCATTATAGTCAAGTCATGCAGACTTGAAAATGAACAAATGAAAGTCTTTCATTATTTGCATACAATACAACCCAAGATCCTATAACAATAAAGCAATATTCACAAAATCCACATTGGCTATCAAAATGCTGGTATAGTTGTGAATCACAAGAGGTAAAAGGGTCTCCACATGGAGGACAGAACCAAAGCCTTTATTCAAATACCAGAAAATTGAGTTCTAGAACCAGAAAGCCAAAGTCATTACAGTAACCATGAAGCTGGTGCACATGGTTAATGTGGTGAACACCCACATTCCCAAGCCTTCACAACAGAACAGGTTCCCTCAAGCAGGGATCCTTCTCTCTCATTCACAGTAGCTGCAGCTGGCCCTGAGAAGTCTTGATAGCTCCAGATGGTTCTCAGAAGCTCTCAGCAGAAGTTCCCAGAAGAAAAGTCTCAGAAGAAGCTTCATTCTCAAAATCGAAATCACTTTTTTCCAGCCTCCACAGAGCTTGCACTAAAAAGTTCTGTCTTAGTTCTCAGTTCTTATTTCTCTTTTCAGTTCTTCTCAATTCTCAGTTCAGTCTTCAGTCGAGTAGTTGCAGTACAACAGTTGCAGCCCAGCCTTCAGATGCTCACTAAGAGAAATTCTGCTCTCTCTCAGCTTGGGCTTTTCCCTATGTAAGGTATTAGCTCCTCTCTGTTTCACTCCTTCCTGTTACAACAGGAAGTTTATCCCACTGTGGGATTCACAAGTTCTGTATTGTAATACTTGCTACAATCACACTTGAAACAAGGAGCTAAGTGCCTGCAATACAAGGGGATCTTCAAATTACATTACTATTACAGATCCCAAGTAATGAAAAGGTTTGTCTAGTTGGATAGGTAGCTGTAATCTGGCCTATCTCCGAAAACTATTTCAATGCCAGTTACATTACAATGTATTATTTCCTAAAACAAAGTATGGGTTTGACTACTGCTTTAAAGTGACCATATCTCATATAATAAAGAACTATGACTTCTCATCAGGATTTCAAGTTACGTACCTTCTTGCCAAACAAATTTTATGACAACATTGATAAATGGTCTACCAAATAAAAAAAACTGTCAGGACTATCTGATAAAATGTTAGAAAAATACACTTTAGAATATGAAATATGTAATAACAAAAATTTTTTGAAACATTAAATGGTAAATGTAAGAGTGTAGTAGACAGAAAGAAAAGCACAGAGGGAAAAATATCACTTTAATCCCCTGCTAATTCTCATGTATCTGAACTCCCAGTGGAAAAAGAGATATGAAATTTTCTGGTCTTAGGCACATAAAAAAATAAAGAAATGTAAAAGGTCATACTAAGTTTCAAGAAAAGCTTGATCTTTGAGTCAATGAAAGGAAATATGGAAAATTCTTATCTTTTCCTCCATTATCTGATTAGAGGTAACCAGAAAAATTGCAAATGCCAAGGGATTATTTTCAAAGGTAGAATGATTTTTAATATCAGATCAAAATGTTAATACTTAATTGAAAAACAACAAATTAATACACTAGGATGTCAAAGAACACAAAATAATAGGATATTTCATAATTGCCACAAAAGTTGGACTTTTTCTGCCATTTCTGATTTGTAAGATGACAAATAATGGTATTAGAAAAGCAATTTCAGGGAAAAGGTGATGCTACTTTTTTAACAACAGAAAAATACACTAAGGTATAGAAAAGAAAATGAAAAGTTTGCTTTCAAATAGAAGAGGCAAGGGATACTTGTTACAATGGAGGGGAAGAACAGAAAGTCAAAAGGGAATGGGTCAACCTTACTCTCCTTGAATTTGGCTTAGGGAAGGAATGATATAAACTGTATATCTTGGCCTACAGGAGAGTGGGGGTGGGGGAGGGATGAGACATAGGGGGATGGAGGGGAGCGCAGGTGGGGGGGGTTAGTTAGAAGCACACACTTTTTTAAAGGGACATTTAGAGAAAAAATAGAGAATAGAACATGTGGGGGGTGGAATAGGAAGTAGGGAAATATACAGGTACTGGGGTAAGGAGATCCATCTTGCCTTACTGGAATGTCAGAGGGGTGATGGAGTAGGATACAGAAGAGAGCTGATTGGGGGAGGGGGTATAAAGTGAGATCACTGTTTGGGAGTGGTGAGTAGGGAAAAGATGGGGAAAATTTTTAAATCAAAATCTCATGGAAATGAATGATGTAAACTAAAAATAAACAAAAAGTTTTTTAAAAGTAGATTTGAAGAATGAAGTTATGAAAAGGATACTATAGCCAGTAAAATCCAATCGCCTTGGATGTTGTTTTATAAAAACCCTTATATGTAGTTGAATCATTCAAATTAAAACTTCCGTAGAGAAAGATTATATAGAAATGGCAACAGTACATTAAATATGACTTAGACAGTATCACACATTGAAATCTGGAGAAAAAAAAGGAAATAAAGAAGTCCTCCAAACAACAATTTTGTCAAAGTTTTTAAATGACTTGGTGCAAATTACTTTCATTTTATGTATAATTTTGAGGGACCAGGTGGAGGGAGGGTAGGAAGCTAAGGAAATTATTCAATGATAAAGCTACTCAGAAAGAAATCGTGGGATATTATGGAGGCTGCAGTTAATCTAAAGGACAGCAATGCCAACTGGAAGACAAAAAGAGACATCATGGTGAAAATTCCATGTTCAGAAACCTGAATTCTTTGTCCAGCCATCTAATAGATGAAATAGAGGCAGTTCCCCAAGAACAGGAGATGATAAATATCCATTACTTTGAGACAGAAGGGATCAAGGCAAGAGATATGAGGAGATCCAAGAATGCAGAGAAAGACAGGGAAGCAAGAGACAGAGAATGCCACCTTTACCTTCAATCACGAATGCTAGGAATTTTATCAAGAGCTGTCTACAGTAAGGAATGGAAAGTAGATTGTAGGGAACAAGTTCTTTTAGCTTATGTGGGGAAACCTATTCTTAAGGCAGATTCATTCCCTCAGCTTAACTGTTTGACTCATAAAGTCATAAAATTTTGAAAATGGAAACAATTTTAGGAAATCAAATTTGCAATCTTCCCTGAAACACCTTTTTCAGCCTAAAGTAAATCAACAAACATTACACATCTGCTATGTACCAGATACTATTCTAAGCTAAGCACTGAAGGATATAAGGAAGAGAGAGAAAAGGAGATCAGAGTATAATAGGCTTAGTTAAATGGACCTTTGGCCTCTGAGTGATACTTCCAGTGACAGACAGATCATTACTCTGTGAGGCATCACATTCCAGTTTGTCCAACTTGAAAACAAAAAGAACAACGTCATATTTATGGAACAAACTTTTCTGAAGATTTAACTTTTCAAATCAATGAGGTAGATAGCAAGTAGAGAGAGACACAGACACAGACACACACACAGACACAGAAACACAGAGATGGAGATAGGGACCCAGTAACTGAAACACAGAAAAAGAGGTGTCAAATAATTATAGAGCCTTAAAAAAAGGAAAGGGGCAGTATATATATAGAGAGACACATATATACACTGTGTATTTTTCACACATCTTTATATATCATCTTCTCTTAACTCAAACAGTAACCATTCTGTTGCAACTTCTCTTTGGCTCAAACTTGAGCTACTGAATAAACCTTCAGGTAGATCTCTCTCCCAAAATACAGTGTCTGTTCCAGAGTAGGTTCTTAAGAAATTCTCACAGACTGGATGACTGATTAAAAAATATTATGACTGAAAAAATAAAAAAATTAATTAATACATTCATTGTAGTGTTAAATGGCATTAAATTAGCAGCTTATACTGCTATACTACACTGCTAACTCATATTTGCTTTTAGTCTAATGAAATATCCAAATCTTCTTCGCACCAATATCATCGTCACTGTCACCACCACCACCATCATCAACAACAACAATAACCACAACTATTTATTAAGCACTTACTATGTGTCAGGTATGTTGTTAAATTCTGTGAATACAAAGAAAGGCAAAATGACCACTTCCTATCAAGGAGTTCATAGTCTAATTGGAGATAAAACACATAAACTACTCTTTAAAAATAAGATATAGCTTAATAATAAAGAGTAAACTGGGCCAGGGGAGAGGCAGAAGACTCAGAGGAAAAACAGTAAGATTAAATGAGCCTGGGAAGTCATTAGTGGGCAGTGGAAGAGAAAGGGGACATAATTTTATCCCCTTCATTTTAGCCTCTTCTACATGTCTGGTTAATTCTTTTCCAAACACATGAGAGAACCTATGAAGTGAAGAGCAAAGCATTTCTGTTACCTGAGGCATGTAAAAAGCATTATGAAGTCAGTGATTATGGGGGGAAATATTTTTGTATGAGATAAAACAAAGAATTCACTATTTTTTATTTTTCTATACCTGCTAAAATGAATTTTAAAAAGAGATTGTCAAATCCAAGGCAAGATGTTAGACACCAAAATCTGTATGCTAGATGAATCTGGGAAGCATTTTCAATTTTACTCTCCCATAACCTTCTTCTCATTGGGCTATCACTAATTTGAAATAATTCAGTTTGTGCATATTAAGCTGGAAATAAATTTAGGGAGACTGCTTTATTTATTTATTTATTTATTATGAATTATTTTATTTGTGTTCTTGCTTACATTACATTTACATTGCTTACATTCATTTCTACAAGATTTTGAGTTACAAATTTTCTCCCCATCTTTCCCCTACCCACAACCCCAAAACAGTGATCCCACTATAAAGCCCCTCCCCCAATCTGCTTTCTCCTATGTTCTCCTCCATCGCCCCTCTAACTTTCCGGTAGGGCAGCGTGGGTCTCCCTACCCAGTTCCTGTATAGCTTAATTACAAATTGCATGTAGTTAATAATAATAATAATTGTTATTATTATTATTATTATATTTTTTAAACATTTCATTGTAGAACTTTAAATTCTAGATTCTTTTGGTTCCTCCTTCATCACCCACACACACTGGAAGGACAAGCAATTCAATACAGGCTGTACATGTGTAATTACCCAGAACATCTCCACAATGGACATATTGTGAGAAACTGATTATATGTCCCTCCTTCCTATTGCATCCCCCTTTGTTCTATTCTCTACCCTGTCCCTGACCCTTTACAAAAGTGTGCATTTCCAGCAGTCCTCCTACCCCCCTGCCCTCCCCTCCATCATCCCACCTCTCATCCCCATTCTCCTTACTCTCCTGTGTGGCATGATACCCAGTTCAGAGTTTATGTTGTTCCTTCCCTAAGCCAAATTCAATGAGAGAAAAAGGAAAGCAAAGCTGTCACAGCTATCCCTTGCCTCTTCTATATGGGATGATTAATCCCATTTTGTCTCTCCCTGTCTCCTCTCCTTCTAGTCCTCTCCCACCTCATAATGTCATGTTTGAAAGTATCATCCCTTCATCTTGAATTAATCCTATACCCTCTATGAATTCATATACACACATACACATATTTATTCATATGCATATATACCATCTTATATAGACATATGTGTAGGTATTCGTATGTATACATTTGTATTCACTTCACCTATCCTCATACTAAGAAAAGTTGCATAAGTTACTATTATTGTTTTTCCATATTGGCATGTAAATAGTTCACCTTTGATAAATTCCTTATGATTTCTTTCCCATGTTTACTTTCTCATGATTCTTGTGTTTGAATGTCAGATTTTCTGTTCAGTTGTTTTTTTCAGCAAGAATGCTTGAAAGTCCTCCACCTCACTGAATGTCAATATTTTCCCCTGGAACATTATACTCAGTTTTGCTGGGTAGGTGATTCTTGGTTTTAATCCTAGCTCCCTTGATCTCTGGAAAACCATATTCCAGGCCCTCTGATCCCTCAGTGTTGAAGCTGCCAGATACTGGGTTATCCTAATTGTGTTTCCACAGTATTCAAATTGCTTCCTCTTGAGAGGCTGTGATATTTTCTCCTTGATCTGGGGACTCCAGGGCCTGGCAATAAAATTTCTAGGAGTATTCTTTTGGGGATCTTTTTCAGGAGGTGATTAGTGAATTCTTTCAAGTTCTATTTTGCCCTCTGGTTCTAAAATATCAGGGCAATTTTGCCTGAGAATTTCTTGAAGGATGCTTTCTAAGTTTTTTGTTTGATCATGTCTTTCAGGTAGTCCAATAATTTTTTAGTTGTCTCTTCTGGATATATTTTCCAGGTCAGTGTTTTTTTAAGAGGTGTTTCACATTGCCTTCTCTTTTTTCATTTGTTTGTATCTGTTTAATAGTATCTTGATTTCTCATAAAGTCATTTGCTTCCATTTGCTCCACTCTAATTCTGAAGGAATTATTCTCTTCAGAATGCTTTTGAGATTATTTTCCATCTTGTAAATTCAGCGTTTTAAGGCATTCTTTTCCTCATTGCCTTTTTTGGCCTCTTTTGCCATTTGAGTCAGGTTATTGACTCTTGCATCATTCTCATTTCTCCTCCTAATTTTTCCTCCACTTCTTTTATTTGGTTTTCAAAGTTCTTTTTAAGTTAATCTATGGCTTGTATGTAATCTTCATGTTTCTTGGAAGCATTTGGTGTGGAAGTTCTGACTGTGTTTACTTCCTCCCATTCCATGCTTTGATCCTTTTTGTCCCCAAAAAAGGATTCTAGAGTTTGGTTACCATTCTTACTTTGCTTTCTTTTCCTACTCATGATGCCTGTAAATTATTTGTATTGTTGCCTCTGTGATACTCTGTTTCCAGAGGGGAAAGCTCTGTCCCAAATTGCTGGGGTTTTCACAGCTACGAGAGCTATTAGGGGGCTGTTGCCACCCCCATCAGCTTTGGCTCTCTGAAAATGCACCCTAGGACCACTACCCAAGACCACAATCCAGATCTAGGCTGCTCAAGGCAAGAGCACTTGGCCTCTGAACAATTGCTTGATCCCCTGCATTCTACATGTCCAGAGCTCTGAAGCAACGAGGTGGATGTGGCTGGTGCTTTAGTTGCTTCCTTGCCCTGGGGACAGTTTGGATAGACGACTTTTCTCCCCCAAATTTAGCTGAATTCCACTGACTTTTCTCTTAGTCCTTATTTCTCCTGGCTTGATAAATGTGGCAACTGCTACAGCTGCTGCCAATCAACTCTCCTGAAGACTCCAGCTGTGGCTCCTCCTGGCCACCCTGGGGTCAGACCACAGTTTCATGTTGGGCTGGTTTTGGCTGCCAGCCTGCTGTGATGAACCCCACCTGCCAAACTGCCTTCAGCAAGAGATGGGTTTTCTGTATTTTTGTGAGTTTTAGAGTCTTAAAATTTGTTTAGAGTTTATATTTTACAGGTATTTGAGGTGGCTATATGGGAGCTGCAAAACTTTGCTGCTTCTATGCCGCCATCTTGGCACTGCCCCAAGACTGCATTATTTAGAGAAACTAAAGCATAGAATTTAATGTCCTTTGAAGTCTAATTTTATTTCTACCAAGTAAAATACAAGTTAACTTTAAAGCAGACAACTATAAAGCCAAAATAAGGAGGCACAACACTTATACACATTACTCAATACCTACAATTTTAGTGTGGCAAAACTGTCTCAAATTCAGCTTATCAAGTATAAGGTTGCACTGGAGACTCCAATTTAGGGTGGCAAATTTCACAGACCATGGGTGGAATAAGACCCATGTGCTGTTTTTAACTATAGAAAACTATATCATATTCTAAGGAAATAGGAAAGGTAAAATAGGAAAGGTAATTATTGCATATTAAGAAGAAATGGAAGGAAATGCAGGAACCACTGCGGGAGGAGTCCT
>CM053594.1:191113505-191131748 GCA_028646575.1 Pseudocheirus occidentalis
GAAGAAAAAAATTAATAAATCAATTTATCAAGACTCACAACTGCCATCATATTCCACTAAAAAAATGTCTGTTTATAATATGATAGATATTTAGGAAAAGGAGTTATAAGGAACAAATCAACCACCTAATTTAGCTGATTTTGCTGAAAAAGAAACTGAACACCAAAGGAATTAATGACATCCAAAATAATAGAAGAAAAAATAAATACAGGATTCAAACACAATTCCTCTGACTACAATTCAAATAACTTTTCTATTACCTCATTATGGGGGACCCCTGTCTATTGATGTTCAGAGGAACTTGACGTCAATAAGCCAACCTGGCTACTTTGCTATCCATGTTGACTACTTTACATATATAATGATATATGAAATCATTAGAAATTGGTGAAAATGATCATGTTACTCAAAGTTTGCTATTTTGTTGGTTTAGATAAAATTAATTAATCATTCATGCTTGTTGTTCCGTTTTGGCTGAAGGCATGTAAAATTGTTAGTATCCATTTATATTCTTAATATTGGTCTATCCTTGAATAGTGAGCAAATTTTTAAAAAAATTGGAAACAATGACAAGTGTAAGTATTAATAGCAGATTGATGGTGAAATTAATATCCATCAACTAGTTTGAGGACAAGCTCTCCTTCTGGTTGTGCTTCTGACTCTTTATATTTTGCCATCATACCTCAACAGCCTTCTCACTTTGAAACTTTCCTCCATTTTGACCTCTTTCTTTCAATGGAGAGTTCCTTCTAAGGCCTATATTTTGAGGAGAGAGGGGGAGGCAAGCCAATCATACTTTTTTCTCCCCCTAGTTATACTTCTGACTCTCCATAGTCATTTTCATGACTCCAAACAAGTACCTTCCTTCCAGCCCTTTTCAGCTCATTTTATCTATTATTTTCCATCATTAGAATGTAAACTTTTTGAGGGCAGGGGACTATATTACTTTTTGTTTGTATTTGTAACCCATGTACAATGCACAGTATTTAGTTTCTATTAAAATTACAGAAAAAAAATCAACATTGCTAGTTATGAATTGAGTCTCCTTCAAAAGTATATAATTTGTACATTTGAAATATCTTTAAATCACAATGCTCTACTGATCTATCAGTTTCAATCCACCCAAATTTATTATCATTGAAGTCCATATATTTTCTTCCAATTTATTGTTTTTTGACTGGCTTCACTTCTCCTTTTTATATTTGACACTTTAGTTAATTAAGTTTAATTGATTAAGCTCTGTTCCCCACCTTTGAATCCTTTGATTTCTGTCCTTTCATTGTTCATCATGTGCCTGTTCTCAACCTTGAGGATATGTTTTCTGAAACTGTGTTGACGAAGTCCATTTAAAATTCAAGTGAGTGAAGTTCATCTGGGACTTCATTGCTGCATATCTGTCCTTTAATTTTCCCTTGAATCATTCTGTCACATGCCCCAGAGCCACCATTCCAAATTTTATTCATATTCTTCTCTCCCCACACACCCAAATCTGATAACTTGGCCACTAAATTTACTGGGAAAGTCAAGGCCAACTGTCAGACATATTTCTTAAATAATTTTTGCCCAATGAAAAAAGGAATTTATAAATAACATAAAATTTGGAAACAAAACTCTTGATTAAAAAATGAAAATATAATGAACCAAAAAGAACCCTTCCCCACTTGCTTAAAGGGCAAATGAAAATTATTGCTAGATATCGTCTATGAAGAGCTAATGCATCCATTTTTCATAGCTATAAAACAGTTATAGATTTCAAATAATGAAATAATTTTCACAATATAACCATTTTAAAGACATCACATCTGTAATGAAATTGTTCTGAACACATATGATTTTAAAATTAGTAGAAATTTTTTTGTGTTGTCAAGAAGTACTTAGCAAGTATTACACACTTACCATGTGCTACACATGTCAATGGGTGCTTGAGATAAAAATATAAAATAGCATCATCCCCGCCCTCAAAAAGATTACATTCTCTGAGGAGAGATGACATATATTTAATTAAGAATATACAAAATAAATAAAAGGCTATTGGGGATAAGGTGAAGGCACCAGATGTTGACAGGAATCAAGAAAGGTTGCTTGTAAATGTTAGCTCTAGCACTGAATTGTGAAGGAAATAAGGGATTCTAAGAGTAAGAGGTAAAGATAGTGATCATTTTAGGAATAGCTGAAAGCCAGTGGAACAACACTGAGGAGGGGGTGATAAAGCGTTTTGTGTAAGGAACAGAAAGGTCAGTTTGGCTGGACCTCTAAGTGAGGAAAAGAGAGTAATAGATAACAGAGCTAGGAAGCTGATATGATCCTAAAGTAAAGAATCTGTTGGAGTTTGTTGAGTAGGGGATTGACAAGGTCAAACCTGTACTTAAGAAAATTACTTTAGGAAGAGTTAGGGTAAATTGGAGGAGAGAGAGACAGACAGAGAGAGAGACACAGACAGACAGACACAGACAGACAGAGACAGAGACAGAGACAGAGAGACAGAGAGACAGAGACAGAGAGAGAGAGAGAGAGAGAGAGAGGGAGAGAGTAGGGGCAGGAAGTCCTATTAGGAAGCGATTTCAATACTCTATATATCCCATGATGAGTTCCTGACCTAGACTATTGACTTTGGGAGAAAGAGATAGATTTGAAAGATGTTGTAGAGGCAGGAATAAGAAGACTTAACCAATGATCACACATGGGGGTGAGGGAGCATGAGTTATTAGGGATAAGAACAAAGTTGCAAAATGAGTTATATCTTTGATAGAAATAAGGGAGTTCAGAAGAAATGTGGATTTTTGATGGAAAATGATATGCTAAGTTTTCGATATATTTATTTGGGGAGACCTAAAAGACATCTAGAATGAAATTCCCATAGAAAATATCATTAAATCATTTCTAAAATACTTAACAGTAAAAAAGATTATCAAAGTGAAATGTTCCACTATTGTAAAAATCTCAGAATTCATAACACACAAAATGATGTGGAAGTTGCCTCAGGCAAGCTTCATAAATTTTGTAGCTTAGTAAAAATTCATTAAATAACTATTTATTCCTTCACTCTGTAGAGGATGCTTTTAAAAATGACTATCTGAAGAGAAAATTCAAACACCAGGCATTTATTAAGTGTCTCATTTGTGCCAGACATTGTGTTGAGTATTGGAGACATAAAGAGAAAAAAAAGAAAAGACCGTCTTTAAAGAATTTACATTTTACAGAAAGATATAGGGAAGAGAGAATATTTTTCATGAAAATGTAAGTACTAGACATATACACAATGAAAACAAAGTGATTTTACTAAGTAAATTAGAATAGACCATTTGGTGACCCCTGGAAGGTCCATTGTTCCAAAAGACGGGGATGATGAAGAAAAGCACTCTGACCACAGGGAATATCCTGTGCAAAGGCACCAAGGATAAAGACAGAATATGATGTTCAGAGATCAGTAAGGAGGCCATTTCAACTAGAAGGAAAAATCGATGGGGTGGGGGTAGAATGAAAATATTTTTACAATGATAATTTGGCTCCAAATTATTAACATCTTTAATATTCAAATAGAGTTTATATTTTGCCTTCAAAACACTAACAATTCACTAAAGTTTGTTGAACAGTGGAGTGGAACAGTCAAAACTGTGCTTTAGAATTATTGATTCGGAAAGTCTGCATATGAAGAATGGAAAAGATGAATGAAGGAAATAGATTTGTTACCTGTCACAATTATCCAAGCAATATGTGAAATAAGCCTGCAATACAATAGTACCATGTGATTATAGAGGAGAGAATTACTGTGAGAGATACTATGGGGAGGGGGGAAGACAAGAATCATAAGTGACTGGATAAGGGGGAGTGATAGAAAGTAGAGCTAAGGGTGATTCCTGGTTATAACACTAAGTGAAAAAAAAAGGATAAAGATGTCTGTAAATTGGGATGAAAGGTAAGATTAAGAAGTAAAAACAAACATATATTGATTTTTTAATAAATTAGGGTTTTGAGGTAACTATTAGATATAAAGGTAAACATGTCCAGCAGACAACTGTGATGTAACAATAGAGCCCTGTAAAGAAAAGACTGGATATCTAGAATTTGTAGTCATCTTAATAGTGATAATAATTAAATCTAGAGGAATGGATGAGATTGCTTAGAGAAAGACAGCAGACAGAGTAGAGTATCCAGGTCACAGTATATGACTATGTCCACAGAAAAGAGACCTGCCATGAAGTAGTAAAGGCAACTAAGATGGGTAGGAGGAATAACATGTGAGTGTATTATAAGGAAACCCTACGTAAGTGATTATGCAGAGTGTTGAATTAGTGCAAAGAGGTCAAGAATGCTAATGTATGACATTTGTAAAACCACTTTTATTTTGTTTTTAATTTTTGAAATAAAATATGCATTTCCATACCAATAGTACAATAAAAATATAATTGTACAAGAAACTGAAAATCTAATATGAAAAACTTGCTATTCTTATCAAATATACAACAAACTTACCTTGTAAACTTATTTTTTTCTTCCCTTCCTCCCTTACCCTAGAGATAGCTAATATTAAATATAACATCTCATTTGAAACCTCCCAGGTTTTAAAGATAGATACTACAAGCGTTATCATTTTACACATTAAGAAACTAAGGCCTAGAGAGGTTAAATGATTTATCTATGATCACACAATCAACAAATATCAGAGATGGGATTTGAACCTGTGTCTTACTGATTTCAAGCTTAGCATTCTGCCTCAGAAAAGGTCATTGCATTAGGCAAGAAGGATATTATTAGTCATCTTGGAGAGAGCTATTTCAGGCAAGTTATGAGGCTACAAACTAGTGAAGAAGAGATTGAAAAGTTAAGAGGTTATAAGGCAATTGAGGCAGTGATAGTACAGTTTTGTTATAGCAGCAAAAGAAAGATATATAGGAAGAGAGCCTGAGGAAATGACAGGGTCAAGTGCTTAGTTTTTATTGTTGTTTCAGGATGAAAGTGATGAATATCAGTATGTTTGTATGTAGAAAGGAAGAGACTTTTTTGGTTAAATGTCGGTAAGGATTAGGGGATGATAGAATATAAAGTTCTGAAATATAGAAACAAAATGTGATAAATGTCAGAAGCAAATTTCTAACAATGCTTGGAAAAAAGACAAGACTGAATCTTTTCTATTGCATTAGTCTAAGCTGTAACTAAGCAATATGGATTCTGCATTTTAAAATACATTTTGTTAACTCAGATTTAGTACAACAGATTTTTCAGTTCACTCCCCCTTTGTTACACTGATCTTTTAAATTCTTGTGATTTTTATATGCAGAGAGAAACTATGATTGTATATCAGAGGAATCAGAATAAGTTATATTTATTAATTTGTTTGATGCTTGTTAGAGACTCAAATTTTGTTTTTGATGAAACTTCTGTAACTTACAAATTCTTCTTGCTATTGAGATCATATTTGTAACATGTTTAGCTCACTTCCTGTCATATAGCAGCACTTGATAAATGCTTGTTCAATACCCTTTTACTACTTTTTCACTACCCATGTTCTTGCCAGCATCATTAAGATCTTTGACAAAATGAATTTGTCTAGAACCATGATCAAATTAAATTCTTCATTGTACATGAAAGGGTCATATCAATCTACTACTCTATGACATCACTCACCTTCCTTATAACTTTCTGGATCAAAGTCCCTCTCCTTGTCCAAGAAGTGCATAGTCTCACTTTGAGAATGTACATTGCTTGCAGAGAAGAATTATTTTTTTTGTTTTAGTTATTATATGCACAGAACTGAGCACAGTATGTGACTCAGTAATCATTTGATTTATTTTTTTCAATTATGCATTCTTTAATTTTGTAAGTGCCCTTTCAAACCAGTTATTATGATCTTGATTTATAGTCATGATTTATATCAATGGCTCCATATACAAGTAACTGCACTTCTAGTTTGATTTAAGGGTTCTCCCATATTTTTGCTTTCCCCAAAATATCTATATCTATGGTCTAACAATACATCATATTGGTAATAAAATCCTCATCTTTGGAGTCATAAATAAGTTGGGAAAAATGATGGAAGATATGTGTTAATGTCTGCAGAAGATCTCATTAGGAAATGAACTCTTTCTTATTGACAAAAATATCTTTCTTAAAGTAGCTAATTAGGCTTTCTGTTAAGCCAGAGAACAGAGAGTATTTGGAGGGAAGGAGGAAAGAAGAAAGATAATCATAAGTCCTTAGGTGCTGGAACTACTAGAAGATGTCTGTCCATGATGATATGACATGACAGAGACACAGAGGAAGAGCCTGGGATATTAAGGCAAACCCAGCAGACACATTTTAGAAGTTTATAAAACAACAAAGGAATAGATAATCAACTAGAAAATTTACAAAATCACAGAATTTTAGAGTTAGATGGTACCTCAGCAGCCATACAGAAAGCAATGAATGAAAGTCAGCTCTAGGCTGCTTGTGTGAATTGTAATATTATTAAATACTCAGTGTAACCATTTACACTTCAGAAATTTACAAATTGCACTTTATTTTATTGTTTTCCTGATATCTAGACTTAAGAAAGTATTAATGAGACTGTTTAAACATGAAATTCCATATACATACTTTTTTTTTAAGAAAGCCTTGTTAAACCTTTACCAGGACACTTTTGTATTCTATAAATTGTATCTAATCTCAACAAATATTCAATAGAAAACTCAGAGAATACAGTCATCATCAGACTACAGTTCTGGTATATGTAGGCTAATAATAATGATAATAACAACAATAATAATAATAATTGGTATTAATGCAACACTTTAAAGTTTGTAAAGAGCTTTATATCCATTATCTTGTGTGAGTCGCACAATACTCTACATATTAGCTAAACCCTGCTTCAAAAAGAATCCACATAACATACTTGGCAAATACCCAGTCTTTTTTTTATAGACTTTTGGTACTGGCCATAGTGGAAACATACTGCCATTGGAGCCACCCATTCCACTTTGGAATTGCTGTAAGTGAGAGAAAGTTTCTCCTGACATGAACCCTAAATTTGTTAATTATCTCCATTCATTCATTAAGTACCTATTATATGCAAAGCCTCTACTTGGGCTTCCTTTTTAAAAGGTTTGGCAAAATCATGTCATTATGATATGTGATTAAAACCTTTATTTTTTTTATCCAGTTCCATGCAGATTTACACTTTTGTGCAGCTGTTTAAGTGTTGATTTGATCATATCACATTGCTTTTCAGTAAAGCAGATTAATTACTACAAACAAACATGACTGAGAAGCAATATTTAGACAGTAATGATCATCTTAAGACGTGAACATATGTAATGTGATGGAATTTCATTAGTGTTTCTGATGGTGAAAAAAACCTTGAAAATAGAAAAGCTTGACTTTTTTTTTCCTTTCATAGTAATCTGAGTGGTAGCATCACTATAGACATTAAACGAGATTTTGGGTTCCTTACCTCTTCCCCATGGCAATTATTGATGTTTCTGTTATTGTAATGAGGAAAGGAGAAGAAGGAAAAGATGATGAAAAATGAAGAAGACAAAGAAAATGGAGGGGAAAGAGGAGTAGGAGGAAGAAGAGGAGGAAGAGAAGTGTTAAGGAAAAAGTAGAAATTTCTCTCTTCAGATCTGGAAGACAGTGGGAGGGAAAGCACAGATTTCATGGTGAGTATGGGACTGAAAAATCTTTAAGCAAATTTCCTTAATGTTGACATGTTCAATATTTGTTTAAGGAAGAAATAACTCAAAGCACTTAAAGGACAATCTGAAAGGTGGTGAACTTTAAGCATAACAAATATTTACCTGAGAATTCCTTTTAAGAGGTCAAAAATGTATATAAAAGGTTCAATTTAACATTTAAATTAATAACAAGGCCTTAAAGCTTTTGACTCTAGATTTAATCAAATTAATTTAATTCAACAAACATTTGCTAATGTACCTGCCACATGCAAGGCCCTTTGTCATGTTCTTAGCACAAAAAATGACATCCTATGCCATTTTTGTTATCAAGAATCTTAACATTTAGTAGAAGAGAAGACAGTTTCATGAACATATGAATATAAGAATGAACTGAAGTTTCATCAATATGGGTAACTCCGGGCATGTAAACTTCTACAAATGCAAATAGAAACAGCAATCCAAACCTAACTTAATAAAGGGCTTATAAAACCACTTAGTTTACCCAGGGTTTTATCGCAGCAAGACTGCAGAATTTGAAATAAGATGATTTAGATTTGAAACCAAGCTCTAACTGTGTGACTTTTGGCAAGTCCTTTAAGCTCTCTAGGTCTCCAGTTTTCTTACAGGTAAAATAAGGGGGTTGGACTAGTTGGCCTCACAGAGTCATGCCAGTTCTAAATCTAAGTTTCAGAGGTGAATCTGAACCCAATCCAAGCCTAAATCTGTGCTATTCCTTGATATCTACTGAATACAAGTGACAGTAAAAATTAATAAACAACAGAAAAGAGATAAGAAAGTAGTAGAAGAGTTTTGGGGTGGGGGGTATGTCCCTATCAACTGGCAAAAGATTAGGTAAGCTTTCTTGTGGGAAGTAGCAACTTATTTGGGTCTTTAAAAAGAAGGTTGGCATTCAAACAAGAATATGGTAGCAGGGGTGGGGATAATAGTCCTAGAATTAGGGAAGATGCAGAGATATCAGAGGGCAGGATGAAATAAAAGTTGAAATACTTTCAGCTTTTCCATAAGGATGGAGCCTTCTCTAATTATGAAAACAGGGAAGCAAGCAACTCTTTAGGTACTTAGCAAAAGGGACAAAAGGTTTAAAAGAAACACACACACACACACACACACACTCATACTCACACACTTATGAAGTGGGATTCTCATCCAATGTCTTTCACATACTTACCTATGCAATTAGACCTTAATCGTGACCATTTGCCTTATCTGCAAGATAGCAATAACCATCCAAACTTTTTTTTTCTCATGGGCCTGTACAGAATGATAACACTCTTTGAATAGTCTTTATAAAAGGGGAAATTATGTTTCTATTAGTGTATCTTTGAATTTTCACAGGTATATCTCAGGTTTCCTCTTTAGGAAAGCCATAAAAGGCAAGTTAATACAAGAGGTTGATTAGAGTTTACACCATGGAAGATATTAGTAAATATCATATAACCCATTAATCTTGGTATGAATTTAACAGGATTAAAATTAGAATATATGAAACTGAGAGTTGCCTCTGTGTGCAGAATGTCTACAGTGTTATTTAGACTGAGACTATGAATTAGTACAGTGAACTGCAACCCTTCATACTTAAAACCTGTCTATCAAGAGTGTTTATGTTTAGAACTCTCCATAAAATTGATATACATCATAAAAATCAGGCATCTGTGACCTCAAAGAAAACCAATCTCCTTTACTTCATTCTGGCCATTTCTCTAAGATTGTATTTCATGGGGGTGGGTGCTGGGTTAAAGAGATTTTAAGGATGGCAGATTCACCAGCTATTTTTCAAGGTTCAAACACATTGTATAGGCAAGCCCATACATACATGATCTCACCCAAGCTTCAGAATTATCTGAAACTCCATGTTATAGTTAAGAAAGCTAAGACTCCAAGAGATTAAATGACTCACCCTGGTTTGCATAGCTAGTAACTAACAGAGATAAGATTCAAACCCAAGTCCTTATGTTTTCAGGGTTTTATTCACTGTTCCTGCTGCTTTGACCATGTTCTCACAAAGAAATTGGCTTACCCAAAGTCACAAAGCCAGTAAAGAGGTGGTCTTGGATACAAACTAATGCAAAATCCAATATTTTCAATTGTACCATGGTAATTCAAAAGAGAATAATGTTCATTGTCTGCTATCATATTCCTCTATGCTCTTCACTCTTTCATTTATTTTCATTCTCTCTATGCCTGCTGGCTAATTTCTTATTATGTAAAAACATGACATTGTCTTCCCCATCATGAAAAAAAAAACCTTGTTGCTCCTTTCATTCTCAACTACCCTTATATCTCTTCTGCTCTGTATAGCTAAACCCCTCAACAATGCTGTCAAACATAGGTGCTCCTGCTTTCTCTCCTCTCAGTCTTTTTTTAACATGCCCCCACAATCTGTCTTCTAACCTTATCATGCCACTGAAACTTCTCTGTCCAAAGTCACTTCTGATCTCTTATATGATAAATCCAATCACCTTTTCTCTGTCCCTCTGCCATGTCTTTACAGCCTTTGACACTTTTGATCACTACTGATGTCCCTGGCTTCCTTTAACTGTCAGTTAAAATTCTTCCTTCTACAGGAAGCCTTCCCCAACATTTCTTATTTTCAGTATTTTTGCTCTATTAATTATTTCCTATTTATTCTATAACTTGTTTTGCATATGTTTGCAGTCTATGTTCCTCATTAGATTGTAAATCAGAGCAGAGATTGTCTTTTTGTCTCTTTTTTATAACTTCATAGCATAAAACTGTATAGTACACAGTAGGTACTTAATAAATGTTATTGATTGATTAAGTGTTTTTAAAATAAGTTTGTACTCCAAATTGGTTTTAATCTCTTCTTTGCAAGATAATTGGATATTACTGGGCTACTTGGGACCTCTTCACTATGGCCACAGGCTTCATTTCTCTAAGAAATAGCAGAGGCAGCTATTTAACACAGTGAGTGCTGGACATGGAATTAAAAAGGCTCATGTTCCTTAATTAAAATTTGGCCTCAGACATTTATTGACTGTGTGACCCTTGGTAAATCAATTAACCCTGTTTACCTTGGTTTCTTCATCTGTAAAATGAGCTGGAGAGCCTTTTTCCCCAAACCAGTACAGAAGGTGAAGAAGAAAACCACTGTGCCCAACCACCTCCCAAAACAGAAGCCAAGTTCAAGGCCCTGGGGACAGCTAGATGGCACAGTGAATAGAGCACTGGCCCTGGAGTCAGGAGGACCTGAGTTCAAATCCGGCCTCAGACACTTAACACTTACTAGGTGTGTGACTTTGTGCAAGTCACCTAACCCCAATTTCCCTGCCTCCCCGCTCCAAAAAAGAGGCAACAAACAAATTCAAGACTCTGAAGGGCAAGTAGGTGGTGTTGAAAGGTGTCACTAAGACTTCTAAGGCAGCTCAAACACCCTGGGAAAAGTACCCCTTGATCACTATGGCATCATTTAGTTTCCCTTGATTACTGAGTCTGTTATGAAGAGGACTGAGGGCAACACCCTAGTCTTCATTTTGGATGTCAAGGCCAACAAACAGCAAATTAAGCAGGCAGTAAAGAAACTGAATGACATCAGTGTGGCCAAGATCAACACATGGATCTGGCATGAGGGAGAGAAGAACATCTATGTCTGACTTGCTCTAGACTGTGATACTTAGGTGTTGCCAACAAAATTGAAATTACCTAAGCTGTGTCCAGCTGTCCTACTCCACTTAACAATAAAAAGTTTTCCAGTAAAAAAAAGAGCTGAAGAAGAAAATGGCAAAGTATTTTAGTATCTTTCTTAAGAAAACACTAAATGTGGTGATAAAGAGTCAGACATGACTGAAAACAAGTGAACAAAAAAAATTGGTAACAGTTGAGGATCATGTCTTTATCAAATTTCTAATTTTAATGAACCAAGGGTATGCATTTAAAAGGTGAGATTGAAGCTGTTTTAAGCACATTTGTGTCCTCTTTTGGGTTTAACCTCTCTTGTGAGTTGGAAGTAGTTTTGTCCTTTGTTCTCACTAGTTGATGACCACAATGACTATGCTTATACACGTGATTCCAACATGTCTATTGCCAACTTGCCACTTACTTCTGCTAAAATATTGTGAATTTCTGTGTGTGTGTGTGTGTGTGTGTGTTTGTGTGGATGGGTTTGTGTGTGTGTGTGTGTGTGTGTGTGTGTACGTGTTGGTGCCTGCCAAATTAGAGAGAGGGAAACAAGAAGAGGGGAAGAGAGAGAAGACAGGGAAGGAAATAGGAGGGAAAGGGAGAGAGAATATATAGGAAGAAAAGGGGAGAGGAAGGGAGATACAGGGAATGAGACAGAGAGACAGAGAGAGAGAGAGACAGAGAGGCAGAGACAGAGAGAGACAGAGACAGAGAGAGAAGAAGAAGAAGAGAGACACAGAGAGACAGAGAGAGAGAGAGAGAGAGAGAGAGAGAGAGAGAGAGAGAAAGGAAGATAAGAGGGTGGGGTGGTAAAAGAGATAGAAAAGAGAAAAGGGAGAGGGAGAAAAAGAACAATAAAGAGGTAGGGTGTGAGAGGTATGTAAAGGAGACGGGGAGAAAGAAGAGAAAGGGGGGAAAGTAAAAGGTATGGAGAAGGGATAAAGGAGGAGAAGAGGAAAGGGGGAAAATGTGAGAGAAGTCAGTCAAGGGTGAGTGGGAGGGGAAGGAGAGGAAATGAGAGATGTGAGAAGAAAGAGGAAGAGGGAATGAGGAAAGGAAAAAAAAGAGAGATGGAGAAACCTGAATTGGAGAAGAAAAAAAGAGGAATAGAAGTCTTGATAGTCAGGAACTGTTTTCAATGGAGAGACATCAAGTCCATTCCCCCTTTCTTCTTTGAGGGAGGCAGGCTGCAGCTGCAGTCCTAGCACACTGAGCTGAAGTTCTCATTTCTCTTAGGGATTAATAAATTATACCAAACGGTGTTCTGTCATGACTAATCAGGCAAGCAGCACCGCAAACACCCAGACACCAATATACTGTTGGAATATTACTTCCTGACTTCACCCATTCTATTTTTTCTCTACCCAAGCTCCCCCTGTCCAGTGTGATTTTTTAAATTGACTTAAGAGATTTCATTATAAATTTTATAAAATATATAAAAACTTATAAAATATATAAAAACTTATAAAAATATAAGTTTCTGGGGGATTTATTGATTGATGCACTTCTGTGTCTACGTAGATGTCAATATCTTTGCATGTAAACAATCATAGAGAATTATGCACCCTTGAGAGGCAGCAAGGCAGAGTGGATAGACAACTATCATTGGAGTCAGGGAGATCTCATTCCAATTCCTGACTATGCTATACACTAGCCTTTTGACAAAAAGCAAGTTGTTTAATGTATCAATATCCCAAGCAACTTTCCTGAAGTTCTAAATGTAAGCAAGTTGCCAATTTTTGTTAGAAAAGAAAGCTTACAAGTTGGGAAGCCTCCACACTGCTGATATCAGAAGTCTGGAGGACTCTTCCTCCTCCCAAAATATGTATACCCTGATACATATATGTAAGTGCTATTTTTCTCTTATGTCCTCTCACTTTTCAAAATTCTAAAACAGCAGTAGTCATGTGCATTTAAGCTCAACATTGATAATATAGGCATAGATTTGCTAATATCATACTGATAATACTTGCTAAAAGTATAACATTTTCTCTTTTAATGGTTATATATTTATTTGTGTTAATTTCTTTTAACTTTTCAACATTCAATTCAATAAGTTTTAAATTTTCTCCACCTCCCTTCTTTCCCTCTCCCCAAGTTAGCATGCAATCTGTCATAGGCTCTACATATTATTATTAAACACATTTTCACATTACTCACTTTGCATAGAAAAATTAGAATGAATGGGAAGAAAGATGAGAAAGAAAAAACAATACAAAAAAGAGAGAAATAGTATGCTTTGATCTGCAGTCAGACTCCATATTCCTTTCTCTAGATGTAGATGGAATTTTCCATCATGAGTCTTTTGGAGTTGTTTTAGGTTCTTGCATTGTCTGAGAAGAGCTACGTCTATCAAACTCAGTCACTGTGCAATATAGCTGTTAACAGTGTACAATGTTCTCCTGGATCTGCTCACTTCATTCATGATCAGTTCATTTAAGTCTTTCCAAGTTTTTCTGAAGTCTGCCTGTTTGTAATTTCTTATAGCGCATTAGTATTTCATTACATTTATATAACACAATTTGTTCAGCCATTCCCCAATTGATGGGTAAGCTCTCAATTTCCAGTTCTTGGCCACCACAAAAAGAGCTACTTTAAATATTTTTGTACATGTGGGTCTTTTTCCCATTTTTATGAACTCTGTGGCATACAGACCTAGAAGTGGGATCATAGGGTCCAAGTGTATGGCACATGTTTATAGTCTTTTGGGCATACTTTCAAATTGTTCTTCAAAATGGTTGGGTGAATTTACAACTCCAGTAACAATGAATTAGTGTTCCAATTTTCCCACACCTTCTCCAATTGGCTGCCAATATGAGAAAACAATGGAAGCACAACATTCCCATGCTCTCTACTGTTTTTAATAATAATGGGTGCTCTATTTTGTCAAAAGCTTTTTTCTGCATCTATTGAGGTACTCATTTGGTTTCTGTTATTTTGTTGTTAATGTGATCAATTATGTTGATAGTTTTCCTAATGTTGAGACAGTCCTGCATTCCTGGTATAAATCCTATCTGGTCATAGTATATTATTTTTGTTACAGTAATCTTTTTGCTAATATTTTATGTAAAATGCTTGCATCAATATTCATTAGGGTAATTGGGCTATAATTTTCTTTTCTCTTTTAACTCTTTCAAGTTTAGGCGTCAATACTGTATTTGCATCATAAAAGTGATTTGGCAGGATTCCTTTGCCTATTATCCCCAAAAGTCTATATAGTATTGTTATTAATTGTTCTTTAATTGTTTGATAGAATTCACTTGTAAATCCATCTGGCACTGGAGATTTTTTCCTAGGGAGTTCATTGATGGCTTTTTCAGCTTCTTTTTCTGAGATGCTTTTTTTAAAAAGCATTTTACCTCCTCTTCTGTTAACACGGACAATTTATATTTTTGTAAATATTTTTCCATTTCACTAAGATTTTCATATTTCTGAACATACAGTTGGACAAAATAATTCTTTATTATTTTTTCCACTTCATTGGTGATGAATTCACCCTTTTCATTTTTGACACTAGTAATTTGGTTTCCTTTTCTCTCTCTCTTTTTTTTTATCAAATTAACCAAAGGCTTATCTATCATTGTTTTTTCCTCATAAAGCAACTTTAAATTTTATTTATTAGTTCAATAGCTTTCTTAATTTCAATTTTATTCATCTTTCTTTTTGCTTTCAGGAATTATAATTTGGTATTTAACTGGGAGTTTTAATTTATTCTCTTTCTAGCTTTTGTAGTAGCATGCCCAATTTACCAATCTCCTCCTTCTCAATTTTATTCATATAAGCATTCAGAGGTATAAGCCTACCCCTAAGAACTGCTTTTGCTGCATCCCATAAGTTTTGGTATGTCACCTCATTATTGTCATTCTCTTGATGAAGTTTTTTATTGTTTCTATAAATTGTGGTTGATCCACTGATTCTTTAGGATTAGATTATTTAGTTTCCAATTAAATTTTATTCTATCTCTCCATGTATCTTTATTACAAATAATTTTATTGTATCATGATTTGAAAAATATGCATTTAGCATTTCTGCCTTTCTGCAATGGATTGTGAGGCTTTTATGCCCTAGTGAATGAAAAATTTTTCTTCTGCTGCCATGTGCTACTGAGGTATTCTCCTTTCTATCTCCATTCAGTTTTCTCCAGACATCTACCATATCTAACTTTTCTAAAATCCCATTCACCTCCTTAACTTATTTCTCATTTATTTTACAATTAGATTTATCTAGTGTATGGAGGAGGTGGTTAAGGTACTCCACTAGTATAATTTTGATGTCTACTTCTTGCTGGAACTCCCTTAATTTCTCCTCCAAGTATTTGAATGCTATAACCCTAGGTACATATATATTTAGTAATGATATTACTTCATTGTATATAATGTCTTCTAGCAAGATAGAGTTTCCTTCCTTATCTTTTTTGATTAGATCTATTTTTTGCCTTTGCTTTGACTGAGATTAGGATTGTTGCCCCTGATTTTTTTCTTCAGCTGAAGCATAATATATTCCACTCCAGGCTTTTAACTTTACCCTTTGTGTATCCCTGTGTTTCAAATGTGTTTCTTTTAATGACATAATATAGGATTATGTTTTTTTATCCATTATATTATATGCTTCCATTTTATGGAAGAGTTCATCCCATTCACATTCACTGTTATGATTACTATCTGTGTTTTTCTCACCATCCTGTTCCTCCCCCTTTATGCTTTCTCCCTTTCCCATTTCAAAAGAGTTTTGCTTTTGGCCACAGCCTACCTCAATTCTCCCTCCCTTTTATCAGCCCTCTCCATTTTCTTTCCCGTATCCCTTACTACTTGTTCCCTTCCATCTAACTACCACTCCTTTTCCTTTCCTCTTTCTCCTCCTACTGCCTGTATGGCAAGGTAGATTTCTGTAACTATCTGAGCATGTTATTCTCTCTTAGAACCAAATCTGATGAGAGTAAAAGTTCCTCCTTTCTTTACCTTGATCATAATATATTTTTGTGCCTCTTCATGTGGTATAATTTACCCTTTTCTGACTCCTCCTTTCCTTTTCTCCCATTATAACCCTTTTTGCCCCCTAATTAAGTTTTTTTTCTGCACAACAGTTAATTACTACCCAGATTCATATCTATGTATATCCTTTTAAAATTTCATAATATAGACATAATTCTTAAAAATTATAAGTATTGAGCATTGTGATCAGAGCCAAGATGGTTGAGTAGAAACAAGACTTTCACTTGAATATGGCTTCCACATCCTCCAATACATCTAAAAAATTAATCTAAAAAAAATCTCTAGAGCTACACAACCCACAAAGTGACAGAGAGAAACAAATTTCCCAGTGAAGAGAGCACAGCAGGCCAGCAGGAAGGGTCCATCACAGAAAGCTGGGAGGAAGCACAGTCCTGACTGAACTGCGGTTTTAGCCCCAGGGTGCCCCTGACCAGTAGCAGCTAGAGCAGATTTCAAAATAGTAAATCACCAGCAGCTATAGCAGTCTCCAGACTTCTCAATCCACAAATGCCAAAGACAATGTAAAAGGTCAGCGTGAAACACAATTCGAATGGGGGGAGCAGGGTCCGGCTGTTACCCATGGGGCAGGAAGCAGAGGAGGAGTAATGGCGTCAGCCACTGCCACATGGCTACTTCTGGATTGCCTGGCCTGCAGATTGTAGGGAGAACAAGTGACCATTCAGAGGGTAATAACTCTTGCTTTGACCTGCTTGGATCAAGATAGTTGTCTTGGGTGGTAGTCCTGGGGTGTGTGACAAGTAAGACAGAGCAAGTGGGGGCTGTAGAGAAGGTGCACATCTAATAGCTCCAGCAGCTGCAAAATCCCCAGGAATTTGTGACATAGGTCTTTCCATTATGGAAACAGAGTTCTGCCATGGCAAAGAGCTCAAAAGTCAAGTAATTGAATGCCAATATGAGCAAGCAATTGAAGCACAAATGGAATCCATTTGGGGGGACAAAAAGGATCAAGGCATGGAGTGGGAGGGAGTCACAACTCCTGGATTAAAAACCTCCAAGAAAAATATAAATTTGTTACAGGCCATGGAAGAGCTCAAGAAGCATTTTAAAAATCAAGTAAAAGAAGTGGAAGAAGAGGCAGAGCCAAGATGGGGGCATAGAAGCAGAAAAACTCTGTGAGCTTCCCCCACAAACACCTCAAATACCTATAAAATATGACTCTAAACAAATTTTAGAGCTACAGAACCCAAAAAGTGACAGAGAGAAACAAATCCCCCACTGAAGGAGGCAGAAAAGAAGAGTTTTTTGCAGCATTCTGGGAGCTGATCCCATCCCAGTTTTAGCCTCAGGGCAGCCCAGACCAGCAGCAGCTGGAGTAAACCTCAGGAGAGTATATCACCAGCAGCTGTGGTGGTTGCCAGAAATATCAACCCATAAATGCCAAAAGCAAAGTAAAAGGTCACTGTCAAACTCTGCTGGAACTGTGGGGTATGGAAGTGAGGTCCAGCCCCTGCCCTCAAAGTGAGAAGAGCGGGAAGCTAAGCACCAAGAAGCTGCCTCTATGTGGCTGCTTCAGAGCTCAAGGCCTGCAGATAATAGTGGGGCCAAGTGACCATTCAGAGGCCAAGCACTCTTGCTTTAACCTGCCTGGATCTGGATCACAGTCTTGGGTGGTGGTCCTGAGGTGTGTGACCAGTGAGCTAAAGCTGGTGGGGACTGCAGAGATGGTAGCCTCCAAATAGCTCCTGCAGGTGTGAAAACCACAGCAATTTGGGACAAAGGTCTCTGCTCTGGAAGCTGACTTCTACTGTGGAAAAGATGCTCAAAAGTAGCATGTGGCAACATGACCAAGCAAAGAAAACAAAGCAAGCACAGCCATCCAACTTTAGATTCCTTTTTGCGGGGACAAAAAGGATCAAAGCATGGAACAGGAGGAAGACAACATAGTCAGAACTTCTGCACCAAAAGATTCCAAGAAAAATATA
>CM053594.1:191131848-191149977 GCA_028646575.1 Pseudocheirus occidentalis
AATGCTTTAAAAGCCTAATTTTCCAGATGGAAAAGGAATTTCAAAAACTTACTAAAGAGAATAACTCTTTCAGAATGAGATTGGAGCAATTAGAAGCTAAAGACTTTATGAGAAATCAAGATACTATAAAACAGAAACAAATTAATGAAAAAATAGAAGGCAATGTGAAATATCTTATTGGAAAAACCACTGACCTGGAAAATAGATCCAGGAGAGATAATTTAAAAATTATTAGTCTAACTGATCAAAAAAGAGTCTAGACACCATCTTTCAAGAAATTATCAAGCAAAATTGCCCTGATATTCTAGAACCAGATGGCAAAAATAGAAAATAAAATAATTCACCAAACACCTCTTGAAAAATATCCCCCCCCCAAAAATTCCTAGAAATATTACAACAAAATTCCAGAGTTCCCAGATCAACGAGAAAATACTGCAAGCATTCAGGAAGAAACAATTTGAGCATTGTGGAAACACAGTCAGGATAACACAAGACCTCAGCTTCTAAATTATGGAATCAAATGGCTTGGAATATGATATTCTGGAGATTAAAGGAGCTAGGACTAAAACCAATAATCACCTACACAGCAAAACTATATATAATGTGACAGGGAAAATTATGCTTTTTCAATGAGGTAGAGGATTCCTCCATTCTTGATGCAAAAACCTGAGTTGAACAGAAAATTTTACTTTCAAATACAAGAAGCAAGAGAAGTGTGAGATGGTAAACAGGAAAAAGAAATCATAAGGAACTTATTAAAGTTGAACTGTTTACATTCCTACATGGAAAAACAACAATTGTAACTCATAAGACTTTTCTCAGTAGGAGAATAGCTGAAGAAAATATGTATGTGTGCATGTATATGTGTGTGATTACATATATGTATATATGTTCCTGTATATATGTGTAGGAGGATATATGTGTATATAAATATGTATGTGAATGTTGTCATTTGCATGTTCATGTATACATACACTGATGGCACAGGATTAGGTAATATGAAGAGATGATATCTAAAAAACAAAATTAAGTTGTTTAAAGCCAAACATGAGCAGCTTTTCAGAAGAATGCTGCTGTGAACAGCTTTTAAGATTCTGATTACAGTATAGTGTTACAGGAATCTGAAGATTTTCCCTGCCCCTTAGCCCTTTGATAGGCTTAAGTGACTCTGAGAACCTTTGCTGATTTGAAAGTATACTCTGCCCCCTAATAGGCTGAATGTGGTCATGTAGAGGCTGTGGCTTGTTTTTTGGGAGTGTACTCACCTTGATGCTTTCTGATTGGGCAGTGGGTCAAGAGGACTGTGACATTCTCTGACCCAGGAGGCTATATACACACCCTCATGTGAGGTTTTGCTTTGGGGCTCATTTTGAGAAGAGTTGTGTGATTTGGCCATATGAGACTCTGGGAAGCCATTGAGCCCCCCAGCTTTGAAAAACCCAGATGTTGGTGTTTCCGTCTCTGGTAACTGAATAGGTATGGATGTAATGGTCAAATGGTTGGAAGGCCATCTGCTGATCTGTTCCTATGTTTGCTTGTAACTTCTGCTTGTAACTTGTTTGTAGTCTCTGAAGTTCAGCTGGCTTTTTCCCCCGAACTAGGTAAATGATATGTGTTTGATTGATTAAAGTGAGACTGTTAATTCATTTTGAGTTGCTTTCCTTTAAAAAAGCAGATCTAAGAAACTGTGCTAGCAGCCATGCTGGGAATGCTGGGGTGCTTCCTGATACATATAGTGATCACTGTATTCTGTAACAAATCGAAGAAAAACATTCACAAAACATCAAGGTACAATACTCACAATGTTACAACTTTTCACAGATAATCAAAATATAGCATTCACAGTAACTTATCACAGAAAATGGCCATATAGTATCCACCAAAGTGGTCACAAAGTTTTCAACAAAAAACAATCATTTATTAACTCAATCATTCAATCATCCTTAAAGAGGTTACCTCCTCAAGGAACACAAAGTACAATAGTCAAAGCTCTCTACTCATGGTACACTTTAAGTTAACTCAATCTTATTCAGTCATCAGTCACTAAGTAAATCATTAGTAAATAAAATAAATTAGTAAAAAAACAAATTATTAGTAAAATAATTAGTAAAAATATTTTAAAAAATTTATTTTAGTAAAAAAATTATTTAAAAATAGTAAAAAAATAAATTAGTAGTAAAAATAAACCATTTTAGTAAAAAATAAATATATTTTTAAAATATAAAATATAAAAAATAAATCATTAGTAAAAAAATAAATCATTCAGGCAACTCAATCATCCTTCATCATTTGCTATTCAATCATCAGAAAATACACAGACACTCCACCCCTAGGTCACTAGTAAATTTACAATTTCTCTGTCATTACACAACATCCAAGTAAATCTTTCCTTTAGCTTGGCTCGGGGTGATTTTTCAGATTTTCTGAATCCCCTTCCATGGTCTCAGATCCTACCTGGATTCACCAAAGTGTCACCTACACTCAAAGGTAGACAACTCCCAGCTCCTTGTTCAGCTCCTTGTGCAGTTCCTGCTCCACATTGCAGCCCAGTACATCTCAAGTCCTTCACAGTCTTTGTAAAAAGCCACAAACAGGTTTAGACAAAGTACCAGCATTACTGTCATGCTTTCTTAGTCTTTGACAGTTCTGACTGGCCCTCAGAAATACTCAGCAACTCCTCAGCAGCACTAGCTGGCCCTCAGTTTCAGCTGGCTCTCAGAAATCCTCAACAGCCTCAGCAGCTCTGGCTATCCCTCAGACTCAGCAGACATTTCAGATGGTTCCCAGACTCAAAATCACTCCATTAAGGTTTTCAAAATCAAAATCATTCTCTCCAACCTGGAGGGGCTTTCCTCTTCACCCTCATCAGCTCCTCCTCAGTCACCCTGGTGTCAGCAGCTTCGTCCTCCATGGAGCTTGCTCCAAGAAGATCTGACTCTCCCTCTCTATTGCCCCTCTACTGATCCCCTTCCTGATACATCAGCAATAGGAGACAAAAGTTCGTACTTTCTATTTCCTTAACAGAGGCTTAATCTGAACTAGGTGCTAAGTACCTCTTAGTTTAGCAATACAAAAGGAAATTCAAATCTCATTACTGCTATAAGAGGTGAGAGAGGAATTTATTGGGAGAATGAGAACGGGAGCTATAATAGATTAGGATAAATTATCTCATATAAAAGAGGCAAGAGAAAACTGTTACAATGGAAAGGAAGAGCAGAAAGGAGAAAGGGAATGGGACAACCTGATACTCATTGAATTTGTCCTAAGGAGGGAACAACATACACACTCATTTGGGTATCTTACCTTACAGGAAAATAGGAGGGTAGGGGAAAAGAGTGTGGAGGATAGATGGGAAGGCAGATTATGGGAGAGGGTAGTAAGAAGCAAACATTTTTGAAAAGGGGTAGAGTTGAAGAAGAAAAGAGAATAAGTGGGAGGGGTGGGATAGGAAGGATGGAAATATAGTTAGTCTTTCACAATATACCTACTGTGGAAATGATTTGGGTAACTACACATGTACTATCTATATTGAATTGATTATTCTTCCCAGTGGGAGTAGGTGAGGAGGGAAGAAGGGGTAAAAATCTGGAACTCAAAGTTTTAAAACCAAATATTTAAAATTTGTTTCTTACATGCAACCAGGAGACAAGATATTCAGGTACTAGCATAGAGAAACCCATCTTGCCCTACTAGAAAGTTAGAGTGGTGAAGGGGGAGGATATAAGAGAGAACAGATTGGGCAAAGGGGTATTCAGTAGGCTTGCTATTTTGGGATGGGGTAGGGGAAAATGGGGAGAGAAAAATTGTAACTCAAAATCTTGGGGAAATTAATGTTAAAAACTAAAAATAAATAAATTTAAAATTTAATAAAGAGTTACAAGTATCTTCTGATGTGGTGATTTGAACAGTTTGCCATTAGTGAACAGCATTTTTTAAAAGTTTTCCTTTCCTGTTTACCTTTTTATGCCTCTCTTAAGTCTTTTATTTGAAGATCAAATATTTTCTTGGGCTCTGATCTTTTCATTTGGAACATCTGGAAGTCTCCAATTTCATTAAATGTCCACCACCTTGCCTGAAAGATTTTGCTCAATTTTGTTGGATACTTTATCCTTGATTACAACCCAAGGTTCTTTGCCTTATGGAATAGCATATCCCTAACCCTCTTATCTTTTATAGAACTTGCAAGGTCTTTCATGATCCTAACTGTGATTCCACAATATTTGAATTGTTTCTTTCTGATTGCTTTCTGTATTTTATCCTTGATCTGAAAATTCTGAAATTTGTCTATAATCCTTGAAGTTTTCAGTTTGGTATCTCTTTCAGGAGGTGATTGGTGGATTCTTTCAGACTATTTTACCCCTTGGTTCTAGGACTTTAATGAAGATTTCATTGATGATTTCTTAGAAGATGCTGTGTGGGCTCTTTTTTCACCCTAACTTTCAGGTAGACCAATATATATGTATGTATGTATGCATGTGTGTATGTGTGTGTGTGTGTGTGTGTGTATACTTGCCTGGATTCATATGTAAGTAGCTCCTTGCTCCTATTCCATATCTCATTTTATGGGGACTGCTCCACTCCAAGCACCTGGCCTACAGCAGACTCTAGGGATTCCTCGCTGCAGTTTCTGTTTCTAGGAAAACATAGTTTAACAGGTCTACAACAATATTTATACACATCACCAACACCATCATTTCAATTCACTTTAACAGTTCTTAAAAGGGACTTAAACAAAGCCTCCTCCCTGTTGGTGGATATAATGGCAAGCAAAGGAGTACTTAGCACCTTATTTCATTTATTTAGCACCTTGTTTCAGTTCAAATATATTTGAGCCTTGCCCTGATCATATAAAGTCTTTGTTAAGAAATAGAAACTGTGAAGCCCCCAATGGGAGGGACTTGTCAAAGACAGGAATAGGTAGGATGTAAGAGGAATGTGGAACAGGGAGAAGCTAATGAAAGATAAAAAGCTCAAGCACATCTGGAATTGAGCAAAACTGGGAGGAAGCATGGGTGTGGTGCTGGCACTTTATCTGCCTGTCTTGATATTTCTTTGTCAGTACTGTCTACTGACAGAGGATGTTGCTGCTGTTACAGAAGCCCTGTTACTGCTGGTTCGGAATCCTTGAATTTATTTTCTTCTTGTTTTCTTCATGTTTGTTTACAGAAGTCCTGGAAGAGGATTTTACTGATGTTTTCAGAGGTCCTGGGACAATACTGGTAATTTGTGTTGATTTTTCAGACTTTGTTTGTGGATCTGTGTTGATTTTGCAGGCAGAGAAATGAATTGATAATGGTGCCAGCAATGTGTAGGACTGTTATTGTGGCTCTGTTAAGCTTTGTCTTCCCAGAAATAGAAACTGCAAAAGGCTTGAAGTAGATTGGTCATTGTGAGCTTCAATACAGAATGGGAACTGGATGGGGAACTGGAAAATGAACTGGGTGTGGAGCTGGACATGGAGTTGTATGAAAAGCTGAGAGCTGCCTACCTGTGAGTACAGGTGATGTTTGGGTGAATTTGAACAAGAACTGGGAACATAGAAGAGGAATCTGGAAGTCAGTCCCAAGTCAAGATTAAAGGACCTTTCCTTGGGGACTTAGTGTTGGCTGACAAGATCATGATTTACTGTGACCCATGGGTGGAAGAAATTTGTACTTTGTATCCCTTACAGAGGATTGCTCCTTAACGATGATTGAGTTAACAATTTGCTTAATGATATCTTTCATTTAAAACTATGTGGCCACTTTAGTGAAAAATTGTTATGCTACATCATTGTGAATGCTGTATTTCTGTTTCTGTGAATGTTTTGCTTTAGTTAACTGATGAATAGAGAGTTTACTGTACTATATGATGAGAACCTTGGGGCTATTCACAGCAGCAGTCCTCTGGAGAGCGGCTTGCACTTGGCTTGACAATGGATCTCTGCTCTTTAGCTAAATTCACTCATAAAGAACAATAAACAGGATTTCTCTCTGAGGAATTAATACAGATCAATAGATAAAGCACTATTAGGCCTCTCCAAAAGCAAGTTTCTCTAGTCAACTCATGCTCACTTCTCTCTCTCAGCTCTGGTCCTCTCTCTACTCTGACCTCTTCCTCCAAGTAATAAAATATGTACTGTTTCCAGTAAGATTCTTGACTCGGTCAAAGACTCTTGATTCAATCAAAGGCAAGACTCCATCAAAGGTACTTGATTGACTAAAACTCAATCCAGAAAAACTACAAAAAATACTACTTTGCTTGTTGTTACAATATTTTACGTATTCTATTTTTTCATTCCTTTGATTTTGATTGAATGATGCTTGATGTCCCACAGAGTTATTGGCTTCCACTTTTGCAATTTTAATTTTTAATAAATTGTTTTCTTCAGTTAGCTTTTGTGCTTCCTTTTCCATTTGGCCAATTCTACTTTTTAAGGAGTTGTTTTCCTCAGTGTATTTTTTTTCCTGTTTTGTCAATTATATTTTTAAGGTAATTGATCAAATTTTTGTCTACCTCTAATTTTTCTACCTTGAGCTTGTTTAAGAAGGGTTTTTGGTCTTGAGACCAGTTTATATTCCCCCTTGATGTTTCAGATGTGGAAAGTGACAATGTAGTCCTCTTCTGAATTTGTGTTTTGATCTTCTCTGTCCCCATAACAAGAATCTATGGTCTTTGTATTTCTATGTTGCTTCTTTCTCGGGATATTTGCCGTTTACCTGACTCTCAAAGTGCTTCTGGGATGCAGGAGGCACTGTCTCATGCTTCTTGTGCTGGGGGATAGGGGCCTTGTTACTGACTTTGTGTGCTGCAACCTCAGATTCTGGCAGAAGGAATCTGTATCAGTACGGCAGCTTACCTAGTACTGAGCTGGAGCTGGTAGTGGTGGCTGGTGTGTGCAGATACCACATGGGGTTTTACGGCATTTCCCCAGGGTTACACCAAGGTTCACAGGGTGAGGTATGGGGTGGGGGTCTTCTGGCCACTCCTCCTGACTCAGGGCTATGCCTCAGCAGGAGTAGGTTCAGCCACTGGTGAACACCCTTCTACTGTGCAAAAGGTGGTTCTCCATGTAGGCATCTGCAAGATCCCCTGTCTGTGCAAAGGCAGGCAGAGGGACCCTGAAGTTGGTGTTTGCCCACTCCTCCACCATGGGGCTCAGTATCTCCTGCTGTTTAATCTGAGGACGGACTTTCTACTGGCTTTCTGGGACATCTACTGTTTTCCTTAAGTCACAGCATGAGTGACCTTTCCTGTTAATCCCCCTAATCTCCTATACACGGTCTTTCTTCTCACTCCAATGTTACAGGCTTTTTCCTGGGACAGTATTTTCTGGGTTTTCCAAGGTCATGAAGGGAGAGGGAGAGTGACTTACTGCTTACTTCACCATCTTGGCTCAAGCGTAATATTTTTGAAGTAAAAAAGACTTAGAGGGCTTTTGTTTGTTTTCTTCCTATAAACTTTTGTTTTGCTTTTTGGAGGGGGGGGGGAAGTAGGGCACTTGGGGTTAAGTGACTTGCCCAAGGTCACATGGCTAGTAAGTGTTAAGTGACTGAGGCTGGATTTGAACTCAGGTCCTCCTGACACCAGGGCTGGTGCTCTATTCACTGTACCACCTAGCCTCCTCTCATATTAACTTTCTTGAAATTGAAAGAAGAAATACAATGCTGCAAAAGTGCATTGCTGCAGCCCAGAGAATATGTTTGGGATTCTTCTTGAGCTGTTTGTCTTTTTACCTCCACAATGATCTAAAGAAGAACCTCAACAACAGCAATGTGATTCCAGGGCACCAAGTCAGGTGGTGCTTCATTGAACAGAACCTGCTAAACCCATACGCCACAAAAATCAAACTCACCAAGAGCAATCTGAGCCTTAGTGACTCAAAGCTTTTCATTTTACTTAATGCATCTTCTTGATCAGTGTTCAGTTTCCAGTAAGAATGCTCTCTCTTTCTCTTTCTCTTTCTCTTTCTCTTTCTCTTTCTCTTTCTTTCTCTCTCTCTCTCTCTCTCTCTCTCTCTCTCTCTCTCTCTCTCACACACACACACACACACACACACACATACACACACACACACACACAAATCCCTGCAGAGGATTTGTTTCCTAGCTCCTTTATTTCTATCTGAAAATGTAACAAATAGCAGAATGTTGTTAAATGAGATATGATGGGATGGGTTCACCTTTCTATCCTACAAAAACTGGTTATGCAATTGCAACAGCACATACCTATTAATCTTCCATATGTTTGAGCACATACACAGGAGTGGGCAGACTTCCAGGTAGGAAGACCTGGCTTCAATCCTGCCTCTGCCACAAACACTAGCTGTGTGACCTTAGACAAGTCACTTAACCTCTTACTCTCATAAGTAAACCTCTAAAACTGTAAGTTACAGTAAGTGCTCATCTGCATTAATAGATGGAATTTACTAATGGGAAGTTTCCTCTGAAAATTAAATTAAAGGCCTAATCTTCAAAAACAATGGCTAGATACTGGGAAAATTAATACAAATGAATGACATATTATCCCAACATCTTCTGCTGCTGAATGAATGAGTGAAAAAAAATGAGCAATTATTATGTGCCAAACACTGGTAAGCTTAAAAATGTTGTAGGGGAGTCCAAATGCAGAGATGTTACAGAAACAACTCAAAATGCAAAGCAAGACTTACAAACAAGATAGTTTTATTAGTTGGAAGGTGGTAAAGATGTTTTCTGAAAGTTCCAGTTATGGAACTCTCCATTGAAGCACTGAAATCTTAAAGAATGGTTATATAGCAATAGTTATTCATTTTAGGCTCAAGGAAATGCAAGAAAGTAAACCTTGTTTTCAGAACAAATGGAATAGTGATTTTGAATAAATAAGCCCAAGATAGTGATGCTCATACTTTGCCATCTCACCAACCCAAGAGAGTCTGTGATTGGAAACCAAAACACACAACTGCCCATATGGTATGGTTTGAGAACTACTAAAAAGCCACAAGTCTAACTGAATGAAGTCAGCTCTTTAGTATGTAAATATTCTATATGAGAGAAAGACAGGTGCACTCATGCAAGACAAGGAAACAACAGAATACTTGGTCAAAAAACACAGAAAAGCACTCTATTTGCAGCCAGACAAATTGGGTATGACTCAAATTATAATGTAGGAAAGGATCATACTTATACTATGAAACTGATTTTTTCATTTTATTTATTTTCAGTTTTCAACATTCCTTTCCACAAGATTTTGAGTTACAAATTTTCTCCCCATCTTTCCCCTACACCCACCCCAAGATAGTGAGCCTACTGAATATCACTTGACCCAATCTGTTCTCTCTTATATCCTCCCCCATCCCTCCACAACATTCTAGTAGGGCAAGATGAATTTCTATACTCCAGTGCCTGTATATCTTATTTCCCAGGTGCATATAAAAATATTTTTTAACATTTGTTTATAAAACTTTGATTTCCACATTCTTTCCTTTCTTCCTTCCTCACCCTCTCCCACTGGGAGGACATGCAATTCAATACATGTTGTACGTGTGTAGTTATGCAAAACATTTCCATAGAAGTTATATTGTAAAAGACTAGCTATATTCCCTCCATCCTATCCAGTCCCCCACTTGTTCGGTTTTCTACTTTGACCTTGTTCCTTTTAAAAAATGTTTGCTTCTGACTATTCTCTCCCCCAATCTGCCCTTTCTTCTAACATCTCCCCTCTTATCCTCTTCTCAGCTACTTTCCTGTAGGGTAAGATACCCAATTGAGTGTGTGTTTTATTCCCTCCTAAAGCTGAATTCAATGAGAGTAAGGTTGACCTATTTCCTTTCACCTTTCTGCTCTTCCTCTTCATTGTACCAATTTTCTCTTGCCTCTTTTATATGACATAGTTCACACTTTTCTATTTCTACCTTTCTCTTTCCAATATATCCCTTTCTCATCTCTTAATTTTATTATTTTTAGATATCATCCCCTCATTTTCAACTCGTCCTGGGCCCTCTGTCTATGTATACCTGTACACCCATATACACATGCTCTCTCTGTCTCTCTCTCTCTCTCTCTCTCTCTCTCTCTCTTTCTCTCTCACACACACACACACACACACACACCACACACACACACACACACACATATACCTACATACACCCTCCTATACATATATAGGTATGTATGCATATACGTATGCATATACATATACATATACACACATATACATATACACATACATATACACATAGATATGTAACATATGTATTTTCCCTTCAATTATCCTCATACTGAGAAAAGTCTCATGAGTTACAATGATGATTTCTCCATGTAGGAATGTAAATTGTTCAAGTTTAGTAAGTTCCTTATGATTTCTTTTTCCTGTTGTCAGGCTTCTCTTGCTTTTTGTATCTGAAAGCCAAATTCTCTATTCAGCTCTGTTTTTCTCATCAAAAATGCTTAAAAGTCCTCTACCTTATTGAATGACCATATTTTCCCCTGAAACATTATATTCAGTTTGGCTGGGTAGGTGATTTTTGATTTTAATCCTAGCTCCTTTGACCTCCAGAATATCATATACGAAGTCCTTCTATCCCTTAATACAGAAGCTGCTAGATCTTGTGTTATCTTTTTTGTGTTTCCACAATACTCAAATTGTTTGTTCCTGTCTTCTTCTAATATTTTCTCATTGATCTGGGAACTCTGTAATTTGGTTATAACTTTCCTAGGAGTTTTCTTTTTGGGATCCTTTTCAAGAGGTGTTTAGTGAATTCTTTCAACTTCTATTTTGCCTTCTGATTCTAGAATATCAGGGCAATTTTCCTTGACAATTTCTTGAAGGATGATTTCTAGGCTCTTTTTTTTATCATGACTTTCAGGTAGAATGATAACTTTTGAATTATCTCTCTTGAATCTATTTTCCAGGTCAGTGGTTTTTCCAATGAGATATTTTACATTGCCTTCTATGTTTTCATTCATTTGGCTTTGTTTTATAGTAACTTGATTTCTCATAAAGTGTTTAGCTTCTGATTAGTTCAGTCATATTTTGAAGGAATGATTCTCTTCAGTGAGTTTTTGAAATTCCTTTTCCATCTGGCAAATTTGGCTTTTTAAGACATCCTTCTCCTTATCAGCTTTTTGGGCTTCTTTTGCCATTTGAGTCAGTATATTTTTAAGGTGTTATTTTCTTCAGTTAGGCTGTTGACTTGCTTTTCTTTTCTTCTTTTATTTTGAGGGCAATTGAGGTTAAGTGACTTGCCTAAAGTCACACAGCTAGGAAGTGTGTCAAGCACCAGATGCTGGATTTGAACTCAGGTCCTTCTAAGTCCAGGGCCATTTATCCACTGCACCATGTAGCTGCCCCATGTTGTCTTGCTTTTCATGATTTTCTTGCATCATTTTCATTTCTCTTCCCAATATTTCCTCTACTTCTCTTACTTTGTTTTCAAAATGCTTCTTGAGCTCATCAATGGCCTGAGACCAATTCAGATTTTCTTGGAAGTTTTTGATGCAAGAGTTTTGACTTTGTTGTCTTCTTCTGGTTCCATGTTTTCATGCTTTTTGTCCCTCTAAAAAGATTCTGTGGTCTGATTGTGCTTCCTTTTTTGTTCATCTTGCCATCCAGTTTTGACTTTTGAGCTCTTTGCCATGGTAGAATTCTGTTTCCAAAGTGAAGATAGCTGTGTCCCAAATTGATGGGGTTTTTGTAGTGGAGTCAGAGTTGTTGTTGGAGGTATGAGGAGGGCACCCTCCCTACAGCCACTACAAGCTTTCCTCACCCCAGAATCATGACCCAAAATGGTGACCCAGATCCAAGGAGCTCAAAGCAAGAGTAATTACCCTCTGAACGGTTGCTGGGTCTCCATAAAATCTGCAGGCAGGGAGCTCAGGAGGCAGTCATGAGGCAGCAGCTGCAGCCATCAACCCGTCACCACCTCTGCCACCCCAGGGGCAGGAGCCAGACCTTGATTTCTCTCCCAATATCTGCTCCAGCTTGTCTGGGCCACGAGTCTGAATCAGTGCAGTTCATGCAGGACTCTGCTCAGCTCCCACACCTGCATGAAAGAACCTGCTTGTCAGCCTGCCAGGCTGCCTTCAGAGGGAGATGTGTTTCTCTCTGTCACTTTGACAGTTATCTATCTCTAAAATTTGTTTGGAGTCATTTTTTACAGGTTTGGAGGTGATTGGTGCAGGAGCACAAGTGAGTTCCTCCTTTTACTCCACCATATTGGCTCCATCTCCCCAAACATTTTTTTTGCTTTTTTATTGGAGGGCAGTTGGGGTTAAGTGACTTGCCCAAGGCCACACGGCTAGTTTGTGTGTGTGTGTGTGTGTGTGTGTGTGTGTTAAGTGTCTGAGGCCGGATTTGAACTCAGGTACTCCTGACTCCAGGGCTGGTGCTCTATTCACTGCGCCAACTTGCCGCCCCCCAAACATTTTTTTAATACAAATAACTTTATATTTATTTATTTTAAATTACGGATCATTAGATTCAACCAATCATTCTAACCAAATGAAATCTCTTTGGAATATGACTCTATTATCAGACAGGTAAGCTCTCAGAACTCCTGCCAACCTTGTATCATCTGCACTCACACTGCTTTTCCATATTTTCCCCCATAGTAGGATAGCTATATGGTACAATGGTAGGAATACTGGGTTTAGAGTAGAAGACCCAGATTCAAATCTTAATTTTGTCTCCTCTTTGACCTTAGCCAAATCATTTAACCTCTCTTGGCTTTAGTTTCCTCATCTATAAATTTAGGGGTTTGTGCTTTAGGACTTTTACTTTTTCTCACAGTTCTAGATATATGATCTTATGATATATTTACTGAACAGCAAAACTATGAGTCATTCATTGTCTGTACTGCAATTTTTCTTATTTTTAAAATGAAGCATTAGTTTAAATAGTGATCTCTGGTATAGATGTTAACCTTTTCATGCATTGCTCCTTATCCTATGCTTATTATCTTAAAATTGTATGTTTTCTGGTCTCCCTCATCTGGACTAAACCTTATTATAGTTAGTATAGAAATGAAATTTATTAGTAGCCACTATAAAGTAGCAATAGCAGAAGTAAGATTGCAAAGGGGAGCCTAGAATCACATACAAACTGTTCTCAAAATCAAAGGAACATAATTTATAAACTGAATCATGTATTAATCAAAATCACATCCTGGTAATATGTACTAAATCAGAAGCCATCTAGGCTTTACTATCAGAGCCTTTTCATTCTATGATATGCAAATTAAGATAAGTTCTAGGCATTATCTGTAAGACCAGCAGAACTCCAAATGGTACTGATAATTTTGAGATGATGTGGATGTTTTAAATTTAAAGGTTTACTGTGAACTTTGAAATGATTTGGATATGTTAATTAACAAACCCCAAAGTGTCACACATAACAGTCACTCTGTTTCCTCTAAAAATCCAAGTAAAAATGAGACTTCAAACTTCTGCCCTTGAGCACTCTTCCATCTCCATCTGGTCCATGCTGCTTTCAATTTCCAAGTATGGTTATGTGACTATATCTCTGGGACTTTCCCCATCCTCTTCCCATGCTTCCTGCCTTCCTTTACCACCCTATCCCTATCTCCACACCACTGGCCTCTATACCACTTTTACAATGTTGTTTCTGTGATTCCTTGCGCCCTTTGCCCCTACACCCTATGTGCCCTAATAAAGTGTGATTGCAGCCTTACTTCCCACTGCCATCATGGTGTTTCCTCATGAGTTCCCAAAGAATCAAGTGTGCCTGCAGTTTTTTTTAATTTCACAAATTAGTTAGTAATTCACTAATCTTATCCTCAGTATATAATAAATCCCCTATAGAGGATACAGCAAACACACTAGACATCTTCTAATTCTTTTAATTCTAGGTGGGTCTCCATGTTGCATTTGGCATGTCCATTTATTATCAGTATTAAGGCAGCACATGCATTTTATGAGGTATTTTAAGCCACTTCAGAAGCATAAGCATAAAAGAAAATGTATCGAGGCGCACTTCTGCCTGGTCCTTCACAAAAATATCAGTCAAATACAAGAAAGACTGTGTTTTGAAATGTTCAACATCAGAGCATCAGAGCTATTTTAGGGTAGTATTATGTGGTCCTGACAGATATTTGCTGTGCTTTAAATGTTATGTGATGCTTAGATCAGAAGCCATGTGGAATCATTTTCTCTTACTATCACATCCTAAGTTTATTATTTCCTGGAAAGAATGATTTTCAGTTTAATTTCAGATAAAATAGGCATCTACATGTCAAACATTGGTCATGTTGTTGTTTTCCCCCCAAAAAATTTTTATTTACCTAAAATTAATTATGCATGGAACCTTAAAACTGAGAATTGCTAATATGAATCACTTTTATTTAGTATTTACATTTAAATTCAATGTATAAAGTTTTGTATTTTTTCTTTAATCCCCCATCCTCATGACTCTGTCCATCATTTTTACATTCACTTTTTTTTTATTTACAAGGTGGTAGTTAGTATGTAATCCATTTTATGGCTCTCTGTTTTTCCCACTTTACATTATTTCATAATGATCTTTACAGATTTCTTTATATTCATGAAAAATGTTGACCAAACTTCATTAATAAACACATTGAATGACAGCATGGAATGGTGAATGGAGGGCAGGCCTCAGAAACAGACTCTAGGAACGAAAGGGTTCAAGTTGCCTCTAGCACATACTAGAAATGTGGCCTTGTCAAGTCACCCAATCTGTCTATAAATTTAAATGTCATTTGATTTATTTTTACAAATGAGATTCAGCTCACTCTACTTTCAACCCTAAGAAGGAAATCTGTCAGATGCCCCATATTTCAAAAGTGTAGTAAGGTCATTGGTTCTTAGTGTAGCTGAAGTCTTTCCTTAATATAATTTATGACATCCCAGGCTAATTAAGCTTACCCTTTCTTATTGTCAAACTGAACTGTACTTTGCATCTTTAACTGTGCTAAGAATGAATATGCTAGCTGTCTCTCACACACATGCAATCACAGAGAACTGTCTTGAAGAATGATGATGGAAAACAATGGTAAAAGTTCAAACAACTTTCTTACCCACATTAAACTTTCTCTTGAGCCTGTGTGTATTTCAACAGGTAATGAGTTTTATCTGTGTGTCACCATCTTCACCCATGGAGAAAAAGTGTCCAAATGTTCAGAGACAAGAACTACCTTTTGAGCAACTACAATTTTTAGCTTTTAAAAAATTCTACTTATTTTTAATACTCAGAAGTTCTCCTTGTACCCTTATTTCACCTCATTCTCCACTAAATGAAGCCCTTCACAGAAACTCATAAAGAAAGTCATCCAACAAAACAGTCCACAGTCAAAGACTCTATAAATGTTCATAATACGAGTTTTCTCTGACTTATTTTTTTACATGTGTGATCATCTCAGCTCTTGTAAGTACAGAAGTCAAACCATTTTTTTCTTCGAAACAAAAATACACTAGAACAATAGAATTTTAGAACCATTTGAACAAAAACTGAGAATGTAAATAAGACTATTACTCTCTAGTGTCAACGGGTTACAGATTCATTATTTGGAAGTTTGAGTTCAAAGACTCACAATTTGAACCAAACGGTGAAAAATAGAGGAAAGAAAAATCATAGCCAATGAAGAATGGTCAGTGCCTGCTTTCAAGGAACTTGCAGTCTAATCTGGGAAAGAACATCAGAATAACAATACAAAAAAAAGGATATAAACAGTTTAAATTGGAGATAATCTTGGAAAGGCATTAGAATTAAAAAGGCTTCTTGAAGAAACTATGTTTTTAGCTGAGTCTTAAAAGAAACCAGGGCTCCTAGGAGGCAGAGTTGAAAAGAAAGGGAATTACAGACATATGGGACAGCCAGTTAAAATGCCAAGATTCTGAACATGGAGTGTTTTGTGTGAGGAATAATAACTAGGCCAATCTGGATTGTAGAATACATGGAAAAGAGGGAAACTTATGAAGAATGGGAAGATATAAAGGAGTCAGGTAAAGTAAAGTTTTAAAAGCCAAGCAGAGGATTTCTATTTGATCCTAGAGTTGATAAGGAGAAAATGATGTCTATAGAATAGCAATGTTATATTGTCAGGCCTCATTTTTAAAAAGTAGTTTTGGTAACTGAGTATATGATGCACAGGAATGAGGAAATTCTTAAGGCAGGGAAAGAAACCATCAGGTTATTGCAAGAATCCAAGTATGAGATTAAGTGATTCAGCACCAATGTAGTGGCAGTGTTATAGCACAGAAAGAGATATAGATGAGAGATGTTGCAAGGGTCGAACAAATAGGACTTGGCAGCAGATTGAATGTGAGGCATGAGGGATTGAGGATTCAAGGATGACACTTAAATTGTAAACAACTCAGATATACTTCCTCTCTAGATTGGTATCACAGATGTAGGATCATAACTCCAGCTACTAGGGCTTTCAGAAATTCTCTAGACCAAACTTTTATTTGAAAATTGAGAAAGAGCAAGGGATTTGTCTAAGGTTGCACAAATAGTAAATAGAAGTACAAGTTGAACCCAGAAACACTGAGCCCAGAGCCAGTATACTTGCCACTATCTTGTTCAAGTTTTAAGGAAGGTAATATTTGTGTCATAGCATAAATGCTTCAGCTGGAGAGTCACACATATCATAATTCAATGGTGACAAAACTACAAAAGAAACAGTGCCAATAAATCTTATGTATTGTAACATAAGAATTCCTACCTACCATGTATTGACTTAGAAAACCACATTTTAATGTTATTTATGTTCTATTTTATTTTTATTTGCTTTGTTCAATTTTAACCCATTTACATTTTAATTTGAACCAATTTGTACTCAGGAATGTTGTCCACTGAAATGAAGTAGACTGAATTTTTGATGCCTCTATTCTAAGTGACTCAAGGTTGTATCTCACATTGTAGTTTATAAGGGACTTTCCTTAAAAGATCCTGTAAGATAGTATAAATATCATTATCACTGTTTTAGAGGTAAGAAATAGAAAGGTGAAATGGTGAAAAAAAATGAACAAAGGCTGCAAAATTACTAAGAGTAATAATAGATGTTTAAACTTAGATCACTTGACTTCAAATACAGTGAATTTTCCAGCATACCACAGAAGTGATAACAAGTCTTTCAACTGACATTGGGAACTTACTAGGAGGAAAGCAACCAAAACTTCAAGTAATATTTAGATTAGCTGTAACAACAACAACTTGGATTTACAAAATCCCACAGGGACTTTTCCTCTGAAGTATTTTTATGGGCATTGCCTCATTTATCTCCACATATTCTACTGAAAGTAAGGCAACTATACTTCTTGGATTAAAGACTGAGAAACTGATATGCAAAAACATTTTATGACTTCCTTCCTCAGTACCAAATAGTCATAGAGCTGTACTAAGAAATAGAATTTAAAAATTGAGATTTTTTTCCCTTAGTTTAGATCTTCTTTCAATAATTTACATTGCCTTTTTCTGATTCTTGATGGGCAATGCTGAATTAAATTACTCTCAATTAATTAGTAAAAATTTAATAAGCACCTACTATGTGGCAAGTACCACTGCAGGTATTGAGGGTACAAGTATAAAGAAAGTATTCTAATAAAACTAGCCTTCTTTTTTATTACTTTGCCTTTCATTTGTCTGTGCCTTTCACTGCAATCATTTTGCATTAAAACTTTCCTGATCTAGTACTGTTATTACCCTCCTTACCAAACTACTACTTTGTATGTACACGTACGCATATATGCATAAATATAAACATATGTACGTTTATACTTATGCATGTATGCTTATATATATATACATACATATATATATATATATATATATACACACATATATACTTTTGGGGAGAGGATCATCCAGTGTTGTTGAGCCTGAGTTGCTGAGAGAGATTGCGAAGAGCCCATTGGAGCTGCCCAGGACTTTTGAGGACTGCCACCTGGAACTGCTCAGAACTGAGGAGGCATGGCTGTGATACCTGTATTTTGTCTGTCTGTTTTGATGTTGTTTTTCCAGATTCACCTGATGGTGGACAGTGCTGCTGTTGTAGAGGTCTTGGAACCTGGTTGTTGGTGCAGAAGCCCTGAAGAAGGACTTTCTTGTTGTCTGTTCACAGAAATCCTGCAAAGGGGCCTTGCTGATACTTTCAGGTGTTCTGGGACTGTTCTACAGTCTGAGTGTGACTTG
>CM053594.1:191150477-191187810 GCA_028646575.1 Pseudocheirus occidentalis
GAGCAGGGGAGGTGCTTTACAGTGGGATTGCTGTTATGGGGTTGGGGCAGGAGCAAGACGGGGAGAAAATGTATAATTCAAAAAATGTAATGAAAATGAATAATGTAAACAAGAAAACAAATAAAAACTAAATTAAAAAAAATCTAATTAGAATATACAGAAGTTAGATTGTGATAAGTTCCTGATGAGTAATGAAGAGGAACTGAAATTAATTCTCATATTTTTTTTTCTCTGAGCAGAGCACTTTTTCAAAAATTGACCATTTATTGAAGCAGAAAAATCTCAGATTTTTATTTAAATGGAGGAATAATGAGCATATCCTGTACTGGTTACAAAGAAATAAAAATCATAAACAATAAAGTTTTTTACATGAATAAAATTATTGAGGTATTAAATAATTTAATCTCAAAGAATGGATGAGTCAAACTACCAATCATAAAATCTATGGGAAAATGTCAGCAAAGAAAATGACCACAATGAGAAAAATGCCAAAAAAATCCTTTTCAAATATGGCTAAAATAGTTCTTAAGAACAAATGGGTATCTCTAAAATATGTTCATCAACAAAAGAGGAAAAAAAGAGAACACTGTATCTAAAAATGTAGAAAAACAAAAAAATCCAATTAATGCAAAAGGAAAAATTATGAAAATCAACAAAAACACTGTGAAGTTTTTTAAAAGCCTGATAAATAAAAAATTATTACTTATTTACTAATTTTTAATTTAAATATACAGTAAGAAAAGAAAATTGTATTATATGCATATATAATACAATTTAAATACAAAATAATAAAAGTAAAAAAATAAGCACTTGTACAGTAGAATGTAAGGGAGGATTCAAAACTTGCAGCAAAAAATTTCCATTCTGTGAAAGCCTATATAGTAAGTACTACATGCTTTATTCACAGCTGTTCACCCTTGTAAGTTTTCTCATGTTATCTTAGTTTTTTTTTTCATCATTTTTCCTTCTTGCTGTGTTTCTTCTTTCACAACTGTGGCTAACATGGAAATTTGTTTTACATGACTTCACATAAATAACATATCAAATTGCTGACCATTTAAGGAAGAGGGGAGGGAAGGAATGGAGAAAAAATGTGTAACTCAAAATCTTCTAAAAATGAATGATAAAAATTATGTATACATATTAGTGGAATAAATAAAATACTATCTCAAAAATTTTAAAAACATAAAAAAGTCCACCATCTCATAAATTGTACAGAAATGACAGTTGATTTTCACCTGTCAGGGATATTCCCTTTTCTAAAAGTATTGAAGCATTCAGGGATCTTCATGGTTTTTCTTTGGTTATTGAGAGAAACCACAGATCAGCAATTTATTGATTATCATCTAGCCTAATTAATAAATTGATTATTAATTACCAAGAAACCCTAATGAAATGGCAGGTTTTAACAGAGTGACCACAGAGTCCAAATGAAAAGTTTTAAGGAGCTTTAATGTACCAGCTGGGGCTGTCTCATGAGGAAAGCAAGAAATAGCAGAGATATGTAGGATCATCTTCATTGTCCAACCAACATAATTTGTTACTAAGCAGGTATAAACAGAAGCTGTTACTAAGGCAAAAGGGGGGTGGTGGCAAGGCAGATGAAGGAGGGAAACACAGCATGTTGACCTGGGCATGTAGAAGAATAAAAAGACGAACTACCTAGATTGGTTCCCATGCCCTAGGCCAGCTCATAGGCTGGTTCAGTGACTTCTAGCTCAAGTTTATCTAAAGTTCATAAGGCTTTTTACTTGGATTTCTAATTTCACAAAGTATCACTTAACTATTTCCTGGTCAGTTTCTTGACTCCTATCTTGAGTCCATATCTTAACTAGTTCCTGGCCACCTCACTGTCTTTCTGACTTTCCTTTCATTTCAGCATACACTTCCACAGAGTGTTATTGCTATACTCACAAAGGCATATAACCATAAAGAAATCAAAGGAAGAGGGAAAAAGACCCATAAGTGCAAAAATATTTATGATAGGTTTTTTTTTGTAGTGATCAAGTCATGGAAACAAGTGGATTGGGGAAATGAACTGAATGCATATAGCATATGCAAGTAATAGCATAATAATTCCATTAAAATGGCAAAAGGTATGATTTCACAGTAATCTGTGAAGACATATATGGTGCAGAGGGAAGTAAATAGAACCAGAAGCACAATTTATACAATAATATTTATTCCAAGATGAATAGTTTCGAAATACTTAAGAACTGTGATCAGGCAGCTAGGTGGTGAAGTGAATAGAGCTCCGGCCCTGGAGTCAGGAGGACCTGAGTTCAAATGTGACCTCAGACAATTAACACACATAGAGACAAAACTAGCCGTGTGACCTTGGGCAAGTCACTTAACCCCAACTGCCCTCCAAAAAAGGTAAAAAAAAGAACTGTGACCAATGCTATGACCAACCACAATTACAGAGGAATTGTTTTTGAAACATGCTACCCATATCCTGACTATATGATGAACATTCAAGATGGAGAATAATACGTAAAATTTTGGACAGAATTAGAATAGTAATCATTTGGATGGACTGTCCATATCATGGTAAAAGAATTCTGTTTCCCTGTCCTTAAATTTTTATTATGGAAGTGGGAGATAGACATTGGACTAGTAATAGAGATCCCGTTAAAAAAAAAGGGAAAAAGCCTAAAATATATGAAATCATGCTATTTAAATGCGAACAGAAAAGATCTCAGAAGGAAATACAGAAGGCTTTGAAAGTAGCATGCTCTTTGGAATTGTGGTGCATAAGTACCAGCTAAGGGGAGGTTTTGACTGGCAGATCTCTTGAGCTCAAGTGTTCTGATCTACATTAGGCTAAGCTTTTGGGAATGTATGGTTGTATATATGTAAATATACACATGTGCACATACATATGTGTAGATAGATGATAGATGATTGAAGATAGAAAGATAGATAGAAAGATAAATAGATAGATAGATAGATAGATAGATAGATAGATAGATAGATAGATAGATAGATAGATAGATAGATGGGTGGGTGGGTGGATGGATGGATGGATGGATATATTGCTGAAAACAAAGGCTATATTAGATAATTCAAAGTAACTTCAAGAGGTAGAAATACTAAAATATGGGGTGGTGGAGGTGATAAGGAAAGTAGTCATGCAAGGAATAAATATTTAATTGAATCTAAAAGATTAGATTTCTAAAATAAATTGTGTTTCTAAGAAGGGCTGGAGAGAAAAGAGCACATTTTGGTGATGAAGACAATCTGTACAAAGGCAGAGAGATGAGAGTTGCAATGCTGTAACAGGAACTAGCTAAGCTTGTAAGCCATTTGTTTGTTGATCCTAAGACCCAAAATGAATACTGGAAGGGATTTGATAAGAAAGAATTTTATATGATATTTATTTTTCTGCTCACTATTGAACATTTATACTTGGAATTCACATTGTCCAAGAAAGATTTGTTGTTGTTATTTTCATATTAAGGTACTATGACACGTCAATTGTCAGTGCATCTACTTAGTCCCTCATTACTCCCTTTCTATCATTAAAAGGCAAATACCTCAGTTAAAGCTCTGTTCTTACAATAAATAATTTCAGTTTCCAATTTTGGTAATGTGGAGGGAGGGAGAAAGTAATTAAACATCTTTAATTTCATTGGTACAGGGAATTGCAAATATGGAAAATCCTCTACTAATGAAGCTCAGCAACTCTTCTGTTAACAGATAGTCTTATAGAATTGCCTGAATCCCTTCAAGTACTCACAGGGCCAGGATGCTTTAGAAATAGAATTTGAATGTAGGTCTTCCTGATTCCAAGGAAAAGTCCGATCACTACAAAACATTAGCCAAATCTGGTGTCAAACACTATGAATGCACCTGGGCTATGGCAAGTGCCCATTACTATGAAGCATCTTTCTACCATTGAAAGTAGAAGTTGGGTCATCAACAAAGAAGTTTCACCTCTTAAAACATTTTACTTTGTCATGCTCTTGGTAACACGTACCACATTTTGCCATGATCAGTACCCTTGACAATTTTTTTCTCTTGGGGATTTCTTTGCATCTCAATTTTCTTATCATTGCTCTCTGATGCATCACTATAATAGAATCGTCCCACTTTATAAGCATGTTTAATACTCTGATACTTTTCATTTGGAAAGGTCCTATATTTCATGACCAACTAGTTTTGAGGTCCTTCCAAGATAATAAAGTAGCCACTGACACATGCTTGTAGTAAGTATTCACTGTTGCATGAAGAATTCATAAATTCAATCATCTAAGCTAGAATCATGGAAAGCTGAAGTTTTCTAGTTTAAATCACTTGCCTGCTGTTTAATCATATTATTGGGGTAGACTCTGATAAACAGAATTTTGGAAGAATTTTTCAATTATTAGGATGCATAATTTCAGTCAGCTTAAATGTAAATTTTAACAACCTCTGTCTCACAAGAGGTGAATACCTTTTAACCAGATATTGATAGTTTGAGGAATTTTAAACATGAGGAAAAAATCAGTCTCGTGGAAACTTAGCTCTCCTTTGTGCCAGTATTTTCTCTTTCACCTTAGAAGGAAGCTTTAACCTTGTCTTCATTTACAGTAATAATATCACTTGCCCTGCTGAGGAAGATTGACTGTCACTTAGAGAACTAAGTAGAGGACAAGACCGTGATTCCATATCTCCAACTGGTTCCAAGTTGGAGTTTCATCTAACTAGTAGAGATTACAGCTAATTTATAGACAAAACCCCATATCAGGTCCAGACACAGATTCCTTTCTTTAGCTTGCAATAATTGAAGTCTGCACATCTTTTTGTGAGAAAGTGTAATAGACTTGAGTTCTTCAATTGCGATGAAATGTTATCTCTAATTCTTACACTGAATCTTGTGATTTTTTTCCAAAAAGGAAAAATTCTGAAGTTACAAACATTATTTCTGGCATTTCTGTTTTTATCAGAGACACAGTATCTTTGCTTGTCAGCACCAAGACACACAACAACAGAAAGGGGAAAGATAATTTGCTTTTTTTCTTGATCTTCTCTGTTTTGCAGTGATAGATGAGAGAGTGATGCATTACTGAGCTTGGTCTGCAGGCGACAGGGACAAGCTCCCTGTTTCAGGACAGGACAGAATGTCAGGACAGGAAGTCAATGGGAAAAAAGTTGGAATGAGGAAAAGATTCTTATTCCTCATATCATAACCTCAGGAATTTCCACAAAGACCAAGAGACTTCCATTTTACATTTTCCTTTGCAATTATGAAGGTTTTTTTTAAAATGAACATTCATGTGCTAACATCTATTAAGCAGGCACTCTGTATGTAGTACTGTGCTGAGAATGATACATAATTAGAATAAGATATAATCCTGCTCTTATGGAGTTCAAAGTTCACAGATAAAATTCAAATGTTTTTGACTATAATTCACAGTCTTACCAAAATGAATTAAAGAAGCTCAAAACAAGATGCTCTATGAGGTTTTGGGGAAGGTTAATAGAGGCAATGTGATAGAGTGATTAGAATCCTGGACTTGGTTCATATCCTGTCTCTTTCACATAGGACTAGATTAAAAGTGCAGTAAGGTTTTTTCCAATTGCCACAATTGAATAAACTTTCCTCATGAGACAGAAATTGGTCTAGACCCACAATGGAATAGAAACTAATCTAGCTTCAGAATTGAGTAGCAAGATGGACTCAGTGTGGTTAATTTTACAGATGAGGAAACAGGCAAACAGGATTGAGTAACTTGGGGCATACAGGAAGTATCTGAGGAGAGATTTAAACTCAAGAAGATGAGTCTTCCTGACTCCAGGTTTAGCACTCTATCCACTGCACTACCCAGCTTCCCCCAAACTGATATCTATACATATATACATATTTCCTTAAAAATTAAAAGAACTGGTGAATGTAAATGCTTTCCTACTTTTAGCCATATTTAAAAGGTCATGGAGAATGGGACAAATAACTTAATACTGGAGAAAGACAAATACCCTTATTTATTCATTTATTTATTTGAGGGTTTGTTTTTAATCTGAAAAAATCTGAAAGTAAAAAATACAAGCCACTAAGCTTGCTTTCTGAAAATATTAGAAAAGGAAATAGTGATTATAAAGCACTAACATGACTTCTTAAAGAACAGGCCATGCAAAACTGACTCTTTTCCCCCCTTTTTATATAGAGTTACTAATCTGATAGATGAGAGCAATAGTTTGGATCTATATTATGCATTAATAAGGAGAAAAAGAATGGAAGAAATAAACAATTGTTAATCTTCTACTATGTGACAAGAATTGTTCTAAGTATTTTACAAATGTCTCATTTGGTCTTCAAAATAACCCTGGAAGATAGGTGCTATGATTATATCCATTTTATAATTGAGGAAAGTAAGGCAGAAATTAATTGACTTGACCAGGATCCCACAACTAGTAGCTTCTAAGCCTGGATTTGAATTCAGATTTTTTTTACTTTAGGCCTACTTGCCTGTCCACTGAAGCTACCTAGCTGTCACCTAGCTTCTTCTAAATAATAGTAACATGCTTCATATTATTTTATTTGAAAGATGGAGAGATATGGACCAAATTATGTTCCATTTAGATGGATTTGGAGCTGGCTAAGTGGAAAAAATTTTTAAATGGTCATTATGGCTTTGATGTCAACTTGGTAGAATTTTCATTGGAGTGCCCCAGGAATCTATGTTTGTCCTATAATATTTCACATTCCCTATCATTGATTTAATAAAGGCATAGATTCCATTTTTATCAAATGTATAAGTAACACCAGGCAGGGAGATATAGCTAACCCACTGGGAAAGACATTTTGGATGCAAAATATTCTTGACAGAATAGAACATTTGGATGACTCTAAAAAAAAGCAATGTAGTATGGAGAAATATTGGATTCTACACTGGGTTCAATAATATTTTTCAAAAGTAAAAAGAGTGGGAAAAATTTTATGTAGGTTTTTGGGTTTTTTTTCTGATCTCAGGGTTTTATGAGATTGTAAGATCAATATGAGTCAGTAGTGTGCCATGGATGCCAATAAATGGAATAAAAACTTTGTTTCATTAAAATAATTAAAGCATTTGGCAATAATTGGTGACATCTCTGTGGTACTCTTCCCTGGTCAGAGCAGATCTAGAAGATAGTAATCATAATGATGAAGCTCTATACCATGTGAGGGTTGGCTGAAGAAACAGAAGATATTTGGTCTGGAGAACATGCAAGGGGACCATGATTACTGTTTCCAAGTATTTGAAAGATATACTGATGAAAAATGTATTAGATTTATTTCCCTTGACCATAGAGGATAAAAAAGGGAACAACAGGTTAAAGTTGTAAATAGACCAATTATAGGCTTAAGGAAAAAAAGTATCCTAGATATTCAAACATTTTAACAGCAGAATGAACTGCTTTGGGACTTAATAGGCTTATTAATTTTAACAGACTTAATTGGAGGTTTAATGCAGAGGCTTATTGAACAGGTATTTTGCAATGAAAATTCTTTTTCTGAATATCACTTGGACAAAATAGCCACTGCGGTTCTTTTCATCTCTTAATTCTGTTATTTTGTGATTCTGATGTCCAGTAAAAGAGACTATGAAGAGAATAGGAAGACAGTAGTCACAGACAAGGAGAATGTCAAGGAGAATCAATGGCTGATTACATTAAACAAACATTTCAGTATCTGTCATGAATGCTTAGTGCTAAGTCCTGGAGATCCTAGACCAGCCAAAGGTAAAGAGAGTTACAGAGAGACCAAAGTAAAAAAATGACTGAGAAATGTCCATAAAATTTAATGGGTATGAGATCTTTGGTAACTTCTGAGAGAGCAGCCTCAGTTGACTGAACTGGTTGGAAATCAAATTACAAAATTATTAGGATTAGGTGGGCAGTAAGGAATTTAAGACAATGGAAATAATTTATTCTTTCTAGGAATTTTGAAAAAGAAATAAAGTAGTCATAAATTCACAAAAACAGGATCAATTACATATTTTGGGGTAGACAAGAATATATAGGTAGTTGGGAAAGACTAAATTTATAGGGGGGGACTTAGTCTGAAACAGAGGAAATGACTCATAAGATTCTGGAGTAGAAAGGAGGGGAGAAGGACCACATGCATAATAAAGGCTGAATGTAGGGTAGAGTAGTTTTAAGGTTTAGAGGAGAGAACACAAAGGATAGGATTGATAATTTTGGTGATACTAGAATCAGTCAGGTTGTACAGAAGGTAGAGTGCTGAACTTGGAATCAGGACGACTAAGTTCAAATCTGGCCTCACACAATTCAGTAGTTTCATGACCTTAGGCAAATTGCTTAAACTCTGTGTGCCTCAGTTTCCTCATCTGTAAAATGAGTATAATAATAGCACCTATCCCACAAGGTTGTTGTGAGGATCAAATGAGACATTTACAAAAATTTAAAAATTCAAAAAATAAAATAATTGAAAAACACTTACCAAAATAAATGGTAAAGTGTAAGTGCTTAATAAATATTTATTTTCTTCCTTCTTCATTACAGTCTCTGAGAGAAGAAAGGACCAAAGGCCTTATGTCCTTGAGGAGAAAAGGATTTTAATAGCTTCAGAGGGCAATAGGCTAGACATTTGGCCATATAAAAATAAAATTTTCCTAAGCATTTTTGGGGAATACTAGGGACTAGGTGGGTACCCACCCATTGGGACCAGGAAAAGTGAACATGTAGTGGACAGTTTCGCCTCAGAGATATGAATTAATGCAGTTGTATTCAGTAGAACAAGCAGGACAGACTGAAATTGGTGGGGGTGGGGTAAAGAACAGAGAATTCTTGGTGGAGGACTGGAATATCATGAATGTACATAGCACTAAGTTATAAAGGTGCCAAGGATGGAAACACAATGTTTCAAATTGATCAGCTAGAGGTTCTAGACCAAGAGTTACTAACTTCGTTTTGTCACTGAACCTTTGGAGGTCTGTTAAAGTTCATGGACTCCTTAGAGTAATGTTGCTTATCTACGCTCATAATCATAATTAAATGCTAAATTTTACATAGAACACAGTGAAAATTAAGCTGCATTTTTTCCCATCCAATTTTACATACTCACTGAAATCTATTCATGAATACTAAATTAAAGACCACATGTCTAGGCAATTCTTGGGGGAAAATGATGCTTAAATTGGGGTGATAGACTAAGAAAAAAGAATATGATGAAGTGACCATGGGGTTAATGGGAATAAAAAGTAGTTTTAAGAAGAGTGAGAGAAAATCAAAACATGGAAAGAAAGAATATAGTCAGATAGGGGAATTTTAAAATTGCAAAATCATGGAGATAGCAGAGTTTAGTGATGATTTAAGATATGACATTCCTTCTGTGTAACTGAGGTGGTTTAAAGGTGTTGGTAAACACACTTGAGGAGCCAATGAACCAGGAATTCTGGGTGTTTCTGGGTATATCTCTGTTGAAGGCCTCAAACATGAAGGGGGGATTTTCCTGAATCAAGTACTAAAGAAAAAGAGGTAGAGTGACATCTTTAAGAAAGGAGGGAGTCTGGAAGAAGATGCCATAAGCATTTTGACTCATGAATGTAGATTAAGAGATGAGGAGACCTAGAAGTGACTATAAAGGACATGGTTATGCCAATTCCTTCTCCTGGCCTGATATGCATCACCTTCGGAAAGAGATGCAGGAATTGTTGGGGAACATTACCTTCCATGGTCTGTTACCATAGAAAGATGTTGTTTAATTGGTTTGATTATTACTTATATTACCACATACGTTATATGTGGTTACTTTTCTCTAAATATTGGGGGATGGGACTGGTGATAATGTAGGGAGAAATTTTGATCAGGAATTCTTGGTCTGGGTAAAGGACTATATTCACATGCAGCAGCATCTCATTACTTAAGTGTAAAAATAGTGGAGAATGAAGCAGACACAGAATGAATGAAGCCCCAGTATTGTGGGGCATTATCAGGATAACAAAATACTTACTGGAAGAGAAGTAAATTTATTTAATGTTTACTCAGTTACTTAACTGTCTCTCTATGGTAGGACATTCTCTACCATAGCCAATCCCACCCCCATCATTTAAAAAGCTCAGTTGATTTGGTAAATGAAAAAATAATTTCTCCTCACAAAGAGTGTGGGGACAGCCAATAGAAAGAACCCAGTACTGGGGCAAGGAGACTTGAATTTGTTTCTCATTTCTGATATTTATTATATTGACCTTAGACAAGTCAATTTTTTCACTTCTCTGAGCCTTACTTTTTTTCTGAAAACTGGAGCCAATAATATTTTTACTACTTAGCTCAAATAAATTTGAGGAAAGTATTTTAAATACCTTAAAACCTGAGATTACCTTTATCCTGCATCTTATTGATTTTATTTACAGTTAATTGATTTTGTCCTATAATTGCCTAAGTCATGGTCTCTGAACTTAGTGCATAAATTCAGCATATCTGTAAGGATATGTAAAATTCAGTTCTGCTTATTTCTGTTCTATTCTTGTCACAAGGAAATCTGCTGTCATTGAAGACATTGTTGACACCAGGGAGTCTGGTCTAGTATCTTTATGCTACCAAGCTATCCTTCAGGGATTTCTGATTTACAATCCAAAAATTCTAGTTCGCTATTTCTGAAATAGCAAGTGGCCTCAAATCATCAGCTCTTCTAAGTCACAGGAGGGAAGCAGGTGGTTGTTGTTAGCCCCTCATTCCCCACTTCCAACCAATCATATTTTCCCTCATGCCTCAGCTTTGTAAACAACCATGTTGTCCTCATCCCCATGTCACCAACCTTATAAACAACTGTATTCTTTTCCCACCTGTGAAATCCTATTTTTTCTTCTGTATTTGTCATAAACAAGAAGAACTTTTTTTTCTTATTAGGGTCTTTGGCTGTAACTGAGGTAGACATTCTATTTGCAGGTAGCAATCTTATTAATAAAATGTTATCTTGATTGGAGAAAATGTACCTCAGTCTACTTTTGTTGAAGCATATTCAAGACAAGCCCTATGCATATCTGAAAAGTTCATAAGTCCACCTTTTAAGTAATTAAAATGATTTTAAACATTTCCACCAAGCACAAAGAACAGAAAATTCATTCTGTGATCATTTTAAAATTTCAGTTATCTCAGTTCGTTACTGATACATGGAGACTTAGACTATTGTTTTGAAACCTATAAAATTAAAAATGTCCAAGACGACTAAATTACCAGAACAGTTCATTTTGATTTACTACATGTCAAATAGGTACAGAAATAAACAATGAAACAAAAGGGTTAAGCATGAATAAATAAATACACAAGTAAATCAGTGAATGAATAAATGAGTAAACAAATGAATGAGTGAACAAATAAATAAAATGAAGAATGAATGAACAAATAAATAAAATGATGAATGAATGAATAGGGGAACAGAAAAATTCATGATAGAATGAATAGAGAGAATGGATAAATAAATGAACAAATAAAATGAATGAATGAAAATGGAAGAATGAATACATAAATAAAGGGCAAGTTTTTATTAGAACCCTTTTAACAATAAAAAAAATCTAACTTTTAAGAAAAAAATGTCAACCAAGTTCATAGCTGCATAACATATTAGTACTCTGATTTATTCATTACCTCAAGTAAAAATACTGAAATTCATCTGTCATTCTTTTTTTTAACTTTTGTTTATTTTTAGTTTACATCATTCATTTCCATGAGATTTTTATTTATGAATTTTCTCACCATCTTTCTCCTACCCATCACCCCAAAACAGTAATCCCACTATATACCCCTTCCCCCAATCAGCTCTCTCCTATATCCTCCCCCATCACCCCTTTGACTTTCCAGTAGGGCAAGATAGATCTCCCTACTCCAGTACCTGCATATTCCCCTCCTTCCTATTCCACCCCCCGACCTGTTCTATTCTCCACTTTGTCCCTGTCCCTTTAAAGAAGTGTGTGCTTCTGACAACCATCACCCCCAATCTGCCCTCCTCTCCAACCTCCCCCCTGACATCACCTTCCCCTCTGCTCTCCTGTAGGACAAGATACTCAATTTAGAGTGTATGTCATTCTTTCCCTAAGCCAACTTCAGTGAGAATAAGGTTGATCCATTCCCTTTTGCCTTCCTCTTCTTCCCTTCCATTGTAACAATTATCCCTAGTCTCTTCTATATGAGAGGATTAACCCCATTCTGTCTCTCCCTGTCTCCTCCCATACTATTCCTCTTAAACCTTCAATTTCACCTTTTAAAATATCTCATCCTATTCAATTTATTGTGCCCTCTGTCTATGTGACACATATATACACACACTCACATATGTATTCATATGCATATATACCCTCCTATACAGACAAATGTGTATGTATACATACATACACATACATTTATATTCCCTTCAACTATCCTCATACTGAGAAAAGTTTCATAAGTTACAATTATCATTTTTCCTTGTTGGCATGTAAATAGTTTAACTTTGATAAGTTCCTTATGAATTCTTTTCCATGTTTACTTTCTCATGCTTCTTGTATTTGAATGTCAAATTTTCTACTCAGTTCTGGGTTTTTCATCTAGAATGCTTGGAAGTCTTCCACCTCACTGAATGATCATATTTTCCCTTGGAACATTATACTCAGTTTTGCTGGGTAGGTAGTTCTTGGTTTTAATCCTAGCTCCCTTGATCTCTGGAATATCATATTCCAGACCCTTTGATCACTTAATGTAGAAGCTGATAGATCCTGAGTTATCCTGACTGTGTTTCCACAGTATTCAAATTGTTTCTTCTTGGCAGCTTGTAGTATTTTCTCCTTGATCTGGGAACTCTGGAACCTGGCTATAACATTCCTAGGAGTTTTCTTTTGGGGATCTTTTTCAACAGGTGACTGGTGAATTTTTTCAAGTTCTATTTTGCCCTCTGATTCTAAAATATAGGGGGAATTTTGCTTGAGAATTTCTTGAAGGATGATTTCTATGTTCTTTTTTTGATTATGACTTTCAGGAGTCTAATAATTTTTAAATTGTCTCTCCTGGATCCATTTTCCAGGTCAGTGGTTTTTTCAAGGAGATATTTCACATTGCCTTCTATTTTTTTCATTTGTTTGGATCTATTTAATAGTATCTTGATTTCTCATAAAGTTATTTGCTTCCATTTGCTCCACTCTAATTCTGACAGAATTATTCCCTTCAGAAAGCTTTTGAGATTCTTTTTCCATATGGCAAATTCAGTTTTTAAAGGCATTCTTCACCTCATTGGCTTTTTGTGCCTCTTTTGCCATTTTGATTAATCTATTTTAAGGTGTTATTTTCTTCAGTCAGATTGTTCACTCTCTTTTCATGATTTTCTTGCATCATTCTCATTTCTCTTCTCAATTTTTCTTCCATTTCTCTTATTTGGTTTTCAAAATCCTTCTTAAGCTCCTCTATGGCTCATAACCTGTCTACATTTTTTGAAAGCTTTTGGTGTGGGAGTTCTGATTGTGTTGCCTTCCTCCTATTCCATGATTTGATAATTTTTGTCCCCCAAAAAGAAATCTAAAGTTGGATTGATGTGCTTGCTTTGCTTCCTTGTCCTGCTCATGTTGCCCGTCAATTACTTGACTTTTGGTTTCAGTAGAACTCTGCTTCCAGAGGGGAGAACTATGTCCCAAATTGCTGGGGTTTTCACAGCTGCCATAGCTATTAAGAGGCCACCACCATCTCTGTAGCCTCTTCCAGCTTTGGCTCACTGAAAATGCACCTCAGTTCCACCACTCAAGACTGCCATTCCGATCCACACAGTTCAAGGCAAGAATACATAGCCTCTGAATGATTTCTTGGCCCCCCTGCAATCTTCAGGCTGGGAGCTTCTGAAGAAGCCATGTGGAGAAAGCCACTGGGCCCAGCTTCAGCCACTTATAGCGCTGGGGTAGTAGGCCGGAACATCTCTCCCAAACTTAGCCAAGTTCCACTGAGCTTTCACTTAGTCCTTGTTTCTTATGGGTCAGTAATTATGGAAATCACCACAGCTGCTGGTGATCCACTCTCCTGAAAGCTCTAGCCACAGCTTGTTGTGGCCAATCTGGAGTTCATGCAGTGCTCGTCTGGGCTCCCAGTGCACCACAGTGAACCACTTTGTGTCTGCCTGCTGGGTGCCTTCCGTGGGAGATGTGTTTTTCTGTAATTTTCGTGGGTTCTGCATTTCTAAAATTTCTTTAGAGTCATATTTTATAGGTATTTGAGGTGTTGATAGGGGGTGCTGCAAGGTTTCGCTGCTTCCACGCTGCCATCTTGACTCCACCCACCAATTCATCTGTCTTTCATTCTTTAAAAATTATTTAATTTATTTCCTTGTTAACATCATTCATTTCCATGAGATTTTGCATTACAAATTTTCTCCTCGTCTTTCCCCTACCCACAACCCCAAAACAGCCATCCCACTGTAATCTCCCAATCTGCTCTCTCCTGTGTCCTCCTCTATCACCCCTCTAACTTTCTGATAGGGCAGAATGGATCTCCCTCCCCCAGTGCCTTTATATTGTCTTTCACTTTCAAAGCCATTGTAGGACAAGAAGTTCTATTGCAGATGAGTAGTAGATGGAATTTTGCAAAGGAAATTCCATGTTGAAATTTATAACCATAGATTATATTTCTAGAATTTTACATTTAGTTACATATTTGTGGGCTTATTTTCATAGACAAGAATAAAAGACTGATGATATTCTGGGAAGATGGAAGATTAGGTCAGAAGTTTTGAGGCTCACTAGATTTACTCCACAGACTGAAAATCATTACAAAATAAACATAGATCAGCAAAATATTAAGATGTAAGGCAATTGTCCTTCTAAGATAATTTGAGAGGACCTCCAGGGCCTGAGTTTTACACTGAGTGAAGTATAGACACCTTCAGGTTGACTACACTGGGTCAACAAGAGGTAGGCCTTGGGGGTGGCTCTGTAGGGAGGCCTCACAAAATTTCATCTCAACTTTTACCTCACACACAACCTCAAGAAATTTCACCTCACTGTCTCAGGATCTTTTGCCTCAAGAACTTTTACTCCCCAAAGAACATCAGATGGCTGAGTGAAGGAAGCTTAAAACATACCAGGTCCAGCAGTGATAACCAGATGTGATCCCAGGCTGTGCCTGTGGCCAAGAAAGAGCAAGAAGTAGCCTAGTGATACCACAAGCAGTAAGAAAACTTTGGGGACAGCATGGGTAGGGGCTGTAACTGTGGTTTAATGGAGTAGAGGAGTATCTAAGATTGATATAACATTGAGATTGATATAATTAAAAAATAAGAGTAAGGAGGACCTGAGGCCTGGGGCAACATTACCGACAAATCTGGATTAAAAGAAGATCATAATAATAAGCTGTTAAAAAATAAAATAAAACAAAATAAAAATGAATAAGCAAAGGAAAATAACCCAACCATGCATACCTGCTTTGGAGTAAAAGAAAATCTGGGTTCATATTCATAGGAAGATAGAAATGTTAAATTAAAAAGCCACTCCTATGCCAGAGGGTAACATCAAATGGTCACAAACTCCAAAAAGTTCTTGAAAGAACTTAAAAAGGAATGCAAAAATCTAATAATAGAAAGCAAGGGGAAAAGAACAACCCAAGAAAATCATGAAAAGAAGTAAACCAATTGGAAAAAGAGACACAAAATCTTAAAGAAGAAAATAATTCCTTGAAAACTAGAATTAGCCAAGAGGAGTTAAATGGCATTCAAGACACCAAGAAATAATAAAATAAAAGAATAAAAGAAAGAAAAGAAAACAAAAGAAAAGAAAAGAAAAGAAAAAAAAAAGAAAAGAAAGAAAAGAAAATCTGAAACATCACATTAGAAAAACAACTGATCTGGAGAGAAGAACAAGAAGAGACAATATAAAAGTTGTAAGATTGCCTGAAAGTCATGATAAAAAAAATGAATCTGGATACAATATTATAAGAAATTATTAAGAAAAATTTTCTGATGTTTTCAAATAAAAGGATAAAGTAGAAATAGAATAAAATCTTTTGTTCACCCAAAAGGGAGCCAAGACAAGAACTTATTGAAGTGTCATAGTCAAGATTCTATACTCCCAAAATATTGCCAGCAACAAGGAAAAAAACCAATTTACATAATGCAGAAATATAGTCAGGTCTTCCCAGTCCTAGCAGATTCTACAATAAAAGACCATAGGTCTGGGAACATTGTATTTTGAAGAGTAAAAGCTGGGTTTGCATCCAAGAAAAATTTACCCAAGCAAAGTTGAGAAAGAAAAAGAAATGGACATTTGACAAACTGAAAGACTTTCAGGTTTTTGTAACAAAAAGACCACAACTCAATTGAAAATTTAATGTAAAAGACCTAGGAGAAATATAAGGGAAGTATTAAAGACTAATTATAAAGTATATAAATAAATAAATATATATATGCTTATATACACATATATGTAATTTAAACATAAATGCACACATATGTCTATATCTATATGATATGAAAAGTTATTGATTTTCTTAAAACTGTCATCATTACTAAGGTAATTTGAAAGAAATATTGGGTCTGAGTTATGTATAATGGGATGATGTTTAAAAACAAAATTGGTTAGGAAAATGATAAAAGGAAGAATTACATCATAAAAATCAGGTATGAAAAAAGAATACTGAGGAAGCAGGTGGAGGCAGAGGGCTTGTAATTTGGAAAATTATTCTCATCTGGGTTGAAAAGTAAACAAAGTGTGCATCTGGAAGGGTGTAGAACTCTTTTGAACTTCTAGAGAAATGAGGCACCTGGGAGGATGGGGATGGGAAGAATTTTTAAAAGGATGTACAGATTAAGATTTAGGAGGGTAGAAGTAGAAGATAAGGGAGGGATTCTTAGAGGGGAAGGTAAATAAGGAATAGGAGGAAAAGGGGACAAAATAATGTAAGAGGGTTAGAGTGAAAATAAAGTCTGAAAAGGAAAATAGTAAATAAAAATAAAAAGGGTGGAAATTCACAAAGAGTAATTACAATTTTAAATGTGAACGGGATGTTTATAGCAGCTCTCTTTGTGGTGGAGACGAATTCTAAATTGCAAGGTTGCCCATCAGTTGGGCAATGGTTGAAGCTGTGATATGTAATTGTGATGGAATACTACTGTACTTTAAAAATGATTAGCTTGGGGCAGCTAGGTGGTGCAGTGAATAGATCACTGACCCTAGAAGCAGGAGGACCTGAGTTCAAATGTGATCTGAGATACTTGAGACTTACTAGCTGTGTGACCTTGGGCAAGCAAGCCACTTAACCCTGATTGCCTTGTCTTCCCCCACCCCATAAAAAAAAAAGATGAGCTTAATGATTTTAGTAAAACTTGGAAAAACTTTCACAAAATAATGCAAAGCAAAATGAGAAGAACCAAGAGAACATTGTATACAGTAAGAGCAATATTGTTTTAAGAATGACTCTGAGTGAATAAGTCACTTTGACGATTATAAATAGGCGAATTAAAAATAAAGGACATATGAAGAAAGACAATATCTTTACCCTGAGAAGAAACTAATAAATAGATGTATAGAATATTTTACATTAATATCTATTTGTGTCTAATGGTAGCCATTTCTAGTATGAGAAGGGGAGAAAAAAGGAAAAAAATTAAGAAATTTGCATGATAACTATTATACATTTAAAATAAATAGCAAGATGTATAAAATAGATTTGCAGTTTCATAGGCAATCATCTTTTTTGCATAATTTAGTTATGTTATAGAAATGTTTTATTCCACAATTTAAAATAAAATATGTTTTTAAAAGAATAAAAGGATGAGAACATTTACAGGTGTGATAAAATGGCATATGTAATGGTCATTTGAAATATAACATTTAGTGTAAATGTCTTAAAGCAGCTCTCCAAATCAGAAAATTCAAGTAATAATGATAATAGTTCATGTGTATAATGCTTTAAGGTTTATAAGGCACTTTTCATACATTAGTTAATTCAATTCTCAGTTTTATAAAGTAAGTGCTGTATTTATTATAAACCTCATTTTCCAGATGAGGAAATGAGCCAGAGGAGATTAATTGCGTTGCCAAGGGAAATGTTTAACCTGGCTTAAAAACACTTTGGAAGTCTAGACTCTCAAAGCTGGAAAGAAGTTTAGAACCCATATTTAGTCATGCATCACCCTGAAGCAACTGAGTTGAAGAGTTGGAGGTTGAAAGAACCTACTTAAATTTCAGCCTCCAATGCTGATAGTCCATGTGATAATTTCATTGCTACTCTATGAACCTCATTTTCCTTGCTATGTCAAATCATAGTCAATACCTATAGTATTTTTCTTCAAAGGATTGTTGTGAGGCTTAAATGGAATATGATACATACAGTATTTAGCAAATGTTAATGAAGTGGATATGTGTTAATTCTTACTCTCAATATTGTTCTTGTTCTGCTCATCTTATATGTGATAGACTTCAGAAAATGAACAGGGAGAGCTTGTTTTCCTACTATTGTTCTTTTATTTTTAATACTAAATGGATAATAATGATGGGCAAAAATAATGACTTTTAAGAGAAGAAAAGTAATGGGATATAAGTTCATCTTCTGCAACTTTACTTATAACATCTTCATGAAGTAGGGGCAGCTTCACTACTCAAGTAAGAGACAGAATAATGGGAGTAATATATAATTAATCCTTCTCTTGTTTGGTTTTGAATTCTTCTCCTAAGTCTATATATGTAGATAACTTTTCATTTCACTTTGACAGATGTATCTGTTCATATGGGAATATCTCTTTAAAAATACTGTTCTTATATTGTTGCAATTCAATGTCATGTCTATATAATGTGGATAAGCCCTCTCCCCCTCCTCCCCACACTGGGATGTTGCTCCACTTTCAGTCTAGTTTATTTCTTGATTTAAAAAAAAAGTAGGAGAACAGGATAGAGTATGAAAATTCGCAGTTAAACAAAGATTTGTTGTCTGTTACTTTAAGAATAAGGAACTTTTCTGGCAAATATTTATGGTGTGTGTGTGTGTATATATATATATGTATGTATATATAGTTATATATATAAATGTAGTTAGAAAGTTATAGTTATACATACTTATATGTAGTTATATAGTTATATTTTTCATTTATAGACTGAACCTGAAAATACATCAATAAAATTTATTGTGTCTACTGTATTCCACACAGAGGCAAATAGATAATGCAGTGGATAGAATGCCAGGTCTGGAGTAAGGAACACTCATTTCCCTTAGTTCTAATCTAGCCTCAGATACTTACTAACTACATGGCTATGGGCAAGTCGCTTAACCCCATTTGCCTTAGTTTACCCATTTATAAAATGATGGAGAAGGAAATGGCAAATCACTTCAGTATCTTGGCCAAGAAAATCATAGTCATAGAGTCAAACACAACTGAAAAACAAAAATGTTCCATTCACTGTACTAAGCACAGGGGTATAAAAAGAGGCAAATGATAGTCCCTGCCCTCAAAAAATTACAATTTAATGGGTGAGACAATATGTAACCAAATATGTACAAAACAAGCTATGCATGATATAAATAGGAAATAATTAGCAAAGGAAGGCATTGAAAAATAGGAGGCACTGGAGAAGGCTTCCTTTGAAAGGTTTCATTTTAAAGGAAGCCAGGGAGGTCAGTAGTCAGAGAAGAAAAGTTTAAGAATTCATGCATGGAGAACAGCCAAAACCCAGAACCAAATGATGGAATATCTTGTTCCTTGAACAAGAAAGTCATTGTCGCTGAATTGAAGCATATATGGCAGGGCAGTAAGAAGACTGGACAGGTAAGAGGTAGCTTGTTTATGATGGACTTTGAGTGCTGAACCAAAAAAATTTGTATTCGATCCTGGAGACAAGAGAAAGCCAAGTTTGGAGGGAGGAATGAGGAAGTCACATCATCAGACCTGCAATTTAGGAAAATCACTTTCACAACAATTTTCTGTTGTTTTCCTTTTCACCTACCTGTAGGTTTTCATCCTTAGCTGTCTTTCTCCTCAGTCTAATATATGAAAATGCATGTGGACTCCACCATGTAGACAATGAGAAAGCCTACAGATTGAACTGAGATCATGTGAAAAGTTTTGTCTGCCAAGAGCACTGATAGCAGCTAGTAGTCATATGGATTTATGGCACTTATTGATTTACAAAAATGGTCATTATTGCCATCGTCTATGTGCCAAGTGTAAAATATAACATGAGAAAGGGAAAGTGGAATCTGATAGTGAGGACTCTTAAAGTGAGTCAATTTTAATGCAATTATATAAAGATGTAGTTTTATAAAGTCATTTTTACAAAAATATATATTACAATGTCTCCTGACTTCTAATGGATCCATCATTTTTTTCAGTAAAAACCATTTGTCTTATAATCCTCTTGATTTAAGAAGTCAGTCAGTGAAATAAAATAAGCTCCACTCTCTTTATGAAGAGCATGGGGCTCATTATTCACCACAGTCAGTTTCAAGCAAATTGCAATATTCTACCCTCTAACCACATAGCTGAAGAACATGCACAACTGCTCCTTGAATTTGAAAGCTGTATCTTAAACAAAAATTTAACAGGTAAATGGGATTATATTTTGTAAATTCTAAAATGTTACTGTTGGCAACATTCTTTTTTATGAATCATGAAGTCTTACAACATTTTTTATTTGTTAAGAATAGGCCAAGAGAGATTCTCAAACTCCACACAAATAAGAAAATTAGCTAGTCCCTTTTTCTGATACAAAATGAAGTTTTCCATAGCTAACTATATTTAATACCAAAGCGATCCTTTGCTTTTTCATTTAACTTTTAAATTTGATGATTATATTAGGAAGAAAACCTTAATAAGATTGTAATGTATCTTTCATACTTCCTGAGTTTTCAAGAAAATATCTATTCTTCCATTTTCCCCAATGATATGGAGCAAGAGGTATCAGAAGAATGGAGCAATAGCAGTATTAACTGTAGGTATATGAACTGCTGTTTGCCCAGATTTTGAAATGTCTCCAATTCCTGTGAGTCTATGTATCATTTCTATGACATAATTTCATTCTTTCTAGTCTTTTATATATCATGACCTTTACTTATCTAGGGAAGTTAGATGGCACCACAGACAGAGATCTAGGATTGAAGTAAAAAAAAATACAGATACTTATTTGCTATATAACTATGTAAATACAACTTGATTTCTATCTGCCTCTGTTGCTTTAACTGTTAGTGAGGATAATTATACCTATCTCCTTAGGTTGCTATGAGGAAAAAATGACAAAGTACTTGACACAGTTCCTATCATATAATAGGCCCTTAATAAATGATTGTTTCCTTCTTTCCTCTTCATTCTTTTTCCTTTTCCTAGAGTGTTCCTCACTTTGCCTTCTCTGTCTTTTATAATAATACTTATATTTCAAAGACCTCTTCAAATGCCAAATCTGTTTCATCCTTTCTTGGTCTTACCAAGTCATAAAGCAGTACTTTGCACCCATCTGGGATTATCATTTTCTATTCTGCATGACAATTACAATATTTTTTTTCTGGTTTTTATCCCTCTTGCTACAATTTCTCTGTTGTCAAGCAGAGTGTTCTGAATATATCTTTTTCAAAGTAAGTAGCTGTTGGAAAGAAGGAAAGGGAGAAAGGATAGAAAGAAGTGAAAGAGAAGATTAGAAGAAAGAAGAGAAGGATATGGGAAGCAGAAAAGAAGGATAAACTTTTTTTCTCTCCTCTTTACTGTTAGAGTTTCTTGTTATTTTGTTCTGCAGTTAGTAAAGTGACTTTAGCGATCCCCACTACCTTCTTTTCTGGTGCTTCTAATATACTCTGGGATGGGAAAGCAGAGGTTCTTCATAAGAAAAAACATACAAAATCAAAGCAGCTGTGGATGAGGACTCAACATGCTGTCCCTTGAAGAGTAAAAAAGTTAGGGGATGGTGGCTAAACTGAGATTGACAGTGAGTAAGAGACAATTGACCTTAGAGGTAATTGTAAGAGTACATACCCAAATTTCCAACTCTGAATCTGAATCTATAGGATTTCCTAAATAGACAATGAGAAAGCCTACAGATTGAACTGAGATCATGTGAAAAGTTTTGTCTGCCAAGAGCACTGATAGCAGCTAGTAGTTACATGGATTTATGGCACTTATTGATTTACAAAAATGGTCATTATTGCCATCGTCTATGTGCCAAGTGTAAAATATAACACGGGCAAGGGAAAGTGGAATCTGATAATAATCCTCTTAATTAAGTAGTCTTTCATGCTAGCCGACCAAAGCAATAGTGTGATCATTTGAGTTTTATGCTACTAAACTACAACTAAAGATGACATTTCCATTGAGATGCACTGGGACCTAGAAAAAAATGTCTGCTTTTCATATTTATTTGTTATACATATTTACAATCATCTAGATGATCTTTTGACTTTACCTACCTTTTCTGTGTATTGTTGGCACCTTTCAGATATAATAATAAAGGAAAAATTATAGTCACATACAAATTCAGCTCTCTCCTATTCACATTAATCTCTTTCAATGTGTACTTCTGCCATATATAAGGTTCATTAGATACTGGCAATTCATTATGATCATAGATCTAGAATTACAGGAATTCACAAAGTCATCTAATCATATCTTTTCATTGTAGTCATATCCCCTTATTTTATAAACGAGAATAATGAGGCCAAAAGATGATCAGTGACTTGCCCCAGATCACACAGAATGGACCAAGCTAGAATTCCAACTTAGCTCTTGTGATTACACAATGAACATATTTTCCATGACTGATTATCAAAAATGGTTGTGAATACATTGAAATTTCTTTATTTCTTTGTTTTTATACCTTAGAGAGAATATAACATTCTAGAAGGTAGAGGTGCCATTTTTCATTTTATCTTCAAATACTGAGCACCTAACACAGCATCTTGCCTATCAATAAAGATAATTACCTCTACCAAATGTATGGGGGCACCTTTTCTGCAAGTTCTTTTTTTTCCTCTTTTTTTCTTTTCCCTTTTTATTAATTAAGTCATTTTTTAGTTTCCAATATTCACTTCCATAAGATTTTGAATTCCAAATTTTCTCCCCACCCCAAGATGAATTACATTCTGATTATCCCTTCCCCTAATTTGCTCTCCCTTCTGTCACTCTTCCCCTTCATCGTATCCCCTTCCCTTCTATTTTCCTCTAGGGCAAGATATATTTTTATACCCAATTGCCTATATGTCTTATTACCTGGTCACAGGTAAAAATAATTTTTAACGTTTGTATATAAAACTCTGAGTTCCACATTTTCTCACTTCCTCCCTCCCCACCTACACTTAATGTATAATTAGATATAGGTTGTACATGTGTGGTCATGCAAAACACTTCCATAACAGTCATGCTGTGAAAGACTAACTATATTTCCCTCCATCCTATTCCAAACCCTGTTCATTCTCTTCTCTTCTTTGAAATTGTACCTCCTCATAAATAATTTCTTCTGATTATCCCCTCCTCCTTTTTGCCCTTCCTTTTATCATCCCCCCCTCTCTTATTCCCTTTCCTCTTACTTTCCTATAGGTTAAGATAGATTTTCTTACCAAGTTGAGCATATATGTTATTCCCTCCTGAAGGAAAATCCAATCAGAGTAAGGTTCACTCATTCCCTCTCAAATCCCTCCTTTTCCTCTCCCTTGTAAAAACCTTATCTTGCCCCTTTTATGTGGGATAGTTTACTCAATTCTACCTCTCCCTTTCTCCTTCTCTAAGGATATTCTTCTTTCACCCTTTAATTTTATTTTTTAGATATCATCCTTTCATATTCAACTTATCCTGGGTAGTTGTGAATATATATACATGTGTGTGTGTATCTATATAAATACATGTAGATATTTATATATGTATATTATGTATATGTATGTGTGTATGTGTATGTGTATACATATATGTAGAGTGTGTGTGTGTGTGTTCCCTCCAACTATCCTAATAATGAGAAAGGTCTCATGAGTTACAAATGTCATCCTTCCAAGTGGGGATATAAACAGTTAAACTTTGATAAGTTCCTTATAAATTTCTTTACTATTTACTTTTTCATGTTTCTCTTGAGTCCTGGATTTGAACGTCAAATTTTCTATTAAGTTCTGGTCTTTTCATCAAGAATGCTTGAAAATCCTTTTTTTCACTGAATATCATTTTTTCCTTTATGTATTATATCCATTTTTGCTGGGTAAGTGATTCTTGGTTTTAATCCTAGCCCCTTTAACCTCCAGAAAATCAAACTCCAAGCCTTCTTATCCCTTAATGTAGAAGCTGCTAAATCTTGTGCTTGCCTAATTGTATTTCCATAGTACCTGGATTCTTTCTTTCTGAATGCTTGTAATATTTCCTCCTTGATCTGAAAACTCTGCAATTTGTCTACAATATTCCTAGGAGTTTTCCTTTCCAGATCCTTTTGAGAAGTGATCAGTGAATTCTTTCTATTTCTATTTTACCCCCTGGCTCTAAAATATCAGGACAGTTTTCTTTGATAATTTTTTAAAGATAATATCTAGGCTCTTTGTTTGATCATGGCTTTCAGGTAGTCAAATAATTTTTAAATTTTCTCTCTTTGATCAATTTTCCAAGTCAGTTGTTTCTCTAATGAGATATTTCACTCTGTCTTCTATTTGCTTATTCTTTTGATTCTATTGTAGAATTTCTTGATTTCTCATAGAGTCAGTAGCTTCCATTCTAATTTTTAAGGTATAAATTTCCTCAGTAAGCTTTTGGACCTCCTTTTTCATTTTGCCAATTACGCTTTTTAAGGCATTACTCTCCTTATTGGCATTTTGGACCTCGTTTGCCATTTGGGTTAGTCAATTTTTCAGCTGTTAATTTTCTTCAGCATTTATGAGGTCTCCTTTAGCAAGCTGTTGATTTGTTTTTCATTATTTTCTAGCATCACTCTCATTTCTCTTCCCAGTTTTTCCCTATTTGTCTTACTTGATTTTCAAAATCCTTTTTGAGCTCTTCTGTAGCCTTCAACCAATTTGTATTTTTCATGGAGGCTCTGAATGTAGGAGCTTTAACTTTGTTGTCTTCTTGTGGTTGTTTGTTTGGTTCTCCCTTGTCACCAAAATAAGATTCTATGGTCTGATTTTTCCCTCTGTTTGCTCATTTTCCCAATTAATTACTTGACTTTTTAGATTTTTGTTAAAAAAAAAAGCTCTGCTTCTAGTGTGGAGTGTGCTGTCCCAAATTTAAGTGTTTTATGCAGCTGTTTTCAGAGATATTTCTAGGGACCTGTAAAGTTTCAGTTCTTCCAAGGTGGTGTGATCAAAGGAGAGGTGCTTATTTATTTCCTGCACTTTTCTCTAGTCTGTGAGAGATCATAAGTACTCTTTTCTGCCTTGGAACTGTGAGGAGGATTTCTCTCCATCATTGCTACAAGTACACCACACCAGCTTTCCTCCTCACTCCAGAATTGCCACCCAGGACTGTAACACAGATCCAAACACAGATAAAGCAAGAGAATCCTGCCTCAGTGGCAACAAAAAAAAAATCCCTGCAATATCCCTCTGATCAAGTGGTTGATTCCTCACTGTCTGTGAGAAGAGAGCTATGGAGACAGCCACTATCACTGCTCTTCCACTACTACCACCCCGGAGCTGGGGCCAGCCCACAGTCTTCTCTCACACAGGTCCAACAGACCTTTCCTACTGACCTTGTAAGTTGTCTTCGGCACTTATAGGTTTAGAAGGCAGTACTCTGAGGGCTGCTCCATGTTTGCTAGGGTCCCATCTTTGCATACAGTCCATGCTGGACTGTGCTTTTCTCTAACAACAAGCAACTTCCAGGTTTGGATTAGGAGCATAGCAAACTCATTTTATTCAGTGACAGATTAAGGCAAAACATTTACAGAAAATCAAAATACAGTATTCACCATGTGTAACTCAGTAATTTAGTAAATGCTCAATTCAATCACAAAGTACTAGGGTCCAAGTATTCCACACCTGGGCAGTACATTCATTTAGTCAATCACAAAGTCTTCTCTCTATTCAACTGGAGATTAGTTTCCAATCACAAACAAAGTACATTCATTTTATTAGTCACAAAGTACAAAAGTCAAAAGTTTTCCACCCCTGGATCTCAACTGAATTACAATACCAGCCATCACCACCATGCACCCTCTCAAGAGGCAGTGGAAGGCCATTCACCCCTAGGTCACAACTAGGTTACAATATCATCGCAGCATTCAATATCCAAGGAGAGGTCTTTTCTTCATGTGGACCCAATGCAAGTTCTTAACAGTGTCTGTTCCTGGGAAGACACAGCTTAACAAAGATACAATAACAAACATACACATTGCAGGTGTCCTCATCAATTTACTCTCTGCCTGTGAAATCAACCTAGACCCAACAACAAGGCCTGAGGAATCAACACAAATCATCAGTACAATCTCAGGATTCCTGAAAACATCAGCAACACCCTCCTCCAGGATTTCTGTAAACATACAACAAAAATATCCTCTCTCTCAGCACTTCTGAACCAACAGCAAGGTCCCAGGACTTCTGAAACAACATCAATGACCTTCATCAGTAGCTGAATCTGAAAAAGTAACATCAAAACAAACAGAACAAATACCAGTACCACAGTCATGCTTCTTCCTAGTTCAGTCCTCAGTTCTCATTTCTCTCTCTCCAGCAGTAGCAGCAGCCTCCAGATGCTGGCTCCCAGAAGTTTTTCTGACCTCTTTCTGCTTGACCCTTCTCTCTGCTTGGGCCTTTCTCTAAATCCACAGCACCAGCTCCTCCCAGTTCAGCCACCTCCATCCACATCAATAAGTCCATCCCACAAGTGGGATTCACAAGCTCTGAGTTTTAACACCTAACCTGAAAACCAAGCCAATCCAAGGGGATCTTTAAATTCCATTTTCATTACATCCTGTCCCAGACTGGTGCAACAAATCTTCCCTGTCTTGGGCTAGAAATTTGTTTCAGTCTGTCATTTTATAGGTTCTGCTACTCTAGAAATTATTTAGACTCATTTTTACAGGTATTTGGAAGGTTTTGGGGGAGAGTTCAAGCAAAACCTTGCTTTTACTCAGTTATCTTGTCTCTGACCCTCACAAGGTCTTAATTTTAAGAGAGTTGCTTAGACCTCTGAGAAGTTAATTAAGACATGTAGGTAATATAGTCAATAAGTGCCTGGGGCAAGAGGGTCTCAAAGTCAGACCTTCCTGGCTTTGAGACTGAAGAGGAGCCCAAAGAGGGTTAGGGCTGCCTGAGACCCCAAAATACCAACATGCCGGGTCCTGCAGAAAGAATTCCACTCAAGTCTTCTCAGTCAAGGAAAAAGTAAAGTTTATTGAAAGTTCAAGTTCGCCACATGGGGTGCTAGGCCATTTAAAGGTGTTCTTACAGAGCAAGTCTATTCTAAGCTATTTTACAGTGCTCTCACAGAGCAAAGTCTATACTAGGCTATCCCATGGCCTCTCACACCACATAGAGGGAAGACAGGATTCTATATACAGGAAGGTTGTGGGAGTAATCTAGGGGTGGTCCATAGGAGGAGATTGGGGAGGGTCTTCAGGAAGAGTCAGATGAGGTCAGACTCCAGTAATGAGTGGTTAAGGGTGGGAAGTTGCTGGAGGCTACCTGGAGACCATAGACAATGGTGGGCCAGGCCAGTTCAAGGGTGGGAAACTATTGGAACAAAGGGAGCTAAAGACTTGGGCAGAGCCACAACTTAAGGCTCATGACCACAGGCAAATGTCTTCCCTGGGAAGGTTTACTTTCCCAGAGCCTGTACTTCAAAGAATCAAGGAGAGCTCAAAAAGGGGGAAGACCTCATCAAGACCAGCTCTTTATCTTCTGTATGATCTTATGTCTACTATATATGACAAATACTTTAAAAATCATTGTCTGATTGGATTTGAAAATATACATGCATACATTCATACATACATACACACGCATGCGCACACACACACACAAAAGGTTATAAATTTGTTTAAAGAAATTCTGCTGAGACAGTGACTTCAAGACTAGACATTATTAAATACTAAATTCCCTCTTGGTATTACAATTCCCTATATGGAAAGAGCTTATGAGCACCCTGAATGTTAGCCCCACCTCTGGGCTCTGGGGTTAAGTCCAGAGGAACATTCTTGAGCAAAATCTTTAATGCTCTTCTGGGACTCACAGTGCCAATTTTACCTCAATGCAACTTACTTTAATAAAATTCCGAGGAATGTTCTCCAAAAGCATGTCTGAAAATTCAAACAGACTGGCACTACCATCTGCTAGTTCAGATAAGAAGCTCATCCGTCTGTTTAGAAGGTAGCGATGAGGCTGGCTAACAAAGGATAATGAAATGTTGCCATCCTACTGCATCTATGGATGGCTTATGGACATGCATCACCTAATTAGGGGTCAAACCAACATTTGTAGGATGTCGTGTGATTTTGATTTAAATTCATTGTGACTGTGCTCTAAACAGCTCTTCATGAAGCCCTGGGTGTAATTTGGACAATGAACCTGGCAGCTGTTCCATTTCAGTGACAAGACTTAATGAGGGAAAAGTGTGATTTTGGGGACTTCACTTACCACAGTGGTTTTTATCATTTCACAAAAGTAAAGGAAGGAGCTGTTCCTATATGTGGGGAAAATATAAGCTATAATTTTCTTCTCCATAGAAGTGGATTTTTTATATCTAACTAAATAGAACATGTAGACTTTTTACATTAAACTCAAAAATCATGCAAATCTAAAAAATTCTAAGCAATATACACACTTGGATTTAGTATAATTAAACAGAATCTAAGTCACTAAAATAATAATTTCTTTGGAAATAGAAAGTTTTTCATTGTTTAAAATCAGTCTAGTCTTTGTATAACCTCAGAAATGAACTCAAAGATAATAATTGTCCATCTTTACCTAATCTTCTTTTGCTTTTGACAAGATGACAGGACTTAGAGATCATAGTAATGTAATGAAGATAGGATACATAGATTTCATTAAAGCATTTGATATAGTCTCTCATAATATACTAATAAAATCATGGCAAGATAAAAGGCCTTGCTTAAATATTGGTAATCAGCTAATTGTTGTACAAAAGTATATACATTGTTAATGTCTTCTGTTATGTCCACATTTGTGTCATTTGGATTATTAGATGTGATCTACTATAGATAATTCTTTACTAAAGTCAACCTGTTCAGTTCTTATGTTTAACAATGATATTCTTGACACTTGGTATATCACCAATGGTGATATACAATGGGTGCTATGAATATGAAGGTGTGTATACAGGTTTAAATCACAAGATATCACAGACAAAACCAAGATATTTATTCATATACCAGAAAGTCAAATCCACAATGGTGAAAAAGAAGTTGGTACATATCACCAATGCAGGGAGCACCACCATCTCCTAGTCTACCCTACATAAGGCCTCCCCACAAACAAGTTTCCTCAGGCAAAATGCCCCTCTCTCACTCACTCTAGCTGCTCTGCCTTTCTCTGACTCCTCTTTCTCTCAGTTCTACCTCATTCTCTCACTTCCTGTACTACCCATTCCTGTTCTCTGCTCATGATCTGTTGAGTAAACTCCCTCTGTACTGAGTGCCATGTGACAGCTGTGGGCTGAGCCAAAGTTCAAAGCAGGCCACATGGGCCTATAAAAGGGCAGGCAAGATATTAAAATTCTCTTAACATTACACTTGGGTAGATCATTCCCAAAGTTTCTTCAGAGAGGAGAAAGTAGGCACATAGGATAGTAGTTATTGATATAAATGAAGAGATGATCTTTTGCTTCATTAAAAGATGATTATTTTCCAGAATAAGAGAGGTGATAGTCCTTCTGTACTCAACCTGGCCAGACTCCCAGGGTCTTTGGTAAGTGAGTTGAAGCTGGAGGATTCTGAGTATCAATTCCCCTCATTTTAAACATAAGAACTAGATTGAGAAAGGATTAATGAGTTTCCCAAGGTCACAATAAATAAAAGAATAAGTAAATAAAAGAGCAAGGAATACACAACTCAATTAATTTCTCATTTCATTGTGCCATGATGTTTTGTTTCATTTTTGATAGTTTTATGTTTAGTTCTGAGCAACACATTTCAGGAACAACACTGACAAATATCCAATATGCATATCCAAAGGAAGGCAATTAAAATGGTGAGGACCTTTGGGACTATGTTATACCAAGAACTTTCAGAAAACAATAGCAATATTTACCCTAGCAAAGACTCTGAGGGAGTATGTATGATAGCTCTCTGCAAGTATATGTAAACTTGTCATGAGGAAGAGGGATTGCATTTATCCTTTTTAGGCCCAGAGATCAAAATTAAGGGAAATTTTACATAGAAGTATATTTTGGGTCAATGTAGTATAGAACAATCCTAATAATTCAGACTGTTTAAATATCAATTGGTCTACCTAGATTAGATAATAAATGTGTTCCTTCCAAGGTTACATCCAATTTATTCTGTACATATCTTCTTTGTACCTAGATATTTGCATATTTTCTAAGTGGCACAATGGAAAAAACAATGGATATGGAGTCACTAAGACCTGAGTTCAAATCTAGGCTCCAGACACTGACTGTGTCATGCTTAGCAAGTCATTTAACTTCTATTTAGTTCAGTTTCAACAATTGTAAATGGAGATAATCATGACATCTACCTCCAGAACTCTTCTGAGGATCCAAAAAGATAATATTTGTAAAGTATGTAGGACAGTATCTAGTGCATAGGAGTTGCTATATTAATGTGGCTTTTTATCATAATTATAATTATTACTATTGTCTCTCCCATTAGACTATGAGCTCCCTGAGGGCAGGGAATGTTTTTATGTTTGTTTTGGCTTGAGTTTTGTTTGTTTTTCTTTGGTTTTTGCCTTTCATTGTATCCCCAGAGATTAGCACCATGCCAGGTACATAGGAGTCATTTAATAAATGACTCATCTCTGGAAGCCTTTGAGCAGAGACCAGATGGCCATTTGTCAGGCTGATGGCAGAGTGAATTCCTGTCCAGATATAAGTTTAATTACTGGTCCTACAAAGTCCCCTTCAACTTATGATTCTTCTATTCTAGAAAAAAACCTAGAATTTATAATCAATTTTAATTATCTTCAATAATCTTTTACTAAGTATGCCCTTTGTGCAAAGCAGAATGGTACAGCAATAGAATGCCAGACTTGTAAGCAAGATGGCTTGGAATTAAATGCCACCTCTGAAATTTCTTAGCTGTGTAGTCATGGAAAATTCATTGAATCTTTCTCAACCTCAGGAAGCTCACTAGGAATGTGAAGTTACAAATTAGTGGTGACCTACATTGGTGGAAGGAATCCCTGCATTGACACTGATCCTGTGCATATTTATATATGTGCAAGACACTGTGCTATGGTGGTGACTACAAAACATTTTTTTAAAAATTACCAGAGGCTTGAGTTATAATTGAAAGAGCAACTGAATTATGGAACTTAGTGCTAGAAGAGACCTTAGTTGAGCATGTAATTCAACTCTTACTCATGAGAAATGTAAAGACATACACGAAATACAATATTTTAAACTATATCATATTAAGCACATAGAGAAAGACACATGTGCTATGAGATCCAAATGTAAGAATATTTCTTTAAATTTAAACCTAGAGAGAGTCTTAGAGATAATTTCACTTAACCCCTCCATTTACTAGAAGGAAACTGAAAAGGTAAAGTACTTTCCCTAATAAGTCACCAAGGTGGAATTCAAACCAAAGTCTCTGATTACAAGTCTAATGCTATTTCTATTGTCCCATCATCTTGAATGGTTTCATTCCCAAATGTATCTCCAGGGATACCTGCTCCGTAGAAGCTGTTGTTATTGTTCCTGAACATGTACTGTTTAAAACTAAAAGTAAAAGTACTCCAGATAAAGCACCATAATACAATGAAAAGAGAAATGAATTTGAAATCAGGAGACCTGGGTTCCTTGCTCTTTTATTTACCAACTCCATGACTAGTTAACTCATTAACTCCTTCTCAGACTCAATTCCATATATATAAAATGAGGGGATTGGATACTCGGAACCCTCCACTTCCAACTTGGTTACCAAGTTGTATGTGCAGGACACTGTGCTATGGTGGTGACTACAAAACATTTTTTAAAAAATTACCAGAGGCTTGAGTTATAATTGAAAAAGCAATTGAATTATGGAATTTAGTGCTAGAAGAGACCTTAGTTGAACATGTAATTCAACTCTTACACATGACAAATGTAAAGACATACACAAAATACAATATTATTAACTATATCATATTAAGCACATAGAGAAGGACACATGTCTTCAGAAAAGACCCCTCCAGGGTCTTCCTGCAGGATCTGAGGGTCTGATATTCTCCTAGAATATGTACAAAACCTAACTATAACCTGGATCCAGGTGAAAAGTAGATCAGAGTCCAGAGAGATTTAATACAATAAATACCTGTTTCTGCCTAAAACATACAGATTATCCTCATACAAACCAGATACTTCACCCTTAGAAGTCAGTAGATAACTTTTAAGAAATTAATAACATTAGTTAAGAAATGAATAAAAGTCAAACTTTAGCCCGAGCAGCCAAGAGTTTTTGTATTTTAAACAAAAAAGATTATGAAATATTTAAATTTCTTAGCATTATATGATGAGTAAAATCAATGAAATAACAAATTATAATTGCTACACAGTACTTTCCTCTTCCACCTTGGAGACATTACACTGTCCTCTCTTGATTATAGGTGACAATACTGTCTACCAAAAATGCTTGAATTTGGACCTGACATATAATAAGAAAGAAAACTTTCATAATTCACCATGTTTTAAAATAGTGTATCCTTAGACCTTTAGGCTTCGTTTATGCTTTCTGTGCTAGTAATCAGCCGCATCTAATCAGGATGCTTATATACGATTCACCTTATTTAATTAGCTTTTAAACTCCTAGAAAACAAAGACTAAGCATTTGGTATGTGCTTAATGGTATCAAGACTATAGCTAATTTTCTAATGGCTAATACCTTTAAGTCTAATGACCTATAAGTTTAGAGAGTTAGCTTCCTTTTCCTGAATTACCCAAATAATATACTTAATAAATTCAATTAATACTGATAAGAAATTCATTCAGGTATAATTTGGACAAACTCCGGTGAATATTAAGAGCTGGCCATTTTGGACACTGTGTAAAGATTTTTCAGTGTAAAGATCACAGTATACTCAACAAAATTATTAAATAGGAAATACCTTTTCTATATTTTAAAAACTCATTAGAAAAGGCACATGGTAAAATAATAATAAATTTAGATTTCTGGACCCATATGTCTCGTTGTTGTTTCACTATTCATCTCAGTTACATAAAACAGCACCATGACTGCAAAGAAAGATTCTACCAATTATAAAGCAAGCTTGCCTCTACCTTGTGCATTCTGAAAAGACCTACAAACAGAGGAAAGATGCCTGGGTAAACAGAAAAAATATATGTTGAATTGGGGCAGGAGTGGAGATGGATGGTTCCTTTCCTCCTTACTACTTTTCCTTTTCTCCTATAGTCTTCTTATAAAATAAGAGTTCAGAAGAGAAATTCAGGGGTATGGAAGTAGGAGTCACAAGATATGAGTTTTCTGGTACTGACTTATGAGCTGTGTGACAATGGGACAAGTCCTTGAACTTCAACTTCATTATCTGTAAAAGTAGAAATAATTGGACTACACATTTAAAAGAATTGTTGTAAAGAAGGCACGTAAAAAAAAACCTTCAAGTTCTATATAAATGTCTGATATAATAGCTGATAGCTTTATATAAAAAGCTTTACAATCTGTGCTCACTTAGCAGTGGAAATCAGCAATGAAACACTAGCAATCTTCATAACTACTCTAGGATTTCAAAGAGGAAGTGAGCATGGGTTTTGTTTTCTCATTCCTAGGGAAACTAGGGGCAAGTAAGTAGCATAATGGAAAAAATGTTGGGCCTAGAGTCCTCAAGCCTCATCTTCCTGATTTCAAATCTTGTCTCACACACTTAACTAGCGATTTGATCCTGGATAAGTCACTTAATTTTGTTTGCCTCAGTTTTTTATATGTAAAATGAACTGGGGAAGTAGGCAAACCACTTCAGTAACTTTGCCAAGAAAAGCAACAGGGTCATGAAGAATCATACCTAACTGAAATGACAGAAAAACAACACCAACAGAACTTTAAGCTCAGAAGAAAAAGTCTCTGGATGAGAAAATCCTCACTATTTTACAGTCAGCAACTCTTATCTTATTTGCTTTAGCTTACCCTAGGGGAAGTTGTGGGGTTTCTGGGCTATTATGGTCAATAGGACAGTAGTTCTTCAAAATTAACAGCAGGTTGTTTATACTTTGGCATGTAATTCTTAAGTTAAACACTATCAGTAACATAGAATCCTAATGGTAAACTGAAAAATTCCAGCAAAATGAAGTTTCCACCTAACCACTTGAGTGTTGTAGCACCAATGCAATAATCAGAGAGTCCACAAACACTATAAATATACTGGTATAGTGCTCAATCACAAAATATAACACCCGCTCTATACAGTACAGAAGCAAAACATTTATTCAAGACACCAGAAAACCAAATCTCCAAATCAGTAAGCCAATTCCATCATAGTAGCAAAGAAGTTAATAAGCCACAGCAGAAGAGAACCACACCATACTTTTGCTTCCCACAAACCAACACAAGACCAGTATCTACTTACAAGTCTATCTGTTGCATTTCAAAGAGCCCTCCCAACTGTCTAGCTTGCTCTGACAGCAAGCTTACTTTGGGTTCTGCTCCACACTTCAGGACACTCCTCCCACCACAGGCTCCACGTGATTACATGCTGCCTATTAGGGGGCAGAGTATATTTTTAAAGCAGCATTTTTAAAGCAGTATTCAAATTCCCTTCAGATTATTAAGGAGCAGGGAAGATATTCAAATTCCCATAACTATTATAAGTATATAGAACTTTTTTTCTAGTAATGGTTAAAGCACCACTACCCTTTTTAGACTTCTCTGAGCATGAGGGGGATTTTATTAAACCCATTTTACATATTAAAATTATAGTTATTGATAGAATTGTTCATCCTAAGTGAAACAAGCAAATTACAGATCTGGAATATGAATTGAAAAATTTCAAGTCTATTTTTGGGTCACTTGATTAAGTTATCCTTTGGTCTGGAAGGGTCTGATGATTTTGATTTCCCCCTAAAATTCGTGGGTTTTTTTTTCAAAAAGGTTAAAGAAGTAATTAAATTTGAAATATCTAAAGGGCTTTGTGAAAGAAGCAAGGTCAGTAGGTAGTAGTGTTACATGTGTGTGATGCCTGCTTCTAGGAGCCTGAGATTATGGGTCTCAGGAATTCTGAGCTAAATTGGAAAATGAGTGTCTACACTAAGTTCAGCATTCATATTATGAATCCCAAGAAGAAGAGCCAAGATGGAGAAGTAAAGGAAGGGACCTGTGGGCGAGGGAGGGTAGAGTCAAGATGGTGGCTTAGAAACAGGAGAACTCCGTGGCTCCCCACATAACCACCTCAAATACCTACAAAATATGACTAAACAAACTTTAGAGCTCTAGAACCCACAAAACTACAGAGAAACAGAGCTCACTCTGAAGACAGCTGAGCAGACTGAAGGGAAGGGGTTCATCGTAGAGTGCTGGGAGCCCAGACCCACACTGCATGAACCTGCAGCAGGAGCCCTAGGGCAGACAGAAGAAGCTGTGGCCAGCACTTTCAGAACAGTGGATCACCAGCAGCTGTGATGGTTTCCAGAATTATCAACCCATAAGAAACAAGGACTGAGCAAAAGGTCAGTGTAACTCAGCTAAATTTGGGGGAGAGAGTCTGGCCATCAGCCCTCAGGGGCAGAAGCAGCAGTGGTGACCATGCAGCCACCACCACATGCCTGCTCCAGAGCTCCTGGCCTGCAGATTGCAAGGGGGGGGGCAAGCAATTATTCAAAGGGTAAGTGGTCTTGCTTTAACAGGCCTGGATCAGGATCATGGTAATGGGCGGTGGTCCTGAGATGTGCCATCAGTGAGCCAAAGCAGATGGGGGCTACAGAGATGGTGGCTTTCTAATAACCCCAGCAGCTGTGAAAACCCCAGCAATTTGGAATAAAGCTCTCCCCTCTGAAAGCAGAGTTCTACTGTAGCTCAAAAATCAAATTAATTGACTGGCAACATGAGGAGGCAAAGGAAGCAAAGTAAGCACAGCAATTCAACTTTAGATTCCTTTGGGGGGCAAAAAGGATCAAAGTATGGAATGTGAGGAAGACAACACAGTCAGAACTCCCACACAAAAAGCTTCCAAGAAAAATATAAACTGCTTACAAGCCAGAGAGGAGCTTAAGAAAGATTTTGAAAACCAAATAAGAGAAATGGAGGAAAAATTGGGAAGAGAAATGAGAACGTTGCAAGAAAATCATGAAAAGAGAGTGAACAACCTGACTGAAGAAAACTAACACCTTAAAAATAGATTAACTCAAACGCCAAAAGAGGCACAAAAAGCCAAGGAGGAGAAGAAGGCCTTAAAAAGTCAAATTTTCCAGATGGAAAAAAAAATCTCAAAAGCTTTCTGAAGAGAACAATTCCTTCAGAATTAGAGTGGAGAAAATGGAAGCAAATGACTTTATGAGAAATCAAGATACTATTAAACAGATCCAAACAAATGAAAAAAATAGAAGGGAACGTGAAATATCTCATTTAAAAACACACTGATGGGGGCGGAGCCAAGATGGCGGCATAGAAGCAGCAAAGCACCACAGCTCCCACACAAACATGCTAAAAAACTCATAAAATGGGACTCCAAAACAGATTTTCAAGCTCCAAAACTCTCCACAAGACAGAAAGCATATCTGTAGCTACAGGCAGCACAGCAGGCAGGGCTCTTCGCAGCAGTCTGGGACCCGCAGCCAAAACCCCGGCTGGCTCAGGACCTGGGGCACCGGGCAGGGAGCCGCGGCTATAGGAGAGCAGATTGGCTGCACTGGAGGCACAGTTACCACATCTATCAGGCCAGAAGGAAAAAAAGGCTAAGAGAAAGGTCAGTGGATTTTGCTAACTCGGGAGAAGAGCAGGTCCGGCCAAACTGCTCCCAGGGCAAGGAAGCACTGGGAGGCGGCCATAACAGCAGGAATGACCGAGAGCCACAGAGGCCTCCACTGGGCTGCTTCAGAGTCCTCAGCCTGCAGATAGCAGGGGGGCTGACACAATCCATCCAGGCCAAGGGCTGTTGCGTTGAGTGGCCTGGATCTGGATCATGGTCTTGAGTGGTGGTCCTGGGGTGCGCTTTCAGTGAGCCAAGGCTGGGAGGTGGGGCTGCAACACCCCACTAAGAGTTCCGGCAGCTATGAGGGCACCAGCGATTTGGGACAGAGCTTTCCCCCTCCATGAAGCAGAGTTACACAGAGCTAAAAAAAACAAGCAATTAATAGACTGGCCAACATGAGAAAAAGGAAGCAAGCTAGGAACAGCAGTAAAAC
>CM053594.1:191188310-191210099 GCA_028646575.1 Pseudocheirus occidentalis
TACACAGGTACAGCCTGTATTGAATTGTTGCTCCTCCTGGTGGGAGTGGGTGATGGGAGGAATTGCAAGAATCTAGTATTTAAAGCTGTGCAGTCGAGTGCGTCTGGGAAATGGTGCATTCAGGGACGGGGGCAGGGAGCCCCTCCCTACCCTGCTGGAAAGCTAGAGGGGTGTTGGAGGACGGCATGGAAGGGAACAGATTGTGGGAGGGGCCTTACAGTGGGATCAATGTTCTGGGCTGGGGGGTGGGGGCAAAAACGGGAGAAAATCTGTAACTCAAAACCTTGTGGAAATGAATGATGTAACCAAGAAAATAAAGTAAAATTAAAATAAAAATAAAAACACACTGACCTGGAAAATAGATCCAGGAGAGACAATTTACAAATTATTGGACTCCTGAAAGCCATAATAAAAAAAAAGAACCCAGAAATCATCCTTCAAGAAATTCTCAAGGAAAATTGCCTTGATATTTTAGAACAAGAGGGCAAAATAGAACTTGAAAGAATTCACCAGTCACCTCTTGAAAAAGATCCCAAAAAAGAAAACTCCTAGGAATGTGATAGCCAGGTTCTGGAGTTCCCAGATAAAGGAGAAAATATTAAAAGGTGCTAAGAAGAAACAATTTGAATACTGTGAAAACAGTAATCCAGGATCTAGAAGCGTCTACATTAAGAGATCAAAAAGGCCTGGAATATGATATTCTGGAGATCAAGGGAGCTAGGATTAAAACCAAGAGTCACCCACCCAGCAAAGTTGAGTATAATGTTCCAGGAGAAAGTATGGTCATTCATGAGGTAGAGGACTTCCAAGCATTCTTGCTGAAAAAAAAGAGCTAAACAGAAAGTTTGACATTCAAACACAAGAAGCATGAGAAGGTAAACATGGAAAAGAATTCATAAGGAACTTATCAAAGCTGAACTATTTACATGACAACATGGAAAAGCAATAATTGTAACTTATGAAACTTTTTCTCAGTATGAGGATAGAAGAAGGGAATACAAATGTATACACACACACACACACACACACACACACATATATATACATACATATATGTGTATACATATGTATACATACACATATGTCTATATAGGAGGTTATATATGCATAGGAATACATATGTCAGTGTGTGTATGTGTGTATGTGTGTGTGTGTACATAGACATAGGGCACAGGATCAATTGAATAGGTTAGGATAATATTTTAAAAGGTGTAATTAAGAGGTGGGAGAGGAATAGTATGAGAGGAGACAGGGAGAGACAGAATGGGGTTAATCCTCTCATATAGGATAGGCAAGGGATAACTGTTACAATGGAGGGGAAGAACAGGAAGGCAAACGGAATGGGTCAACCTTACTCTCATTGAATTTGGCTTAGGGAAGGAATGACATACACTCTAAATTGGGTATTTTGGCCCAAAGGAGAATGAGGGAAAGGGGATAAGAGGGGAGATGATGGAGGGAACAGCAGGTTGGGGTGGAGGGTTGTTAGAAGCACACACTTCTGTAAAGGGACAGGGACAAAGTAGAGAATAGAACAAGAGGAAGGCAGAATAGGAAGGAGGGAAATATAGTCAGTCTTATACCATATGTCCACTGTGGAGATGTTCTGTGTAACTACACATGTACAGCCTGTATTGAATTGCTTGTCTTTCCAGAGGGGGTGAGTGATGAGAGAGGAAGGGAAAGAATCTAGAATTTAAAGTTCTAAAATCAAATGTTAAAAACATACATATATATTTTCAGTATTATTATTTACATGCAACTGGGAAATAAGATATAGAGGTACTGGTGTAGGGAGATCCACCTTGTCCTACAGGAAAGTCAGAGGGGAAATGGGGGAGGATATACGAGAGAGCAGACTGGGGAAGGGTGTATACAATATGATCACTGTTTTGGGATGGTGGGTAGGGTAAAGATGGAGAGAATATGTGTAACTTAAAATCTTATGGAAATGAATGATGTAAAATAATTTTTTTAAGTTTTTAAAGAAAAAAAGAAAAGGAAGGGATCTATCTTAGTTCTTCCAATTTCCCCTCCAAACAACTTTAAATAATGCCTCAAAATGAATTGTTAAGTGGCAAAACCAAAGAAAGAACAAGGTGAAACATATTTCTAGCCTGTGATGCCTTGAAGTGTCAGTAGGAAAGGCCTCTCTCATTAGTGTGAGAGTAGAGAACAATCTAGCACAGTCCAAACCCCAGGAAGACATCAGCAGGCCATGGGAGTGAGTGAATCCACAGAAGATTTCAGAACTCTCAGTTTATAGATTATGAGAGGACCAGAAAATTGGTCAGTAGGATATTACATGGAACCACTTGCTAACACCGAATGCAAGACTTTGATGGATTGCCCATATGTAGTTATGGTTCACAGTTCCAGGGTAAGAAAGCATACTAGAGTCTATTCTTTCTTCTATCAGGAATGGAGCAAGGGCCCTGGTCACAGATCCAGTGCAGAAAAGATTCTGTATCATCATTCATACCTCATTACAAGGGCCAGGAGAGTAGGAATCATACCAACTTGAAAGAACTGAAAAATTCCAGATACTTGAAACTAGCTCTGAAAATAGCACCATGAAAAACCTAAAACTTAGGATAGAGCCCTCTCCCAGAGTAGAGTCAAACATTAGCATAGAGGTTAAAGTCAAGAAATATCCTGGAAAAAAGAATAAACAGCAAAACTAGAATCCAACTATAGAAAATGTATATGTTGACTGAGAAGATCAAAACAAACTCAAAGAAGACAAAAAAGTCAACATAGCTATATCTAAAGCCTTAAAGAAAAGTGTGAATTAGGCTCAGTCACAAAATGAATTTCTAGAAGACCTTAAAAAGGATTTTAAAAATCTAATAAGAGAGGTAGAGGAAAATTTGGAAAAAGAAATGAGAGAAATACAAAAAAATCGTGAAAACAAAAGTCAACAGTTTGGTGAAGGAAGCAAAAAAAATACTGGAGAAAATAACACCTTAAAAACCAGGATAGGCCAACTGGCAAAAGTGGCAGAAAAAGTCCAGTGAACTTCAGAACACCTTTAAAAAAGGAAGAATTGGTCAAATGAAAAAAGATATATTAAAATTCACTAAAGAGTATGTTCCTTATATAGCAGAACTGGCCAATTGGAAAAAAAGCTTGCTGAAAAAAATTATTCCTTAAAAATTAGAATTTGGCCAGTGGAAGCTAAAGACTTCATGAGACATCAAGACACAAGAAAACAAAATAAAATTAATGAAAAAAGAAGAAAACATGAAATATCTCATTTTAAAAAACTGACATGGAAAATAAATTGAGGAGAAATAATTTCAGAATTATTGGACTAGCTGAAAGTCATGTTTAAAAAATCCAGATCCTAGACATAATTTTTCAAGGAATCATCATGGAAAACTGCCCTGATATCCTAGAACAAGAGGGTAAAATAGAGATTGAAAGAACAGAGAGATCTTAGAACTCAACGTTTTTAAAAATTAACTTTATTTACTTTTCGTTTACAAGGTTCTGTACCACAATCCCTTGAGTTTCAAATTTTCTTCCCTCCTTTGTCCCTCCCCATAGTTGCAAGCAATCAAGTACAGGATCTGCAAATACTTTCACATTGGACATTAGCCTGGTTATATAGAAGAGTTTTCACCAATGGAATGAACAATGGAAAAGAAGAAACAAAACCAAACATAGAAAAGAACAATAGCATGTAGATTCCTTCAGTCTCCATTTAAACTCTGTTCTTTCTAGATCTTTCTCTGAATGTAGATATCTCTGTCCATCCTGAGACTTGTAGAGTTGTCTTATAACTGTGTATTGCTGAGAGGAGTCCAGTTTATCCAAGTTGGTCATCAAACATGCAATGTGTTTGTGATTGTGTACAAATTTTTCATGATTCTGCTTGTCTCACTTTGCATCAGTTTGTAAAAGCCTCTCCAGGTAAACATGAAGTCCATCTGCTCCTCGTTTCTTATAGCACAACTTGTTTAGCCATTCCTCAATTAATAAGCATCACCTTAATTTCCAGTTTTTTGCCACTACAAAGAGAGCTGCAATAAATATTTTTTATATATGGGTCTTCCTCCCACTTCTATGATCTTTTGGGGATACAACATAGAAGTGGTATTACTGGGTCAAAGGGAATGCAATTATTAACAGTCCTTTGGGCATAGTTCCAGACTGCTCTCCAGAATGGTTGAATCAGTTCACAACAACATCAACAATGCATCAGTGTTCCAATTTTTACACATCATCTCCAGCATTTGTCATTTTCCTGTTTTGTCATTTTAATCTTAGCCAATCTGACTGGTAAGATGTGATACCTCAAAGTTGTTTTGATTTGCATTTCTTTAATCAATACTGATTTAGAGCATTTTTCATATGCTTATAGATACCTTCACTTTCTACCTCTGAAAAGTGCCTATTCATATCTTTTGTCCATTTATCAATTGGCTAATGACTTGTATTCTTATAGATTTGGCTTAATTCCCTGTATATTTTAGAAATGAGACCTTTATCAGAGATACTGGTTGTAAAATTCTTTCCCAATTTCCCAATTCCCTCTTAATCTTGGTTATATTGGCTTTGTTTGTACAGAAACTTTTCAATTTAATGTAATCAAGAGTGTCCATTTTGCATTTGATAATGTTCTCTAACTCTTCTTTGGTCATAAAGACTTCCCCACTCCATAAATCTGATAGGGAAACTATTCCTTGCTTCCCCAGATTACTTACTAGCCATTATACCTAGATTATGCACCCATTCAAACTTTATTTGGTGTATGGTGTTAGATGATGGTCTAAGAACTCAAAATTTGTTTAAAAATATTAAAATTATTATACATGTAAATAAAATATATAAGGGGCAGCTAGGTGGCGCAGTGAATAGAGCCCTGGAGTCATGAGTACCTGAGTTCAAATCCAGCCTCAGACACTTAACACAAAAACTAGCCGTGTGACCTTGGGCAAGTCACTTAACCCCAACTGCCCTCCAAAAAGCAAAAAAATAAAATAAAATAAAATAAAATATATATATGCATATATATATATATATATTTCTAAATATAGTGAGGCAGTCGGAGATGGGGGTCAAAAGTTGCACAAGAAGAGACTGACTGTTCCAGGTCAGAAACAGAGCAGATTAAAGATCTTATTTTATTCAAGAATATATTGGGTCTATGAGTATTTCTTGCACTTCCAGAATAGACATAGTTGTTTTTTTTTTCTTTTTGGTTTGTGTCCCTTAATTAGTTATTAAATAAAAACAACCATAAGACACAGCAAATGTCCTGAGGCCAGAGATCTTTTTGATATTCTTTTTTTATCTCCCCTTCTTCCTGACTCCTTTTCTGTGCTTGAACTCTATCTAGTGTCTACTCCAACTGCTTGATTTCTCTTATTTTGTTCATGGGTGAGACAGTAAAAATAATCATGAGTTTTTTTCTTCCTAGATGTTATAGATATATTTTATATTTTATATTTTCCTAGGTATATGTAATATCAGTTATTTTGGCAGCTTACATACACATTAGAAACCTTTATACATTTTTTAAAATAGGTTTAATAATGTATGTGTGTGGTTCAGAATGTTTGTTTACTTCATGTTCATTATTGAGGCACTTGTGACAAAATTAGAAATCCCCACAGGCACAAAAATCACTTCTTCTGATTGACAGAGTTTTAATAAATGATTATAATTAGCTCTCTGATTTCTTGTTATGGCTGGTCTACTTCAAACACATCACACATATAGATATAAACACACTCACTCACATCCCTCTCAATTTCTAATGAAGTTCAGCATTCATGTGGAGAAAATGATTTAGGCTAGAGGATCATTACACACCTTTTACAAAGATTTCTCTATAGAATAAAAATATAAAATGCACAATTTTTTTCTATTATGCAATAGGCAATTCAAGTCATTTCCCAACCATACACTAGTGGCAACTTTTCAATTACACACTTGAAGCTTTGTTACAAGAAAGGGTAAATAGAATTTTAATAAGAAAGAAGTTTTATATAGAAAGAATTAAATTGAATGCTGATTTTTTGCTCATATTTTTTCTTAAGTAAAATCCTCCTAAATAAAAACATGTAAGAAAATAGGATACTTCCAAACACTTGAAGTTCTAGTTAACTTAAAACCAATTTGTTATGACATGCTGATCTAAAAATATGTCTAAATTGATGAAATTTTGAAATTGAAAATCACATGTTGGAAAATGCATTTTAAACACTGTAAATGTGTGTGTGTGTGTGTGTCTCTGTATGTATATTTTATAGTTCAGCTAAGCAGCACAGAGGGTAAAAAGGTAAAGATCTGGGCATGAAGTCAAGAAGACTCATCTTTCTGAGGTCAGATCTGGACTCAGGAACTTACTAGCTGTGTGTGCCTGGGCAAGTCATTTAACTCTGTCTTAGTTTCCTCATCTATAAAATGTGCTAGAGAAGGAAACAGCAAGCAACTGAAGTATATTTGCCAAAAAAACTCAAAATGGAGTCACAAGGAGTTGGACATAACTGAAAATGAGTGATCATCAGCTATCTATCTATCTATCTATCTATCTATCTATCTGTCTGTCTGTCTGTCTGTCTGTCTGTCTGTTGGTCTGTTGGTCTGTCAGTCTCTCTGTCTATCCATCATCTATCTCTACGTATGTGTGTATTTATGTATGTATATGTGTGTTTGTGTGTGACTGGATGTGTGTACATACACACACATATAATGTATGTGAATTTATCAAGGTTTCCCCTTCCCCCATTTGGCTTTTTAGTGTAATTTCAATCTCTGTCACAAAGTTTCATTTTTTCTCTTCATTTTACATTAATACAGCTCTTGAGAGCAACCTTTGTATTATAGAATTGTTATAGATATTGTGTTAAGATCTTGCATTGTTGTTGCATCTTCTGTTGCAGATCTTGCATCCACCTTTCTTCAGAATTAAAACTTCAGAAATATACTGTGTTGAGTTTCAATTGAGCTCTTTTGAGGTATTTTCATATGGATGGCCCCATAAAATGTATGTTGTGATACTGCATAATGATGAGCCATAGAATGTCAGAGGGAGAATGCAGTATCTGCCATATTCTACAAAACTAGAAAAAATTTCAGCAAAGGTACAGAGATATCTTGAGTCTTGTGTCATGCTTTATTTATAAGAATGGGTAAGTACAACAAAAATTATTACCATAAGGGTGGCCAGAGATAAATTATACTTTTCATTATGGAGACTTAAGAAATTAATCTAAATTCTACTCATCATTATCATCAACAATAGTAATATTACCATCAACATCATCTTCAGTACAGTGTGCTACCTACCCTTAATTCTCAAATATTTATTCAATGATAGTTTTAGAAAGTACAGGAAAGAGTGAATTTTAAGAACTGTTTTTCAAACATCTAGGAATCTGAATTTCTTAATACTCTTCATATGTGATCTTTGTTGAAAGACCAATAAGAAGACTCACTTCTACTATATGTACTAAACCAGGCAGCATGATGTGGTGGATAGATCACTGTTCATGTGGTCAGAAGTATCTGAGTTCAAATCTTGCCTCAGACACTAGATTTGTGAACTTGTCAAGTCATTTAGTTTATATGTGCCTCAGTTTTATTATCAGCAACATGAGGAGGCTTGAACTTGATGTCCTTTAAATTTCTTCAGGCTCCAAATCTATGATCCTATGAAGATTCAATGACAGTATGATGATAGAGATAATGATATTTATCAGTATGTTGAATATTAACAGAAAGTGAGGTGTAAAATATGGATATATATACACATATATACATAATATACATACACATATATACATACACATATACATATATACATGGATATATGTGTGTAAGCATGTATATATACATATGTAAATGTATACATATGCATATATAAATGTATATATATATATATATATATATATATACCTAATTTGTTGAGCATTGTCATTTAATAATATGTGTGAAGTAAAAGAAAATTGAAAAGGTGCTTGTAGAGGAAGTTCTCTAAATACTTGTATTCACATTTTATATGAATTATACTGAGACTTGTAATGCTTTAAGCCCTCTGAACTCCACCACAATGTGGCAGACTGATCTGTGTACATGAGAGAAATACAGTGGATTAAAAAGAAATCTATATTGCTCAGACTTTGACATTCATCTCAATGGATATCTTGTCACATTATTCTGTCATTGCATATTTGAAAGGCATCGCAGAAAGAAAATGAGAAAGAAAAATTGAGTAATGGAAAGAGGTTAGTTTGTGTTCAATTATACCATGTTTTTAATGATACCAAACTACTTATAGGCTTCAAAGTTCATGTTATTTTTTGACACGTTTTTTTTCCTTGAAATACTTCATGGATCTAAAGCATAAACCATTATATCATCAGATGAACAAAAATGGCTAGTAGTCTAAAAGACAAGAGGAAAATGTTATCATGTAACTTCTGATAACTTATATGTGCAGAAAGCACATATATGACTGAAAATAAAAGGAAGACTAATATGGAAATGTGAGTGATACTATATGAACAACCTGGATGCTCTGCTAGTATCCTTGACAACCTGAGTCAGTTTCATAATGTGAAATGGTTAGAGACAACTAAGCATTCAACCAACTCACAATAAATATGCATCTCTCCACCAGTTGTTGTTCAAGCATTTCAGTCACACCTGACTTCTTATGACCCCATTTGGTGTTTTCTTGGCAAAGATAATAGCGTGGCTTCCCATTACCTTTTCCAGCTCATTTTACAGAAATGAAAATTGAGGTAAACAGAGTAAGGTGGATTGCCTGGGCTTTCATAGCTAGTAGGTTTCTGAGGCCAGATTTGAACTCAGTGAGATGTCTGCCTTACTCCAGATTCCATACTTTATTGATTGTGCCAAATAGCTGCCATGCTGTCTGCCACATACTGTGCTATGAATGGGAGATATAAATACCAAGAATGAAACAATCTTTTCTCTCAAGAAGCTTGTATTTTGATGGGAGAAACAATGATTACATATGTAAGTTTACACAAAATAGATGTAAAGGTAATAAACTTGGAGAACTTGCCTTAGAGTCAGGTAATACTAAGTTCAATCCCCACCTCTTCTACATACTGGCAATTTTTAAATTACATACATATTTTTAAATGTAAATACTCTGTGTAGGACCACAGACTACATTGAACTCTACCAGATTTTCCACCAAACAACTTTAAAATAATAACTCAAACCAAATTTTGGAAAGGCAGAACCAACAAAGGGTTGAGTGAAACAATTATCTGGTCTAAGATAAGAGAGGACTTTTTCAAGAAAGCCTTTTCTTCCTCACCATGGTTGTGGTTGGTCTGAAATATACGTCAGGCTGTGCTGGGATGCCAATAGCAGCCCTCAGAGGTGGTTGAATCAGTGACAACAACAACTTTGGAAACTCAAAACTCTCGGACAGTAAGGCGATCAGACAACTGGTCAGGAAGATTACAGAAAGATTTGCTGGCACTGGGTTCAGGATTTTGTTGCATTGTCTTAACACAGTTCTGGGTCACAGTCTCAGGGCAAAGAGGACTGCAAGTGCTTGCAGCCACAGGGAAATAGTGGTCCAGATCCAGGGTAAAAAATAGTGCTTATGGTTACTTGCTAGGGATCCATGGCCCTATTCCCAGTTCTAAGGAAGAAAGGAACATTATCAATTATGGATAGAAGAGAACAGAGGACCTGGTCACAGTTACAGGGCCGAGAGAAATGCTAGCCTTTCTGGATATAGAACATGGTCCCTTCTTTGGGTGGAGAAGCAGTGGCCACACCTCTCCTTAGATCATAATGCCTTGAAATCACCCCAAACTTATTCACTTTCCAGAACTAATTCTGAAAACCAGAGGATAAAAAACCCAAGTTTGGGTACAGTTTCCACTTCACAAAGGTAGTAGAACCAAATGTTAATGTAAAGGTAAAAACCAAGAAATAGGCCAGGAAATGAACAAACAACACCAACAACAAAGAACCTGACCATAAAGCACTGGTATGCAGACAGGGAAGATCAAGAAACAAACCCAGATGAAGAAATTATGTTAAAAACAGCTATAAGTAAAGCCTCTAACAAAAATGTGTATTGCCTGATAAGGACTCCTAGAGGAGATTTTTTTAAAAGTAAATTTTTTAAAAATCAATTTAGGCTTAGAAGTAAGACTGGGAAAAAGAAAAAAATAAATTCAATAAAATTATGAAAAGAAACCATTTGGTATTTTCAAAGGCAAAAAAATAATGAAGAAAATAATAACTTAAAAACAGAAGTTACAAACAGACAAAAAATACAGAGAGAGAAAAACAGACCAGCAGACAGGGCTTCTAACCATGTGACCATTACATCCATACCTAGTTAGATACCAGAGAGGGATCAAAGCCGGGGTGGGGTGGGGAGGGGGGTATCAATGGTTGCCCAGACTCTCATCTGGCCAAATCATACAACTCTTCCCAAAGTGAGACCCAATGCAAAGCCTCACATCAGGGTATATATAGCCTTCTCCTGCATCAGAGAATGTCACAACCCTCTTGACCTACTGCCCAATCACAAAGTAACAAGGTGTGAGCATTCCTGAAAAACAAGTCTGCCGTCACAGGCTCCATGTGGCCACATTCAGCCTATAAGGGGGTAGAATATATTTTCAAATCAGGTAATGTTCTCAGAGTCATTTAAGCCTATCAAGGGGCCAAGGGGCAGAGAAGATGCTCAGATTCCCATTCATATTACAAAGATGCACTCAGAAAAAATTTGGGAAGATTTACAAAAACTGAGGCAAAATGAAGTGAACCAGGAGATCAAGGTACATAGTAAGAATTATATTGTAAGGTGACCAATTATGAATGTTTTAGCTATTCTCAGCAACACAAGTATCTAAGATAATTCCAAAAGATTTATGTAAAAAAGCTATCCTCTTCTGGTAAAAGAATTGATGGAAGTCTGAGTGCAAATCGACTTTTTTTTTTTTACTTTATTTGTCATATTGTTTTAGGGTGGGTTTTTTTTTGGTTTGCATTTTGAAGCTTTACTAATATGGAAATGTTTTGCATGCCAATAATGTGCAATCTCTATCAAATTGCTTTCTTTATCATAGAGTAGCAGGGAAAAGAGGAAGGAGGAGAACTTATAACTCAATTTTTTAAGGAGGAAAATGAATGTCAGAATTTTTATAAGTAATTAGGAAAAATAAATAAAATATTCTTTCTAGTTGAAAAAAATTATAAACAGAATTTTACCAGGATTAATGATAATACCAGGTCTTTACTTCTTAATGCTACAGTTAATCCTCAAAGACAGTGGTTCTCAACCTTCCTAATGTCATGACCCTTTAATACTTGTATGCATGCATATCTGCATGTGGGCAGACCCACCTGGAGATGGATAGAGGAGCAGTGTCTTGGAAACAATGTATCGGAAATATATGTTTTCAGATGGTCTTAGGCAACTCCTGTGAAAGAGTTGTTTGACCCCCAAAGGGGTCGTGTTCCACAGGTTGAGAACTGCTGCTCTAAGAGTATGTAGTTGCATAATAATTGTTAATTATCTTCATGGGGAGAGAGTATTTAATAATTGAGAATTTCTGTCCTAGACCAATAAAAACACACTTTGTGAAATTAGACTTTGTAGACAAAAGAATCCCACTTCAGAGAAAGAGAGACAGAAAAAGAGAGAGATTACAGAAACTGACAAGGGGGGGAGATTTAATTGGAAAATTAGGAGTTAGAATGACACATGAGAGGATAGATTATAAGGGTTTTAACTGGCATCAATAGATAGGATGCTCAGAGAGATGAAACTGAAAAAAATCAAAGTAGTACACAATCACATTGGGTGGAAGTTTTGCCTCTTAGGGGTCTGCTATTATTGTTTCTGTGTGTAACACTCTCCATTTTATCATTCCCTCCACCCTTTCTTTGATCCCCTTTCCCTCCCTTTTCCCTATTGGATAAGATAGATTTCTATACCCAAATGAATGTGTATGTATGGATGATGTATGTGTGTGTGTACACACATACGTGCTATATATATATATATATATATATATATGTATATATATATATATATATATATGTGTGTGTGTGTGTGTGTGTGTATGTATATGTATACACACGCACACACACACACAACCTTTTCTTTCTGAACAAATACCAATGAGAGTGAAGTTCAAGCATTGCCCACCACCACCTCCCCAATTTTCCCATCCACTGTACTGTAAAAGCTCTTCTTTGCATGCCTCTTTCATGTGAGAAATTTTCCCCATCTACTTCTATCTTTCTCCTTCTCCCTTTCTCATAATTAAATTATTTTTAGATAATTGCAATATAATCAACTCACACCTATTCCCTTATTTTGTAGACGCCTTCTAAGTGCCTTAATAATAATAAAATTTTTAGGAATTACATGTATCATCTTCCTGTATAGGAATGTAAGCAGTTTAACTTTATTGAATCCCTTATAATTGCTTTTTCACATTTACCTTTTTATGATTCTCTTGAGTCTTCTATTTGAATGTCAAATTTTCTATTCAACCCTGATCTTTTCATTGGGAATACTTGGAAGTCCTCTGTTACATTAAATATATATTTTTCCCCTGAAGGATTATCTTCATCTTTGCCTTTTGAAATTCTATATCCAAAGCATTATGCTACTTTAACATAGAAGCTGCTAAATCTTGTGTGTTGCCCTGAGAGAGGTGTGGTTACTCTTTTTCTGGCCTGCTCTCTGTTTTTTACCCTGGAAGAGCCCATGTTCCCCTTCAGCAGCAAGCACTAGTTTTCATGTTGGCCTTGGAAGTATGAGTAGGTTCCCTGCTCCCCTGTTGCTGCAAATGTCAGTGCTTCTTGTTGCCATTGAACTGCAACCCAGAACTACTTATGAGCAATAGTTGAAAGAATAATGGATTTAGAGTAAAAGACTTAATTTCAAATTCTAGCTCTGTTTCTTGCCACTTTAGGACACCTGGTAAGTAACAAATCTCTGAACCTTAATTTCCCTATTTGTAAAAAAAAAAAAAAAGGTTTTTGTATCAGCCGATTTCTAAGGTCCCCTCCAGCTCTAAACGTATGATCCCAATGATTGAACGACACACCAACCATTGAAATGCACTTTTCATATTTACTATATTCTTTACTGATGAGATAGTTTATTTATACTTTATCAATTTCTAACTATGCTTATGAGAATATATTTCACTTAATTTCAATTTCTCAAGCTCAGTAGAGTCATAGCTTTATAATATCCCACCTCAACCTTATACCCATTGGACTCTACTGTCCACTTTAAACCTAGCTATGAACTTTCTTTTCTCAACGATGTATTCTAAATCAGAGAATGACCTAAATATAATTCCTTACCATTTCTCTCCCCCTCACCAAAAACAAACAAACCCAACAGATCTTGCCATCATCCTTAGTGGCTTTGTTTAAAAAATTGCATATAATATAATCTAAATTGTACCACTAGAATCCCAGAAAAGGGACCATTATCCACAAAAAGCATTGCAGTAAATAGAATGATGGTGTTATATCAAGGAGCAGGGTTCATTATAAGAGCAATAATTCTAAGGATTTCAGTTCTATTTTCACACATTTCTTCTACCCTTCCCCTGGAAATGTAAGCAAACAAGTTTAGGGCTGGAACATCTCTTCTTTAGATAGATAGATCCTACTAGATCAGTTTTCTCCCAGCAACCCCACTCTATCTCCATTCTTTTTGTCTGGCTATATGGATTATTGGAATCACAGAAGCAAAAGAAAATAATTCCAGCTAGTTTCTAGAGTGTGTGTGGAGGAGGCAAATATCACTTGGGTCACAACCTCACAAAATCCTGGGTAGAATGACTGTTACCTCCCACCTCTTTGTGTTCTAAGACATCCATAGATTGTATTCTTATTTTCTCCTTTCACTGAGGTTCTTTTCTTTATCTTTCATCCCCAAAAACATAAGCATGCTGCATTGAGACAACTGGTAAGAGGTATTTATGAAGTTCCTTATCTCTGAGGAACAAATTTTCATCTTATTAAAACAAAATGGGAGAATCCCCATAGAACTAAATAGGAAGTGACAGGTCTGAGGAAATTTAAAAATAATTATATTAACAATAATATAAAGACAAGGAATTAAATATCTAGTGACATGTTAGACCCTGGTCTGACCTTGCAAATGATTGTCTACCTACAGACTTGCATGCTGGTGTGTTTATGGCCGTGTCTTTGATGATATCTGATTACCAGGAGGTCATTGGCCATAAATAAATCCATGTATTAATGAGGAACTAAGCAGCAATGTCCTTTCTGACAGACATAGGTGAAAACAGGGCTTCATGGATGAATGGCACTGTTTGCTAGATTAGAAGAGGAAAGCTGAAAAGGTCATAGCATGAAGACTGCAAAAGTTTTCAAAAGGGAAGAAATAGAAGTAGAGATTCTTTGAAAGGAAATTGAACTTTTGGGGAATAAAAGTGTCATTAACTACCTGAATTTATTTTAGAATGAAAATCTGCAGATAAGGAAAATCCCATGGGTGTCTTCCTTTGAAGAAAATCACTTGTTTTCATTAGTCAAAAGGTCAAAGAGCAATGCTTAATTTCCCCTAATTCTAGCCACACTGTCTAATTTAGTATAAAAAAGGAAGACCATTAAAATAGAAACACTCATAACAGGCATTTTGATCATTTCTTTATGTAAAGCTCATCCTCTATTGTTTTTTTATCTTTTCTTCATAATAATCTGGACCCATACATTAAGGTAATAATAATGAGAGCCTCTCATACATTGGGGGTCTATATTTTTATTTTATTTTTAATATAAATTTTTTATTTGTTTTCTTGTTTTCATCATTCATTTCCATGAGAATTTTGAGTTGCAAATTTTCTCCCTGTCTTTCCCCCATCCCTAACCCCAAAAGAGTGATCTCACTGTAAAGCCCCTCCCCCTCCCCTGATCTTCTCTCTTTTGTGCCCTCCTCCAACACCCCTCTAACTTTCTGGTAGGGCAGGGAGGGTCTCCCGACCCCAGTCCCTGTATATCTTAATTCCTAGTTGCAGGTATTGCAGAGCTTTAAATTCTAGATTCTTTCACTTCATCCCTTGTCACCCACCCCCACTGGAAGGACAAGCAATTCAATACAGGCTGTGCATGTGTAATTACACAGGACATCTTCACAGCAGACATATTGTGACAGTCTGATCATATGTCCTTCCTTACTATCCTGTCCCCCCCTTGTTCTGATCTCTACCCTGTCCCTGTCCCTTTACTGAAGTGTATGCATCCAGCAACACTGGTGCTCTATATTTTTAAAACTACTTTTGCATATATCTCTTCTCCAAACAGAAACCATTCAACAATTTCTGGGAACCAATGCAGCAAATTGCTTGTATAGGAAGGTCATCCAGGACATGATTCAGTAGTGAATATTTCTTTTTCTTTTTCAGCGTCCTCATTATTATTTATTTTTTAATTATTTAATTTATTTTCTTGTTTACATCATTCATTTCCACGAGATTTTGAGTTACAAATTTTCTCCCCATCTTTCTCCCACCTACCACCCCAAAACAGGGATCCACTGTATAGCCCCTCCCCCAATCTTCTCTTTCCTATGTCCTCCCCCATTGCCCCTCTGACTTTCTGGTAGAGCAAGATGTATCTCCCTACCCTAGTGCCTCCCAACCCCAGTTGGATTAATATTATTATTATTATTATTATTACTATTATTATCAGTATTATTGTTATTACATATTTTAAACATTTGATTATAGAACTTTAAATTCTAGATTCTTTCCCTTCCTCCCTCATCACCCACCGCCACAGGAAAGACAGGCAATTCAATATAGGCTGTACATGTGTAGTTACATCTTCACAATGGACATGTTGTGAGAGATTGATTATATGTCCCTCCTTCCTCTGCTAGCCCCCCCCTTGTTCTATTCTCTACCCTGTCCCTGTCCCTTTACAAAAGTGCATGTTTGCAGCAACTCTTCCCCCTACCTTGGTCTCCCATCCATCATTCCACCTCTAATCCCCATCCCCCCTACTCTCCTGTGTGGCAAGATATGCAGTTTAGAGTTTACGTCATTCCTTCACTAAGCCAAATTCAATGATAGTAAGGTTGGCCCTTTCCCTTTTCCTTTCCTGTTCTTCCCCTCCATTGTAACGGTTATCCCTTGCCTCTTCTGTATGAGATGATTAACCCCATACTGTCTCTCCCTGTCTCCTCTCATTCTTTTCCTCTCCCACCTCAGAATTTCACCTTTTAAAAGATCATCCCTTCCTATTCAATTGATCCTATGCCATCTATGAACACATATATACACATACTCAGATACATATTCATATGCATATATATATATATACCCTCCTATATAGACATATGTGCATATGTACACACACACACACACACACACACACATATATACATTTGTATCCCCTTCACCTATCCTCATATAAGAAAAGTTTCATAAGTTACAATTATCATTTTTCCATGTTGGCATGTAAATAGTTCAACTTTGATAAGTTCGTTACAATTTCTTTTCCATGTTTACCTTCTCATGCTTCTTGTATTTGACTGGCAAAATTTTCTTTTCAGTTCTTTTTTTTTCAGCAAGAATGCTTGAAAGTCTTCCATCTCATTGAATGACCATATTTTCCCCTGGTACATTATACTCAATTTTGCTGGGTAGGTGATTCTTGGTTTTAATCCTAGCTCCCTTGATCTCTAGAATATCATATTCCAGGCCATTAGATCCCTTAATGTAGAAGCTGCTAGATCCTGGGTCATCCTAATTGTGTTTCCACAGTATTCAAATTGTTTCTTCTTGCTAGCTTATTATATTTTCTCTTTGATCTGGGGACTCTGGAACCTGGCTATAACATTCCTAGTTTTCTTTTGTGGATCTTTTTCGAGAGGAGATTGGTGAATTCTTTCAAGTTCTATTTTGCCCTCTGGTTCTAAAATATCAGGACAATTTGCCTGGAGAATTCCTTAAAGGATGCTTTCTAGGTCCTTTTTTATCATGGCTTTTATGTAGTCCAATAGTTTTTAAATTGTCTCTCCTGTATCTATTTTCCAGGTCAGTGATTTTTGTTCAAGGAGATATTTCACAATGCCTTCTATTTTTTTCATTTGTTTGGATATGTTTAATAGTATCTTGATTTCTCATAAAGTCATTTGCTTCCATTTGCTCAACTCTAATTCTGAAGGGATTATTCTTTTCAGAAAGCTTTTTGAGATTCTTTTCCCATCAGGCAAATTCTACTTGTTAAGGCATTCTTCTCCTCATTGGCTATTTGGGCCTCTTTTGCCATTTGAGTTAATCTATTTTTAAGGTGTTATTTTCTTCAGTCAGGTTGTTGACTCTTTTCATGATTTTCTTGCATCATTCTCATTTCTCTTCCCAAGTTTTCCTCTACTTCTATTATTTTGTTTTCAAAAATCCTTCTTAAGCTTCTCTATGGCTTGTAACCAGTCTACATTTTTCTTGGAAGCTTTTGGTGCAGGAGTTCTGTGTTCTCTTCCTCCTGTTCCATGCTATGATACTTTTTGTCCCCCCAAAAAAATAAAGTTGGATTGCTGTTCTTACTTTTCTTCATTTGACTGTTGATGTTGCCAGTCAATTACTTGACTTTTGGGATCAGTAGATCTCTGCTTTCAGAGGGGAGAGCTCTGTCCCAAATTCCTGCCAGACCTATTAGGAGGCTGCTGCAGCCCCCACCAGCTTTGACTCACTGAAAATGAGCCTCAGGGCCATCAAACAAGATCATGATTCTGGTCCAAGCCAGAGATGAGACTGGATTATTTATTATTATTATTATTATTATTATTATTATTATTATTATTATTATTATTATATCATCATCATCATCATAATTGTTATTAAACAACTCAGGATTTAAAAACTTTAACAGTGAAGTTGACTAACTGTCTAAGTATGTTGGGTGCAAACATGCCTAAAGTTCTACAGTGTGTCTTCAGGATTCTTATTGTACTCTTTTTAAATACTCATTGTAAATATTGTATAACGCATTGTAACAGATAGCTATTTGCTTCTGTGAAGGGTGTCTTACTCTACACAAAGGAGCTCCTTAACAAATCTAGACAAGAGAGAGTGAGAGTATAAGAAATACTGCTATTGTTTTACATGTAAAGAACGTAATTATTAAAAATACACTTTTTTCATATGTTTCACCTTAATATTAGTTCATTTTTAAATTATCAGAGCCATAAATAATGGTCCCCTAAATTTCCTCCTTGTCTTCAATGTAGATGTGAATGAAGACTTTACAATTTCCCCAAAAGTTTTATGAGATTGGTGCCAGTACTTGGTGTAACTGTAATGAGATTTGAAGTTACTTTTGTATTGCTAAGCAAAGAGGTATTTAGCACCTGGTTCAGATTAAGCCTTTGTTAAAGAAACAGAAGGTATAAACTCCTGTCTCCTGTTGCTGACATAACAGGAAGGGGCTGAACAGGGAGGGAGAATACTGTATATAAGGAAAAAACCCAGCGAGGGAGAGTCAAATCTTCTTGGAGCAAACTCCATGGATGTAGAAGCTGCTGCTGCTGCTGTTGGGGAGGCTGAAGAGGAGCAAGGGTGACTGAAGAGGAAAGCCTCCCACTCCCCTCCAGGCTGGAGATAATGATTTTGACTTTGAACACCTGGATGGAGTGATGTTTATTATGGGAACCAGCTGAAACTTCTTCTGAGTCTAAGAGTCAGCCAGAGCTGCTGAGGCTGTTGAGGATTTCCAAGGACCAGCCAAGGCTGCCAAAAGACTGAGGAAGCATGACTGTGATGCTAGTATTTTGTATGAATCTGTTTGTGGCTTTGTTAAGCCTTGTCTTCCCTGGAACAGAATCAATGAAGGATTAGAGATGGAATGGAAACTGGGCTCCAATGTGGAGCAGCAATTGCAAAGAGATTTGGACAAGGACCTAAGAATTGTCTGCCTGTGAATCCAGGTAGGATCTGGGACCATGGAAAGGGATCAAGGGAAGCTGAGAGCCCACCCCAAGTCAAGCTGAAAGAAGACTTTACTTGGATACTGTGTAGTGACTGAGAAATTGTAAATTTACTTGTGACCTAGGGGTGGAGGGTCTGTGCTTTTTCTGATGATTGGATAGTGAATGATGAAGGATGATTGAATTATTGAATTGATTGAATGATTTATTTACTAATGATTGTAGTTACTGATTGATGACTGAAAAAGTGCTTGATTGAGTTAACTTAGTGTTCCCCGTGACTGGAGGACTTTGACTATTGGACTTTGTGTTCCTTGAGCAGGCACACCTCCTTAAGGATGACTGAATGATTGAGTTACTAAATGATTTTTCTTTGTTGAGAACTTTGTGAACACTGTGGTGAAAACTATGTGGCCATTTTCTGTGATATGTTGTAGTGAATGCTATATTTTTATTTTCTCTGATGAGTTGTGACATTGTGAATGCTGTACTTTGATTTATTGTGAATGTTTTGCTCTAATTTGTTATGGAATAAATAGGGTGTTCACTTTACTGTGTAATCAGAACCTTAAAAACTGTTCACAGCAGCATTCTAAAAAGCTGGTCATGTTTGGCTTTATACTTGGGGATGGGGAAGAGCTTTACCTGTACACTGACTTAAGAGTGCACATGTTAAAGGGGAAAACATAAAAAGTGAGGTGGAAGGAGGAAAAGATCTCTGAAAACCCATTATACCTTCTATGTAATCTTATTCAAATCTGCAAGATTACTTAATCAATTCTCTACTTTTCAGGAAAGGAAAATATTCAACTTTTATATGACAATAGTGATCCAACTTATCTACTGTCAAGTCAGGCCATTGCTCAACAGTGTAATAGTTCCAAGACAGGATTGGGAGTGAAGCTTGGAATGAAATGAGTGTGTACAAGTTTTCACAATATTGGTGGGGTGATATGAATTGGGGAAATATCTTAAAGTTATGTTTATATCTCCCACATTAATAGAAATTATATATGCATACATAGGGATAGATAGATAGATGTGTAGATTTTTCATAATCGCCTATTATTTAAATATCTGCTCTAGTGACACAAACAATAGGGAATTAGATGTTATAAAGAATTTTACAATAGATGTTAAGTCTATCTTCAGCAATTTCACCCCTAGAGAAATAAAGAACAGTCTTGCATAGTGATCTGCTTTTTACAGCTATTTCCATAATCTGATCATATCATCTAGAATGATATCTCCTGCATGAATCCTTTCCTAATATTCTAAACATTTAGCACTCTCTCCAAATAAACATCATCTGTTTATTTTGCACATATGCACTCATTTAAATGTTTTCTCCCTAATAGGAAGTAAAAGAACTTCTTAAAGGCAATGAACATTTAATAATTTTTGTCTTTGACTCCCCAAGATGTATCACACTACCAGGCATAGGATAGATATTTTAAAATACTTGTTGATTAGAAAATTGATTCATGTGTGGTGAATATTCATATAGCATTATCAGTAATACAGCTTCTTTTCAATACTAGGTCATTAGGATATAGATGGAAATAACAGTAAAAGCTATTATTTCATTTTTATTTGTGCCAGGTAGCTATACCCTTTTCTGTAGGACAAGCAGGTATTAGAAAATAAGCCAGCATATTCATAATTATCTGTAATGGCAAGCAAATGGATACTCAGCTCCTTGTTTCAGTTATTTATTTAGCACCTAGTTTCAGTTCAAGTGTCTTTGAGCCTTACCCTGATTATATCAAATCTTTGTTAAGAAACAGAACCTGTGAATCCCACAGTTCGAGGGACTTGCCAAAGACAAGAACAGGAAGGATGTAAGAGGAGAGCAGAACAGGGAGGAGCTAATGACAGATAAAAAGCTCAAGCACAGCTGGAACAGAGCATAACTGAAAAGGGAACACTTGTGGTGGCCAGCACTCTGTTTGCATTTATTTGTGTTTGTGATACTTTGTACAGAAGACCTGAGACCTTACTGGAAAGCCTGAAAGAGGATTTTCTTGTCATCTGCTTACAGAAGTCCTGAAGGAGGCTTTCAGAGGTCCTGGGACTATGCTGATGATTTGTGTTAATTTCTCAGACCTTGTTTGTGGGTCTGTGCTGATTTCCCAGGCATATACTGAATGGATGATGGTGCTAGGCAATGTGTTTGAATGTTGTTTTGGCTCTATTAAGCTTTGTCTTCCCAGAAGCAGAAACTGCAAAGGAACTGAGTTGGACTGGACACTGTAAGCTTAAATATGGAACAGGAGCTGGATGGGGAACTGGAAGAATAACTTGACAAGGAGCTGGATGAAGAGCTGAGAGCTGCCTGCTTGTAAATCCATGTGGTGGTTGGATAGACAAGAGCTGGACCCATGGAAGAGGAACCATGGAATCTAGGAACCAGTCTCAAGCCAAGATGAAAAAACCTCTCCTTGGAGTAATGTTAATGAAATCAGAAGATCTTCCATGCCCCTTTCTATTGGCACCTAGTAATGGCACTTACCTACTTACTTCAAGTTAACTCCTTGGGAGTAGTTAAGGGGCTGAACAGGGAGAAGCTATACTGTATATAAGGAAGAGAACCAGGAGGACCTTCAGTTTTTCTCTCAGTCACCACCTGGAGACTGCACCTTTGGCTGAGATCCTCCTTCTGCAGCTTCTACTGAGAACTTCCAAGGACCAGACTGAGAAACTGTCGTGAGTCTGAGAGGGATCCCTGCTTGAGGTATCCTGTTCTATTTGTGAGGGCTTGGGAATGTGGGTGTCCACTGCATTAACTATATGTATCAACTTTGTGACCACTATAATGACTTTGGCTTTCTGGTTTTGGGACT
>CM053594.1:191210199-191224213 GCA_028646575.1 Pseudocheirus occidentalis
AATCAAAATTAGTCTCCAATAAAGAAGAAAGAAGACTTTTTGACTGAAGAGATTAAGAAAATGTGATCTAGGGGGTGGGAGGCCTTTGCACTTTGTATCCTTTAAGGAGGACTACTCCTAAATACGATTGAGTAAAGGACTTACTGAATGATATCTTTTCTGTAAAACTATGTGGCCACTTTAGTGATAAATTGTTATGTTATATCATTGTGAATGCTGTACTTTGGTCTTTGTGAATGTTTTGCCTTAGTTTGTTGCTGAATAAATTGAGAATTCACTATACTGTGCCATTAGAACCTTAGAGCTATTCACAGCAGCAGTCTTACAAAGAGTTGCTCGTATTTGGCTGTACATTATTTAAACAAAATTCTTCAGGGTTTTGAAGAAGTCTGATTGTTTACAGGATAGCAATTAGTTGTAAACACCACTGCTAACATTGGTAGGTCCCAAGCAGGTATCAAGAGTGATACACTTATAGTATTACAAATCAGTTGTTCAACTATTTTAACCCCATTTTGTGGTAAGACTGATCAATTTTGTCTGCATAAAGTTTGGAAAAATCAGTATGTAAGGACCAAGTTGCATTGTTCACCAATAAATTAAGTTGGGAGCATTTCTATATTCTGCCTCCTATAAAGTATAAAAGTCTTTACTTTCTACACAAGACTTGTAGCTTCTAAATTCTCTGCTTCTCACTAAACTCTCTCATTTCTCACCTCTCCATAGGTCCCCTATTAACTCCTCCCACATTGTCCTGTAATATTGCATTGGCATTCTTCCCACAACTTAGGGGATAATAAGGCTACATGTCTCAGGCCTGGCTAGAAACTGAAATGCATTCATAAAAGCAATCTTAATGAAGTTAACTTTCAGAAATTCAATTTGAAATGTCTCAGTATTATTAAATAATTTCTCCAGTGTTCACCTGGAGCTGTGTACAATGGACAGGTTAATTCTAGAAATCAGTAATTAGTGAATCTATTGAAATAATAGGTAAAATCCCTATTCTTTCTCTTTACAATCAAAAATGTAATTTATAAGAAATGCTTGGATTATTGTATCTCATATGGTTTTCTTTGAATTGATAATAAATAATATATTTCAAAAAGGTAAAACAGAATACTCAACATGGGTACAGCAAGAGAAATGTGGATCATAATCCACTGGAAGTGTATCTACTGATCCAATTTAGTATACTGTATTTTCTGGAGAATCTTGATAACTTTCCCAAGGGATCCCCAGTTCTTAGACAAAAAATATCAATTAAACAGAATTATTTTTATGAAATGTTGTTGTTATTATATTAAAGCCAATATCCTTGGAAATTTGAGATAAGAACAGCCATTCCAGATGACCAAGAAGCTTCAGCAAATAAATAATCATTACTAATTCCTAATGAAGGGTCAGCTCCTTGATAGAATGCATGTTAGTCTTAATCCAAAAAGTGATAATTAATAGATAAAGGGTCTCATGAAAAAACTATGTGGCGCCACAAAGTCAGAACTATGCATTGATCATTGTGAGCTTCACAGTTGCTTCCTTAGTATGAAAACTGTGGCACCACATTAATCACCAGTCTTATTTTTAGAACTTTAATTAGCGGATCACCAGGTTTTACCTCATTAACTTGTTTTGAAAAAAAACGTTATTTACAGAGATAAGCACTAGGTCAAAATAATCACCACCCCTAAATTTGTTTAAAAAACAATAAATTCAATCATTTTTGAAACTCATATATATTTCATAGTCAGCCATTTCATCCTTGTTATATTGATGTGATTCTCCCCCTATTTTTCCTCAGAATTCATTAACATTAAAATATGCATACTTTTTAATGACAATCCAAGCACCTCCTTAATTTGTCTTAGGAAACACTTTATAACTCTGGTGTAAGGCCTTTAATTAATCATTTGCTAGAATCCTCCCTTTTCCTAATATTTTTCATTTAACATCCTTGCTATCAAATGAGACTGGATTTTTAAAAGCCTTCACTATAAAGTACAATGGAAATAATACAAATTATGAGTATTACATATTTATAGCATTTTAATTAAATATTTTACAATCTTGAAAGTGTTAATGATTTAGTCTCATGAGGATCTCTGTGTAAGTTCATGGGTTCAGATTCTAGTGAAGACTTATTAAAGTAAGTATATCACATATCAAGAAATATTAGACATTGGATAGAATCAGTTTCTCACCGCTGGAACTCTTCAAATAAATGCTGACAGCCAGTTTGAAGGGCACAATGTAGAAAGGTACTTGAAGTAGTAGTTGGATTGGATAGTCTATGAATTTCCTTCCAACTCTGGTACTCTGTCATTTTTTAAAGTTTCCTGTGCATTGCCCTATCTTTTTTATGATGGTTGTGTGGCATAGTGTAAAGCCAAGCATTAGCAGCCTTCCAGACGACTGCAGTTGTGAACAGCTTTAAGGTTCTAGTTACATAGTATAGTTAACTTTCCATTTTTTTCAGCAGTAACACAAAGTAAAACATTCACAGAAACCAAAATGTAGCATTCATAATGTTATAACATAACAACTTATCACTAAGTGGCCACATAGTTTTCACCAAAGTGGCCACACAGTTTTAAACAAGATATTATTCCATAAGTCCTTAGTTCAATCATCCTTAAGGAGCAAGCCTCCTTAAGGGACACAAATGACAAAGGTCAAAGTTCTCCACCCCTAGGTCACAGGGTTTTAAACTCTTAGTCAAAAAGTCTTCTTTCTTCTTAATTGGAGGTTAGTTTCCAATTATCCTTAACTCAGTCATCCTTAAGAGGCAGGACATAGCACAAAATTCTCCCACCCCTAGATCACAGTAAATCATGAACTTGTAAATCAGCACTAAGTACTCAAGGAGAAGTCTTTTTTCTTGACTGGAGGCTGGCTCTCAGATTCCATAGTTCCACTTCCATGGTCCCATAATTTGCCTGAATTTACTCAACCTGTCACCTGGATTCAAAGGCAGGGAGCTCTCAGCTTCTTGTCCAATTCCTCATCCAGCTTCTCATTCAGCTCCTTGTCCAGTCACTCATCTACTTTCTATTCCATGTTTCTGATTCTGGGAAGAAAAAGCTTAGCAGAGCCAAAATAACACTCATACACATTGCTGGCACCACCATCAATTCACCTTCTGTCTGTGAAATCAACATAGACCCACAAAAATGTCTGAGAACTCAACACAAATCATCAGTATAGTCCCAGGACCTCTGAAACCCTCCTCCTGGATTTTGGTAAACAGACAACAAGAAAATCCTCTTTCAGGGTTTCCAGTAATATCCCAAGGGCTTCTCTACAAATTATCAGAAACAAAAATCAACACAAACAGAATAGACAGAGTGCCTGGCCAACACAAAGTTCCCCTTCTCAATTCTACTCTTTCCCAACTTGGGCTTCTCCTTATACATGGTCATTAGCTTCTCCCTGTTCTGCCCCTTCCTATTGCATCAGCAATTTCCTTCAACTGTGGGGTTCATACATTCTGTTTCTTAACAAAGACTTTATGTAATCAGGGGCAAGGCTTAAGAGAAACTTCCACTGAAACAAGGTGATAATTAATTAAGTACTTCTGTGCTTGTCATTACAGTAGTGGAGAGAGTTCTGGATTTAGCATCAGGAAGGTGTAAGTTGAAATCCTACCTTATACACTTACTATCTATGTGACCTTGGGAAAGCAATTTAAATTGTTAGCCTCAGTTTCCTTGTCTATAAAGCACCTATCTCACAGGGTAGTTGTGAAAATAAAATCAAATAGAACTTATAGACTATCTAAGCCAACCTCTATTTCAAGAAACCTTTTTATACTGTTCCCTTTAAGTGAGCAGTTAGTATTTGTTTGAAGAGCTCCAGCGAAGAGAAACTGACAAGAATACTGATTTAGCCCATAGCACTCATGAGTAGCTTTTACAAATTCCACCCATTCCTCCATGAGATTCAGTACAGAACTGTGAAGATTAAATTTTCTTATAAAATAAAAAAAATCTCTTCCATATGAAAGCCCTCTGAATAGTTGAAAAAAGCTATCATGACTCCTCAAGATTTCTCTTTCCAGTTTAAATATCTTGAGTTCTTTCAACTATTTAATTGGAATGACCTCAAAATCCTTAGACAATTTTCTTCAGGTTCATTCCAACATATTAATGCCCTTCCAAAAACTTGGTTTCTAGAACCATAAATTTCTCCAGATATATATTATTGATTGGCAGTGTGATGTAGAGGAAAGAGTACTGATTTTGAAATGACCTTGGCTTGAGTGTCAAATGTGCTTAAGACAAACACTTACTTTTTTTACTTGAAGCAAATTACCTTTTTTTATAACTTAATTTACTTTTTAGTTTTCAACATTCATTTTCACAATATTTTGAGTTACAGATTTTCTCCCTGTTTCTCCCCTAGCACCTACCCCAAGAAAGCAAGCATACTAAATACCCCCTGTCCCAATCTGTTCTCTCCTATGTACTCCCCCAATTACTCCTTACTTTCTTGTTGGGCAAGATGGATTTCTAAAACCCATTGCCTGTATATCCTATTTCCAGGTTGCATGCAAAAAATTATTTTTCATATTTATTTTTAAAACTTTGATTTCCAGATTCTTTCTCCTCTTCTTTCCTCACACACCCCTCACTGGGAAGACAAGCAATTCAATATAGATTATATATGTGTAATTATCTAAATCATTTCCATAGTAGTTATATTGTGAAAGACTATATTTCCCTCCATCCTATCCTGCCCCACATTTATTCTATTTTCTCCTTTGATCCTGTCTCTTTTCAAAAGTGTTTGCTTCTAATGACCCTCTCCCTCAATCTGCCCTCCCTTCTATCATCCCCCCTCTTATTCCTTTCCCCTCTACTTTCCCATAGGGTAAAATACCCAATTGAATGGGTATGTTTTCCCCTCCTTAAGCCAAATCCAATGAGGGTAAGGTTGATGCATTCCCTTTCACCTTTCTGCTCTTCTCCTCCATTGTAACAGGTTTATCTATTCTCTTTTATGTGAGATAATTTAACCTATTCTATCTCTCCCTTTCTCCTTCTCCCTTTTCTCTCACCACTTAGTTTTATTTTTTAGATATCATCCCTTCATATTCAACTCATCCAATAACTTCTGTCTATGTATACATGTACACACATATACATACTCACATATATATTTATGTTTGTATACACACACATATATTCCTTCAACTGTTCTCATACTGAGAAAAGTCTCATGAGTTGCAATCATTGTTTTTCCCTGAAGGAATGTAAATAGTTCAACTTTAATAAGTTCCTTATGATTTCTTTTTCCTGTTTACCTTCTCAGGCTTCTCTTGTTTCTTGTATTTGAAAGGCTAATTTTCTGTTCAGATCAGGTTTTCTCATCAGGAATGTTTGAAAATCCTATATTTCATTCAGTGTCCATATTTTCTCCTGAAATATTATACTCAGTTTTGCTGGGTAGGTGATTCTTGCTTTCAATCCTAGCTCCTTTGACTTTTGGCATATCATATCCCAAGTCCTTCTATCCTTTAATGTAGAAACTGCTAGATCTTGTGTTATCCTGATTGTGTATCTACAATACTCAAATTGTTTCTTCCTGACAATATGTTTTCTCCTTGACCCAGGAAGTCGGCAATTTGGCTATAATATTTCTAGGAGTTTTCTTTTTGGGATCTTTTTCAAGAGGTGATCAGTGAATTCTTTGCATTTCTATTTTGCCTTCTTGTTCTAGAATATCAGGGCAATTCTGCTTGATAATTTCTTCAAGGATGGTTTTTGACCTATTTCTTTCATGGCTTTCAAGTAGGCCAATAATTTTTAAATTATCACTCTTGGATCTATTTTCGAGGTCAGTGGTTTTTCCAATGAGATATCTCACATGACCTTCTATTTTTTCATTCATTTGGATCTGTTCTATACGATCTTGATTTATCATAGTCATTAGCTTCCATTTGCTCAAATCAAATTTTGAAGGAATTATTTGCTTCATCAAGTTTTTGAAATTCCCTTTCCATCTGGCCAATTTAAATTTTTAAGACATTCTCCTCATTGGTTTTTTGGACCTCTTTTGCCATTGGAGTCAGTCTATTTTTTTTTTTTTGCTTTTTGGAGTGTTAAGACAGGGCAAGTAAGGTTAAATCACTTGCCCAAAGTCACACAGCTGGTTTTTGTGTTAAGTGTCTGAGGCCGGATTTGAAATCAGATACTCATGAATCCAAGGCTGGTGCTCTGTTGACTATGCCACCTAGCTGCCCCAGATTTAGTCATATTTTTCTTTGAGGCTTTTGATGCAGGACTTTTGACTTTGTCGTTTTCTTCTCATTCTGTGTTTTTGTACTCTTTATCCCCCAAAAAGGATTCTATATTCTGAATGTGATTCCTCTGTTTCCTCATCTTGTCAACCAATTACTCAACTTTTTAGAACTCTGATACAGAGTGGAGACTGCTGTGTCCCAAATTGCTGGGGTTTTGCACAGCTACTATCAGAATTTTTCCCCAGGCAGCTGCCTCAGAATTGTGAAGGGGACTACCTCTTCACAGCCACCAAAAGCTTTGACACACAAGCACTTCTCACCCCAAGACCACCACCCAAGAATGTGACCTAGATCCAAGCAGGGCAAAGCAAGAGAATCCTGCCTTGGCACCAGCAGAGAGTTTCCTGAAAATGCCTTTTGGACAATAACTTGGTCCCCCTACAATCTGCAGGCCTAGAGCCAGAAGCAGCAGCAGCACAGCACCCCCACTGCTCCAAAGGCAGGGGGCAGATTGCCCTCTTCTCTCACCCAGGATCAGCAGGTTTCCCCACTGACCTTGTACTTTCTCTTTGGCTTTTATGGGTCGAGAAGTCTGGAAACTTCCACAGCTACCAATGATTCTCTCTCCTGAAGTCTCACTTATCTTATTTTATACTCATTTCCTTATCTAGTTATAACATCAAGTTGAAATGATAATAACCCCTACCTCATAGAGGCACTGAGAGGATTAATTTAAATAAGTTGTATAAAGTGTTTTATAAACCTAAAAGTGCTGTATAAATTTTAGCTTGTACTATTATTATTTTATTTAAAACCTCCCTAATCATGGACACCATACCTCTCAATGTACCTGAAAAATTTTGGCCATCATATCAGTGTTGACATATTTAACTTTGTAGTTAAATAAAATCAATATTCTTTACAAATAAACTCCCTGGGGAGAGAGTTAGAACTTCCTTATCTTAATTGGTTAAATTATATTTTTGAATTTAAAAATGTGACTTTATATGCAGTTCTATTTAATTTCACCTTCTTGAATTTAGCCTAACATGATCATGTATAAACATATATTTTAATTCTAATTCTGTTATTGGAATCTTTCATTATTCCTCTCATCTGGAAACTTGATAAGTTTGCCAGCTTTACCTTTATCAAACTCATTAATGCAAATGCTAAAAATACAGGATTAAAAGTAGTGTTAAATGCTGGAATCCTCCCGTGGAAATTCCATCCAAGTTGATGTGAAACCATTGATTAATCTTCTTTGGGTCAGATCATTCAATGAGTTACCCATCCAGACACACACATTTCCTTTATTCTCACTACATCACACACCTAACTCATTTTTTTAGTTATTCATTTTTGGGATATTATTTTATGCCATTTATTGTGCATAATTCCTCATTCATAAGAGGTTGCAGTCTGATTAGATTGAGGAAATGTATTTGTACTGGGGACTACCTACAAATTGAATTCATCTGAGATTGTAGTATCCCATGAATAAAAGTCATGCAGTATCATCAGTCAAGGAGACAAGCATTTATCAAGGACCTACTACATACCAGACACTGGGCTAAGTGCTAAGAATATATAGAAAGGTAAAGCAAAAAAAATGACCCTTTGACTTGCCCTCAAAGAGCTCATATTCTAAAGGCATAAAAAATATCCAAGTGACTATATACAAATAAGACATAAGCAAAATAAATCAGAGTTAAACTTAAAGGCAAGTCTTTAGCAATAAGGAGAATAGAGAAAGAAGAGTAATGATGTTTAAAAGATATACTTTGTAGGAACAAGAAATAGAGAAATTCCAAATAGAGAAATTAAAGTTAATTTAGACATTATAAAATATTTGGACATATATCTGCCAAAACAAAGGAACTATATAAACATAATTACAAAATACTATTCACACAAATAAAGTCAGATCTTAGTAATTGGATAAACATCAGTTGCTTGTGGGTAGGCCAAGCTAATATAAGAAAAATGAAAATTCTACCTAAATTAATTTACTTATTCAGTGCCATATCAATCAATCTACCAAAAAAATATTTTATAGAGCTAGAAAAAATAGTAACAAAATTCATCCAGAAGAAAAAAGTTCCATAATATCAAGGGAATTAATGAAGAGGAATGCTAAGGAAGGTGGCCTAGCCAGGGCAGATCTTAAATTGTATTATAAAGCAGCAGTCATCAAAACTACTTGGTACTGGCTAAGAAATGGAGGAGTAGATCAGTGGATTAGGTTAGGTACAGAAGACACAGTAGTCAACAATTATAGAAAAATATTTCTTGATAAACTCAAAGAACCCAGCTTCTGGGATAAGAACTCAGTATTTGACAAAAATTGCTGGAAAATCAGAAAACAGCATGGCAGAAATTGGGCATAGGCTTATGTCTGACACCATATACCAACATAAAGTCTCAATGGGTAAACAATTTTGTTATAAAGGCTGATATTATAAATAAGTTAGGGTTGCAAGGAATAGTTTATCTGTTCGACTTACTGAGAAAGGAGGAATTTATGACCAAACAAGAGACAGAGAACAATATAAAATGCAAAATGGGTAATTTTGATTACATTAAATTGAAAAGGTTTTGCATAAACAAAGTAAATGCAACCAAGATTAGAAGAGAAGGTGAAAATTGGGAAAGGATTTTTACAACTGTTGTCTCTGATAAAAGTCCCATTTAAAATATATAGAGAAATGAGTCAATGTGCAACAATGCAAGTCATTCCCCAATTGATAAATGGTCAAAGGATATGAACAGGTAGTTTTCAGAGGAAGAAATTAAATCTATCTATAGTCCTATGAAAAAATGTTCTAAATCACTATTGATTAGAGAGATGCAAATAAAAACATAGGTGAAGTACCACTTCACACCTATCAGATTGGTGAACACACCAAAACAAGAAAATGATAAATGTTAGAGAAGATAATGGGAAAGTTGGAACACTAATTCATTGCTGATGGAACTGTGAACTAATCCAACCATTCTGGAGAGCAATGTATAACTATGTCCAAAGGGCTATAAAATGTACATTCACTTTGACCCAGCAATACAATTTCTACAGCTGTATGCCAAAGAGATTATAAAAATGGGAAAAGGACGCATCTATACAAAAATATTTATAGCAGCTCCTTTTGTGGTGGCCAACAACTGGAAATGGAGGGAATGCCCATCAATTGTGGAATGGCTAAACAAGTTGTGGTATATGAATGTAAGGGAATACTATTGTGCTATAAGAAATGATGAACAGGGGGACTTCACCGGAATCTGGAAAGACATATGAACTGATGTGGAGTGAGGGGAGCCGAACCAGGAGAACATTGTACACAGTAAGAGCCACAGTGTGCAAGGACTGATTTTAATAACCCATCTCAGCAATGCAAGGACCTAAAACAATTCCAAAAGAATCAGGATGGAAAATGCCTGCCACACTCAGAGAAAGAACAATGGACTTGTAATGCAGAGCAAAGCAGACTATTTTATTTTGTTGCTCAAGCCTTCTGAGCTAAGAAGAATCCCCACATCACCTACCTTGTATGTGCGTCTCCAACCTCAGCCTCTCCTTGAGGCTCTTCGGGATCCTAAGATTCTCCCGGATATGGACAAATAAGCCCCCACACCCTTATGAAGTTACAAAGTTCTTTATTGCATATATCTTACTGTGATTAATGTGCCTTCATGCCTCATATCCCATCCCCCTCCTCTTTCCTTGCTCTTTTATTAACCATTTGACTGCCTTCTGTCATGTGCTTCAGACACAGCCACTTAGTCCACACGGAGAGCAAAATTCCATTTAATAAAGCAGACTCCATACCCCACACCTCCTGTCCCTCTCCAAGGTACCCAGTTCCTGTGGGAAGGACTCCTGGGTCCTTGGTAAGGAGATGAAGGGACAGGGGCAGAATCAACTTACAGATGCCTCCTAGAACACATGCCAAGTATTAGCCACGTCTGCAAGGCCACACTGACCAAGGCTAGATATCTGTCTGTATATTCAAGGCAGGCTTTAAAAACTGGAAGGAGGAGGGGCCCCTCAGAAGGGGTTTTCTGAAGGAAGTAGTTTTTGAAAGGAATTGCCAGAAGGGGTCCTCTCAGGGGGGAACCCCTGGCCCATACATTTTGTGTTTTCCTTTTTTTCTCATAGTTTCTCTACTTCATTATGATTTTCTGTGCGATATGACTAATGTGAAAATGTGTTTAATAGGAATTTTTTTGCATAGAGTCCATATCAGATTGCATGTTATCTTGGTGTGGTAGAAAGAAGAGAGGGTGAGAAAATTTTAAACTTATGGAAATGAATGTTGAAAAGTAAAAAAAAAAATAATAAGTTGGAAAAAAGATATACTTTGATGGCATAAACATCTTTGGATTATTGAAATCTTTGCCAATTTTCCCAGAAACAAAATAATTTCCCCTCCTCTTTTTTTCAATCCTTGTGACAATTCTTTCTCTCTGTGTTAGAGACAACTGTAAAGACTAAGTCTATGATTATAGTGGTAAATAGAACTCATGAGTGAATAACTTTTGAGGGTTTCCTAAAATTAATGAATGTACTTTAGCTTTAATTTTCATGATTGGGAAAAATTCCCATTACACACTCATAAACTTGTTACAGAGATGAGAAAGCCATACTATGGTATTTCACCATAGTACCACTTATCAGTTGGAGAATGTCCTACTGAGAACATCCTACTTCATGTCAAATTCCTACCAATTTGATTCCATTCCTTATATATCTTGAAAATATGTTTATTAAAGAATTCTGATGCAATTTTTTCCAGTTAACTGTTACCTTTCTAAACTTAACTGCATTGATTTTATTTGTTGATTTTTTTAATTGCATGCAATCAAAATTGCGTACTTTATCTTCTGTAATATTTTCTCTTCCTTGTTTGGTCATGAATATTTCCTTTCTAAATAAATCTGAAAGGTAATTACTTATTTACTCCTCTATTTTTTTTTAGTATATGGCCTTTTAATCTATATTCATTAGAAGCTCCCTTGACCTCCATGGAAAGAAGTTCAAGGGAGAGAAAATAATGCTTGCTAACAGAAAAAAAAATAAATTTCTATTTTAAAAAAAACATTTTTGGACCACACTTTTTTCATTGGTCTAGTAGCCTATTTGAAGGTCATTGTAGTAATCTGAGAAGTAAGTTTTTAACAGAAGACAATATCAATGTGAAGACAAAGGGAGAGATGAGAAATGTTGATATAGAAACTCACAACTTAATAACTAATTGAAACTATTCAATTGCTAGTGAATTCTCCCTTACAAGAGGCTTTCAGGTCAAAATGTTGAGTGACCACTTGTCAGGTATCATATAGTGAAGTTTTGTTTATGAATGTGGTTTGACTATATCATCACTAATGTTATAATGATTCTGAAAATTCTGTGATTCTATAGTTTTGAGGGACGAAGGAAAGGAGAGAGACATTGACAATTATAAAGAACATAGGTAACAATGATAGAAATGACAGAAATAAAGAAGTAGAGGATTCTAGGTTTGGGTAATAATGTTGGATTAACTTTCCAATATTTACAAAATAGAATCACATGAATATGGTTCTGTTTTTCCTGTCTTCATGCAAGCTTTCAGTAACATGACAATTTATTCAGAATTTATCATAGATGCAGTTTAAAATATCAGATATAGTGCCCATCATACAACCAAATAAGAAAGTTCATAGTTGATAGGCATTTATTCCAATGAATTCATCACTAATTAATTCTTGCATTCACTATTCATTCAACAAACATACCTTGAGAGTCCAGTACTTGTTCTACCTTGAAAGAGACATATTGGATTTTTTCTCTCATTTTAATAAGCTAACAGATGGAATAAGTGGTTAGCAAATGTAGTAACATAATAATGGGAAGCATAGTTGGCAAGCCAGCTCAGATAATAAATGTATATAAATATTTTCTTTAGTACACAATTACTAGATTTATATAACTAAAAGGTAAATCCTGTACCTTTATGCAGAATAGATTTAGACATTTTACACAGATATCTTAATGGATTGTAAAACCATTCCCTTAATATGTCTGTTTGAATGTTTCCTACACACTACTCAAAATTATAAGACTTTCACAAAACCCATGCTTAAATAGCCTTAATGTAATTTTCTCATTCTGCCAAGTGAATTCAACAATGAAAATATTAGGACAATCCCAATTAAAATGACAGAATGGCAAGAGAGTCAGATAGATGAACAATATTTTCACCTCTGGCTGTTGTCTTCAATTAAAATTCCCATCAAAGGGAAGAATTGATTAGTCTCTTCAAGCAAAAAGGCTGGCATCAAGCAACTAACTTAAATCATTTCCATTAGAGTTTCCAATGAATTTAAGACTGTCATTTCAGTCTGCTTAACAAGTCTGTGCCATCTTAAGCAGTCGCCTTCATTACAGATACTGATTTGGCAATCAGTGGCATGCTGGAAGTTCAAGAATGTAATCTAGAAAGGTCGGAGTTCTCCATGTGAAAAAAGTCCTGAAAAGGTCAACTAATTATTATTAAGTTTTACGATGTGCATTCCTCCTATTCTTTGATACAGATTTGTGGGTACACATTCTAATTATGGGTTGGTTCTAACTTTGTAATGAAAACAATCTATTTCATTATTTGATCTCTAATTTTCTCATTTGTGATATCTTTGATTAAAAAAGGGCACATGAAGCATTATGTTGATTGTGCCAAGAATGATGCTATTATTATACTATTAAGACAATGCCCTGGATGACAACTGAAAGAGTCTGGAAAGGAAAAAAATGCTTCAGAAATAATTATGTTGAGATATTTTAAAAGTAACTAATCACATATTAAGTTTTGATCCACACAGTCTTCTAAAGCATGGGAAAACATTAAGCACTTTTATATTAGGGATGCAAAGTTGTATTCAAATAGTACTAGTTGGTCTGTGAGAAATATATATCTACCTATATTTTATATACATATGTATGTATGTATGTATGTATATATGTGTACTTCCAACACAATATTCGCAGCACCAACAGTGGCTGTAAATATGCTGGTATAGTGTTCAATTGCAAAATATAACAGACTCTCCATATAAAAGATAGAAGCAAAATATTTATTCATACACCAGAAAACCAAATTCATCATAGCAACATAGAAGTTAATACATGACAATGCAGGAGAGACCCACACCATCATTTAGCTTTCCCACAAACCAACACAAGCCTAGCTGTCACAGCAGGTGGCAAACAGCCAACATTTACTCACAGGCCTGTCAACCTTGGATGCATCCTCTACTCCCTCAATTTCTAACTGCTCTGATTCCCAGCTTCCTGTGGGCTCTGCTCCACCCTTCAGCATACTCCTCCTGCCACAAATTCCATGCTATCACTCTGCAGGGGGGCTGAATCGATTGATCGGGGCTAAGTGCTCTTGTGTTGAGTGGCCTGGATCCAGATTGTGGTCTTGGGTCGTGGTCCTGGGGTGCACTTTCAGCAAGCCAAAGCTGGGGGGACTTGCAACACCCCCCTAATAGCTCCGGAAGTTGGGAAAATCCCAGCAATTTGGAACAGAACTTCCCCCCTTGGAAGCAGAGTTTCACAGATCTAAAAAAACCAACCAGTTAATTAAATGGCCAACATGAGAAAGAGGAAGCAAAATAAAAAACACTAATAAAACTCTAGAATCCTTTTTTATGGATAAAAAGGGTCAAAGCATGGAAGGGGAGGAAGAGAGCCCAGAAACCAGAACTCCCACACCAAATGCTTCCAAGACAATT
>CM053594.1:191224713-191250168 GCA_028646575.1 Pseudocheirus occidentalis
TGGAAAGCATCCTTCAAGAAATCCTCAAAGAAAATTGCCCTGATGTTTTAGAATCAGAGGGCAAAATAGAACTTGAAAGAATTCACCGATCACAAAAAAAAGAAAAAAAAAGATTGCAGTGTGTATGTTTATACACATATCTCTAAGTGTATTTGTGTGTCAGAAACTGTGATTTGATACCTTGCATGGAAAGTATGTGAATGCAAATCAGCCACTCAATTGTAAATTATACCCTTAGAAAGTTGTATTGAACATGAGAGGCCAAGTGACTTGCCTGGGATCATATGGCTGGAATGTGCCAAAGATGAAGATATTACAAGGTCGGCCCTTTATCCACTCTGCCACATTGGCTTTTAGAACACAATTATAACTAAGAATATTGGCATTTGGCTCCAGTATTGCACCTAAAATATAATGTGACTAATAATTTGACTTCTCCTTTACAATAGATTAGATACATATATTGTCAGGCAATTGCATTTTGACTATTCTTTTATTTCTCTTATGTAGAGAATGCAACAGAATTTCTGATTAGTTCTGCCATATTTTACATAGCTATACTGGAAACAAAGCCTGATTGAATACAGGTCTATGCATCTTTGTGAGTATTAAGGCCTAGTACACATAAAGCCAAACCCTCAGAAGGTTTCTAATATGCAAACCAAACATCTGGGTGACTGACAAGTGTACCACTAAATACTCGTGTGGCCTTGGGCAAGTCATTTAATTTCACTGAGACTCATTTTGTTCATCTCTAAAATGAAAAGGTAAAGATGAGTATAAGGTCCCTTCTAGTTACCCATATATTCTATGACTCCATAAATGAATCATTTCTATATTTATATCAATGTTGTATTTTGTATTATCAGGTCAGGACTGTGTCCCTTTTGTTGTTTAGGAGTAGCCTTTTCATCAACCAGTATTTTCTTTAACTATTGTGACCAACCATGTTTTGAGGGGCTATTATTGTATGAATTTTTTATTTACAGTCTCATCTATAAATGTGAAGATAAATTATTAAATAAGGTTGTTTATCTCTTACTGAACCCTGAACGCACAAATAAAACCTCCATTTTGGGAGATTCTTTTCCTAAGTAGAAAAGTTTACTTCATTATAATTCTTGTTTACATTTTAAGATTTAGTTGTTTCCTTTTAAGTATACCTGATTGTAACTTCATAGATTGTTTAGTTTGTCATTCTTCTTCAAAACTGGATTGTTACACTTCATTTTTCTTGTTTTGGTTTTGTTTGCTTTTGCAAAAAGACTTACTGGGTTATCCTTTATCCCCAAGGATAAATAAAAGTAATTTCTCCCTAGGTAATTGTCAGAAAAATTATGAGCACTTGCACTAGGTAGACTATTCACCCTGATATAACAGCTGCCTCCCAAAATTACTGAATAAACATCATCCTTAGTCTAATTATGAGAATCTGCCTAGTACAGTCCCTGTTAGATTATCAAGATGGCAGGCACTTGCACAATACAGAGGAAAGAATATTAGATTTGGAGAAAGAGGAGCTCAGTTAAAATGCTGTCTCTAACCTTGTTTGTTTAAACCTTGGAAGTTCTCTTCACTGGCTCTCAATTTCCTCTTCCATGAAACGGTGATGGTGCTGGGGTTGAACTAAGTAACCTCTATAGTCACTTACCCTATGACCTAAAGAAACTGAGGATACTGAATTTGTGTCAAGGCTGTGTTGCCCAAAAGAACAGCCATATATAGAGAAGACTGAAGTCCATGAATTCACCCATGGACAATCAGGGCTCCCAAACTTCATTTTAAAAATCTGTATAAGTGAGAAAAGTCCTACTCAGATTGCATTGCTACTAAATATTTGTCCAATATTTCTCAAATGAATGCTGGTGTTTATATCCCTATGGCATAGGACCAAGAAATCTATAGGCCTACAAGAGCATGCCCCTAGATCATGAGCATACATCTAGAAGTACCTGAGAAAGCCCTGGAAGCTGTCAAATTCCTATATTTGATATTCATCTGACTGTTACATCTCTCTTCATTAACCCAAAGAGATTATATGTGAATTATAGGTTGGGCCTAACCTTCATGTTATGGTGGTATAGCACCAATATTTACGACATAATACTCCACAATTAAACTAAATTCAAATGATATTCTAAAAATCAATTAATTTGATCAGAACCTACTGTTCTTACAACTTTCCCTATGCCTTTTCCTTCCTAAAACTATTCTTCAGGCATATTGAGACCTTAGTTCTCTCCATTACTTAATACTCTCCCAAGTCATCACTCCTTTTCTTATTTCACCTTCCTCATTTCCTAATTCATCCCATCATCCTGCCTCTCCATTTCTACTCTGAAAGGAGCAAAAGGTAATCAAGTAATTGAGAAACAATATGATCTGTATGTATGTATTATTATGTATGTATGTATGCATTCATGTTATCTCTCAAATGGGCCTACACTACAGCTAGTCAATCAGCAAGCATTTAAGTGCTTAAGTGTAAGGAAAAGCAAACATATGATTCATGTTATAAAAGGGAGATAACATAAAAAAATGAACATATAAGACATACACAGTGTAAGTGGGAAATAATCACAGATGGAAAGCACTAGCAAAGGTGAACAGAGGAAAATAATCAGGAAAACTCTCTTGAAGAAGATGGGACTTGGGGAGAAATTTGGAGGAAACCAAAGAAGGCAAGAAGCTGAGGTTTGGAAGGAAAGTATTCCAGGTATTAGAAGCAATCTTTTTTTTTAGATATATATATTACTTATCATTTCAAGAAAAGTTGTATTACTTCCTATGCTTTCCAGTATTCAAATAGGAAAAGATATGACTTGTCAAAAGTCTTATCTAAATTTGTTGATAAAAAGATTGATTTTTATTGTTTTTGTTATTGTTGTAGCCAATTATACCTACAGTTTTTCTAATTTTTAATCATTCCTGGTCAGAGTGTATTGACTGTGTGTGTGAGAGATATATTTCTTTAATTTCCTTTCTGTAATTTTATTTAAATTTTTCATCAATATTCATTAGGAAAATTGATTGGAGATGATCAGTGGATACTTTTAATTTCTATTTTACATTTTGGCTTTAAGGTAGCAGGGTAGGTTTATAATTTCTTGAAATAGGATGTCTATGCTCTTTCATTGTTTATGATTTTCAGGTAATCCAAAAATTCTTAAATTATTTCTCCATGGGTTGTTTCTCAGATTAGTTATTTTTCTAATAAGATAGATCACATTTCCTTTTATTTTTTATTCTTTTGACTTTGCTTTATTGTTTCTTGACATTTACTTTGATTCTATGGCAATATTTCCAGTCCACTGTTCTGTGATCACATATCTCTCCTTCCAATATACAGTCTTGCCTTAGGCTGGAAGAGTGAACTTTCGTTGGTGTTTCCACTCCAGAATTTTATTTTTGGAGTTATTTTAATTTATTTTTTTTGGAAAGGAATGTTGGGAGAGTCTGGCTGAGGGCTTTCTCTACCCTGTCTTCTTGGTTCTGTTCCTGTAAGTCCCAAACAGAGAAACTCTTTAAAGAATAGAGAAGCAATATGAAGAAATAGTAAAACTATACTGGAGGAGGAACTCAATTTAGCTCTTCTTATATCTAGATAAATCTACATATAAAATAAAATGAAATTAAGAAGATGACCCAAATTTTATTTTAAAAAAAGTTAGATAAGACAGATCTCTGAAGAAAAAGGAATATAAATATTAAGGAGTATACTTTTATCCCCAGCTATACATGGTACTTTCAAAAAATATTAACAATGTTTGAGGTCATAAAAACTTTACAAACAAATGCCCCCTAAAAGAAGTATTAAATGCATCATACTGGATAATGATGCAACAAAACTGTATTTAATAAAAGCCACAGAAACAGATAAAAAGCAAATTGGAATCTAAATAAGTGAATCTTAAAGCATAATTGTATCAAAATTCAAATAATTGAAATAACAAATAATTTAAGGTAAAGGCAATCATGAAACAACAAATCAAAATTTGTGGTGGATAATTTACATCAATATAAGAAAGTTCAGATAAAAAAATTTGTACACAAATAAAAATAAAAGAATTAAAGAACAATTTAAAAATCCCTAAATAAACACTAAAATAGAAGTCTTCAAAATCAAAGGAGAGATTAATACAATTGAAAATTTTAAAAATGTGAACTAATATATACCAGGAATGCAGAATTGTTTCAATATTAGAAAACAAAAACATTAGAAAAACTATACACATAATTGATTGTAACAATAATAAAGAAAGATATGATCATATGAAAAAATGCAGAAAAAACTTTTGACAAAATACAACAGTACAAACACTTAAATTATGAGTACATGAATTTTTTTCTTAAAATTATAGGTAGTTTCTATCTAAATCCATCAAAAAATCATCTGTAATAGGGATAAATTAAAAACCTTCTCAGTAAGATCACCAGTGAAATAAGAATGACCATTATGACCAATATTATTCAATATTGTATTAAATACTCTTGATAATGAAAATCACAAGAAAAATGGAAGGAATAAAAATAGACAATGAGGAAGAAAAACTATAATTCTTTACAAGATGACATGATGGTATATTTAGAGAATCAACTAAAAAACTAGTTGAAACAACTAACAACTTTAGCAAAGTTGTAGGATATAAAGTAAACCTGTAGAAATCTTCAGCATTTCTATGTGCTAACAAACAGAGCAGGAACAAAAATGAAAATAAAAATAAATTTCATTTTTTTAAAACTGTAAACAATAAGAAATATTTAAGAATCTACCTGACAAGACAAATATACAAAAATTCTGTACACAAATAAAAAACCCTTTTCACACAAATAAAATCAGGCCTAAAAAATGATTCATTGTTGATTGGTAGGACAAAGCAATATAATAAAAATGACAATTGTACTTAAGTAAATTTTATATTCAGTGTAATACCAATCAAACTGACAAAAATATTTTTAAAAGCTAGAAAAAAGCCATAATAAAATTCATCTGGAGAACAAGAGAACAAGAATATGAAAGGAATCAATGAAAAAATAAATATGAAGGAAGGCAGCATAGTAGTAACAGATTTCAAAGTAGATTTTAAAGCAGTAAACAGGAAAACAATTGAGCATTAGCAAAGAAATAGAATGATGGATAAGTGGAATTGATTATGTATGCAATATGCAATTGTAAATCTCCATAATAAGCTTGTGTTGGATAAACCCAAAAATCTAAACTACTGGGGCCAGAATTCATCATTTGACAAAAATTGGCTTGGACAATTGCATAGTAATTTGATAGGAAGCAGCCAGCAACCAACATCTCACACTGTATATGTAGGTACTCTTAAATAAATTAAGGGACCATGGAATAGTTTGCCTGACAGATCTATGGATATGGAAGAAGAGTTTATGAAAAAAAAACAAAAGAAAGGATAGAAAAAGTTTTGAACAAACAAATTCAAGCAGTCAAAATTGGAGGGTAAGCTACAAATTGTCATGGGCATGTATGTACAAATTTCTCTGATAAAGACCTCATTTCTCAAATATATTGACAATTTATAAGAAAATTAATCATTACTTAATTGATAAATGATGAAAGAATATGAATAGACAAGTTTTCAGAAGAAGAAACCAAGTCACATAAAATGCTCTAAATCATGATAATTTCACAGATTGTCAAATGCAAATTAAAATAAACTCTGAGGTGCCATCACATCTATTATATTAGTTATTATGAAAGAAATGAAAAATGACAAATGTTGAGTCAGATGGGATGAAATTGGGACTCTAATGTACTGTTTGTGAAGTTGTCAATTGGTCCATCTATTCTGGAGAACAATTCAGAACTATACCCAAAAGGCTATGAAATTTTGCTTACCCTTTTCCCCAGCACCAACATTATTGGGTCTATGTCCCAAAATGACCCAGAAAAGGTAAAAAGACCTGTTTGTACTAAAACATGTACAATACCTCTTTTTGTGGTGGCAAAGAATTTGAAATTGCAGAAATGTCCATCAGTTGAGGAACTGTTAAACAAGACATGGCAAAAGATTGTATTGCAATACTATTGTGCTAGATGAAATGAGCAGGATGATTTTTTTAATTGAGAAGTCTTATATGAATTGATGTAAACTGAGGTGAGTTGAGTCAAGCGATAGTACATAGTAACAGCAATATTGTCAAGATAATCAATTACAAAAGATATAGCTACACTGATAAAGACAATGAACCGAGGCAATCCTTAGGGGTCCATGAAAAAAATGTCATCCACTTCCAAAGAGAAAGCTGATAAATTCTGAGTGTAGAGTGAAGCATATTTTTTTAATTTCTTCATTTTTCTTGGTGTGTATGTGTGTGTATTTGTGTGTTTGCTTCATGGCTAATATGGAACTATATCTTGCCTCACTTCATATACATAATTGATATCATATTGCTTGCCTTCTTAAGTGCTGAGAATATGTTTGCTGTGATGATAATGAAAAATGCCAGTTTTGTGGAAATGTTTTTATTTAGTTAGTCCACCAGTTGCATCTGTTCTTTCAAAAGGAAAAGGGCTGTTTCAAAATACCTGTGCAAGTATATCTATCTTTTCTTCAAAATCTTTTGATATATTACTATTGTTTTTGCTATTCATTTCATTACTAGATAGAATTTTCAAGGTTTGAATTATAAGGGAAGTGACCTAAGGTCACTTTTTATGACTGTAGGTTCCTTAAAATTTTCTTTTTTACATTTTAATAGTTCCCCAATTTCATATTTATTTAATCCAATTATGGATTAAAATAAATTATTTCTTTTAATTTCCTTGAATTTGTCCATACTACATTGTTTCTGGGGCAAGTTATCAAAGCCCTTGACTATAATTAATGAGACATGTTTCTACTTTTATGTAACACTGGAGAGAGGCAGCTTGGCATGGGGGGTTAGAAAAGTGTCTGTATAGTCAAAAAGACCTGGGCTCAAGTTCTGACTCCAGCACATATTGGGTGGTTGCGTGACCCTTGGAATATTACTTAACTTTTAGTCTTCTAAGCAACTCACTAAAACTAAAAGTCCCAGAGAGAATACCAAGATATGGGGAGCTCACATATCTGGGATTTCCCTTTATCAATGAATTCCCAGAGCCTCTTTCCCAGTAGAACTGGCAAATCATAAAAGTATTCATATCTTCAATCAATTCATGCGCACTCACAGTTTGCCCATTTAGTGCTCAGGGCTATCTACAATGAAGCATTGCTAACTGGTGGGGAATAGGTGTTTATTATTTGTTTTGGTGTATCTTTCTTTCTTGTGCTATCAGAACATAAGGGAATTTCAGAAGCTTCTCTGCCCTTGATGTGCAGATCATCACAATGGTTTGAGTAGGCAGAATATACATATATGCCTATAACACTCTGACTGGAGTGTTAACTCTATCAGTGATTTTGCCAGACCTTCAGAGAAGCCTCAAAACTTCTCGTCCTTCACACACACACACACACACACACACACACACACACACACACACACACACACACACTTGATGGATTTTGTTTTAAAGGGCTATTACTATCACCTATCTAGAGAGAATTTGATGATATTAGGGAATCGTAAGCAATCCCCAAATTTTGGAATTAGGCCCTCAAATCAAGGGCCCATGTAGTCTAAGATATAGAGTCAGGAGAAACTCTGAGAGGAGTGGCTGTAACTATAAGTAACAGAAGGATTTTTACGTGGATCCAATATACAAGTTCCTATTAATTTTGTTTCAGTGTTATCAACCATACTTATTACTACCCTCCTCCATCCTCATGATACTTATAAGGGGCTATATAATTTTCACTACTAGTATATGGACTAATACTTTGGATATCAACCTTATGTTGTATATATTACATTGATATGTTCATAGGGCAGCTCTAAAACTAATTATTGAAATCATCAATAATAGTTGTCTGGGGTCAGTTTACTTAAAAGATTGTAGAAAGTTGAAACTGCTGTTCATTAATACAAGTAAACAGATTGGAATTTTTATTCCCTTGTAATAGAATGGAGTCTAATGTTGAGAAATCATGTCATGAATGCATGGCATTGGTAACAAGGAAGAAAAATTATATGGATAATGAACAATGAATAAAAGCAGGCATCAATTTACAGTCAGAGTTTATCAGATCTCTCTCTTTCTGGCGATGGATTGTACTCTTCATCATGGGTCCTTTGGAACTATTTTTGGATCATTGTATTAATCAGAGAACCTAAATCTTTCACAACTGCTCATCATTACAGTATTGTTGTTACTGTGTGCAACGATCTCTCGGTTCTGCTAATTTCATTCTGCATCAGCTCATATAGATTTTTTCAGGATTTATTTTTCTGAAAACATCCACCTAATCATTTTTTATAACACAATAGTATTCCATCAATCATATACCACAACTTGTTCATTCTTTCTCCAATTGATGGGCATCCCCTCAATTTCCATTTCTTTCCTACTACAAAATGAGCTGCAATAAATGTTTTTGTACATTTAGGTCCTTTCCTTTTTCTTTAATCCATTTAGGATACAGTACTAGTAGTAGTATTTTTAGGTCAAAGGATATGCACAATGTTATAGCCCTTTAGATATAGTTACAAATTGTTCTTTAATTCAGAACTCTACCAACAATGCATTAGTGTCCTTATTTTTCCACGTTCCATCCAGCATTTGTCATTTTCTTTTTTTTGTCCTGAGAGTCAACATGATACGTGGGTTGAATCTCAGAGTGGTCATCATTTGCTTTTCTCCAGTCAGCAGTGATTTTGAACATTTTTTTCAGCTGACGATAGCTTTCAGTTCTTAAAACTGCTTTTTCACATTCCCACTTATCAATGGAGGAGTGGCTCTCATTTTGATAAATTTGCTTCAGTTACCCGTATATTTAAGAACTGAGGGCTTTATCTGAGAAATGTGTTATAAAATTTTCCCCCAGATTCTTGTTTGCCTTGTAATTTTGTATGCATTAGTTTTATTTGTGCAAAACCTTTTAATGTTATGCCATCAAAATTATTCCTTGTACTTCCCTTGATCTTCTCTATCTCTTATTTGGTCATAAATTCTTATTCTCTTATCTGGGGATCTGACAATTTTTCCACACTCCTTTAGTTTACTTAGGATATCACACTTTATGCCTAAATCATGCACCCAGTTTAATATAAGGTGTGAAATGTTGGTCTATGCCTTGGTTCCAACAAACTACTCTCCAGTTTTCCAAGCAATTTTTTTTTCAAATGCAAGTTCTGGCTCCAATAGTTTAGATCTTTGAATTTATCAAACAAAAAACAACTGTGATAATTTGCTACTGTGTGTTATGTACCTAATCAACTCCATTGATTCATCTCTAGTTCTTTAGCAGTATCAGATGGTTTTGATGATTATTGCTCAGTAATATAGCATGAAATCTTGTACTGCTAGGCCACCTTCCTTCACATTTTCACTGATTCACTTGATATTTTAAACCTTTTGTTCTTTCAGATGAAGTGTGTTATTATTTTTTCTAGCTCTATAAAATAACTTATGGTTACTTTTATTGGTATGGTACCAAATAAGTAAATTAATTTAGATTGAATTGCCATATTTATCTTATTGGTTTGCCCTACCCATCAGCAATGAATATTGTCATCCCCAGGAATGAACCTAGCCCATATAGTTTCACATATAAATAACTAATACAATGTAAAATAGATTAAGTTATAATGAAGATAGAGTTAAAATCCATTTTAGAGATGAAACAACTAAAGAAACAAGAAATTTGCATGTTAAAGGGGTTCCCTGGAGAAAATAGCACCTCAACATGGTAGTTCCTATGACAGAAATAAATCAGCTTCTCATGACAGCTAACAGGAAGAATAGTTTGGCACTTTCAAATGAAATCATACAAGAATAAGGTTGACAGGGACTTCACACTACTCAGAAATATCTCTGAGCCATATAGGAATCCCTCTTTGGTTACTGGAATGTGATGTATCATCTGAATCTTTTCCCTTTTTGTTTTTTCATGTTTGCCATCATGCAGACATGTACTTAATGCATGAGATCATTTTTCTTTTCAAATAAATCTTTGTGACTTTTCTGTTTGTCAAGAAGCTTGGGCTAGGGAAAAAAAATGAAATGAGACTGAAAAAGGTCACCTGACGAAAGACCATTAATTCTAGGGAAATGACAAGCCAAGGTCACTCAACAGTGAAGAAGGAACAATGGCAGGAAAAGCATTGTCCTTTGACAGAAAAACTAACTTATGGACATATTCACCTTTCTTCAGTTGGAAAAATTTCCATAACTTAAAAATAATTTCTAAGCATCCCATATAGAAAAACTGATAAATCAAGAAGACAGTATGAAGAGAGGAGAAAAATAGTAGTAGTGGTTGTTATAGAATAACTTTGACACTCACTGCAAGATGCAATTATTTTATTTCTTCAGATTACTCAGGGGGAGATGAATTGACAGTTCTTTTACTCTCTGCATTTTCAATGAAATTACATGATGCCAAAACATCCAGAGGAGAAGTTAAAAGTTTGGTTACCTGAATAAATTATTTTTGTGATGACAAGCATCCCAAACTTTCCAGATATGCAGATATTTGTTATTGTACAGTCAGTGATCCCATACATGATTACTAAATACCTACTATGTGGCAAATACTGAGCTAAGCACCAGGGAGAGCCAGTAAAATAAGTCGGCTCTGAGCAACTCATAGGCTAGTGGAGAAGTCAATGCAAACACAAATCATCCATCAGGAGGGGAGATCATTTTGGGTGGGGCACTAGAGTTAAAGAAGATCCGGAAAGGTTCTCTGACATACATAAAATATTTGGATAATTATGTAGATGTTTTAGCATCTCTGAAACAAGGAGATGTGAGACACACAAGTGCATGAAATGAAATTAAAGAACATCCCACACAAAGGAAATTTTGTAAAAAAAAAAAAAAAATGTAGTCTTTAAAAAAATCCTGACTATGTGACCTTGGGAAAGTCACTTCAATTCCTTGGACCTCAGTTCCCTCATTTACTAAGTGAGGGGATTGAACTACATGGCCCCTAAAGGCCCTTCCAGCTCTAGATTGATCTATCATCCTCTTCTTTTATCTGTTGACATTTCATTAGAAATCAAAATCTCTATTTTGTTCGGCCATTTTCAGTCATGCCTGTCTTTTCATGACTGTGACACCATTTGAGGTTTTCTTGTCTAAAATACTGGAGCAAGATCTAAGTAATTGGAAAATATCAGTTGCTAGTGGCTAGATCAAGCTAATATGATAAAATGACAATTTAAACTAAATTAATTCACCTCTTTAGTGCCATACTAATCCAATCTATTAAAAATTTATTTATAGAGCTAGAAAAAATAGTAACAAAATTCATCTGAAAGAACAAAATGTTCAGAATATCAAGGGATTTAATGAAAAGAAATGCTAGGGAAGGTGGCCTAGACATACCATATTTTAAACTATTTTATATAGCAGTAGTCATCAAAACTAGTTGGTACTGGCTTAGGAACAGAGTAGTGGATCAGTGGAAGAGATTAGGTACACAAGACAGGGCAGTCAATGACTATAATAATCTCCTGTTTGATAAACCCAAAGACTCTAGCTTCTGGGATAAGATCTCAACATCTGACAAAAATTTCTGGGAAATTGGATAATAGTATGGCAGAAACTGGGCATAGACCAATATCTTACACCGTACACCAAAATAAAGCCTAAATGGCTGTATGATGTAGATATAAAGGCTGATACAGTAAGAAATCTGGGAGAGCAAGGAATCGTTTCCTATCAGATTTGTGGAGAAGGGAAGAATTTTTGAGCAAATAAGAGATAGAGAGCATTATGAAATACAAAATGGATAATTTTGATTACATCAAATTGAAAAGTTTTTGTACAAATAAAGCCAATATAACCAAGATTAGGAGGGAAGTGGAAAACTAGGAAAGAGTTTTTACAACCAGTGTCTCTGATAAAGATCTCATTTCTAAAATATATAGAGAACTGAGTCAAATTCATAAGAATACAAGTCATTCCCCAGTTGATAAATGGTCAAAGGATATGAACAGGCAGTTTTCAGAGGAAGAAATTAAAGATATCTATAAGCATATGAAAAAATACTCTAAATAACTATTGATTAGAGAAATGCACAGCAAAACAACTATGAAGTACTGCATCTAACTGGTCAGATTGACTAAAATGACAAAACAGGAAAATGACAAATGCCGGAGAGAGTGTGGAAAAATTGGGACACTAATGCTTTGTTGGTGGAATTGTGAACTGATCCAACCATTCTGGAAAGCAATCTGAAACAATGCTCAAAGGGATATAAAATATACATACCCTTTGACCCAGTGATATCACTTCTAGGGCTGTAACCCAAAGAAATCATAGAAGTGGGTCCTATGTGTACAAAATTTTTTATAGTAGCTCTTTTTCTGGTGACAAAGAATTGGAAATCAAGGGGATGCCCATCAATTGAGGAATGGCTAAATAAGTTGTGGTATAGTAATTGAATAGTATACTATTGTGCTATTAAAAATGAGGAGCAGACAGACTTCATACTAACCTGTAGAGACTTATATAAACTGATGCTAAGTGAGAAGAGCAGAACCAGGAAAAATTTTGTACACAATTACAAACATAACATATATGTGACGACCAACTTTGATAGAATGGAGTCTTTTCAGCAATGCAAGGTTAGAAGACAACTCCAAAAGACTCATGATGGAAAAGAATATCCACATCCAGAGAAAGAACTACAGAGTCTGAATGAAGATTGAAGCAAACTACTTGCTCTCTCTTTTGTGCTTTGTTTTGTTTCCTTCCTTCCTTCTTTCTTATTATTCACTCCACTGGTTATAATTCTTCTTTACTACTTGACTAACATTTAATGTATAGGTATTTGTAGATCCTATATTTGATTGCATGACACCATGGAAAGTTGGGGAAGGTGAGAAGCGGGGGGGGGGGGGGTCGGTGGGACTTTGGATCTCAAGGGATTGTGGAACTGAATGTTGTAACATAAAAGTAAGCAAATAAGTTAAATTTTTATTAAAAATAAAAATAATAATACTGAAGTGATTTGCCATTTCCTTCTCTAGCTCATTTTATAGATGATGAAACTTAGGCAAGCAGGGTTAAATGACTCATCCAGGGCCCCATAGCTAGTACATGTCACAGACCAGATTTAAACTTAATAATATGACTTTTTCTTACTCCAGGTCACTGTATCCACTGTGCCACCAGGCTTCCCAAAACCTGTACTACTTAGCACTTACTGAAAATGAAAGCTTTAGAAACTGATGATCTTAGGTCATTGTAATTTAGTAACTGGTCACATTGAAAGTGTGGTAATTGCACTGGGGGTGGGGGTGGGGCTATGTTTAACCCTGAAGCTGCTGGAAGAGTTTTATTCATAACTCCCACACAGCATTTGGAGAAGAGCTTGGTCTTATAGGATTTGCATATATAATTATAAATTATAAACAAAAAATCACCTTTACTTCACTATTTCAAAATTGATGATTGATGACTTCTTTAGTCTAGTTACTTTAATTTACTGATATAGTCTCTACATTCCTTAATAGGTGGCCTTTATAAGATGATATGACTCAAATTCACCACCCTTAGGACAATCTGATAATGAATCTCTTTGAAAGAAGGACAGTAAGATCACAGGTTGAGAGGTGGAAGGGAACTCAGAGGTCCTCTAGTTCAGCCCCTTCATCTCCCAAACAAGGAAACTGCAAACCTGAGAGGTTAAGTGACCTGACCAGGGCATGTAAGCATTAAGTAGGAGAACAGAGATAGAAACCCAGGTCTTCTGATTCCAGTTCCTGGGTCCTTGTCACTGCCTAGTTAGGCTAGTACTTGGACCATATATACTGAGTTTGTACTTAAAATCTTTCCATACTAGTAAAGCCTCCCAGTTAGATGCTTTTAATATATATATATTAGAATCTAGGATCAACACCAATGCAAAAAGGAGGAACTTGGTGAATGGTTGTATCAACAGGAGTAGCACCTGGAGCAATGTTAAGTAATGGCAGATTTAAATAGAATTTTTATGTCATTTGCAGACCTAATTTGGCAACATATCATATACAAAGTTTTGCTTCTAATAATAATAATAATAACGGCTAGCATGTATATAGCATCTTAAGATTTGTAAAGCATTATTTAGATTGCCTCATTTAAATAATACTGAGGTAGGTACCATTTTTATTTTTAGTTCAGGACTGGTCAATGTAGACTATTTGTAATATGTTAATATGTGTGAAATGGCAGTACTCCTTCCTTAAACTTCCTAATTAAAATACCTCTCTCTCAATACTATGATTTATTCTAATGTCATTTTAATCAATGGCCATAATTCTAATTAGAACAATGCCATTTTGTTGGCTCATTTACTTAAAGGTAAGAATCCAGCTGAATGATATGTTTGTTTTAAATTAGGCAATCCACATAAAATAGGGTATCACCAGTTTGGGTGCATATAACACTTTGTTTGCAGTTGTCTCAGCCATTTGTTCTACTTAAATTGTAAGTTCACAAGGTCAAGGACTGTATCGCATCTAAATTTTGCTTCATTGTCCAGTGCCTGGCACAATCACTTGCTTTACGTTAGTTGTTTTTCACACACACACACACACACACACACACATACACACACAAACACAGACACAGGTATATGATGATTTATTATCAAAATGATCTTGTTTAAAAGATTGCATTTTGAAATAAAAATATCTGAATCAACGTAAAAGAGAAAATACTGCAGAGACTTTAGATAGATCACCAAGAAAGAATTGATTGAAATTAAAGAAATTCATTCCTATCACATAGTAGGATTCCAGATTAAAAAACAGATCAAGAATTAATTTTCAAAATAATTTAATTCCATAACCATATAGTATTCTAATATGCATAGTGGATAATCATTCAACTTAATTGTAGTGTTTAAACAGTTAAAATGTTCATGTGTATTTTAACTAGTCCACTTAGTTTCAGCAGGAGAATATTAAGCAATTATTTACTATACTCTTGCTGCCACTGAACATTGAAATATTTTTTTTGATTCATGTCTGAAAGATTACCAGCTTCCTATTTGCTTTGATTTGGAGACAAATTGTCTGGAAAGCACTTATTATGTATGATTATTTCTTATATGAAAATGATCAAGAAACAAGTGAACTCAGTTTTTAAAACTGGCCATGTGTTTGGTTCACACAGAGAAGCTGCTGACTGAGGTAATGAGAGGTTTATCCACTAGAAGAGGCAAATGTGCTTACTTACCTATCTACAGGACAAATAGTCCTCAGAACTGAGCTGAGAGTTGGGGGAATCTAAACCTTTAGCTTTCAAAGAAAAATATATTCAAAGGAAAATATATTTCCAGACCAGAGTTTGTCTACAAATACTTAACCCAGAATCAGTTTTTTTTAAAGAGTGATTCCATTAAAAGTTTGACAAGACAGAAAAGTTTTGAAAGGTAAGTGAATACTTTTTTTTTCTTTTTATATAGCTCTTAATGCTGTTCCTCATCAAAATCAGTTCCACCCTGAAATCGCTGCTCCACTGGGATCCATTTTCTATTAATCACATAAAGCCCTACTAACACATCTGGAGTGATTTTAAACAAAGTTGACAAATCATTTCCAACAGTAGGGGCCGGGAACCTGATGGAATTACTTGGCTCTTCTTCTAACTCGCACCTTGTGGTAAAATTGTTTCTACTATACAAGCCTAATTCTATGGCTAGCAATGAATTGCTGCCCTAGATAATGAAGTTGAGTTCATTTTGGCCCCATGTTATAAATGTGTTATTGTCTCAGCATGCAATAAAAATTATTCACAGTGTGAGCATGAAGTCTGAATAGTAAATTGCCCCCCAAACAGACTTATCTTCAATTTATAACTTTGCAGGTTTTGCCTCTCATAATGATTAATATTATATCACCATTTAAGACTTAGGTCATTCAGCAATGCAGCAACCATAGCCCAGAAGTCAGGGCAGTGTAAAAGCACTTATTGTTCAATGAGAATAATGCCCTGTGGCAATTTGTTTTATGGATATTTTTCCTACACAGAATAAAGATTTAAATAACAAGAAAAACAACTTAACCACACACACACACACACATACACACACACACATACATATACACAGTGGGGGGAGAGAGAAAGAGAGAGAAAGAGAGAGAGAGAGAGAGAGAGAGAGAGAGAGAGAGAGAGAGAGAGAGAGAGAGAGAGAGAGAGATTCAGTGAGAAAAAATAAAAATATTCAAATACAAAGTGGTGATAAGACAATCACTCATGAAATGGTCCTATTAGAATTAATGAAAAAATATTTTCCCAATGACAAGCAAAAGAGAGGGAAATGTCCAAACATGACAGGCCCTACAAGAGAAATAAGATGGATATGGGGGAAAAGATGAACTGAGGGCAACTTTCAGAGAAACAATAGGTGGAGTAGCTCTAAGCATCCCAAGGAAGTCCTTCCAATCCCCTAAAGAAGTCTCCTAATACTTATGTAAGGAGGACTCCCCTCTTAAAAGCATAATTATAAAGGGAGGACAATACGATTCCACAAAATGTTGTTGTTATACATGCTCCCCAATTGTAATATGTCCAGTGATACCAAGACTTAACAAAGGAATTTTGACTTAAATTTCTTTGACTTGGGAGCAAATGCTTTCTCCATTCAAATAAAGAATGGCAAAAAATGGTGGGGGAAATATGGTTAAATCAATAGATGTCTATATAACAGCACATAACTCACAACACTCATTTGCTGCCGTATTCCCCCCTCCCCTTGCCCCATTCTGTTTCTTCTATTATTGATTCATTTTTTCCTCTGATTCACTCTTGTCCCCATGGTCAGCATTTCAACAATGCAGTGGTTCCTTTTCCTTTACCTACCAAAGTTGAAAAGAGTGGGTTTTTTTTTCCTTTCTCACCTTCATATTTGGATTTCAAAAAAAGAATAATCTATATTAAATGTCCCCATGTTTTCAGCAGTGACTCATTTTAGCCCTTTATATTCTGGCTTTCTAAATTTTACTAATATTGCATTCTCAAAATTCAACAATTCTATATCCAATGGATTTTTCTTAATCTTTAAATTCATAACATGTACCAGTTAAATACTCTCTATTAATCTTCTTAGTACCCTCTACTTTCCTGGCTTCCATCACACTCCATCTTCTTAGTCCTCCTCCTCCCCTTCTGGGATGTGATAAGAAAAGCACTTTGCAATCCCAAAGGTGTTCTAAAAATGTAAATTTTTATTCTTACATTTGTTATGATTATTTTGAAATATACTCAGGTCAAGAAAGAAGAGTAGATTTTATTCCTACACCTATATTATACATTTTATAGGAAATGGCCTTTTTTATCTTTGGATCATCAGTGCTTAATCAAGTATCATTTACTTAATAAATTCTTGGTTTCCCAGTTCAAAGATTTACTAGAATTTAAAAATAAAGTAAGACTTTTGGGATACCTCCACATTAAGTTAAATTTAAAAAAAATACTTATACAAGGAAATGCATAGTTACTGGTGAGAGGAGACTGTCTTGTGCTAGTCCTCTGGCATAAGGAAGCCTCTCTAGGAAGGAAAGATATTTCTCCTTTTACCCTTGCTTTCTAGGACTGGGGTCAAAGTGTCGAAGTCCCTACTGAAGGTGCAAATGTCAAAAATAAAAGTCCCTGTCTAGGGACCTGGCTTATGTTGTTATGAAAATAGACTTTTGCCTAACATTCATAAAAACAAATCCAATGAGTATAATTGTGTCTCTTGGAGAAAAAGAAGAAACAAGAGAAAACTTATCTGAGGGAGTTATATGGGAATGCAGTCTTATCAACTGCAAACTTCTATTAGTTGGGGTTTTTTTTGGACCATTTACAGGAAAAAGATAATTAATGTACTTAAAGATCAACTAAATACATTGCAAAATCCTTAAGTCTTATAAATCATCAACAAAAAGCTAAATTATGGTCAGCAGAATTTTATCATTGAGTATACATATATACATATACATATATACATACACATCCATATACATATATATACATATATATATATACACACACATATATACACACATATACATCCTTATTTATTTATTTATTTATTTACTTGTTTACTTATTTACTTATTTATTTACTTATTTTAAATTACGTCAATGGAATATCTGACCAGTGACTACTTTCTTGACCAGAATTCATTGTCTTTGCATCAGACAAAATATGTAAAGGTAATTTAGTACATCAATTAATACATGCAAATTCCAAGAAAATCTCCTCAGACCTTTGGTATCAGTTTCCTGGATATTAAAAGCCTGAGTTATCTGTATAATTTTCCATTTCATTTGGATAGTGATACTACTCCTTAAATGATTAAATTCCTGTCTTTCTTAACATCATCTGGCCTATTTGAAACTCTCATAATTCTTTTATGTATTTAAAACCTGAATTAGACCCCAAAGCCATCTCCTATGAGAACTATTACTTCAAGAAAAGATTTATGGCTTAAAATGTTGTCTGTTCTTGTGATTCTGGAAGGATTTCTAAATTAAAAACATTCATCTGTCAAGCAGGATTGAACTTTTACCAAGTAATTCAAGTAGTTCCTATATGAAAGGAGTGATCCAAAACATCAATATGGAGCTGAACAATTTTTAAACAATAACGTGCCACCCATTAAATGCTTAATTCTTGAATTTGACCAAGAAAAGCAGTAACAGTAAAAGGATGTCTTGGCCCTTCATAATGCATAGTTACTGGTGAGAGGAGACTGTCTTGTGATAGTCCTCTGGCATAAGGAAGCCTCTCTAGGAAGGAAAGATATTTCTCCTTTTACCCTTGCTTTCTAGGACTGGGGTCAAAATGTCGAAGTCCCTACTGAAGGTGCAAATGTCAAAAATAAAAGTCCTTGTCTAGGGACCTGGCTTATGTTTAAGAAAAGGCTTATGGGCCATCCTGTTGGGGAAAACAAGTCACTTAATAATGAGTTAAATTGCCTAAAATAATATAACAATGGAGACCAGTTCAATATTCAAATTTTATTGACAAATAATAGAGAATAGTAGGAGAGGAGAGAGATTGAAAAAAGGGATCTGATATGAGTCAAACATATACATATTAACATAGAATAAAACTCTAACAATAGAAAAACACATAAGGGTGGCAATATGTTACAGACACAATTCCATTCAAGTGGTCCATTCAGATTGGAAGGATTAGTCCTATAGGAGAAGGATGCTCCCAAGGAGGGAACATGTACTGCCAGGGAGGGGAGATGTACTCCAAAGTACTGCTGTGCAAGTGGAATACTTAAACCTTAATTATGGTGGACACCTGAAGATGGCCAATTTGCATGTGAAGTTTCAAGGGACATAAGGGATTTTTTTGAGGTACATAGGTGCAGAGGAGGAATGATCAACTGGTAACTGGCAACAAATTATTTTTGTACATACAAATGCATTCATCTTAAATAATACTGTTAATGTTTTTTCGTGGCCTAAAATTGTAACAATGTTTTACATTCTATGAACTACATATATACAATTTAAGAGGAGAATCTTTAAGAGGAGAATGTCATTGTCATCGTAGGATCACTGGGTCTTATTTTACAACAAATGATGCCACTTGTGCAAGTTCCACAGAGTCAATATATACACAAGAAATGTAATGTTACTTCCTGAGCAAATCTGATTTATCTACTAACTCTTGCCTATATGAGAATGAATACTTACAATATTTAAAATCCAGTCAGTCATAAGCTTGAGAGTTCAAATGGGGATGCCACAGACTTGTTCAGGGTGGTTATTGCTTACCATGGTTGTATATAAAGAATAATGAAAGTCTGAATTATTTGTCAAACTAACTATCACTAAGGTGAAAGATCCATTTCATACTTAGTTCAGCCTTCTATCATTGATTAGCAAAACAGCTTTCTGAAGTCAATGTGGCTTACTATTTAAGTGTGTTGTTAATATAAATGGATTCTTGAAGAGTATGAGAGTAAACACTGAAGGATTAGCAATTATACAGGTATTCAAGGACACATGCTTACTTTCACTTGCCAAAAGAGCTCACACTAAATATGTATGGTCACTGCCATAAAAATGGATTAAAGAGAGTCATTTCTATGTGTACTGAGCACAAGTAAGACTTAATGAAGAGAAGGGTGTGAGGGGATTTTAATTAGAATATTTTTGCTCAGCAAGTTTGGGAGATAAAATAAGATAAATGCATAAACATATAATAAAAGACATATATATGTTTAAGATTCTATAGTCAAGGAGAACTATATATTCACAGGAAGGCAAAGGCTTGAATTGCATTATAACTAAGCAGGTATTTTACCAAAATGATATTTCCCGTGTGAGCCCTACATATAAAAAGTATGTTATATTAAGTATGTTATTCATCTATGTTTTATGTCATATCACATTAGAACATGCTGCAACAGTTACACCCGAACTCATCTCCAATTAATTATTAGATGAAATTTAACAAATGCACGCTTCTGTGATGTCATCCTCCTTCCTAAAGATCCAGTGAAAACAAAGACAGGAGACAAGCAAATCAGTTCCTAGTAGAGAACTGTTAACCTTTCATTTATTTATTCTAAAACTAATAAATTTTACTTAGAGTTAAACCGCAGGTAATGTAATGATCGTGCAACAAAAGTACCATTTTTGTTGTTAACAAATTTAATTGTTCACTTATTTTGCATGAACAAACTCTGATTGTTCCATTTAAAAGACTTGGGGAAAAAAAAACAAGGGAGCTAAAACTGTAACCCCAAATGACATTTGCCGCAAAAAAACAAAAGCCAAACAAAGTGAACAAAAATACCCAGGGGGCAAAACACAAAAAATAGAAATAAAAACAACAAATAATACTTTAAAGATTTCTTCTGAAAAATGATCAAGAGGGAAATACAAATACAAATTTAAATAGCAGAAGTGATTCTAGAGAAGAATATATAAAAACTAAAGACTAAGTACTTTAATCCTTGGAAGTGATTAAATATATTTGGGAGACTAAATTGAGAAATTCAAAAGTATATCAAAAGGAAGAGGAAAGACAGAATAGAGGGAAATGTATAATGTACCCTAATTAATTCTATGAGTAAACAATGAGGGATAAGATGACTCACGTAGTTGCTCAGAAAATTTAGGAGTCATGGGAGATTGAAAGAGGAAGGAGAGAGATGGGCTGAAATAGGAGTAAAGAACTGGGGAAATCTTGACTCAGTGTGAAAAGAGGGTCCTATTGAAGATCACTACCATGAGGGGAAATATATTTTCCTTAATGGATAATGAGGACTTTATAATAGGTCTAATCTGCAGGGTTTGGTATTCATAGAGAAATCTGAGATTGAGTTTTCTGCTTCCCCTGACTTTTTACCTCAGGAGACAGAAAATTATTATCAGAGATACCAGTACACCTGAAATCTAGAGGGGTAAAAGGGCACAAAACCATCAAGGAGATAGCATGACAAACAGGAAAGAGAATGGTCATAGGGAGGGCAGTGGTTAGAACTGGAATGTCTGGTTTGAAACATGAAAATTTCTGACAGGGAACAATACTTCTTTCCTTATTACTCCCCTCATGAAATTATACTTCTTAGAATGAAGTATAACAGAAAAAGAAGAGGGGGGGAGACAAATACTACAAAGGTAATAACAAAAATAGTATGGAATAGGGAAATACAACTTGGTATTTTTGAAGTTGTAATTCCATGAGGTATACAAACAGGTAAAAGAAGAAATATGTGTGTATACACGAACATGCAAACATATACATGCTTATTATAGGTGTGTATGTATGTATGTATGTATATATATATATATATATGCACACATACATATACAGATATGTGCATGATTAAGAGGAAAAAAGGATAGGTAGAAAATCGTACTTTGTCCTTGCCTCTTTGTTTGAATATATCTGAACCATTTTCTTCTAAGATTTCTTGAAATATTTCAACTGAAATATTTTAGTTATGTTAGAAATAGATTTCTCATAATAGGATGATTCTTAAATTCTCTCTCCTGCTTGTGTTTTCCAAGTAATTTTTTAATGCACAAATTTACATTTCCTTCTACTTTAAAAATATTTTAGTTTATTTTTTCAAAATATTTCTTGTATCATAGAGTCATTAACTTCTATCCTGTTTCTTATTTTCAAGGAATTCATCACTTCGGCATGGTTTTGCCCTCTTATAAAGATCTAAATTATTCTCTTTCTAAGTCATTCCTCAAAACTGCAATTTCCTTTCTAATTCTTTCTTCTAGTGCTCACATTTAATTCATTGATAATATCACCTTTATTGTTTTTTAAATTCTAGCTTCATTTCTTCTAGGGATTATAATTTATCTTGTGGCCAAACTGTCTTTTCTTTGAGTCTTTGCTCATAAGTGTTTTGGAGTGTTTTTTTTCTTCTTCTAAATATAGGTATTAGGCATTCCTGGCATCAGAATAATTCTTTATCTTTTCTCTCCTCATTTTTTCAGGTGCACTTCCTGGAAGAATATTTTATTTTAGGTCTAGACGCTGACCTTCTGGTGAGGCCCTTATGATCTTACATGATCCTGATCTAGAGTTCTACAACTAAATTCTCTGAGTAGTCAATGCTGTGTTTTCCAAAGATCACAAGGGTGGCTAAGGCCAGTGAGTCATAAACTTTCAGCAGCCCTTCCACAGTCTGATCATTGTCATTCTAGACTTTCTGGAGTACAAATCCCAGTTTGGGTCTAGGTAAGACAGTTGCCCCAGGGTATAGCTCTAGTACATTGTTGCTGGCTACAGTACCTTTCCATCCCTGAATTTAATAGATCCTTTTGATATTTTAATTGTTATAGTATTAAATCTAAAAATTAATGTGGTGATATTACAATGAGCTCAGCATTTGCAGAACTGCCCAATTCAGTTCTAAGCTTGGGGGAAAAAGGGATACTGAATCCTGAATTGTAGGTAGAGTAATGACATTGCTGGTCTAACTGTGCTTTGGGTCTGAAGGCTAAGCTCTCAATCCTCTGAGGCCAGAGAAAAAGCACAGTTATTGCCTTATTGTGACGATTTTGAGCACAGAGTTTGAGTGGGAATCTTGTTCTTAGCATGAATTGAGAGACCCATGCCACATTTAGAGCCCAAACACTACATCTGTGATCCTGACCCACCATCCCTCCCTATTTTCTGGTCTGATCATTTTCCTATGCAAGAAATTTATGATCTTTGTCTAGAAAGATGATAACTTATAGTTGCACCTAAGATTTACCAGTGACTGTTTTCTCTAGTGTCCTTCAACTTTTGTTGAATATGCACATAGATTGTCTTTTCAACATATTTGTACAATTTTTTTTCATTCTAAGAGAACAATAAAATTCAGAGTAACTACAAAATGCATAAAACATTCAGTCATCAGTATGCCAAAGTAAATCAATAGTTATATAGATTTAATTACAAAGTGCTCATTAAATAAACAAAAGATAGCTTAAATAACTGGAGAAATATTCAGTGCTTGCAACTAGGCCATACCAACATAATCAAAATTATAATACTACCAGATTAATTTTCAGATTTAATACTATGCCAATTAAAACACCAGAGGGATACCGCTATATAAAATAATAAAATTCATCTGAGAAACAAGAAACATAAAATATTAAGGGAAATAATGGGGGGGAAAGTTAGAAATGAAGGAGAAATATCACTTCTAAACTTCAAATCATATTTAAAAAACAATAATCATCATAATCATGTTATTGATTAAAAGAATATCAATGGGGCAGAATCAGAAATAAGGAAGTTCAATAACCCAGTGTTTCTTAAATGCCAGTATATAAATCTCCTAGTAAAGAATTCTCTATTTGATTAACATACTGAGGCAACTAGAAAGTGGTCTTTTAGAAATTAGGCTCAGACAAACATATTACACCAAATTTCTCAATAATTTTACAATTTGTACTATTTAAGTTTTAAGATTACACTATAAAAATTTAGAAGAAAAGCAAAATATATTTTTGCCACAGCTATGGCTAGGAAATTAATTCTTAAGTGAAATATTGAGGCAATTTTTAAAAATATGTTATATAGATCAAATGAAATTGAAAGAAACTTTTGTACAAAGAAAAATATTCTATCTATTATAAGAAAAGAAACAGTCAATTTAGGAGGAAAGAAGTACTTTGGATCAGATATTTCTAACAAGGATTTAATATCTAAAAGACATAGTTAAGGTTCAGAGCCAAGATTGTGGTGTAGAAGGAGCAAAGTTTGGCAGGTCCCACACAGCCACCCTAAGCACCCATAGAATATGACTCTAAACACATTTTAGAACTCCAAGACTCTCCAAAATACAGAAAACGCATCTGTTGCTGCAGGCAGCTCAGCAGGTGGGGCTCATTGCAGCAGTCTGGGAGCCATGCCTGGCCCAGCCCAAAATCCCAGCCCAGCCAGGCCCCAGGGCAGCTGACCAAGCCAAATCTGTAGGAGAGGACATCAGCAGTACTGGAGGCACAGTTCCCACATTTATCAGGCCAGAGGAAAGAAAGCTAAGAGAAAGGTCAGTGAATTTTGCTAAATTTGGGAGAGAGAGCGGTCTGGCCAAACTGCTCCCAGGGCAAGGAAGCAGCGGGAGGCCAGCTGTGGCAGCAGGAATGGCTGAAAGCAGCAGCGGCCTCCACTGGGCTGCTTCAGAGCCCCTGGCCTACAGATAGCAGAGGGGCTGAGGCAATAGATCAGGGACAAGGGCTCTTGTGTTGAGCAGCCTGGATCTGAATTGTGGTACTAAGTGGTGGTCCTGGGGTGTGCTTTCAGTGAGCCAAAGTTGGGGGGGCCGCAGCACCCCAGTAATAGCTCTGGTAGCTGTGCAGGCCCCAGAGATTTGGGACAGAGCTCCCCCCCCAGGAAGCAGAGTTCCACAGAGCTAAAAAACCAAGCAATTGATAGACTGGCCAACATGAGGAAAAGGAAGAAGAGTAAGAACAGCAATAAAACTCTAGAATCCTTTTTTGTGGACAAAAAGGATGAAAGCATAGAGTGGGAGGAAGACAACACAGTCAGAACTCCCACACCAAATGCTTCCAAGACACTGGAAGAATGCCTATAAGCTATGGATTGATTTACAAAGGACTTTGAAAACCAAATAAGAGAAGTGGAGGAAAAATTGGAAATACAAATGAGAATGATGTGAGAAAGTCATAAAAAGAGAGTCAACAACCTGACTGAAGAAAACAACACCTTACAGAGCAAATTAAGTCAGCAAAAGAGACCCAGAAAGCCAATGAGGAGAAGAATGCCTTAAAAAGTCAAATTTGCCAGATGGAGAAAGAGTCTCAAAAGCATTCTGAAAAGAATAATTCCTTCAGAATTAGAGTGGAGCAAGTGGAAGCTAATGACTTTATGAGAAAACAAGATACTATTAAACAGTTACAAAGAAATGAAAAAAT
>CM053594.1:191250668-191283182 GCA_028646575.1 Pseudocheirus occidentalis
ATATGAAATATCTCCTTGAAAAAAACACTGACCTGGAAAATAGATCCAGGAGAGACAATTTAAAAATTATTGGACTACCTGAAAGCTATGATAAAAAAAGAACTTAGAAAGCATCCTTCCAGAAATTCTCAAGGAAAATTGCCCTAATAGTATAGAACCAGAGGGCAAAATAGAACTTGAAAGAATTCACCAATCACCTCTTGAAAAAATCCCCAAAAGAAAACTCCTAGGGATGTTATAGACAGGTTCTAGAGTCCCCAGATCAAGGAGAAAATATTACAAGCTACCAAGAAGAAACAATTTGAATACTGTGAAAAAAAATTAGGATAACCAAGATCTGGCAGCTTCTCTATTAAGGGATCGAAGTGCCTGGAATATGATATTCTGGAGATCAAGGGAACTAGGATTAAAACCAAGAATCACCTACCCAGCAAAACTGAGTATAGCGTTCCAGGGGAAAATATGGCCAATCAGTGAGGTGGAGGACTTTCAAACATTCTTGCTGGAAAAACCAGAACTGAAAAGAATATTTGACACTCAACTACAAGAAGCATGAGAAGTTAAACATGGAAAAGAAATCATAATGAACTTGTCAAAGTTCAACTATTTACATGCCAACGTGGAAAAATGATAATTGTAACTTATGAAACTTTTCTCAGTATGAGGATAGGTGAAGGGAATACAAATGTATGCATATATAGACACATACACACACATATATACATATATAAATGCCTACATACACATATGTCTATATAGGAAGGTTTATATATATGTATGAACATATATCTGAGTATGTGTATGTATGTGTACATAGAAGGCACAGAATCAATTGAGTAGGAAGGGACAATACTTTAAAAGGTGAAATTCTGAGGGGTGAGAGGATTAGAATGAGAGGAGACAGCAAGAGACAGAATGGGGTTAATCATCTCATATAGAAGAGATAAAGGATAATTGTTACAATGGAGGGGAAAAACAGGAAAGCAAAAGGGAAAGGGTCAACTTTACTCTCATTGAATTTGGCTTAGGGAAGGAATGACATAAATTCTAAACTGGGTATCTTGCCACACAGGAGATTACGGGAGACGGGGATGAGAGGTGGGATGATGGAGAGGAAGGCAGGGTTGCGGAGGAAATACACACTTCTCTAAAGGGATAGGGACAGGGTAAAGAATAGAACAAAGGGGGGCAGGGTAGGGAGGAGGGACATATAATCAGTCTCTCACAATATGCCCACTGTGAAGATGTTCTGAGTAATTACACATGTACAGTCCATATTTAATTGCTTGTCCTTCCAGTGGGGGTGGGTGATGATGGGGAAAGAATCTAGAATTTAAAGTTCTATAATCAAATGTTAAAAATATATATGAGTGTGTGTATTATTATTATTATTATTATCATTATTATTATTACTATTATTAACTACATCCAACTGGAAATTAAGATATACAGGCACTGTGACAGGAAGATCCATCCTGCCCTACCAGAAAGTCATAGTGGCAAGGAGGGGAGGGGGGAGATATAGGAGAGAGCATATTGGGAGAGGGGTTATACAGTGGGATGGCTTTTTTGAGGTGTTGGGTAGGGGAACAATGGGGAGAAAATTTGTAACTCAAAATCTTCTGGAAATGAATGATGTAAACAAGAAAATAAATAAATAAATATTTTTTTAATGTGACCTGGGGTTGCCAAACTTTGACATTTGTCCTTTGTGTCCCTTAAGGAGACTTGCTTGTTAAGGGTGGTTGAGTTAAGGACTTACTGAATAATATCTTTTGTTTAAAACTATGTGACCACTTCAATGATAACTTGTTATGCTATAACATTGTGAATTCTATACTTTGGTTTCTGTCAATGTTTTGTCTTAGTTTGTTACTGAATAAATAGAGAATTAATTATGCTATGTAATCTGAACCTTGAAATTGTTTATAGCAGCAATCCTCTGGAAAGTTGCTTTTGCTTGGCTTTACAAGGAGTGAGACAAATGAGGTTGCTAAAGTGCTTCAAATCTGAATCAGTCTCCAAGCTGATGGGATTTCACATGATGAGCTTATCTTTGAGGAACCTTTATGCTTGTGGAGTCTTGACCAACGGGAACAGCTCACAGGAAATGAATTACTCAAAAAAATAACTGGTAGCCAAACAGAAGCATTTAGGAATTCCTAATGATTTATGGGTTTTCTATATAAAAGAAATATTATAGAAGGAAAGGACTAATTGATTATACTCACACTGTCTGCATATGTCTCACATGCTTGCAAGTAAAAATCTGCTGACTAAGAAAGTTTGTCTAGGAATCTTGTTTCAAGTTCCAAAGTAGTCTTCACCCATCTTCCACTTTTTTATTTTACAAATTGAACTTGCATTCAAAACTGATATGCTTCTCAAATACCATAATCATCTCTTAGTAAGAACTTCACCATTTATGGGCCAAGAAAATATTTAAATTCCCTTTCACTCATTCACATAATAATTTTTTTATCAATTAACAGCAGAAATACATTCATAATTGATGTCTTCACTTTTGCCCATTTACCATGTTGGTTCATTTCCATTTGTTCCAATTTCTTAACCAATATTAATAAAACTAGTAAGTATTCCAAATAAAATAAGGGAAAAAATGCCATGAATAGTCTTAATTTCTCCTGCTTCACTGGGACTCAGACTTCTTTTTACCCTCTTTTTTATCCCTATGTCACTTTCCCTTCTCTGCTTCTATCATCAGTATTCTATTTAAAGTATTACCAACATATCTGAGCATTTTGTTTATATATGTTCCTATTTATTTTGAACATTGTGAAGTATCAAGACACTAGCATTTGGATTTACTCTACTGTTTCACAAACAAAGAGATGCTTGATGAACTGAGATGTAAATAATTTTTGGCTCTTAATTATGTCTATAATTACCATTAAGATCCAGTAAGATGTCAGTACTAGAGTGCTCCCACTCACATAGATTTACGTAGGGATGCGTCACACTAAACTCTAAGTGGAGATGCCAAATGAGCCATAGACAGTGGTAGTTCTTGTTTATTTTATTGTACCTCACTTTGAATCAGAGCTTATAATAAGTGAACCAAATTCAGTCTAAGGATAATTTAAATATTCATATCAAGGATTATATCATATTTTCAGCAATGAACTGAAAATGCTATTTGCAGCATTGTTTTTATCATAAGTTTTATATTTTAATTATAGGTTGTAATCTGTGTTATTTATAAAATTTGATAAAAACAAAATACATCATTATATCATTATAATTCATCATATTTTAAAAATAACTTCTTGCAGTGATCCTTGATAAGGATGATGGCTCCATTTTTCACAACAGAAAAAGCAGAAAAATCTGACAAACACAGACTACCTTACTGTTGGTTTACATTTTGAATATATATTGCTTCAAGAAGCCACATACTTTTGGGTTGGTAAAAATCAACAGGCCACTGTAAAGTTATGATTTATGTTAGAAAAAAACAGTCTGAAATTAAAGGAATTGGTCTGCTGATTCATTGTCATAAACACTAAGAGACTGATTTAGTTTTGGAAAACTGAACTAGGATTGGAAAAGAAAAAGCTAGGACATTGGTGTGACCTCCCAGTGAACTCCGTCACCATGATCTGGCATTGATAGGAGTGCTAGCAGTCTGTAACCTATCAGCATGTGTTTAAAAGAAATAAGCATTACCCTAAGGAAATGATTGACTCTTAAATAATAGATGAGGTCTCCAAAGTAAGACCTTACAGTTAAAAAAAAACAACACTATATAGAAAGTCAGTGTTCAGACTCCTCAAAAATCAAATCCCTTTAAATCCTGTGAACTGTAGCTCTAAAGCAGGATCAGGTGCCATAGTGTGTCAAAGCACTAAATATTTTATTGCTTTTTCTTTTGAATAATGTCTTCCTTTTGCCACAGGTGAAAATGATTATTTTATCACTTTAAGCCTAAGGAATGGGAAAGTCAGGGGAAAGAGAAACAGAAAAGGGATAAAGGGTAGGAGAAGGAAGAAGGGAACACACTGTTATGGCTTTCCTTTTTCTCACTCTCCTCTCACCTTTTGTCCCATTTTTCTCTAAGATACCAGATAATGCTACAGGGGAATAGTTCCATGGTAGACTGAGAGCAAAAGAGAAAAGAATCAGAATAAAAGATGTTTCATTCCAGGAAAAAGATATCTGATTAAGGAGGTTCAGGATTCATGATTTGTGTGAATGGAACACTCGGCACTTCAAAAGATCCAATATAGTTTATTTAGAATACAGTCAAGTAGGAAGCAAGCCAGAGATAACAGAGTAAAGGCTTAGGAATAGTAAAATAAGAGCAACTACACACACACACACACATACACACACACACACACATATCCACGTTCATCACCCATGAGGGGAAGCACCAACACCAACCACCCATCAGGATCCCACTCTGGAGTGGCAGGGTTCCAACTTTTTAGTGGGATATAACTATACATATTTACAGTCTTCACCAATGTGGAGAAGCACCAACACCTGACCACACAAGCTGGGGAATCCTGGGTACAGCCATCAGGGTTCCACTTGAAAGGGTCTCAGGCAAGACATCCCCCTCCATGGATGAGATTCCAGTTTGGGGTCTGAATCTTACAGTTTAAGTAGTGCTAAGAACAAAGAAGCACACTGCCAGGTGTTTTTAGCAAGCATCATCTTGTGTGAAGTGGGGGAGGGAGGCCAATCCCTCCATGGCCCCCCAACAAGAACAATGTTTCCGTGGAATGGCTAGTTCCAGGAGTTGGGCAGTTAACCATGTCTCTTCTGAAGGTCCTGGCCAGGGTCCCAGGAGAAGCACAGCCCTCATATTCCCAGGATTTTCTGTTCCAAAACAACTCAGGGTAATAGAAAGGTCTTATTGAGTTAGGGTTTTGGTTTGTATAATCTTATTCTTTACAGAGGGGCTTACCTTGCCCCTTCAACAGTGTACAAAGAATAATCAATTAAGTAGAAAATCATGGGATTATTTCTCTTGAACTTAAAGGAAATTTAAATTGATGAGTTCAACCACATCTTTTTACAGGTGAGAAAACTGAGGCAAACAGTTGTTTAGTGACTTTCCCAGGTTCACTCACCTAGTAAATGTCTAAAGCCCACGTCTTCCTGGCTCTAAGTCTAATGGTCTATTATATTACACCACACCATCTTTTTTGGATATATAACTGTATACTAAGCGTGAAAGCTTAGCCTGAAATGATGCTTTAATTAACTGGATTAAATTGATCATTACAGCATAGGCTCCATGCACAACAAAATCTTAAGACCAATTTACATTTGCCATTTTTCTGTTCTATATAAGATTTTTTTTTCACCAAAATGGAATGAGATGACCATCGGCTTTTGAATATTTTATGAGGGAAATACAAGCCCTAGTAGGTGCTAGTTGTTATAGGAAGGTTATTAATATGGTCCTACAATGGATAAGGTTCAAGTACCAAACTGAAATGGCCTCATCACCCAATATTTAGCCATCTATCATGTGATGATTTTTTTTCCTCATAGAAACTTAACATTCTGACACACAAAGAGAGTAATGATATGTACCCAGAATTGGAAGATCAGTAGTACCACTGTACTCTACTTGGTTTCAACCATGTCTGGAGTTTTACATTCAGTTCCAGGTACCCACATTTTATATACAGCATTGACAAGCTGGATGACATAAAGATAGAGTGAATAGGATATATAGGACTTTGAAATCATGCTGTATGATGATCATTTGAAGAAACAGAATATTTTTCTCAAATAAACATAACTACAGAAGAGTGTTACCGTCAAGCAATTAGAAGGCCAGCCTTTTTCAGAATGCCACCAGATCACAAGAGAGTGATGGGTACAAGTTGTAAAGAATTAAGGGGAAATGTCTTAACAACTAGACACTCAAGTCCAAATAACTGTAATAGAATGTAGTGTGTCCCCTTTTACTGGAGGTCTTTACCTAGAGCAGTGGTTCGTAACCTGTGGGTCGCAACCCCTTTGTGGGTCAAATGACCCTTTCACAGGAGTCACCTAAGACCATTGGAAAACACATATTTCCAATGGTCTTAGGAACTGAGACAACACTCCTCTATCCATCTCCATGGGGGGTCCGCCCATATGCAGATACACCCACATACGAGTATTAAACGGTCACAGCATTAAGAAGGTTGAAAACCACTGACTTAGAGGGTATGAATGGTCACTTGTATGGAAGGTTGCAGAAAAGATTCCTTTCTAAGTAAAGTTTGGACTAGATGACCTCTGAGATTCTATGATACATGGAGAAAACATACACCATGAAGAAAAAGATTCATGTAAAACAAATACTGTGAGCAACAACAATTATATGGAGTGGAGCAGGTGTCAACCTGCCTTGAATCCTCTGGGAGGCAGCAGGTGGTGCAGTAAATAGGGCATTAGGCCTGAAGTCAGGAAGATCTGAGCCCAGTCATGTACTTGCTAACTCTTTGACCATGGGCAAGTTATTTAACTTCTGCCTTCCTCCATTTCCTCAAGTGTAAAAGAATAATGTCACCTAGCTTAAATGGTTGTTGTGAAGCTCACATGAGATAATGCTTGTAAATTTGTGAGTATAGTGCCTGCCATACAGCAGGTGTATAATAAAAATTTTCTGTTCTCTGTATTAATTAAATCACAGATCCATTCTCCATCCTCAGTTATAAGTTGTTACTCAAATCATTTTATTTTAGATTCTCACTCCCAAAAAGCTGAATTACAAAGCTGAAAGGAACTTCAAATTTTATTTTGGTCAGTTCTTATGTGAAATAAAGTACCATCACCCCCTCCACCATCACCCACCTCTACCACTTCTACCTCCAACACTGCCCATACCAATACCACAATCACTACTACTACTACATTTTTAGATTTACACAGCCCCTTACAAACATTATTTCATTTGATCCTCACTAGCCTGCAGTGCAATTAGTATTATTATGCACATTCTACACTAGATAAAACTGATTCTCATCGAGGAGAAAGGACTTGCCCAGGGTATTATAACTTGTAAAATTCTGAGACAGAATTCAAGATCAGGTTTTGTGATATAAAAATCCATTGCTCTATACATTATGCCACCTCATTTTCTCTAGGATATTATCCTCTAAGAAAGGCCATCCAGTCTCTGCAAGTGTGATGACCTGCCATCTAAGTCCTTGCCCAAGTCAGTGATAAAAGCATAAACTACCATAAACCCCACCATACATCCTAGGGACATTCCACTGAAGCTTCCCCACCAAGTTGCATTAAAATCTATTTCACGTTTTAATCTTTTCCACAAATGTTTTATAAAATGATCTTCAAAAATCCAATAAGCAAAACATGCAATCCAAGCGGGAGTGTGAGTTGTGGTGTGAGTGGGCGAGCCCAGTGAACAAGGCTGCGCTGGAAGCTTGGGTGAGGGAAAGGGGATCCGACCGGTGCAAGTGAACTGACAAAGGAATATCACGGTCCATCCCCAGGCTGGGTGGGCAGCAGGATCAGAGGTGTTCACCAGTCGCTGGCCTCAGGATGTGTATGAGCACCAGCTGATTCCACTGTTCCGGAGAACAGTGGGTGGTCTCTACAAGTTTCGCCTCCTGATGACGTTTAGCGGCTTGAACCGAGACTTTACTCTCCATACAGCTCCAGCTGCTGGGCCCAGGCTGCCATTGCCACTCTTCACAAGCACCCCCTTCGGCCTGCCTGCCCACTCCTGGTCTGCCAGACCATCGAGAAATGTGAGCTGTCGCTGGACAGGCTGCCACCAGCCCTGAGCCACCAGGCGTTGCTTCAGGTCCTGCAGCCTCTGGGCTCCGATCTGCAGGAAGCACTGCTGCTCCCCAGCCTTATGCACCCCCCACACACAGATTGCTCTGCTCAAATTTAGCTCCCACCCGGCTGTGGCCATGGCCAAGAAGGTTCTAGTAGAAGGACGCTCAAAGTTCTGTAGTGAGCAAGTGACAGTAAAGCGACGGAAGCCCGACCTGAAGCAATGACAGCAAGCTAAAGGTCCTTTATTTCGGGGCTTGGGAATTGAAAGCTGCCATAGGACCCTACCTGAGAAATTGAGTACTGCGGTAGCCCCTAGCTGTGCCCAGATCACCCGTGAAACACTGTGCCAACAGAGACACCTAGGCATGCCTTTATTCCTCACTAAGTGCTTGGGAGCTGGGCCTGCAGGCTGGCACCAATTCTGGTACCACGTGGTGATTCCTGGTTACCCCATGACTTACAGTGGCCTCATATGTATAGCTGTAACAAAGGAGGGGTCAATTGGACATGAAGTTGCCAAGAATTCAGTGTCCCTTCACCTCCTAGGAGTTTTAGGTAAGCCAAAAGGAGAGCCCAGGGTGGGAGTGGTTTTCCTGCTAAATAGTTATTTCTTTCCTCTCTGTAATGTCATAGCCATCTTGGTCAGTTGATCACCATTTGGTTGTCTAAGTAGGGTAAAGAGCTCCTTTGTCCTTCAAGAAGGACAGGGCCCTGAAGTTGTACAAGTGAGAATACTAGCCCTGGCTGATCTAGAGGGAAAACCTGCCATGTTCCCCTGTTCCATTCCCTTTATGCCAGGTGCATCCCTACCACCCACCTAATCCCTATGTGTTTATAGTTTTGTCCCTCAAGCTGTTTACTTGGTGGCTAGTTAGATCTAAAGTCAACTTTTTGGCCCCTCTGCCCATTTTTCTTCTTCCCCGTTGGTATTCTGTGTTGGTATAAGTTTAGATCTGTTTGTCTTCTATTTAATTAAAAACCTAACGTTTGTATATGTGTTTTAAAAAAATGTAAATAAGCAATCCATATCATTCCCTTTTATTTATTAAGTCATTCTTGGAGAAAGAGAGAGAGAGAGAGAGAGAGAGAGAGAGAGAGAGAGAGAGAGAGAGAGAGAGAGAGAGAGAGGGAGGGAGGGAGGGAGGGAGAGAGAGAGAAAGAGAGAGATAAATAATGTTAAGTTTGGTAAAATCTTTCATAAAGCCTCACTGGGTCTTTGTAATCACTGCTTCCTTTACATATTCACTAACCATTCTTTATTTATCCTCTCTGTGATGTTCTCAGAAATCATAGCCAGGCTCGCTGGCTTCCATTTGCTCTTCTGAAGTCTTAGGGCACCTTATCAATTTTTCATGATCTTTCTAATAGCATTGCCAGTGGCTTAGCAATCGTTTCTGCCATTTCTCCCACTGCCTAAGGATGTAGTTTATCTGGCTGGTTCTGTTAGTATTTAAGCTATTCATGGAAGTGAATACTTTGGAAATTTCATAAGCACTTTGAATCACAAAGGTAAATTGCAAGCTTGTTTAACATCATTTGCTTCAGATCGACATTAAATCCAAATATGTTGTTTCATTTTGAGCTCTTGCAAGGGAATTTAATTCTGATCCAACAAAAAAATTTGCAAAAGTATGTTCCTAAGATCTTTGAGTACAGTTTCACTTTATCAATTGCCAGTGAAAGACTGGATTTGCCAGAAACCTTTCAAAATCAAAATGTACAAAATATAGCTGCTTATATTCCCTCCGCCAAAAAAAAAATTCCTAAACAGAATTTTCTTATTTCAATCAAAACTGTTGAAAATCTTATAGTATACAAGTTTCAAAAAACCAATGTTATACTCCATTCCTCAACCTTCTTCATTCCTCATAGTCAATGAACTGTCAAATATTACCATTTTATCTCCACAGTATCTGTAACATATGACACTTTTTCCCCTCATGTATACTCCATTCTAGTTATGCCTCTCATTACTTCTCACCTGGACCATGACAATAAACTCCTAATTGCTCTCCTTGGCTCAGTTTTCACTCTATCCCTCACACTGATGCTGAGGTGATTTTCCTAAAATACAGATCTCACCACAACCTGCCTTTCCAGGCTGATATGACCCCCTTCCCAAACTCTATGGTACAACTAAATTGGCCTTCCTTGTGTTCTTCCCACAAGACACTACTTTCCCCCTCCCAATGTTTTCCCTCTGGTCCCTACCCATACTTGGAATACACTATTCCTTTACCTCTACCTCATAGAAACATATACACATGTATGTGTATATGGGTGTATACATATGCATATGCATTATATACATGTGTACATACATGTATATCTTGTGAATATATATGTCATGTGTATGCATATACACATATATACAGATGCTTCAATTTGGCATATGCAAATACATACATCTATGATATATGTGTGTGCCTGTGTATTTGCACATGCACATATAGGTATTGATTTATAAATATTACTTTCCACTAATAAAATGCAATATCTTTGAGACAGGTATTATTTATTTACTTTTAAATTAAAATATTCTGTCCCCACATGATTAACAAATAAGCATTGATTAATTATTTGTTTGATTGATTGAGAATCCTAGGATATGGCAGTTTTATAGGAAAGAAAATATTTATTCTACTCTAAATAATAATTAATTATCCTCTGGGTTATTAAAAATCAGGATGTTTTCTTGACTGTTGTTGACATAGAACTTAAAAAATTTTCCAAATACCATGTTTATGACTAAGTCATTAAGTGCATATAGAAAATATATAGGCAAAAATATATAGACAGTAAGGTAAAGATTTCGAGTCATAGTAAAAGGTTGTATGGGAGAAAGAACAGGTGAAGGAATTTCACTGAAGAAGGAGATGACAGAGTAAAAGCCTATTTGTTTACCTGATTAAAAAATAAAATTTCAATACTTTCCCAGAGCAGGTATCCACTATGCAACTGAGATCCTTCTAAGACTTGCTAACACATGACTAATAACCACGTTTACTCTTTTATGTGCACACAAATGATACTTCTAGAAGGAAGATAAAAGCAATCATTGCTAAAGATTATAAAGTCTTGGACATGAAACTGAAGAAACTAGGAGAATATAGAGGGTACATCACAGCTGCTAATTGAAGACAAGGGACTCAAAGAGAAAGTCACATTGAGGAAATTAATGCCTGGTTCAAAAGCTAGTATCTAATAATCTAACTAAATTTCTAGACCATGGCTTCAAATAAAAGTTCATACCTAGAAATGGATTGACCCTATGAATACAAGTATATCCAGATACATATTGTATCATATAGAGAAAGTTGGTAGGATGATTGTGTGTACATTTACACTATAGAAATAGTAACTGGGGTGAGAAAGAGTTGAGACTGGCCTAGTCTTCCATCTTGTCTAAAGAATTTTGCTTGGCTATTCCCTTCTCTTATTTAAATGAGAAGTTTGAGTAAGTGTGCCTGTTCCCAAAGCAAGGGATGATGGGGATATCAAAGTCCAGCTCAGTATAGGGAAAGTGAAAAGCCTGGCAGAGAAAGCATACCACAGCACTTGCTGCACCAGTCTTTTTGGTGCCCCTGATGGATTCTGGATAGCCTGGGGGGAGGAAGAAGGAAAGGCCCCTTTCGGGCTATTATAGTAGAAAATAATGGAGAGATAAGTGCTATACAATAATATATTTAAGTGGATTGGTAAATATTTGAAGGACTGGACCCAAAGAGTATCTATGAATGTTTAAGTGTTCATTTGGAGGACGTCTCCAGTGGAGTGTCCCAGAAATCTATGTTTGTTGTGCACCATTTAACGTTTTTATAAATGACCTAGATGAAGGTACACATAGAATTCTTATCAAATTTGCAGAAGACACAAGGCTGGGTAGAATGGCTAATATATTGTTGCTTCTCAGAAGTAAATCCTTTGGAAAATATATAAGTATTTTTCTTTTTTAACACATACATATATTTATTGCTCATAGCAAAGGATGAAGTATTCACGTGCTAAGTTTCATATAGTAAGTTTCATATAATAATTTTGTGCTAAGAACAAGTACAGCACTAAAGTGAAATACTTCATTAGGAAAGGAATTGGGTATGGTTTCCTGAGGACATGGGCCCTGACCTGAACCTTTAAGGAAGACAAGGAATCTGCATTTTTTAAATCTCAGAACATGAAGAATTAGAAAGGGCCTTAGGATAGAAGTTATTATCTGAAATAACCCCTCCATTTTACAGATGAAAAGACAGGGAATGGTTGAATTAAAATCACAGAGGTAATAATTATTAGCATCAGGATTAAAACTCAGGTTCTCTGACTCTAAATTTGTGTACTTTCTTGACTATATAATGCTGTCTAGGGAACTAAGCCTTTTATTTCAATTCAATTCAATATGACTCGTAGGATCATGAGATCACAGATTTAGAAACGTTGTACCCTTCATTTTCTGGGGTTTAATTTGTTGTTCTTGCTGACTCAGTTCAGTTAATTTTTTTAGTTGTGTCTGAGTCTTTGTGACCCCATTTAGGGTTTTCTTGGCAAATATTTTGCAATTCCTTCACCAGCTCATTTTACAAATGAGGAAATTGAGGCAAGTAGTGTTAAATGACTTGCCCCAGGCCCCAGCTAATGTGTCTGAGACAAGTTTTGAACTCAGAAAAATGAATCTTCCTGATCCCAGGACTAGTATTCTATTCACTGTGCCACCAGATACTACATACTAGAGTGGTTTGCCATTTCCTTCTCCAGCTTATTTTACAGATGAGGAAACTGAAGCAAAGAAGGATAAGTGACTGGGTTAGGGTAACACAGCTAGTAAGTAGTTGAGGACAAATTTGAGCAAGAGAAGATGAATCTCCCTGATTCCAGGTCCTTCACTTTATGCACTGTGTATAAGTATTTTTCAATCACAAAGGGAAATTTCAGTCTTTCTATCAGACTATTTGCTATAGAACAACGATGACACGGTAGACAGCCAAGACAGGTTCAAGTAGACCCTGACAGGTTAAAACATTAGTCAGAAATGAAAAATTAAACATATTATGGTTAATTTTTAACACCAATGTAGTAACTATAAAGTTGAAGATGTTTCACTATTATTTCACTTTGTCTGAAAATGATGTAAGGGTCAAAAAGAATACAAACTCAATATGATTTAAGTGTGATATTTCAGGCAAGATGTTATAAGGGATTTTATCTCCTAGAACAGGGAGATGACAGTTCCTCTGTATTTGACTTTGGTCAATCCACATTTGCTAAGATTAACATAAAATAAAATAAAATAAAATAAAACAAAACAAAAATAAAATAAAATAAAACAATAATAATAACAATATGGTATTTGCTATGGGCAAGCCACTGTACTATCTGCTTTACAGATATTATCTCATTTGATCCATGTAGTAACCTTGTGATGTAGATGCTATTATCTCCATTTTACAGTTCAGGAAACTGAGGCAGAGGTTAACTGATTTGCCCAAGATTATAAAGCAAGTAAGTTTCTGAAGTCAGATTTGAACTGAGAGCTTCCTCACTCCATTCCTGACTTCAGCTTTATCCACTGTACCACATGCCTAATATGAATTTCACATTTTAGAAACAGTATTAATGAAGTAAAAAGAATTCAGAGGAGTACGGCCAATATGGTGAAGAGATTTAGAGTTATATCAGATGAGCATCAATTGAATGAACTTAGATTGGTTAAACAGAAATGGCTCTGAGCTCAGTCTCCAGACTCCAAGTCACATTGTCAGGTTAGATCTACAGAGTAATGCTATCTGTATCTTGTCTTAATACACTAATGTTGGTTTTGGAGTGTTTTTCTGGTACTTTAGCTCAGGAGTGGCTACATCAGTGTGCTTTCTTTTAGTAGTGAAGTGGATAGAGGGCAGGGCTCAAAGACAGAAAGGCCTAAGTTTAAATCCTACCTCAGAAATTTGTTGTGACTATGAGAAAGTCAATTATTTCTCATCTGTAAAACTGGGATAATATCACCTCTTTTTCAGGTTTGTTGTAAGGGTAAAAAGGGGTGATATTTCTAAGGCAATTTGCAAATCTAAAAATCCTGTTTAAATGTTATAATAATAATAAATATCATTTGATTTCAATTATCCAGACAATTACCTTTCAGAAATTGATACTTTTACTCAAGTGGTATAGTAAGGAGAGTTAGTACAAAATATTCCCAAAACTGAGTGCACAAGTGCAAGTAGATATGGAGTCCTGAGGAAACTGGGCTCAAATTTAGAGCACAAAGCAGGTAATTCATAGCTTCTGGAAGTCCTTTTTTTTCCTTTCATGAGGCCTTCATAAAGTTTCTCTGTTTTTGTCTTACCCCCCCACCCTCATTTTCAATAAACTCTAATAACTACCTACCACACCCAGGATCAGATATTAAATCCTCTGTTTGGTTTTGAATCTTTGCCCATCCTACCTTCCTAGTATTTTTACCTCTTATTTACTTCCATATACTCTGTGTTACAGTTACAACGGCCACCTTGCTGTCCCCTCATAATGCCAAGTATTTTATGGATTGACTCATAACTGGAATGCTCTCTCTCCTGGTCTATATCCTCAGGCTTCCCTGGCTTTCTTCAGGATCCAGTTAAAATCTCACTTTTTAAAATAAGTCTTTCCCAGTCCTCTTCAATGCTAGTGCCTTCCCTCTTTAGATTATCTCATATTTATTCTACATACTATATTAACTTGCTTGTAAATTATTGTTTTCATCTCTCCCTTTAGACTGTGAGTTCCTTAAGAGCAGGGACTATTATTTGCTCTTTAAAAAAAATTCCCAGTTTTTAGCCCAGTGACTGGCATATAATAGGTGCTTAATAAATACTTGTTGCCTGGCTGATTTCCAACACCATAATTCCATTATTTTATGGAAAAATGTTTCCATTTACAATGGGTTTACATTTGTGTTTACAGTATTAATAAGGGGGCCATTATTTGAGGATCCTGGGAGTTATTTCCTTGTTTGGTATGGGAGAATCAGGTTCATGGCAACACGTTCAGACTTCCAGATGCTCAGGAGAATACAGTTACAGCCAAAAAAAGTTCTTTTCCTCTGTTGTTTGTATGGGGTGTTTGTAAGATACATCCTTATGAATTTGTGCACTGTGAAATAAGGAGAAATACCCATTTTTAAAAGACATTCAGTGGATGCTCCTTGAGTTTGCCCTTGTACCACCTGTACTTGAAACTTAATCTGATGAATTGAATATTGTACAACTTGTCAAAAATTAATGATGGTCCCACATTTCAAAAGTCATAACAAGGGTGATCAATGATAAAGCACTCCGGCTTTCTAGAAAACCTTCCAAATACATGGTGGGCAACTTTCTCTTCAGTGACCTTGGGCAACTAAAACATGAAGAGGTTGGGGGGAAAATTAAAGAGATTGAAAGGCTACACTTCATTATTGGAAAAGAAAACAAAAGATACTTTGAGATATCCATATATGACACCTTATAAAATATATTTCTTATATAAGCATGTATGTGTGCATGTATATATGTGCATACATATACATATACATATATATGTATATTTATGTGTATATGTGTGTATATATACGTGTATGTATATTTATTGTACACACACACACACACACACGTATATATATATATTTCTCACAGCTTACAATGATCCTTGTTCCCCACTTCCATTTTCCTTCTCTACCTTCAATACCATCAATTCTTGCTCTGAAGTTCACTCAGTCAAATTTATCACCCAATCAAGATTCAAATAGATGTTAATATGTGGCTCTAGGATATTCTTTTTTTCCTCACTTTCATAACCTAGTTCAGCTTTCCTATCCACCTCAATTCCTGCCCTTATATTAAGAAATTTGATAATATATGTGATGGCCCCTTAAATAACCTTAATGGTTAAGTTTTTTAGTCTCTTCAACACCTACAACAGACTTCTTCACTGCGCTTCAGCTACACCTCTGGACGGCTGCATTCTCATGAGGTAGTTGGAGGCACAGTGAATAGAATCCTTGGACTAGAGGCAGCAATACCCAAGTTCAAATTTAGCCTGAAACTCTTACTAACTGCATGGCCTTCAGCAAGTCTTTTCATATCTGCTTGTTGCAGTTTCCTCAGCTATAAAATGGAGACAACAATAGCACCTACCTTGCCAGCTTGGGAGGATCCAATGAGATAATATTTTTACAGCACTTAGCACAGTGCCTGGCACATAGGAAGCCCTATAGAATGCTAGCCACCGTTGAGATTTTCAGTCTAGCCATCATTTGCAAATATGCTCCTTCAAAGAGTGAAAACTCCTGAATCCTTTTCTCAAATCATAATCTGCTCTTTTTTGAACTCTGCCTTGCTTAATCTTCTAAAACGTTTTCATCATCTTCACTGAGACTACCCATACATTATTAAATCCTCTCCTAGGCCATCATCCCTGGTCTAAACTCACTTTTCTCCCATTCCAATATGAAGCTTATATATAACATTTCAACTCTACAGTGCCCTCTTTGCTTGAGTCCCTTTTTTCTATCTCAATATTAATACCTTGAGAAAACATCAGCCTTGGATTATTCCTACCATTTACTTCTTTTTCAATTATTCAAGTAGTTATAGAGTTTTACAGCTACAGATTTTCAGGGAATCATAAAATAAGCCAATGAGAATCAGTACAACTTTATGCTCTTTAATTCTAACTGGGCACTCACCATGGCAAGATATTTTTCCCCTTCACTTTTTTATTCTCTCTCACACTTCTCACAGAGGTTGTTCTAAACCTTCTCTTGTTAAGCCTCCCTTGATATCTCACCCTCAATTCAATTTAATAACTAATCAAATCCTTTACTGAGAAAATAAAGACCCCTGTAACGGTAATGGGAATTTGAAGATCTTCCCTGCCCTTTAATAAGCCTAAGGGAATTTGAGGACTTTCTCTGCTATGAAAATAAACTCTCCCCCTAATAGGTTGAATGTGGAGCCTGTGGTGGGAGGAATGTGCTAAGAGCAGAGAAGAGCTCACAGGAAGCTGGGTATCAGAGCCAGAAAGATGGTAGGACAGAGAGGACACTCAGGTTTATGAGTAATATATTGATCCTGTATTGGTTTGTGAGAAGGCTAAAGGATGGTGTGGCTCTCTGCTCTGTTATGGTGCATTAACTTCTATGTTGCTATGATGGTTTCATGGTGTTAGGACTTGGTTTTCTAGTGTCTGAATAAATGTTTTGCTTCTGTCCATTTGTTATGTTTTGTGATTGAGCACCATGTGGGAATATTTGTAGTCATGATCAGTATATTTTATCGTGGTCATGGGTGCTGTGGATATTGCATTGGCACTACAATCACTGAAATGGTTCATTATATCTCAAAACCTGCTGACATCATCCTTCATTCACTCCTCCCTAAGTCTCTGATGAAAATGCAATTCTTCTTCCTGCCAAAGTCAAATGCTTTGTAACTTGGGTCTGAACTCTTCTGTAATAGTCTTCTCATCAGTCCTTTAGCCTACTAGTTTTGTGATCCTGAACCTTAAGGTAGGCTTCAATTTCAGCCCAATTCAAAACATATTAACATTTATTAAGCACTTACCACATATAAGACATTGTTTTATATTTGACTTGAGCAAAATTCAAGGATTAATAAAAATACCTTTTCTGCTTTCAAGTAGCATATGATTTTATAACAGAAAAACACAAAATTATCAAAAATAATTATCAAAATAAGCAAATAATATATATCAGAGAGATGTAAGAACAGTGACCATAGAGTGCCAAAGAAGGAAAGGTCTATCATTTGGGTAACAGCAGTTGTTTTCAAATCCAAAACATTTGAAGTGTTTTGAAAGATATGATTTCAACAGGGGCAGATACATTGGACAGAGAATTACATTTGAAGAAAAGCCCAAGGAAAGGAACAAGGCAAAAAACTGTTGGATATCTTCATAAATGGCATTGTATGGATGAGACTATCAGCACACACACCCATAGCATTTGGAAGAAAGGGGACAATAGCATCAGAGCCCCAAACAACAACAGGAGAGAGCAGGTGAGAGGGAAGTATTCATCTGTTAACAAGGAGGTTGACTTCCCCGTTAGCAAAGAAACCATCCCCACCACTCCCCCAAACATCTCTTGACTCCTGGCATTTTCATAGGCTCTCCCATACCTGGAACATTCTTTCTCCTCAACTTTGCCTCCTGGCTTTGCTAACTTCCTTCAGTCTCAGATAAAATACCATCTTATATCAGAATCCTTTACCAATCCCCCATTAAGGTTACTCTTTCTCCTTTATTATTTCCATTTTATTCTGTATATATCTTGTTTTTATGAACTTGCTGTCATGTTATTTCCACCATTAGACTGTAAAACTTGAGACAGAAGGAAGTGTCTCTTGTCCTCTTTTGTACCCCCTGAGCTTAATATAGTACCAAGCACATAGTAGGCGCTTAATTAATGTCTGGTGACTAACTGGCTGCCAACCAGGGCCTCTGGACACATAAAGCTACCTTCTTAGGCACAGCCTTTTAGGGAAATTCAGCAACAACACTGAATTAGCAGAAAAACTTCACATTATCTTTATATACTTATATCTTATACAAAGGGCAGATTGAATGAGGAGGAGGATTGACATGTCCTCTCTATGGAGAGTTGTCTGGGGTGGTCTTATTTAGTACATCTTGAAAAAGACCCAACATATGTTTTAATTATTCTTCAAATAATTTTTAGCTGGATAATTATGCTTTGTCAAGAACTGAAGCTCATTATTTTAAAAATAATTTGGTCCCTATTTTAAAAGACAGTCATTTCTTTAGTTTCTCTGCATAGTACAGTTTGGCAGTGAAAGGATTCCTATCTTTACTTGATAGAAAAGGAGAATTAAAAGATTCCAAATCTCAAAAAATATCTTAGTTATGTGAATACTTAGACCTTGTAGCTGAATAAAATACCTTATCAGTGGAGGATAATAGGCAAATAGATTTTTGTAATAAATCAATTTATAAACTAATAGCAAAATAGACTTACCAAATTCTACCTTTTGTACATTATCAAAGTATTTAAAATTATTAAGTAATCCACACAAAACACTGACAAAAATGAATATCCATATAACTGAAGAAGAAGCTTTGAAGAAAGAATACATCCTGTTCAGACTCCTTCAGGTGATATCTCCTGTTCAGGCTGGTTTTGTTGCAGGCTTCTTGGGCCTAACTATTCTGCCTAGATTAATTCCTCAATGGTTTACACACACACACACACACACACACACACACACACACACACACACTATCCCCCTCATACTTTTTTCACTCATTGATTTTTTTTTGAGGGGATATTGTTGTTCATCCTTCATTTTCTTTTTTTTTGTAATAAATTTTATTTGTTTTCTTTTTTACACCACTCATTTTCATGGCAGAGTAAGAGTGGCTACAGAAAGATCTATTGAAGCTGGCAGGTGATTAGACTGTTCAAGCCCCTCCCTTAAGGTCCAACCTCTTCGCAAGTATTGATGCTGGGTTCCTGAAAAGCTGAAGCAAATCTTGATACCATAACAACTTATTACAGTACAACTTTGTGTATCAGAATCAACTGAACCTTTATTGGAGCAAACCAATCCTTTTAAACCCATTTAATACACTCATTATCCCACTGGTGATGGTGCGTTCTAAATTTTACCATCCCTCCTTAAGCTCCCTAATGGCACCCTTTCTCCAATTCTCTTAACTGTGACCTTTGCCGCATACCTCACCAAAATACTGAGGCGATTCATCAAGAGCTCCTTCTCTACCTCTCCTTTTTTACCTCATATCATTCAAATGTCTTTTACTGTTATCCTTTCATTCATCCCATCTCACATAAAAAATTCTTTTCCTTGCAAAAGAAAACTCCTCTACATATACCTTTCATTCTACTCTATCTCATATTATCTAGCTGATTGTTCTCTCTAATTTATCTATGGTCTCACTAACCTTTAATCTCTCATCATACTGGCTGCTTCCCTCCACCCATAAACATGTCCATATCTCCCCATCACAAAAAGCAAGCCAACAAACAAAAACATTTTCACTTTATTCACCTATAATCCTATATCCCTCTTCCCATCCCTCCCCTCATTTTTTGGAGCTAAACTCTTTGAAAAAGTCATCTTCCATAGTTCTACCCTTCTTCATGTGGAAAAAGTTGCTGATTTTTTATGATTGAAAAAAAATGACTTGTATGTAAACTAATTTTCTATAAGCTCACTGAAGACTTTATGTTTTTGTTAACCAAAGCAGCAAATAAGATGATGAAAATTATTTTATATATTAAATATGCATATGTGTAGATATACATGTGTATGTATATACTCAGGTATAATTGGGAAAATAAATATATAATATATAACACATAGTATGGAATACACATATACTACCTGCTATGTTATTCAACAAATTAATTATTATATAATATAATGCATATGTTACACAACTAGATCTTTATTCTGAGAGATTTTCATTCCACAGCGTTCAAAGATTATCAGTATTTGGCAGGGCAACATCTATTAAAATTGTATTATTAAATTCCTTTTAGGCCAATGTCATGTACAGGTACATGTGCTCAACACTTTTGTCTGTGATGAGACTTTGGCCCTGGTATAGTTTTGTTTGTTGTAGATCAAGATTATCCAGGGATTTATATTGTTATTACAGGGATCAATCTATTGTCTATTAGTTGATGAAAGTATACTTCAATTGCATGATGATTATAACTTTCTGTATCTGAAAAATTTCCTAGATATTTAGTAGGTACTGAAGTTGTGCAACCTACAATATCTTACATAGAGCCTATTTTTATTTGCAAAAGCTGCATTGATCGACAAGTGCCTTAAGGAAGAGCTTTTCATAAATTCTTTTAGCAATGGCCTGATCTTGTATAATTTTCACGAACCCCTAGGTTCACTATAAAGTAATATGTAAGACAGTCAATTGTTGGACATTTCTTGGTCAACATATTGTTGGTTGAATATCTGTGCATATCACCTTTTAATTCTACTCTTGGATTATATCTGTTCCATAAGCTTGATCTCGTGGTAAAACAATATTGGCAGATCTAGTGGTTTGCATCAGTACTTCCTGTTGCTCTGAGACATGATTTCTGTTTGTTCAAAAAGTATTTTTGTGAGACTCAAAACTATTTAACATATTTTGAGTCCATTTTCCAATCTTTTTTGAAGAAGTGTTCATCATTTTATAGCTTTCTTAGGGCAATGGGTCCAATGTTTCATTGACGTTGTACTGATTTTTAATGGGTCCTTTCTAAACCTTTTATTCTGTATTTTAAAATCCCCAAAGTACATATTGACTGTTACTACAAAACTGTTAATGGCCTTCTGTGACCCTCCCATTTAATTTTTACTTTAAGGTAACAATACAAACATAGTCAAAGCACTATCATCATCATCATTATCTTTCCATTAAAATGTCTACAATATACAATATCTTTCTTCAAAGATATGAAAAAGCAGAAAATAGCCAAACTAAGAGAATATTCTAGGGTCTTGAAAAGCATCATAAACATTTATAGAAAAGTGCAGCATCACAAACTAATACTTTCTTTCTGGTTTTCGTAGACATCACTTTAAAATCCAATATATTGGCTAGATAGAGCCAGGTTAAATCTCCTCAGAATCAAAATTTATAAATATATAAGTACAATGTTTGATTTGAAGGGTTTAAGGAAGATTCCTCAATCCAAAAACGTCTCATAGCATCAGAAAATATTAGAAATGATAGAGTTGTTCAAAGTTATCTAGGTTATCTCCCATCAAAAGCACAGGTTGTCTCTACAACACTGCTGACATCATTTATCCTTTCTATGAATACTTCCACTAAGGAGGGAATATACTAGTACATTCTGCAATCCATTCCATGTTTGATCTGTATTTATGACTCAGTTCTTCCATGGTATAGGAAAAAAATCCCCACAAACACTGTGAAGTTGAAAAATCTAGTTTTGAATCCTCACTGACATTAACAAGCTATGTTACTTTAGGTAAGTCTCCTTTAAACAGTTTACTAATGTATAAAGGGAGGTGACATATATATTCTTTTACAATTATCTATCAGATTTTCTGTGAATATCAAATGAGAATGCAAAGAACCACTTTCTATGCATTAAGTGCTAGATATAAGTGAGTATTTGTTATTATCATTATTAGTATTAATCCGATGACTACTGGCATTTGTAAAGTATTTTAAAGTTAGTAAAGTTCTTTGCATGTTTTTTCCCCATCTTAGCCTCAAAATAACCCTTTGAGTATATTTTATAGTTATTATAAGTATATTGAAAAATAAGTATATTGAAGATCAGAGAGTTTAAATGATTGTTTATAGTCACATTTTTGGTTTACTTTTGGATCCTAGCCATTTCATAGGCTGGTGACTTTGCACAGCCCTCCCTCACTCAAATCCAATTCAATTGCCAGTCATGTTGATGGAATCCAATAAAGCTGCCTGCAGCCCCAATATTCTAACTTCCTTATAGGCCTGAATGAACATCAGGCATGTCCTGATTTAACCACATAATCTAGCTTTAACCTCACCACAGGTCCCAAAATTCAATCACAGATCTCACTAAACAGTAGACCCACTGCCTCTAGCTATCCTCTGCCCCCAGATCCAATTCTCATGTTTAAACAGGTATGTCCACACACTCAAGCACAATCACATCATCCATCTAGCCCAAGACAGGGCCACAGTACCTAACCAGAGAGAACCACGATAGCTAGCCAAACAGAAAGCAGCATGACCAGTATGTTTGACAACCAAATCACAGAAGGGGCTTACCCTAAGATAGTGCATGTGCAGTAATAATAAAGAATTGACCTAGAGTAAACTTATGATGTAGATAGACCTATTATAATAGTATTATCATACACAAATGCCCCCCCTTTGGGTTTTTCTGTATGTATTGTGTGCATATGAGCAGTTTCATGGAAGTTGAAATTCCTCCTGCATTTCCTAATCCCTTACTAACCCCTCCTGCCTTTTACATATTCATAATTTCTGTTATGTAATTGACATCATAACACTATAAAATTGCCTGTTTTGTTTTACTAAGTTGCTGGTGCCTCTTTCAACCCAACATGCTTCAGAGAAGTGCCAATCTTCAATAAATGCCTGTACTTGGATTAGAGGTAGTGTGAGTCTGAATTCTTTTGAGATGACCACCATAACACACCACAAATCCACAACAATGTCATAATCTTCCTAATGTTATGGTCCTCTTCCAGAATGAAGGACAAACCACAACCATGAGTAGTCCCAGTTGCTCCAATGGGGACCCAGCTAGCCAGTTACAGTTGGCCCTCCTCTCCTCTCCTCTTTCTTCTCCTCTCTATTTCTTTCTTAAAGACCATTCCTTAAACCAAATCCATTCTGGCTCTCAATAGTTGAACTACAAATTGGTCCCTGCTGAGACTGAATGTCAATAGTAATTGTTTCTTTTTTATCCAAAAACCCTGAGGGGCTTCCCTTCTAAGTTTGATTTTTTTTCCTAGTTTTTTTAAAAGGGTCATCCCTTGACTCACTTCTTAAATAGTCCTATACACTGAATGGGCCTTGCATCAAGAAAGTGAGAACTGGGAAAGATCTTTGCATGTCTTGTAATAAGGGAATGTATACTCACTAAAAGTGTTTGCCACTGGCATCCATGATTTCTGGTGCAAATAGAAATGGAAAACAAGGGATTCTTTCCAAATGGTCGGCTTCTCAATATGTTCTTTTTTCCACACAACATAATATTAAGTTGTAGTATGTGGAAGACCCTACTAAATAAGACCTATAGTCAACTAAAAAGAATTTGGCCTAACAATATTGTTTTGAGTATAGTACTTTAATGCATAATCATTCCAACCATATAACTATCACACCCTGTTTCCTTTTGTTTTGTTTTGTTTTGTTTTTTTAGCCCCCAAATTGGTTTATAACCTTTCGTCATATAATCCTCACAAATCCTCTTTGTCGTGCTGCTTAAAAGGTAAACAGAGAAGCAATGTATTCACCAGTGGCATATGGATATGCATTTACATCTGGCACATTGTGAACCAGGAGCCTAGAATTCTCAGCCCATGGGCATTGTCAGTATATTTTCAAAAGCCCACATGGTTTGTTTAGAGGTATGCAGTACACTGGGCCCAGTAAAGAGCCATACACACAAGGTGAGTAGGCGAGCAGACAAAGCTGCCAGAAGTAAGTCACATGATAATACCTGCATCTTCCTGCATTAGCTAAACTGTATAGTTCATCTGCCACCAATACATTAATGTATGATGTATTTCTTTCTGATTATGGGTAAATATAAAAATTATTCTGTGAGCTTCAAGCTGAACGTGGTTGTACCCACTTAACAACATGGGAACAGAACTGCAGAGAGTCTTTAATACATGGAAAGTTGGGCAAGACTAGATGAAACTAAGGAAGTACCTATACCATATATAAGGAAAAGGGCCAGCTGGGAAAGGCAGAATATCCTGGGGTAAGCATCTGGAACCTGGAACTCCTGCTGAGACCTTTCCTTTGGGAATTTCTGCTGAGAATTTACAAGAACAAGGCTGAGGAGCTACAGTGAGTGAGAGAGGAGGATCCCTGCATGAGGGATCCTGTTCTTTTGTAAAGGCTTGGGAATGTGGGTGTTCACTGCATTAACCATGTGTACCAACTTCATGGCTATTGTAATGACTTTGGCTTTATGGTTCTGGAATTCAGATTTCTGGTTTGGGGACTAGGTTTTCTCATATTTGAATAAAGGTTTTGGTTCTGTTCTCCATGTGGAGAGTCTGCTACATTTTGTGATTCATAACTATACCAGCATATTCATAACCACCATGGGTGTTATGTAAGTTGCATTATTGTTACAAATGGTGGCACCCCAATTTTTTTGCAAAAATTAACATAAAATTTGCAACAATTACACTGTGAAATATGGTATCATAAACAATTAGGAAACTCACAGAGCTTAATTCAATAGAATACCTTTAATAGATTCGATGAATAAACAAATTTTGGGGTCAAAAATTGAAAAAGAAAAGTAGTCTTATTTGAGTGATGGTTCAGTACAGTTAGTGATCTCACATTTCTCCTTAAAACAATGACTCATCTTTTTACATCAAAAATCTTCTTTTGATTCTGCATGATGATTTGTCACAGAATACCCAAGTTTCAAAAGAATTAATATTGTGTCTCACCAAAAGGTCAAAAGAGAAGTTTATGTATGGCATGAGTAGGCGGAAATGTATCACCAATGTAGAATCCTTTAGAAAAAGTAGTATAAAGCATATTGTCATGGATATTTATACATGGAAAAAGAGGTGAGGCATGCTGGTAGTGAGGGCAAATGGTAAAACAATGTCATTATTCCTAGATTAAGGTGTGGACAAGAGATAGGCAGACCCAAATGAGCTGCACACAATCTAAAGAAATATCTTTCTTAATCAGGTCTCTTAATATATGAAAATGTACAGAAATGGATTAAACAGTATAACCAGCTTTTTTTTATCGAAAGTGTGGACAATGAGGTGATAGCATACTATGCATTTTATCAGTTCCTTCCATTTTCATGTTTAATTCAAACTTTTCTCTTTCCTTGATACTTAAATATAAATGTTTCTCACCTTTGGAAGACATCACAATTAAGGCAATGGATAATTTAAAATCTAGACTTTTGAATTTGAATAATATACAGAGAAATTACATACTCTCAAGTATTACACTAGATTTTGTTTGCTGTTTTTACATATGTATGATTAACCAGTAAACAATGAAAAGAAAATATTTCAATTACTACAAATAGGAAAATTGCATAGGTCTCACTTTTCTCACCTTGGGATCCTTCCTTCTCTCTTAGGCAATAATGTTTGCATTATTACAAGTGGATTCTTTCTCATTATTATGGGGGCAGGAAGCTAATAAAAACATAAATTAAAAAAGACAAAGTACTTAATAAAATATCTAATGTCAAAATCCTAGCTACAAATTCATTGCTAATGTGGGGGAAGAGAAGTGTTTTAAAGATATAAAAGCCACTAAAATTATTTATAAATTTAAAGCAGAAAGCTTGGGCTTCTGAGAGGGAATACAGTTACTCATTGTCTTAGCCCCTGGTGGGAGTTATAAATTTTAATCATCTTTCCCCAACCACCAGAGATCTTAGTACTGTCACACAATAAGATACATGCATTTCCATTTTCAGTTAAACTAAAAATGTAAGACATAATGGCCCATTTTATACAAAGGCAATCTTGTCAGAGGCATTCTATCATGTGGCAAATGGAGCTTCACTACAGGCACTCACCAGATCTATTTGCTCACAACCAGATTCAATGAAGCAGCCAGGGCCTTTGGGCATTTAAAGTATTCTTTAGGTAGCATCATAAAACAGGTGCCTATTCAATTTAGAATACATATCTGGAACTGCATGCACCCTTTGCAAAGGTCCAATTATTAACCCAAGGATCAAAAAGGAATCTACTTAATAGTTATTTACATTCTGTTCTTTTGGTTTATGATTTTGGAGTAAGGGAAGTACCAAAAATCCATGACCCATTCACTCAATTGCCAACATGGTGCCCTAGGCACAAGTCTTCTAAAACTCATTATTTTTTATATCCAAGGCTGATGGGAACTCTCTGTAGTTGCTGTATACTAGCTGGAAAGTTTATCTTCAGTCTTACCTTTAGCTCTCCCCAAAGATTATTTGTTGTTGCATGCAACATTGTACTGTTTGTTGCAACTCAATACTATGTTCAATAATATCAAACCCTTTGGTCTGCTTCCTGAAAATTGTTCTGAACACCCATTAGGTTTATTGAAAAGATATCATGTTCACCAGAGCAGGCTCATAAAGATATGTGTGTGGCCCTCATCTATGTTATGAAGGATAGGGCTGAAAGTTGAAGGCACAAGTCCACTCCCAGAGAGAATATGAATCATTATCTGCAAATAATCTATAGAATTTGTTCTAACTGCAAAATGAATTTTTCAATCAAGAAAGAAGTAACTCTTTCTGTTGTTGTTTTCCTGGTTGTTGCATAAGAAATATACATGTTGTTGGTAGAAAGTGTTGTTTCTCCTCCCCTCCCCAGGATACTCCATTAGCCAATGTTTATCCTGCAATTTTCTATTCCACTATAGGATTTAGAACCCATTTGGACTTGGCATCTGTTGCTGTTTCTAGCCTGTCTGGCTCAGGAGGATCAGAGTTGCAAATTCTACTGGGAAAATATTGGAAATTAATTTAATGCTCAGTGCAGAACAAAGATTACACTAGATGTCAATTTTGATCAGAAAAAAATGTTTTGAATCATTATAACTTGTTTGTTTTTAAAGGGTGGCATTTTAAAATAAAATTCTTGAAAAGACTGTGTGTGTGTGCATGTGTGTGTGTGCATGCATGTGTGCAGTCACTGTACCATGCAAATTTAGTCTTCTATGTAACTCTGCACAGCTTTGAAGCAGCTGGTATATTACACAGTGCTATAGTATACTACAGGGTACATTAATTCCTCCAAAAAGAGTGAAAAAGAAATAAAACTAAGACCCATAGTAGTACTCTCTACTATCGAGAAACATAATTAGAATATCTCATTAGTGCATTTCCCCACCAATTATGTGCCATTTTTTGGTTCCCAGCCTCTCTAATTAATCTTAATAGAACATTGTCCCATATAATACAATTTGGGGGGTGGGACATTGAAAAATGTACTAATGGAGTTTTACTATATTCTCTGCATAATTTTTATAACATCAGATAATAGGGTTTAAATCTAAGTAATATCTATTGGGAAGTCTGCATAAAAGATTAAGCATACCCATTAACCAGTACTCTATAAATTTTATTAGCTTCATAAGTTCTATTTGGAAATAATTATGAAAATACTATGTAGGCAGTCTTTGATGTATAAATGACTGTCTTACATGATTTAGATACAAAGGGTAGCCCCAGTTTAGGATTCTTTTCTTGGTGGGCAGATCTTGATGGAATTCTGTTTATTCTATTGGCTTGGGATTTCCCCAGTTCTATTTCACTTTGCCCAATTTTTTTGGTGGTGCAATGATGCAGGTCCCCTATCAGTACTATTGCCTTAGGAGAACTCTATTCTGACTTCTTTCTTCTTGGATCTAATCTCTTCCCAAGACCATTAAGTTTGAGAAATCTAGTATGCTGACCTTTCTGATTATCGTAGGCTAATAAATTCAGTACTTGCTATTTCCCCTTACATCATTATCACTCAAGCATATAAACAGGACAATGCTGCTACATCGACAATATTCCTTTTTTGACTTGGCTGGCATCAGTATGTTTGAGTGGCTAGTTGCCTTGCCAGATGTTGTGGATAGGGATGCTCACCTCAGACCCTGTCACTATTCTTCCATCCTATTTAGTCAACCAACAAGTATATTATAAACATATATAATGTTAGGCATTGTGCTAAATACTGGGAATATAAATAAATGCAAAAACAGTCTGCCTTCAAGAAACTCACATTCTAAAAGGAGGACAGTATATCTAAATAACTAAATAAAAGCATATAAAAATATAGAAAATAGATGGAAATGAATATCATAGTAGGAAGGGCCTAGCTAGCATTTGGGGGGGAACCCAAAAATGCTCAAGCAGATGAAAGTATTTAAGCTAAATCTTGAAGGAAGTTAGACAAATGAAAGGGCTGAAGTGAGGGGGATAGATTAACCAGGAAGAGAAGACACTCATCTTCCCTTTATCTATAGACCTAACAGGTAAATTGTTTTTCATGCTCCCATAATTTACTTATGATATCACCATTTATGTCTAAATCCTTTATTTGTTTTGGCCTTATCTTGTTAAATAGTGTGAGATATTGATCTATGTCTAGTTACTGCCAAACTTTCTTCCAATTTTCCCCAATTTTGGCATATAGTGAGTTATTACTACAAAAGTTTGGATCTTTGGGTTCATCAAACACTGGTTTACTATTGTCATTTACTACTGTGTAATGTGTACTTAATCAATTCCACTGATCTACTACTCTGTTACTTAGTCGATTCCTGGTCATTTTGATGATTACCACTTTTAAATATAGTTTGAAACCTAGAACTACTAGGCTGCTTTCAATAAATATTTTTCATTGATTCTTTTGATATCTTTGACCTTTTATTCTTCCAGATGAATTTTGATACTATTTTTCTAGCTCTATAGAATAATTCCTTAGTAGCATGATTAAGATGGAATTGAATAATTAAATCAACTTAGACAGAGTTGTCATTTTTGTTATGTTAGCTCTGCTGACCCATGGGCAATGAAGAGTTCTCCAGTTGTTTAGATCTGCTTTATTTGTGTAAAAAGTGGTTGTAATTGTCTACATATAATTCCTGGGTTTGTCTCAGCAAGTAGACACTTCAAGTATTTTATATTGTCTGCAGCTATTTAAAATGAATTTTCTCTTTCTATTTTCTTGCTGCTGGGTTTTGTTGGTGGTATATAGAAATGCTAATGATTTATGTGGCTTTATTTTATATCTTACACCGTTGCTAAGTAGTTGTTTCAACTAGTTTTAGATGATTCTCTAAGGTTGCCCCAAATATAGCATTGCATCATCTTTAAGTGTGATGGTTTTGCTTTCTCACTGCCTATTTTTTATTTCTTCAATTTCTTCTTTTTTGTCTTATTGCTATAGCTAGTATTTCTAGTACAGTATCAAATAATAATGGTGATAATGGGAATCTTTGCTTCACTTCCGATCTTATTGGAAAATTTTAAAGTTGATGCTCATTAGAGATAATACTTGGTCTTGGTTTTAGATAGATAATTATCATTTTAGGAAAAGTTCCATTGATTCTTATGCTTTCTAGTTTGCTTTTAATAGGAATGAGTGTTACATTTTGTTGAAGGTATTTTATGCATCTATTGATATAATCATATGACATTTACTATTATTTTTATCAATTAGTTCAACTATTCTGATAATTTTCCTAATATTGAACCAGCTACATATTCCTGTCATAATTTATGATCTTTCTGTTATATGCCTATAATTGTTAATGTTTTATTTAAATTTTGAATTGATATTCATTATGTAAATTGGCCTATATAGTTTTCTTCCTGTTTTTGTTCTCCCTAGTTTGGGTATCAAAACTATATTGTTTCATAAAGGGAATTTGATAGGAATTCCCTGTTATCTATTTTTTGAACTAGTATTTATACTAGTATTGTGGTCCATTTTTCCTTAAATGTTTGATAGAATTTACATATAAATTCATGTGTTCCTGGGAATCTCCTCTCCTCCCCTTTAAGTTCATTGATAGCTTGTTCATTGTTTATTGTTGTTGTTGTTGTTGTTTTTGGAGACAAGATTATTTAGGTATTATATTTCTTCTTCTGTTAATCTGCAAAGTTTTTGTTTCTGTGGATATTCATTCATTCACTTAAAGTGTCAGATTTAGTGGCATACAATTGGGCACAATAACTCCTAAAAATAGCTTTCATTTCATATTTGTTGTTAGATAGTCACTTTTCATTTTGGATACTAACCTAGTTTTCTTTCTTCCATTTTAATAAAGTTAAGCAATTTTTCTATTTTATTGTATTTTTAAATAAAACTAGCTCCTACTTTTATCAGTTAAACGTTTTGGTTTTTTTACATCCAATTTTATAAATCTCTCCTTTGATTCTCAGGATTCTTATTTTAGCATTTAACTGGAGGTTTTTAATTTGTTCTTTTTTATTTCTTTTAGTTACACGTTCAATTCGTTTATCTGCTTTCTCTTTTTTGTTGATGTAGTTGTTAAAAGATATAAAATTTTCCCTAACCACAGCTTTGGCTGCATCCCAAAATTTTGTGATGCTGTCTCATTGTTGTCACTCTCTTTAATGAAATTATTTGTTTCTGTTATTTTTCCTTTGACCCATTCATTCTTTAAAATTAGATAATTCAATTTTCAATTAGCTGTCAGTCTGTGCTTCCCTGGCCCTTTTTGAAATAATAATTTTGTTGCATTATAGTCTGAAGACTGCATGTTTAATATTGCTATTTTCTGCATTTGGTTCTGAAGTTTTTCTGCCCTAATACATGGTCAATTTTTTTTTTAATTTTGCTATGTACAGCTGGAGAAAGGTATATTCATTTCTATTCCCTCTGAGTTTTTTCTAGGTATATATCATATTTAATGTTTCTAAGATTCCCATTCATCTCCTTGATTTACTTCTTATTTTAAATCTAGAATTTATCTTACTCTGAGGTCCCCTACTTGTACAGTTTTATTATTGATTTCCTCTGGTATTTCATTTAACCTTTTCTTTAAAATTTGGATGCCATGTCATTTGGTGCATACATTTAATATTGATTTTACTTCATTGTCTATAGTGCCTTTTAATAAGATGTGGTTTCCCTGCTTTTTCCTTTGTCTCAGATAATGATTATTGCCCCTTCCTTTTTTTTACTCCAACTGAAGCATAATAGATTTTCCTCCAGACCCTTATTTTAACCATGTTTTCTCTCTATTCTGTTTTCTAATTCATTCTATCTGCTTCTGTTTTATGGGTGAGTTCTTCCCATTCATATTCACAATTATGATTACTAATTATGCATTTCCATCCATCCTATTTTCTTCTATTTATCATTCTCTCTCTCTCTTTCTCTCTCTCTCTCTCTCTCTCTCTATCTATCTATCTATCTATCTATCTATCTCTCTCTCTCTCTCCTCCCTCCCTCCCTCCCTCCCTGTACCTCCTCTACAATCTGTTTTGTTTCTGACTACTGCCTTCTTTTATCCACCCTCCTTTCTCTTATCCCCTTCCCACAAACTCCTCTATTGGGTAAGACAGATTTCTATTATTAACTGTGTGTGTGTGTCTATGCAGAGAGAGAGAGAGAGAGAGAGAGAGAGAGAGAGAGAGAGAGAGAGAGAGAGAGAGAGAGATTTCTTTTTTAACCAATTTAGATAGGAGTGCAGTTCAAGCACTGCCAACTTCTTTTATGTGAAATAATTCCCCCTCTTCTTCCTCTCCCTTCCTGTTTCTCCCAGAGAATCCCTTCTCTCAGAGCTCTTTCTTGCCTATCCATTTTTTCTTGTCATTCCAACATAATCACTTCACTCTATGATTCTCTCTTTGTAAGGAATCCTTCTTATCCTCTTTTTGTGTAGAATCCTTCTAAATGATCCAAAAATGATTAAGTTCTTAGAACATATATGTGTCATATTTTCTTATAGAAAGAAAAAAATTAACCTTATAGAGTTCTTTATGAATTCTTTTTCATGTTTACCTTTTCATGTTTTCCTTGAGTCTTTTTTTTAATTTTTTTTATTAACTTGTTTATTCACTTTTAGGTTACAGGATTCTGTTCCAGTCACTTCAGTTATAGATTTTTCTCCCCTTCCTCCCCATCCCCTACCTGAGCCCCCCATGGTGGCATACAATCATGTATAGGATCTGCAAACTCCTTCACATTGTACAATCGTCTGGTTGTATAGGTGTTACAGCCAATGGAGTGAACAATGAGAAAAGAGAAACAAAAGCCAAACATCGAACAGAATGATAGTATGCATTGCTTCAGTCTCCTTTTAAACTCTGATCTTTCTGGATCTTTCTCTGAATGTAGACATCTACTTCCATCCTGAGACTTGTATAGTTGACTTTTAACTGTGTGATGCTGAGGAGTGTCCAGTTTTTCAAAATCGGTCATCACACATATGATGTATCTGTGACTGTGTACAAATTTTTCCTGGTTCTGCTCTTCTCACTCAGCA
>CM053594.1:191293595-191318595 GCA_028646575.1 Pseudocheirus occidentalis
TGGTCCTTACATTCAATAAATATAAGATGGAGGAGATTTATGTTGAGATTTATACAAATAAATAGTATACAAGTTAGTGTAGAAGAAATCAAAGAAGAATTAGTGAGTCTGGTGAGATTCATACAGGGAGGATCTCCTTCAACTGTGAGTGATCAAGAAAAGTGTCATGCAGGCCAAGGCATCAGAGTTAAAAACAAAAAGGAAAAGAAGAATTTTAAGAAGTAGTGATATGGAGGGAATCCACGCTAGAGGCAGGGAACAGCAAACATGAGTACACCAAGGTGTAGCAAGATGTGATAGTCTATGACAAAATTCAAAAGGGAAGATAATATGAAGACAAAAAATGTACCACGTGGAACCATTTATGGTTTTTAAGCAGAGAAATTACCTGACTAGAAATGTTCATTAAAGATTATTTTCTCAGTTGTGTGAAATATGGTTCATATATATATATACCAATTACTATAGAAATATGACTAAAAATAATGAAATTTTAATATTATATGAATATAAATAATGAATATAAAATATATATAATATATATAAAATAAATATAAATGACTAAAAATAACTATGGAAATAGAAATAACTATACAAACATGCTATAGTCCAGTACTAATTATACAATTATGCTAATACGCTATATTAATATACTATAGTCTAGTTTTCTTTTTGGTTCATTTTAAATAGTTTCATGAATACAATTCAATCCACTTCTGATTTCAGTCATGGAGGGGCAGGAAGAAAATGTGTAAAGACCGAGCCAATGTAGTTTCTTAAAAACTCTTGATACTAGAGTTTTCTCTTCTTTGTGGTCACAGTTGCTTGAGTTGGGGACTATATCACAACCCCCCTATAAGAATAACAATATTTTTCAAAAAAATTGTGCAATGTTAAATGTACTTTAGGATGCAAAAGTTCAGAAATTTTGGACTAGAGAAGAGTACTTACAAAAGATAACTAAAGGAAATGAAATATTTACCCTAAAGAGGAAAAAGCTAATCAAATGAGTATTCTAAAGTGCTTATTTCATGCCAGCTATTGGGGATAGAAAAACAAATATGAAAGAGTCCTTATCATCAAGAAGTTTGCACATTTAATAAAGTAACTCTCTCTTTCTCTCTCTCTCTCTCTCTCTCTCTCTCTCTCTCTGTCTCACTCCCTCTCTGTCTCTGTCTCTCTCTGTCTTTCTCTGTCTGTCTGTCTCTGTTTCTCTGTCTCTGTCTCTGTCTCTGTCTCTGTCTCTCTCTGCCTCTCTCTCTCTCTTTCACCACCAAAATACACACACACACACAACACACACACACACACACACACACACACACACACACACACACACACACCTGAAAAGTCAGTGCACTTTTAAGCTTTCATGGATTTCCACTGCATTTTAACTTTTGTTTTAGAACTGTCTCACATTCTGTATTTTATGAATTAGATGAAAAATGTTCCCTGGGGACTCTAAAAGAGATTTCTACTATAATTATCTTTGTCAGAAAGAGGGACTTCAGTCCTGCCAGGAAGTTTAAAAAAAAAGTGAAACAAAATCTTTGAGGAAGCAGACTGAGAAGAACTAGTTGGGAGATGAGAAACCGAGGCCTGATCAGGACCTAATACCAAAAATGGAAAGCATTAGAGACACAGAAACAACAGATCTATGAATAAATGAAACATATAACCCAAAAGGAGGACTTGACAGTGAAAGGAGAGCAAAGTGAGCCACTAGACTCCTACAGGTATCGCAAAACCAGATCATCAGGATGAAACTATTGGTTATACTCAAATCTTGAAGACTGAAAAATTATTAAAAACAAAAAAGATCTATGTGCTTTCTCTTCTTTCACCAACTTTCTCTCCCCATTCTTACCAGTAAGTGACAGACCCTAAAATATAGTCGTCTTTCATCTTTTATAGAAATATTTCTTTATTATGATTTTTCCTCAAATACAAAAGTCAATAGGTAGGTAGAGATGCACAAAAATTTTAAGGTAGGTGAAAGAATCAAATCCATGTCTGAATTTTAAGAATTTTCCTCTGTAGGAGCTTTGGAGCTATTGTGATTGCACTAATACCTTTTTATCTGCTATAAACTCTGTAAAATAGGGGAGAAAATAGGGGAGAATTGATAATTATGATGCAATTATATTGCACCTAGGTTAAAAGTGAGCTAACCATTGTATCAGGGAGATTCTACTTAAATCTCTATGTTCTGATATAATAAATGAAGTGAAACAGGGTTGAGACAGGCAAGGTCTTGATGAAATTTTTCTCTATCTTCTTGCAAAAGGTAAGTAATAGCTGAAAACATCAAGTACCTTCTCCAGTGCCACTGATAATTGTTAGTTAAACAAAATAAACACATAAATACAAGATGTTGACACTAACAGTTAGGAGTTAACAGTATTGTTAAATAAATTATCACATAAAGATGCACCACCAGGGACAAAACAAGCATACATGAGATGAAGTTAAAGCGTCAATCAATTAGGAGAGCCTTAGGAAAGAACCCTTTGATTAAATTTTTAGGTAGAGAAATGTGTTACCAAGAGATATTGGGAATTTCTGTCTTTCAAGTTCTTTAAAACGAAGAGAAGATATTATTTGATAGCCATGACTTAAATATACTCCTGAATGAAAGCATAGAAATGAAATAGATGTGCTTTGAAAGTTGCTCCAATTTCTAAAACAATGTACCAAGTTATAAAACATTAGAGGCATAAAGATAACAGTTCTAAGATAGTAAAAGGAAAAAGCAAAAAGAGGACTGAGTTGTGACAGAGAAGGGAGAGAGCTATTGAGATAGAGACAAAGAGCTGACTTCATTTTGCTTCATTTTTCATACTCATAAACTCATGAAATGTTGTAAAGGAAAATCAGCTTAGAGAACATCTAGCACCTCTTCTTTTTTTTTTTTGAAGCATCAGTGGCCCAGAGTGGTTAAATAAATTCTACAAAATTAAAAAAAAATGAGCTAGTAGGAGCAGAAAGAGTAGAAAATCCATATTTCCTGACTCCTAATTCCATACTCCTCATGATACCACATTGACTCATCCTTTTGGATGTTTCAAAGATTTCCAGAGTATTTTTCGCTTCAATTATTGTTGAGCTTAAAATCTATGGGCACTAATCTTCATGAATGTAGCTTGATGAAGTGGTTTTACTTGGTTTCTGCCAGTTTTGTTTGAATCTGGAAATTGGCCCAAATGGACATCTGGTGTGAAGAAGAAATTGATATAATTCTGTCTCCTTAGTGATGAAATAAATATGTTCCATTAAGAATTACTCAAGAACAAGCTTCAGGTCTTTTCTTCTATATTTATAAAACTTGATTGTACCAGAAAGAAAAACCTATTTTCCCCTCTTCCAACATAATGTGAAAAATTAAACTTTAAACTGAAATGTTCATTGTTTTTCAAGACTTTTCTGGGCATCATGTAAACATTCACAAAAAGAAACAATTTAATTTTCCCCTCAGGGTGCTATCACCCTACCCTCTAAAATGGACTTCCACAGACTGTGTACAAATGAGATTTAGGGTCCTCATATCAGTACTCCCTGAAACAAAGCAACTTCCTCTTCACCTGGCCTCTTTTTAACCTGCAACACCATGAGAACAAACCCCTCTCCTCACCAGTTTTACAACTCCTGCTCTGAGATCTGTAATCAAATCAACACTACTACCATTGCCTCTGGAAGGACATATCAATGGATTCCCTTATTGTTCTACCTACGTCTTTAAGACTTCTCAAAGCTCTCCCATGCCCTGAACATCACTCCCCTGTAGGTGTTGATTTCACTTTAAAATAAAAACTTCTTGAGGGAAGGAGTTGGCACCCTTTTGAATCTCTAGGTAAACACAATATATTTATATCCTTAATCTCTCTTTTTAAATTTATTTTGCTCAGATATTTAAAAATACCTACAGCCCTACCTGAACTTCAGAATATGTCAATTGGTAACTCTTCCCCCTGGGTCTTCTCAAGTTAGCTGGAGAACTCTGAGGTGTTTTTATGTGTTGCTCAGAAATGAGTGCTTGCTTTTTACCTGAAAAGGATTTCATTCATTCACCCATTCATGCATTTATTCATTTAAGCACTCCAGTGTTTACAGAAAGAAGGCTTCTGCTGCACTTTACCTAGGTCTCTTGAATTTTTAGTTCATGCCTTGATGTAATACACATAGGAAGAAAATACCCTGGATTTGACCTGCAATCGTACTTCCAAGTACATTGGCAGCTCAGAGGAAGGTTAACTGCTTATTTTCCAAATCAAATGCCCCATGTTTTGCCCTCTCATGGGCAAGAAGAAAAATTCCTTCAAAGAGAAACCACAAAAAGGCAAAATTTATTGTATGTAATAAATTCCTCTTTCCACAGTAAAGGGACAACCTTGTTGTCCAACTCAAACACCCTCATTTATCTGTTTAATTAAACTTCTGCCCCTCATATGCATTGTAATGTATAGATGCCTATCTCAGAATCCCCTAGGATTTTGAGCTGTTAATCTGAGGACAGTAGGAGAAAGTGATTAACCCTGCCAAAAGGCAATAAGAATCCAAGAACCTGGTCCAAAACATTCCTTCTGGCTTACGTTTAGCTATCTTCTATTCCTACCTATCAGAATCATCTAAATCAAGATAAAAAGTCACAGTCTGCTATGTAGGTCAATATGAGTTTAGTAGCATTGATATAAATTCCCTGGGAAAGTCCAGGGCACAGTCTAGGTACAGACTAGTATTCTGAACCAATGCAACTTTTATATACTTTGGAACCTTGCTGAATTCATCAACAATTATTCTAGGGAGGGCTCCCTTCTTATTTACCTTGTGGAAAAGACCACCCTTTGGAGAAACGTGTCCTCCAAAAGAACTCCTTGCTCCATAGTTTCTGTTTTCCAGCTAACATGAGAAGACCTAGGGAGAAGAGATACTAACTGATATATTCTGAAGATCAGATAGGGCTATGGATCTGTTTTTAAATATTCTATTATTATACCCATATGACAAAATTTTGATGCATGTTCAGATCATCTAAGATGGAAAAACTTAAAATGTAGATGCCAGTGATTTGTTTCTGGAAGAAGATATTCTACATTCTTTCACCACATCAGTGAGAACAGTCATTTCCAATGGCTGCACAGCTAAAACTGGATACCTCTTTAAAAATACTTTAAAGGTTTCATTCTCTTTCAAGCAGTACCTAAGGAGTAAAGGTCCTATTCATCCATAGCTCTGGCAGTGTAAGCTATTCAGTGGGTTGGGGGTCTTCCTCCCCTTTAGGCCCTGTGACCCTGAGAAATGGGAATGGAAGTTTGGTCTTTAATTTGTTCTTTTCAGTTTTAGGTAAAGGTAGTATAGTCCCTGTACCTGGGAGCTAAAACTGTGACATACTTGAAGGAAGGCTTCCAAGTTAGATATTGCTGCCAGCCTATCAGAGAAACCCTAAAAGACCAGAGTGCCAAGAGCTAACCCTGAGTGGGGCTTTGGACTTTGAGACTATCCTTTATAGAAACTGAGGTGAGCTGCAACCCTCCTCCCATCCCTAGAGACTAAGATAGCTTAAAAGGGATTATGGCCCCCAAATTTGGGGGATTGTTTGTTCTTGATATACAGTAAATATTCATTTGTAAAAGTTAATCTAACTATGAAGTGTTTAAATTGAACTGGAATACAGAGGACCCCTAAAATTAGGTGAATAATTCAGGGTTAGGCAGAAAGGAGGTCAGCTTCTAAACCTTTGATGTCTCTTCCTCGAAAAATAATAACTATACCTCACCAGATTCAAATTCTGTGTATTGAATACAGTGTTATATATTAATGTCCATGGAAGGCCAATCATCATTTTGATCAGTTACTAAATCTTTCATGGATTGTTGCTGTTCTTGTTTCTATATAGGTTGTTCTTCTGGTTCTACTCCATTTCCTTCATCATTTCTTATAACACAATAGTATTCCATCATATTCATATACCATGATTTATTTACTCATTCCCTAATGATGAGCGCTCCTCAGTTTTCAGTTTGTTGATACCACAAGAAGAGCTGCTATAAATATTTTTGTATGTATATGTTCTTTTTCTTTCTCTTTGATCTCCTTGGGTTATAGATCTAGCAACAGTATGGCTGGGTCAAAGGTATGCAGCCTTTTATATATTTATAGCCTTATATATTTATAGCCTTTAGAGAATATTTCCAAATTTTTTTCCGGAACGGTTGAACTAGTTCACAGTTCCACTGATAGTGCATAAGTGTACCAATTTTCCACTTATCCTTTACCTGCCCACAAGTTTTAGAAGCTTGATCCATTCATAAATCATAAGCCAATGCTTCTCCTTCTATACACAAAGAACTTCACTCCACAGATACTGAGATCAGATGGCCTAATTCTGGATCCTTCTGACCAAGGGAAAATACCATCTCTGAGCCAAGATCTTTATATTAGGGTGTCTTATATTGGTATCTGCCATGTCCAATATTCAAGTTAGTCTTTGAAGAGAATCCCAATGGTAAAACCACCCTACCCTGACCTTCACGTGGACCTACTTCCTTATGGTCCCTATCTTTGCCTATCTATCCTCCTGAAACTTCCAAACCAAATGAGCCTAAAAATTCTACCTGTGCTAGACTCTAGACTTTCAAAGGAATTTGCAAATCAAAATCTCATCTGCTAAATATATATTCCCTCCAAACCAAGGGCTAAAATCATGTTATGTTTAGAGAAGCAATTCTCTAGCCTTAGATCTGAATAGTCACCAAATTCCTGCTCTAGGCATGAGTACCAGACTAATCATAGGAACTTAATTCTGAATAAGATTGAATTTCACTTCTTCCTATTATTGGCATCTGATATTGCCTAATTCAATCTTTCTTGACATGTTGACGTACTTTCACTACTAGGTATTATGAACAGTTCTGAATGTAGTTCTCTTGTCTCATAGCTAGCCTTGCTATTTATGCTTGCCACTGCAAACCCATCTCTTAAGGTAGGTAATCAGTAGTTAGATCAGCTAATGCAATTATGATAAGTAGGCCTACATTCAATTAGCCTACAATTTGCTTTACTGTTTATAATCCCAATTCTGATTCACAAATAACAAACACTGTCTCTGGACTAAGACATATATCTCTGAATTCTCTTTTGCAGCACAGAAATGACCCAACCTCAGAACCAACCTTAAAGGTACAAGATTATAGCAATGGAGGCAGCTAGGCAATTCAGTACATAGAACACTGGTCCTAGAATCAAGAAAACTTGGAATCAAATCTATTCTCAAACACTCACTAGTTGTGTGACCCTGGACAAATCATTTACCCTCTGTTTGACTTAACTCACTGGAGAAGGAAATGCAAACTACTATAGTATCCTTGCCAAGTAAGCTCCATATGGAGTCATGAAGAGTTGGACATGATTGAACACAATTATAGAACACTCTACAGGCTTTCCTCTATGCTCATTCTCCTATTCTTACATAATGTTCATTTTCACCAGTATAAATGTGCTAATTCCATCAAAAATATGGTACTTCTGTTACCATGATATGGCTCCTTTAGATGCACTAAATACAATTAGCTGGCACTGGCTTCATTCCATCTATTCCTGAAAGCCCCTGGTGAGCCACACCCTGCTGGGGCTAAGAGCAAATGTCCCAAGTCCAAAGAGAGGAAATCTCCCTGTAGTAATTCAAGGTATCTGTCTCTCTTCTAGTTACGTTTCTCCAGTGTTCCAGTCTCCCTCTTATTCTAACCAACATCTCTCAAAGGACTCTTGCTGTAGCTTGATGGGGAAATATAAAAACAAAAGCATGTTCAATATCACCAAAGTAGAAAAACTTGACCTTCCATGACCCTTACTATAGCATCACAGTTGATGCTATTCAGAACTTGAGTCTGGCCTGACAGTTATTTTTCTTTTTCCATCTTGCAAATTCAACTTCTTAACACATTCTTCTTATTGGCTTTTTGGGCATCTTTTGCCATTTGAGTTAGTCTATTTTTAAGGTGATATTTTCTTCAGTCAGGTTGTTGACTTGCTTTTCATGATTTTCTTACATCTTTCACATTTCTCTTCCCAAGTTTTCCTCCACTTCTCTTATTTAGTTTTCAAAATCCTTCTTAAGCTGATCTATGGCTTTAAAGGTAGTCTACATTTTTTCTTGGAAGCTTTTGGCATGGGAGTTCTGACTGTGTTGTCTTCCGTTCCATACTTTGATCTTTTTTGTCCCCAAAAAAGGATTCTAGAGTTCAGTTGCTGTTCTTACTTTGCTTCCTTTGCCTGCTCATGTTGCCAGTGAATTACTTGATTTTTTAGCTCTGTTGAACTCTGCTTTCAGGGGGGAGGTCTCTGTCCCAAATCACTGGGGTTTTCACAGCTGCTGGAACTATTGGGAGGATGCTGCAGCCTCCACCAGCTTTGGCTCACTGAAAACGCATCCCAGGACCACCACCCAAGACCATGTTCCGGATCCAGGCCATTCAATGCAAGAGCACTTAGCCTCTGAACAATAGTTTGGCCCCCCTGCAGTCTACAGGCCAGGAGTTCTGTAACAGGTATGTAGAGGTGGTGGCAGGGCCACTGTTTCTGCTGCTTCCTTGCTGAGGAGGCAGTTTGGCCAGACCATTTTTCTTCCCCAAATTTAGCTGAGTTCCACTGATCTTTCACTTAGTACTTATTTCTTCTGGCTTGATAAATTTGGAAACTGCCAGAGCTGCCACTGATCCACTCTCCTGAAGGCTCCAGCTGTGGCTTGTCCTGGACCAAGCCATGGTTTCAGGTTGGGCTGGTTTCCACTCCCAGGGTGCTGCAATGAGCCCTTCCTACCAAGCTGCCTTCAGCGGGATATGTGCTTTCTGTATTTTTGTGTGAGTTTTGGAACCCTAAAATTAGTTTAGAGTCATATTTTTGGATATTTTAGGTGGCTATGTGAGAGCTGCAGCATTTTCCTGCTTTTATGCTGTCATCTTGGCTCTGCCCCCATGACAGTTATATTTCATCCTTGATCTCTACTTCTGCCTAACTCATGCTCCCAGTTACTTTCTTAATACCATCATGATTATTTTCCCATGACCATCCTGTTTCATGCCTGGTATGGAACTTCTCTGTCTTCTTGAGGCCTGGAATTATTATGAAGTAATAATTGTAGATTTTTTGACCAAGTATTATCTCTGAACAGAAGAAGGCCCATGGATTGCCATTTAGTCCATTACACTAATTTTACAGGTTAAGTAATTAAAATGCATAAAGCAAAGCCCAAATTTGTCACACTGGCCAGAAGTAGTAGAGTCAAGGTTCAAAGACAGTTCTTTTGACTCAAGGATATATTCTACTCCACCAAAAACATTTCCTAATTCTAAGGCTCTTGTATGTTTACATCAAGAATTCTCTCTGTCTAGTTCAAAGATCTAATTAGACAGGAAAAATGTGATTTGACTGTAGCAAATACATACACTTAAGTCCATTTCAGGATTCCCATTAATATCAAACAAAACTAGAAAATAAAGAATGAAGGTAGTCAATATTACTGCTCCATTTTCTTTTAACATGGTCAAGTTTTTATTTTCTTACCTAAGCCTTGTGTCTGAAACTGGTTCATGACATAGAAGGACAGAATACACTTCAAGATTTTTCCCCCAAGATATAGTTTACTTATCAAAAAGCATGAGAAAAAAATGTATCTGTAAGGGTATGATCACTAAGGAATGATTGCCTAATAAGTTCAATGAATTTCCATAATCAACATGACAGAATTATAAGACATTTCCATTTATTTGGAGGTATGTGAAGGATGACTCTCCAATGGAGGGTAGAGATGAGCATTGACATCCTGATATTAGAACACAGGGAACTCAAGATGTTTGGTTAGGTGCTTTAGGGTCATTTCTGAGGCTAGAGCAAAAAAGATGGGAGGAAAACTCAAGTCCTCCAAACATTTCTCTGTAAACAACTTTAAAATAACACCTCAAAATGAATTCAAGAATGATAGAGCTAACAAAAGATCAAGGTGAGATATTTGCCCAGCCCAAGACAAGAAAAGGAATCTGTGACACTGGTTTAGGAGTTGGCCTGGAGCCCATGTTGCACAATATAAGCAATGAGCCTTGAAGGCAGCAACAGAAGAAGCAACAGCTTCAGGAGATCTCAAGTCAGAGATGGGAAGTGAATCAGGCAACTGGTCAGAAAGAGAATACGGAGGACTGCTGTGCTGGCACTGGGTGTAAGACAGGGCGATCACAGTTCCAGTGTACAGAGCAGGACTGATGTTACAAATGGAACAGGGCTCTTGTGCAGCAGTGTCACTTCTGGTCAAAAGGGATCAATGACAATACCTCTCCCTAGATCACACCTCCTTGGAAGCATGGAAAACTGCAAACCCACAGAACTAGGTCTGAAAACAGGAGGATGAAAAATCCTGAAACTTTTAACTGTGCCCCACCACAATCCCTACACCAGGAACAGAGCCCAACTTTAACATAAAATTCAAAGTCAGGAAATAGTGTGGAAAATGTTAAAAAAAAAAAAAAAAGAACCCAACCATAAAACTACTATAGTAAAAGGTATAATCAAGACACAAATGCAGAATAAGACAACAAAGTTAAAATAGCTACAGGTAAATGTTTAAAATCAATTCCTGGAAGATCTGAAAAATGAGTTGTAAAAGCAAATAAAAGTAACAGATGGAAAATTGTAGGGAGGAGGGAAATGGGTGCTATAAAAGAAAATTATGGGAAAAAATCAATTAACAGCTTGGTAAACGAGGAACAAAAATGTCTTGGAGACATTACTTCTTAAAAAACAGATTGACCAAATGGACTTTAGGTACAAAATTTCACTGATGGAAAGAACGTCTTAAAAATCATAATTGACTAAATGGGTAAAGAGGCACAAAAACTCACTGAAGAAAACAATTCCATAAAAATGATAATTGGGCAAGAAGAAACTAATAATTCTATGAACTATCAAGAAATGGTAAAATAAAGTCAAAAGAATGAAAAAAAATAGAAAAAAAATGTGAACTACCTTATTGGAAAAACAAGAAAATAGATTGAGGAGAGATAGTTTAAGAATTATTAGCCTGGATGAAAGCCATCAACAAAGAAAAAAACCTGGATATTGTATTTCAAGAAATTATCAAGGAAAACTGTTCCAATTAACTAGTATCAGAGGTTAAAATAAAAATTGAAAGAATTGAGAAATAACTTGTTAAAAGACATGCTAAAATGGACACTATCAAGAATATTATTGCCAAATTGAAAAGCTCCCAGTCAGAGAGACAATGTTTCAAGTAGCCAGAAAGAAATTATTAAATCACCATGGAATCACAGATAGGATCACACAAGATTTGAGTGACTATAACATTAAAGGAGCAAAAAGCTTTGAATGTAATATTCCAGAAGGCAAAGAAGCTAGGGCTACAACCAAGTATAACCTACCCAGCAAAACTGAGTATAATTATTTGGGGAAGTGTATGTGGGGGGGGAGGGGATGTATATGAAATAAAAATACTTTCAATCATCTAATAAAAAGGCCAGAGATGAATAGAAATTTAACTTTCAGATACAAGACATAAAAAGTAAACATAAAAGAGAAAACATAGGAGACTCAATAAGGTTAAATCATTTGCATTCCTATATGGAAAGATGATACATGCAGCCCTTAAGAACATTATCATTATTAAAGCAGTTAGAAGGACTCTACATAGACAGAGGGCACAAAGAATGCATCAATGTTGGGATTGTCTCAAAAAATGGATGGGAGAGAATGAGGGATGCACTTGCAGAAGAGGAAGGGAAAAGAAAAATGGTGAAACTTATTTCATATAAAAATGAAGAAGGAAAAATTTTTACAATAGACAGGAAAATGGGGAATGGGGGAGTTGACAAAGTTTGAACCTCATTCTCATCTGAATTAGTTAAAAGAGGGAAGACTCATTTAGACAATTCCAGGACTCATGACGGAAAATGCTGTCCACATCCAGAGAAAAAGAACTATAGAGTCTGAATACAGTTTGAAGCAGACTATTTCTTTTTTTTCTTTCACATGGTTTTCCATTTTATCAAACTGTTTATCATCTTGGAGAGATGGTTGTTGAGAGAGGTAGGGAGAAAGAAATTTGGAACTCAAAATCTTATAAAAGTGAATATTGAAAATGATTTTTACATGGAATTAGAAAAAAATAAAATATTATTAAGTAGAAAAAAGAGAAAAATATATTGTGAGAAAAAAAGAAAGAAGAATGTGTGTTTGTGTATGTGTGTATATGTGTGTGCATTCTGGGAAGATGGCAGAGTACGTCAGAAATTTCCAGGCTCTCTAGATTTCCTCCACAAACAGAAAATCACAAAATGAACATAGAGCAGCAAAAATAAAGGGGTAAAGTAGTCGTCCTCCTAACACAACTTTAGAGGGCCTCAGAAGATGTAATAGCAACATAATTTGACCCCTTTTGTATTGGCAAAACTAACAGGTACTTAGCACCTAGTTTCAAATTAATTGGATCAAGCCTCTGTTAAGAAACAAAAGGGATGAACCCCTGTTGCTGATGTAACAGGAAGGGGCAGAACAGGGAGGAACTAATAGATATATAAGGAGAAACCCTAGTTGGCATTTCAAATCTTCTTGGAACCAGGTTCTGGAGGCTGAGGAAGAGAGTTTCAGGCTGGAGAGAATTATTTTATTTTGAGAACCAGGATGAAGTAAATGATTGTGATTCTGGGAACCAGCTGAAACTTCTGCTGAGTCTGAGGGCCAGCCAAAGCTGCTGAGGAGCTACTAAGTCCAAGGGCCAGCTGGAGCTGCAGAAGACTGAGGAAGCATGGATGTTGTGTCAGTATTTTGTCTGTTTGTGGCTTTGCTAAGCCTTGATTTCCCTGGAACAGAGACTCTGAAGGATTTAAGGTGAACTGTACACTGAGCTTCAGTGTGGAACAGGAACTGCATGAAGAACTGGACAAGGAAATAGGAGCTGTCTTCCCTTGAACCCAGGTGACAGTTTGGTGAATCCAGGTAGAAAATGGGACCATGGAAGGGTATCCAGGGAATCTGAGAACCTACCCCAAGTCAAGCTGAAAGAAGGCTTTACTTGGATACTGTGTACTGAATGAGAAGACTGTGATTTACTTGTGACTGAGGGGTGGAAGGCCTGTGTATTTTCTGATGATTGAATAGTGGATGATGACTTAATAGTGACTGATTTGTAACTTACTTGCTCTATGAGTGGAGAAATTTAACTATTGTATTTTGTGACCCTTAGATGATTGAATGATTGAGTTACTAAGTGATTGACTGACTAAATAATTGTACTTTGTTCAAAACTATGTGCCTACTGTGGTGAAAACTATGTGAACATTTTAGTGATAAGTTGTTGTGAAAGCTGTATTTTGATTTTCTGTGATAAGGTGTAACATTGTGAATGCTGTACTTTGGTTTTCTGTGAATGTTTTGCCCTCATTTATTATTGAATAGAGTGTTCACTATACTGTGTAATCAGAATCTTGAAAGCTGTTCACAGTAGTATTCTTCAGGAAAGCTGCTTGTGTGTGGCTTTACAGAATATGAGACCTCCAGGGGGTAAAGATTGCCCTGGGCAAAGTATGGACACTACAGGCCAACTCCACCAGATCAATAGGAAGCAGGCCCTAAAGGTAGTTCCCCTGGGAACTGGTCCTCAGCAAATTTCACCTCAACTTTCACCTCAGGGCCTCAGAATCTTTTACCTCACAGGCTTTCATCTAGGGAAGAGCAGATGAGGATGAAGAAGATTGAAAAATCACCCTCCCCCACCACACTCCCTGCTGTTTTTTGGAGCCAAGCCTGGTAGTGCTGACCAGAAGTGACCCCAGACTGTGGTTATGGGTGAGGAGGAATGAGCACACATGCTGTACCACAGGGAGTAAGAACATTTTTGGAACATTATGACTGAGGGAATAATGGAAGCATCAATAAAGAGAGGCTGTATAGGCACATAGATGTAAGGAAGAGGGAGCAGTAATTATGAAAGAATGTAGAAAACACATGATAAGTAATATGAAAAATTTAGCACTACTATAGGGCTCAGACTAGAATGAGACTGCTCCAATGGACTAACTCTAGGAAGACATCAACAACCCTATGTGGGAAGAATTCCCTCAGATGAATCGACTATAATCTTACTAATTTGCCTCAGTTCACTAAAGTTTCTGAATTAAGGGAGCACTATGCTCTTGACCCACAGCCCTCTCTTTTGGTTGCGAGTCTGGCCCTTTAACAAGACAATGTTCCTTTATCTGAACATGATGCTGAGATTATGTTTCTCTAGGTACAGTAAATCATAACTATTTCAAAGATTCATCAACGTTATACTGAGGTGTTTACCCTTTATGCTAAAAGTAATAGGAGACAATTGAAGATTTTTTACAGGAAGATATGGTCCGGCATTAGAAGCATTATTTTGATAACTGAGAGACAATAGAATATGAAGGAAAGAGACTGGAAAGATGGAAGCCATTACGTAAGAAGACTACTAAAAGTTCAGGTAAAAGATGGTGCAGGCTTGAATTTAGGTGATGGTTTACTGATGAAAAAAGCAGAGAACAGATGTTGCCAAGACCGAAATGGAAAAGAACTGGCACCTGATTGAATATTGCAGGTGTTAGAGAAGAATGACTACAAAATTATGAACACGGGCACCTTGAAGGATAGTGGTACCCTTAAAATAACAGGAAATCTTAAAGGGGTGTGGGCAAAGGGAGAATGACATTAAGTTCCATTTTGCTTACATTAAGCCTGAAATACTGTTGGGACATCAAAATAGAGTCATCAAGCAGTTCAAATGTAGGATGAAAATTCAAGATAAATATTGAAACTTGATGTGAAGGTTTTTAGAATCATCATAGGGAATAGTATTTAAAACAATAAGAACAAATAAGATCATCAAAAGAGAGTGTAGAAAGAGGAATATCAAGAAAACTTCAGGGATACCCACACTATATTAGTGTGTGGGTTGGGGAAAGGGAGAGTATAATGATTCAACAATTGAAACTCAGCAGAAACAATTGGTCAGGGAGAGAAACAGGAGACCAGTTTTATAGGAGCCAAGGGAAAAGACGTATGTGTGGGGAAATAAAATAAAAAACTCCAAAGTGATCAAGTTAGACAAAGATTGAGATAAAAACAAGAGATTGAATTTAGCAATTGATACCATTGGTAAATTAGGAGAGTTCAGTTTCATCAAAGTGTTAAATCAAAAGCTGAAATGCATGGAGTTAAAAGCCAATTATATGATAAGGAAATAGAGGTAGTGAGTACTGATACCTCCCTTTGTCCCTAAAAATTTGTCAGTGAGAGGAAAGAAAATTATTGAATGACAGCTTCACTGATTGTCAGGCTTAACTGAAAGAGTATTTTTGTTTATCTGGGTTTTTTTTATTATTTTAAGGATGGGGGAAATTTACTTGTGTTTTTAGGCATAAAAGAAATCCAATAGATGGGGAGAAATTGATGATGAGGGAGAAAATGGTAACTGTAATAAGTTTCTAAAGGGAAAAAATAGAAGGGTGGTATGGACACAAGAAAAAGGGTTAATCTTGTCAAGATGAAGGCTCCCCTCTTCCCCAGAGACCCCCATTGAAGATTTTAAGTGGTTCAGAAATATAGAGTGGAGAGATAAGGGAGTTCATGATGGATGGACTCAATTTTCTCAGTAAAGTAGGAGCAGCTGAAGCAGTGTCAATCAATGAAGAATAAGAGGATTGCTGGCAGCAATAAGGATACAGTTGAGATTCAATAATGAGAATTTGTAATAGATCCAGCCAGGACAGTTACATGACTTTCTTCAGCTTTAAGTAGTATAAGAGTAAGAGCAAAGAAATCAGATTGGGAAAGAGGGTTTGTGACTTGAGAAAGTTGATGAACTGTGAGGTCAGAGTATTCAGGTCTAAAGCTCCAAAAGGGGCTTAAGACTGAGAGAAGGGGGTGGAACCAAGATGGCACAGTAAAGGAGGGACTTGCTTGAGATCTCCTTCTTAAACCCCTCCAAATACCTATAAAAAATTACTCTAAACAAATTCTAGAACTTCAGAACCCACAAAAATGACAGAGTAAAACAAGTCTCCAGCCCAAGACAGCCTGAAAGGTCTGCAGGAAAGGTCTATTGCACCAGAGCTGGGAGCTGAGGCAGTCCAGTGTGAGCCTCACTGGTACAGATGGAGCAGGCCTCATCGGACTGAAGCACTGGCAATTGTGGTGATCTCTAGACTTCTCAACCCACAAACACCAAAGACAGCATAGGAGGTCAGTGTGAAAACTCTATCAGACCTGGGTGAGAGAGGATCATGGTCAAGACCTAGCCCCAGGTGGCAGTGGTGGCAGTGGTGGCAGTGGTGGCAGCAACAGCAGCATTAGCAGTGCTCCTGGCCCACAGCATGGGGATGGAATTTGCAGGAATCCCTTTGCTGGCACTGAGGCAGGATTATCTTGCTTTGCCCTGCTTGAATCTGAGTCACAGTCCTGGGTGGCAGTCCTGGAGTGAGGAAAGATACTAGTGTGGCAGAGTTTGTGGAGGTGGTGGAAAGGGAAGCCTCCCCACAGCTCCAAGGCAGCAAAGAGTGCTTGTGGTCACTTATAGACCAGAGCATAGCCCATGCAAAGAGTAAACTCCTCTCCTTTGATCATAACACCTTGGAAGTACTGAAAATTTATAGATCCCCCTAGAAGAATCTCTGAAAACAGCTGCATAAGTTTGGGACAGTATACCCCACCCCACTCCACTCGAAGTAGAGTCCTACCTTGATAAAGAGCTAAAAATTCAAGTAATTCGCTGGGGAAAATGAACAAATAGCATTAAAAAAGTACAAAACAGAGAAGGAGAGGGAGGGAAGGAAGGAACGAGAGTGACAAACAGGAAGACAGACTTGATAGCTACCTATAGGAAAGAGCATTGATGAAAAAGAAACTGTAGCATGATGGTAGAAATGGTGAGGGGGTATATCCTAAATGCAGCAATGGGAAACAAGTAATATGCTGACGTCTCCTAGTGGCCTAATGTGTTGAGTATGAGAGAAAAAATACCCAAACCTAAAGAATGGGCTCACAAGGAACTTTCAAGTAGGTTCCTTTCTATTACTACTGTTAGTAGAATTTATAAAATTATTTAATATTTTAAAATCTCTTTATAAAATATTATCTCATTTAATCTGTACAATAACCCTTAGAGGTAAGAGATATTATTAATCACATTTTTATAGATGAGAAAAGTGAGGTAGAGAGATATTGAATATGTTGGGGGGGGTTGTTCTACTTTATTTGGCTTCAATATATGTATATTTCCCTATGACTTTATGAATTAATAATATTCATCATTTCTTATAGGAAAGTAATATTTCATAACATTCACTTACTACATTTTATTTAGTCATTCCCCAATTAATGGGCAAGTAATATCTTAACATCACTAATAACCACAATGGTGGGGTTCCTGATATAGAGCTAGACATCTTAGAGAATGAAGTCATTTGGCCTTAGGAAGCATTGAAAACAATTAAACTAATGAAAGTGATGGAATTCCACCTGAGCTACTTAAAAGACTAAATGATGATGCTGAAAATGATGCATTCAATATGCCAGAAATTTTGGAATATTCACCAGTGGCCACTGGATTGGAAAAGATCAATTTATATCCCAATCCCAAAGAAAGGCAATGCCAAAGAATGTTTAAATTACCAAATAAGTGTAATCATTTCACATGCCAGCAAGGTTGTCTAAGATTCTGCAAGCAAGGCTTCAGCAATATGTAAATTTAAAATTATGAGAAGAGCAGGCTGCTTCTCAAAGAGGCATAGGAACTAGAGTCCAAATTTCCAGCACACTATGGATTATGGAGCAACAAGGGAGTTCCAGAAAAAAAATTACTTCTGCTTCATTGATTACATTTGACTGTCTGCATAACAATAAAATGTAGCAAGTCCTCAAAGAGATGGGAGTAACAGATCATCTTACTTGTCTCCTAAGAAACCTGTACATGGCCAAGAAGGAATACTACTAGGCTGTGTATTGTCACTTTATTTACTTAACTTATGTGCAAAGTACATCATGTGAAATGCCAGGGTGGATGAATCAAAAGAGGAATTAAGGTTGTTGACAGAAATAGCAACAATGTTAGATATAGAGACAATACCACTGCACTGGCAGAAAGTGAAAAAAGATTTAAGAAGCCTCTTGACAAGGGCAAAAGAGGACAATGAAAAGATTGGCTTGAAGCTTAACATAAAAAAATACTAAGACCTTCACAACTAGTCCCATCATGTCCTGGCAAATAGAGGGAGAAAAAGTGGAAGCTATGTCAAATTTTATATTCTTGGGCTTGAAAATCATGGCAGATGGCAACTACAACCATGAAATTAAAAGACACTTGCTTCTTGGAATGGAGGCTATAGGAAACATGAACAGAAGACTAAAAAGCAAAAATGTCACCTTGCCAACAAAGGTTTGTAGAGTCAAAACTATGTTGTGTTTTTTCCTAGAATGTGAGAGTTGAACTATATGGAAAGCTGAGCACTGCAGAATCAATGCTTTCAAATTGTCATGATGGAGAAAATTTTTTTCAGAATCTCTTGGTGTAAAGCCAAGCACTAGCTGCTTTCCAGAAGAGTACTACTGTGAACAGCTCTTAAGGTTCTGATTACACAGTGTAGTGAATACTCTATTCCATAACAAATCAAAGCAAAATATTCACAGTAAATCAAAGTACAACATTCACAGTGTTATAACTTATCACAGAAAATCTAAATATAGCATTCATAACAACTCATCACAGAAAATGGCCGCATAGTTTCCACTACAGTGGTCACAGAGTTTTAAACAAAGAACAATTATTTAGTAAATCAAGCATTCACAAAATTCAATCACAAAGTACAATAGTCAAAGTTTTCCACTCATGGGGCATACTAGGTTACAAATCAATTACTTATTAAATCATCAATCACTATATACAATCATTTAATCAATCAGTCTTTCATTATTCACTATTCAATCATTTTCTAATGACTGAATAATACACAAAGCCTCCACTCCTAGGTCCCTAGTAAATTATAATCTTCTTAGTCAGTACACAGCATCCAAGTAAAGTCTTCTTTCAGCTTGAATAGGAGTGGTCCCTTGGATTCCCTGGATCCCCTTCTATGGTCCCAGATCCTACCTGGATTCACCAAACTATCACCTGGGTTCAAAGGCAGACAGCTTCCAGGTCCTCGTCCAGTTCTCTGGGCAGTTCCTGCTCCACACTGGAGCTCACAGTGTCCAGTCCATCTCAAAATCCCTCACAGTCTCCACTCCCAGGAAGTTAAGGCCCAACAAAGCCACAGACAAGGTCTCAGCATTACAATAATGCTTGCTCTGTCCCTTGGCAGCTCTGGCTGGCCCTTGGACCCAGAAGAAGTCTCAACTGGCTCGTAGAATCAAAAATCACTCCATCTAGGTTTTCAAAATCAAAACCATTATCTTTGGTGGAGTGGTGGTTGGGGGATGGGCTTTCATCTTCAGCCTCCCTCTGTCAGCAGCTTTGCCTCCATGGTGCTCCAAGAAATTCTGACTCAGTTCTCAATTCTCATTTCTCTTCTTAATGCTCAGTCCATCAGTCGCAGCCTAGCCTCCAGATACTGCTGAGAGAAACTCTCTATCTCCAGCAGAACAGCTTCTGCCACCAGATTCTTGTCCCAAGAAATTCTGACTGTCCATCTCTGGGGCTTTTCTTTATATACACGTAGGATCAGCTGCTTCCTGTTTTTCCAACCTCCTCCTGTTACATCAGCCTCACCAGACAGGAGTTCATACCTTCTGTTTCCCCAATAGAGGCATGGTCAGTTACTAAGTGCTAAGTACCTGCTACTTTTGTCAACACAAAAGGATCTTCAAATTAAAATTACATTACCATTATATTACAGGTCAAATCACCAATATTTATTTTAAAATAATTCAATTTATTCACTGGAAGGTCAAATACTGAAGCTGAAGCTTAAGTACTTTGGTCACATAATGAGAACATAGGACTTGTTGGAAAAGACCCTGATGTTGGAAAAGATTGAAGGCAAGAGGAAAAGAGAATGTCAGGATGAGATGGATAAATTGTATCATGGAAACAAGGAACATGAGCTTGGGTAAACTTTGGGAGATAGAGTGTAGGATACAATAACCTAGGGTGCTATGATCAATGGTGTCACAAAGCATCAGACAGGACTGAACAACTAAATGGCAACAATAACAGTTTGCTTTCAGTTCTTTGCTGTCATAAAGTATTCTTGTGTGTATTTTAGCATCCATGTGATCTTTCTAATTGTACCTGCTTTGGGTATACCTACAAGCAATATTTCTGGATCAAAAAGCATGGACTTTTTTTTGGCATTTTCTTTGTCTTATTTCAAATCACTTTCCATATTGGTTAAATGAATTCATAGTTCCACATAGCATATTACTATACCTGCTTTTCTTCTCTAAATCCTTATAAAAATAACAGATATATCTATGTATATATAAGACATTATATATAATATAGCATTTAATATGATAAATATTAATTAATATTTATCACATTATATTACATTATTTATATAAAACTGCATTTATGTAGTGCTTTAAACATATACTTTAACTTCAGCCTCATGACAAAGGTCTTTTCTGACTCCAATTCCAGAGCTCAGTCTCATAAAACAGTTGTTACTCTTCCATTATAATGTGACAAAGGAAGGATGACAGATGAAGGACTGAGATGAGGGACCCTTCTAATTACTATTACTGGAGTAACAAAGAGCAAAGGGGGCACAAATGAAGGTACAATTATTACATAACTCTTTTTTTCTGATAGTTACCAATAATTCTGATAATTAATAGAGTGGATTTCTAAAAGAGAGCTCACTGAGATGTTATCTTTGTTACAATGGAAATGTTTTCTGTTAGTGATGGTTCAAAATGTTACAGCTTTTTCACTAGAAAGATACCTAATAGTGTTTTAGTTTATGATGGATTTATCCACAGCTCTCCTGATTCTTCATGGAGTTAGAGGTTATTTTCCTCAATATCTAAGGAGATAACTGAATAATAAGAATAAATAGAATTATAACTAACAAAAATCATTAAACTTCATTGCATATATATGTATGTACAAAATATATATTCATGTATATATATATATTTGTGTGTATACACATTTACATAATATGAAATCTTGAAAAATGTTTTCTTACATCACTGTAGGTACTGCAAGTATCATCATCTTACAGTTAATGAAACTGAGGCTCCTCTAAGTCAAATGACTTTGCCCATTGTCACACAGCTAAGTCATGGCAGAGCTAGTTCTCTGATGCCTAACTGATTTGAGGAATAGTAATAGTTTTTAGAAACCTTGGAGGATATATGATTTATATGCATCTATCAGGTCTGTTCTTCCCTTTCTGTCTCATTATTTAGAGATTTCTCAGCTGTCGACTTGTCTAATGAATATCTGGTTTAATATTGCATGTGACTGGTTTAATTTGGGGGGGGGTGTTTAAAGATACATATGTTCTCAAAGTAATCAAAACATATATGTATGTAAAATACAACAAAGAAGTTCCATCTGAGGAAGACAAGTGTGGTATACCATTTGACATAGTAGAGATGATTAGGGAGTATGTTGTTTATCAGAGGGTATTGAATTTAAAAGTCAGAAAAGACCTTTGTCATGAGGGTACATAACATTTCAAAAGTTGTTCCATTTTAGGGAAACTTCAACTATGGTTATGCTTTATACATCTCTGTGTAAAAGATACTCTTACATTTTCTACAGAAACTTTCTACAAATCACAATAAGATATGAGTCTCACTTTTACAAATTTTTAGATATACTCAGAGGCATTGTCTCCTAGCTTACAAATTTCCTAACCTTGTGAACCATTAGTCTTATGTACCCTTAACTAAAATGTATGGTTTTTGTTTTTCAGTGTTTCTGCTTCTTTGGTGTAGATGCTTTGATATTGAAAAGGATACATCATCCCACCAGGACTTCAGCTTTTGTTGGATTCTTGTCCATGTTCTCCTATAAATCCTCCACAGGGAGTCTTTATATATTGATTTGGTTTTTTTCCTGTAGACCCCTTCCAATTAAAGGTAGCAAAGGACCACTTATCAATCCATTCTGTAAATCAGTTATCTCTTGTTCTCTCTACCTGAACACCCTTTTCCAATCATATATCTTTTATCTTATAGTTTCTTTTATGCCTCTTTTCCTGTGCAGGACTTCATTAGTAATATATGGTAGCTTACCATGCTTACCATGACTCAATATAATTCTGTGATGACCTGTGATGCAAATGCTTTTGAAATCACATTATTACATGAAGAATGGCCAGAAGAATAATAATGTTAAAAAGATGAATCAGAACATTTAAAAGCTAATCAAAGCACCTTACAGTTTCCCAAATGGAAGCCAGTTTGTTCACATCCTATTTAATTCTAGGACCAGTTCAGGGCTCATGTGCAATGTTCTTTCAAGAGATATTTGTCAATGGATAGATAATATGGATTTTCTATCCCACTTTATATCATAAGTTGGACATAAAAACATACTTAACTTTTTTCCTATGGGGTTAGGTTGAAATCTCTTGAGCTATTCTGATTTCAGAAATTTTGTCATGTTCTTGAGTTTATTCAATCAACACTATGTCATCCACAAGGAAAGACCATCTCAAATCCTCTTCTAGATGCATTCTGCATTGGATATTTACCATAACCCAAACTATGCTTCAAATACCCTCTGACAATAAACCAGGACTTTATCAGAAATCACTGTTATCTTATGGTATAGTTGTAACCTAGGTTCTTCGGTGAAATAGCACCATTTTTACTTGAGTTCCAGATACCAATTTCCCATTCCTAGAGGATACACTCTGCCTTGAAACTCTGACTTAGAGATAAACTGCCCTGATTGGTAAGTTAGTGAGTGTAAAGTAATCTACTACTAATGATTTTCACATCTTATTCAGTGCTATTCTCTCTGTGACCTCCAGTCTCACATTTCCAATTGCCTGTTGAACATCTTAAATTGGATATTCTCCAAACATTTTCAACTTGTAATTCAAAAACTAAATTCATTATCTTTCCCTCCAAACCCTGACCCCTTCTAAATTTCCCTTTTACTGTCAAGGAAACCACCATCCTCTCATTCACTCAGGTTCACAATCTAAGTATCATTATTAGCTCCTCACTTTTACTCTTCCATCCATACCCAATCTGTTGCCATGGCCTGTTGAGTCAGCCTTTGTTACATTTCTTGTATATGCCTTTTTCTCTCCTTTGACATTGGCCTCATCCTCTCATGTCTGGACTATTGCACTAGCTTGTTGGTTTGTCTGGTTGCCACAAATCTCTCCACATGCCAGTTCATTCAGTTCTCAAGTATCAAAGTTATCTTCCTGAAATCCTATCACCTCGAGGATGAAATATGAAATCCTCTATTTGGTATTCATTGCCCCTCATAACTTTCCCACATTTCCAATCTTCTTAGACCTTGTACCTCACTCTCCATGCACTCTTTCTCTCACTCTTGTTCCTTGAACAAGACACTTCTCTTCTGACTCTGGGCACTTTAACTGGCTGTCCCTTGTATGTGAACTTCAGTCCATCTGGCTTTCCTGGCTTCTTTTAAGTCCCATTCACCATCTACAGGAAACCTTTCCAAGTCACTTTTAATTTTAGCACCTACCCTTTGGTGATTGTTTCTAATCTATTCTGTATATAGCTTGTTTATATACAGGTATTTGCATGTTATGTCTCCCATTATGTGTTCCTTGGGAGCAAGAACTATCTTTTGCTTTTCTTTGAATCCCCCAATGTAGCATCTGGAACATGGTAGGTGCTTAATAAAATATGTATTGAAAGATTTACTGACTTTGTATACTCAGTTCAAAATAATGTTTCACTTGCCATTCAACAAGCCAACAAGAAACCCAAGTCTACCTGGGCATCTTGCCACAATAGCTTCTTCCTGCACACATTTTCTATACTTATTGCTCTGGGAAGTGTAATCAAATCAGTAATGCATTGCTATGAGAACGAGGATGACAATAGATAGTCCTCTGGTTTCACTTACCATGACTTTGACTCTTTAGGCATCCCTGATGGAAAGAGTATTGGGCCTGGAGTCAAGAAGACCTGAGTTCAAATGTGACTTCAGTCCATAGCTGTTTGACTATAGTCAAATTGCTTAAATTTTGCATGCCTCAGTTGCTTTACCTATAGAATAGGGTAAAAATAGCATCTACCTCATTAAATTATTGTGAGGATTTAATGAAGTAATATTTGTAAAGTATTTAGTACAGTTTCTATCATGTAGAAGACACTTCATAAAAGCTTGTTTTCTTGCTGATTAGATTCAATCTTTCTAATGTGTGGTACCTTCCACATTAGAAAGTAAACTCTTGGAGGTCAAGAACTGTCTCACTTTTGTATTTGTGTTTGTTTCCCTAACCCACATGTCTGGACAAAAATAGATGCAGAAAAGTATTTTAGTGTTTTCATGTACTTATGATAAAAAATACGTTTGCAGAACATATCTATCCCTGTGCCTTTTGTTTGGTATCAGTACTAAATGTGATTTTTAACATGTATGGAAATGATATTGCTAGGGGAGAATCTTTAAGATATCATTTTCCCAAACGAATCAGCTACTATTTTATAATCATCAAACAGCAAACATGTTGAGATTTTCCACTTTCTGTAGCATTAAGTCAGTTTTGTGACAATGAAAATGAGATGTACACTAGACTCACAGTTGCAAAAGTTTTCCAGTTCCCTCTTCCAACATTTGTCAAGGATAGCTTGACATATAAAAACATTAACCTAGTAAATGTTTGTAAAAATTGAAAAGTAAATATCTGGATGGGTACTTCTTAAAGTTTTCACAATCCTATTTTGTTCTTGTTGGTAGTAGTCAAATACATGTTCCTCAGACATTTGGGATCTCCCAGCTTATAGGTCTCTTGAGAATCACTCTTTTAAAACTCTC